>CM035167.1:130756458-131452266 GCA_020205615.1 Panax quinquefolius
AAATTTTGTTTGGAATAATGTAATTTTTTGTATTGGTCTTGCTTGATGAATGTGTTATATATGTGTGTTATTTTTTTTTGTTATTGTGTGATGTTTCGTCGAAATATTGTAATATTTGTTTTGAATGTAATGTTTCGTTGGAAAATTGTAATTTTTTTATGAATGTTGATTTTGTTTGTGAATGTGATGTTTTGTTGATGAATGTGATTGTAAATTTTTTGTGGTGTTGTTTTTTTTATTTTGTTATATATGTTTGGATGTTTTGTTATTAAGTTTCGTTGGTGGTTGATGTCCTAGTTATTGTGATAAGAATTTTGAATGAGTTTTTTTGTGTATCTATTTAGTGTATTTGTTATATTTTATATTTTATATTCTAGTTTATTTTGTACTTTTGTTGAGAGATAATTTTACACTTGGGGCACCCTTTTGAATATGTATTGATATTTCTTTGTATGTCTCTATATGGGTTGTGCCAAGTGAAAATTTTGTAATGTAGAACTTACTATAAATGTAAGGCATATAGTGTGGTTTGGAAAAGTTGAGTGAATTTTTGTAATGTACAACTCACAATCCATGTAAGCTGAAGATGAGGGTAAAAGATGGGAGATTCAGCTTCTTGAAATTGGATCAATATTGATATTTACAAGCATGATGAAATTTCAGTAGCAAAGGTATTATTTAAATTAGAAATTGTTGTTTGAATGATATTGTACTAATGCGATATAAGTTTGAACAAAATTTTAATAATATTTTGCAGGTTGTATTGATTCTTAGCAAGCTTGCTAAATTTAGAAGTTTTTACTTCTCTTGGAACATGAGGTACTATTTATCGGTATTTTTTTTTATTCTTATTTCTTTCTAACTTAAATTTTTGTTTGAGAACACATGTTTGACAAAAGTAGCAGTCTTTCTTGAAGAGAAAAGGGAGGTAGTAAGAATGTAGTGGGATTTGGATTTTGTGATAGATTTGGGTAGAAAAAGAGCCGTAAGTAGGTATAGGCGTAGAAGATGGCTAATTTTATAGGTTCTAAATATTTAGGAAATTGATATAATTATATTATATTATATTATATTATTATATAATATACATATGTATGTATACATGTATATATATATTATATATATTATATATTATATATATATATATATAATATATATGTGTATATATATATATATATATATATATATATATATATTATATATATATATATATATATATATATATATATATATACATATATATATATATATATTTATTAATATATTATATAAATTGTGTTATATATGTTTTTTGGATAATTATTAAACTTTGTTTGGAATAATGTAATTTTTTTTATTGGTCTTGCTTGATGAATGTGTATATATATGTGTTGTTTTTTTTTTGTTATTGTGTGATGTTTCGTTGAAATATTGTAATATTTGTTTTGAATGTAATGTTTCGTTGGAAAATTGTAATTTTTTTTTATGAATGTTGATTTTGTTTTTGAATGTGATGTTTTCGTTGATGAATGTGATTGTAAATTTTTGTGGTGTTTGTTTTTTATTTTGTTATATATGTTTGGATGATTTTTTTGTTATTAAGTTTCGTTGGTGGTTGATGTCCTAGTTATTGTGATATGAATTTTGAATGAGTTTTTTTTGTATATCTATTTAGTGTATTTATTTTATATTTTATATTTTATATTCTAGTTTATTTTGTACTTTTGTTGAGAGATAATTTTACACTTGGGGCACCCTTTTGAATATGTATTGATATTTCTTTGTATGTCTCTATATGGGTTGTGCCAAGTGAAAATTTTGTAATGTAGAACTTACTATAAATGTAAGGCATATAGTGTGGTTTGGAAAAGTTGAGTGAATTTTTGTAATGTACAACTCACAATCCATGTAAGCTGAAGATGAGGGTAAAAGATGAGAGATTCAGCTTCTTGAAATTGGATCAGTATTGATATTTACAAGCATGATGAAATTTCTGTAGCAAAGGTATTGTTTAAATTAGAAATTGTTGTTTGAATGATATTGTACTAATGCGATATAAGTTTGAACAAAATTTTAATAAATATTTTTTTGTGTTGTATTGATTCTTAGCAAGTTTGCTAAATTTAGAAGTTTTACTTCTCTTGGAACATGAGGTACTATTTATCTCGGTATATTTTTTTTATTCTTATTTTTTTCTAACTTAAATTTTGTTTGAGAACACGTGTTTGACAAAAAAAGCAGTCTTTTCTCAAGAGAAAAGGAGGTAGTAAGAATGTAGTGGGATTTGGATTTTGTGATAGATTTGGGTAGAAAAAAGAGTAAGTAAGTAGGTATAAAGCGTAGAAGATGGCTAATTTTATAGGTTCTAAATATTTAGGAAATTGATATAATATATATTATATTATATTATTATATATATATATATATGTATATATATATGTATATATATTATATATATTATTATTATTATATATATGTATATATATATATATATATATATATATATATATATATATATATATATATATATATATTATATTATATATACGTATATATATATATATATATATACATACATATATATATATATGTTTATTAATATATATTATATATAAATTGTGTTATATATGTTTACGGATAATTATTAAACTTTGTTTGGAATAATGTAATTTTTTTTATTGGTCTTGCTTGATGAATGTGTTATATATGTGTGTTATTCTTTTTTTGTTATTGTGTGATGCTTCGTCGAAATATTGTAATATTTGTTTTGAATGTAATGTTTTCGTTGGAAAATTGTAATTTTTTATGAATGTTGATTTTGTTTTATGAATGTGATGTTTCGTTGATGAATGTGATTGTAAATTTTTTGTGGTGTTGTTTTTTTATTTTGTTATATATGTTTGGATGTTTTGTTATTAAGTTTCGTTGGTGGTTGATGTCCTAGTTATTGTGATATGAATTTTGAATGAGTTTTTTCGTGTATCTATTTAGTGTATTTGTTATATTTATTTTATATTTTTATATTCTAGTTTATTTTGTACTTTTGTTGAGAGATAATTTTACACTTGGGACACCCTTTTGAATATTTATTGATATTTCTTTGTATGTCTCTATATGGGTTGTGCCAAGTGAAATTTTTTTAATGTAGAACTTACTATAAATGTAAGGCATATAGTGTGGTTTGGAAAGGTTGAGTGAATTTTTGTAATGTACAACTCACAATCCATGTAAGCTGAAGATGAGGGTAAAAGATGGGAGATTCAGCTTCTTGAAATTGGATCAATATTGATATTTACAAGCATGATGAAATTTCAGTAGCAAAGGTAATATTTAAATTAGAAATTGTTGTTTGAATGATATTGTACTAATGCAATATAAGTTTGAACAACATTTTAATAATATTTTTGTGTTGTATTGATTCTTAGCAAGCTTGCTAAATTTAGAAGTTTTACTTCTCTTGGAACATGAGGTACTATTTATCGGTATTTTTTTTTTATTCTTATTTCTTTCTAACTTAAATTTTTGTTTGAGAACACATGTTTGACAAAAGTAGCGATCTTTTCTTGAAGAGAAAAGGGAGGTAGTAAGTAATGTAGTGGATTTGGATTTTGTGATAGATTTGGGTAAAAAAGAGCCGTAAGTAGGTATATAGGCGTAGAAGATGGCTAATTTTATAGGTTCTAAATATTTAGAAATTGATATAATTATATATTATATTATATTATTATATATATATATATATATATATGTATATATATTATATTATATTATATATATATATATATACGTATATATGTATATATATATATATATATATATATATATATATATATATATATATTATATTATATACGTAATATATGTATGTATACATACACATTATATATATATATGTTTATTAATATATATTATATAAATTGTGTTATATATGTTTTACGGATAATTATTAAACTTTGTTTGGAATAATGTAATTTTTTTTTATTGGTCTTGCTTGATGAATGTGTTATATATATGTGTTATTTTTTTGTTGTTGTTGTGTGATGTTTCATTTGAAATATTGTAATATTTGTTTTGAATGTAATGTTTCGTTGGAAAATTGTAATTTTTTTATGAATGTTGATTTTGTTTGCGAATGTGATGTTTCGTTGATGAATGTGATTGTAAATTTTTTGTGGTGTTGTTTTTTTATTTTGTTATATATGTTTGGATGTTTTGTTATTAAGTTTCGTTGGTGGTTGATGTCCTAGTTATTGTGATATGAATTTTGAATGAGTTTTTTCGTGTATCTATTTAGTGTATTTGTTATATTTTGTATTTTATATTCTAGTTTATTTTGTACTTTTGTTGAGAGATAATTTTACACTTGGGGCACCCTTTTGAATATGTATTGATATTTCTTTGTATGTCTCTATATGGGTTGTGCCAAGTGAAAATTTTGTAATGTAGAACTTACTATAAATGTAAGGCATATAGTGTGGTTTGGAAAAGTTGAGTGAATTTTTGTAATGTACAACTCACAATCCATGTAAGCTGAAGATGAGGGTAAAAGATGGGAGATTCAGCTTCTTGAAATTGGATCAATATTGATATTTACAAGCATGATGAAATTTTAGTAGCAAAGGTATTATTTAAATTAGAAATTGTTGTTTGAATGATATTGTACTAATGCGATATAAGTTTGAACAAAATTTTAATAATATTTAATTTTGCAGGTTGTATTGATTCTTAGCAAGCTTGCTAAATTTAGAAGTTTTACTTCTCTTGGAACATGAGGTACTATTTATCGGTATATTTTTTTTTTATTCTTATTTCTTTCTAACTTAAATTTTTGTTTGAGAACACAGTGTTTGACAAAAGTAGTAGTCTTTCTTCAAGAGAAAAGGAGGTAGTAAGAATGTAGTGGGATTTTGGATTTTGTGATATGGGTAGTAGAAAAAGAGCCGTAAGTAGGTATAAAGCGTAGAAGATGGCTAATTTTATAGGTTCTAAATATTTAGGAAATTGATATAATTATATTATATTATATTATAATATATATAGGTATATATATATATATATATATATATATATTATATATATATTATTATATAATATATATAATATATATATGTATGTATATATATATATATATATATATATATATATTATATTATATATATATATATATATATGTATGTATATATACATTATATATATATATGTTTATTAATATATATTATGTAAATTGTGTTATATATGTTTACGGATAATTATTAAACTTTGTTTGGAATAATGTAATTTTTTTATTGGTCTTGCTTGATGAATGTGTTATATATGTGTGTTTTTTTTTTTTGTTATTGTGTGATGTTTCGTCGAAATATTGTAATATTTGTTTTGAATGTAATGTTTCGTTGGAAAATTGTAATTTTTTTATGAATGTTGATTTTGTTTATGAATGTGATGTTTCGTTGATGAATGTGATTGTAAATTTTTTGTGGTGTTGTTTTTTTTATTTTGTTATATATGTTTGGATGTTTGTTATTAAGTTTCGTTGGTGGTTGATGTCCTAATTATTGTGATATGAATTTTGAATGAGTTTTTTAGTATATATTTATTTAGTGTATTTGTTATATTTTTTATTTTATATTCTAGTTTATTTTGTACTTTTGTTGAGAGATAATTTTACACTTGGGGCACCCTTTTGAATATGTATTGATATTTCTTTTTGTATGTCTCTATATGGGTTGTGCAAGTGAAAATTTTGTAATGTAGAACTTACTATAAATGTAAGGCATATAGTGTGGTTTGGAAAAGTTGAGTGAATTTTTGTAATGTACAACTCACAATCCATGTAAGTGAAGATGAGGGTAAAAGATGGGAGATTCAGCTTCTTGAAATTGGATCAATATTGATATTTACAAGCATGATGAAATTTCAGTAGCAAATGTATTATTTAAATTAGAAATTGTTGTTTGAATGATATTGTACTAATGCGATATAAGTTTGAACAAAATTTTAATAATATTTTGCAGGTTGTATTGATTCTTAGCAAGCTTGCTAAATTTAGAAGTTTTACTTCTCTTGAAACATGAGGTACTATTTATCGGTATATTTTTTTTTTTATTCTTATTTCTTTCTAACTTAAATTTTGTTTGAGAACACATGTTTGACAAAAGTAGCGAGCTTTTCTTGAAGAGAAAAGGAGGTAGTAAGAATGTAGTGGGATTTGGATTTTGTGATAGATTTGGGTAGAAAAAGAGTCGTAGTAAGTAGGTATAAAGCGTAGAAGATGGCTAATTTTATAGGTTCTAAATATTTAGGAAATTGATATAATTATATTATATTATATTATATTATTATATATATATGTATATATATTATATATATATTATATTATATATATATATATATATATATATATATATATATATATATATATATATATATATATTATATATATATATTATATATATATATATGTATATATATATACATATTATATTATATATGTTTATTAATATATATTATATAAATTGTGTTATATATGTTTACTGGATAATTATTAAACTTTGTTTGGAATAATGTAATTTTTTTATTGGTCTTGCTTGATGAATGTGTATATATATGTGTGTTATTTTTTTTTATGTTATTGTGTGATGTTTTTTGAAATATTGTAATATTTGTTTTGAATGTAATGTTTCGTTGGAAAATTGTAATTTTTTTTATGAATGTTGATTTTGTTTTATGAATGTGATGTTTCGTTGATGAATGTGATTGTAAATTTTTTGTGTTGTTTTTTTTTATTTTGTTATATGTTTGGATGTTTTGTTATTAAGTTTCGTTGGTGGTTGATGTCCTAGTTATTGTGATATGAATTTTGAATGAGTTTTTTCGTGTATCTATTTAGTGTATTTGTTATATTTTGTATTTTATATTCTAGTTTATTTTGTACTTTTGTTGAGAGATAATTTTACACTTGGGGCACCCTTTTGAATATGTATTGATATTTCTTTGTATGTCTCTATATGGGTTGTGTGCAAGTGAAAATTTTGTAATGTAGAACTTACTATAAATGTAAGGCATATAATGTGTGTTTGGAAAAGTTGAGTGAATTTTTGTAATGTACAACTCACAATCCATGTAAGTCAAGATGAGGGTAAAAGATGGGAGATTCAAACTTTTGAAATTGGATCAATATTGATATTTTACAAGCATGATGAAATTTCAAGTAGCAAAGGTATTATTTAAATTAGAAATTGTTGTTTGAATGATATTGTACTAATGCGATATAAGTTTGAACAAAATTTTAATAATATTTTGCAGTGTTGTATTGATTCTTAGCAAGTTTGCTAAATTTAGAAGTTTTACTTCTCTTGGAACACGAGGTACTATTTATCGGTATATATTTTTTTTATTCTTATTTCTTTCTAACTTAAATTTTTTTGTTTGAGAACATGTTTTGACAAAAGTAGTAAATCTTTCTTGAAGAGAAAAGGAGGTAGTAGTAAGAATGTAGTGGGATTTGGATTTTGTGATAGATTTGGGTAGAAAAAGAGTAAGTAAGTAGGTAGTATAGCGTAGAAGATGGCTAATTTTATAGGTTCTAAATATTTAGGAAATTGATATAATTATATTATATTATATTATATATTATATATATATATTATATATATATATATATATATATATATATATATGTATATATGTATATATATATATATATATATATATATATATATATATATATATATATATATATATATGTATACATACACATTATATATATATGTTTATTAATATATATTATATAAATTGTGTTATATATGTTTACGGATAATTATTAAACTTTGTTTGGAATAATGTAATTTTTTTATTGGTCTTGCTTGATGAATGTGTTATATATGTGTGTTATTTTTTTTTGTTATTGTGTGATGTTTCGTCGAAATATTGTAATATTTATTTTTGAATGTAATGTTTCGTTGGAAAATTGTAATTTTTTTATGAATGTTGATTTTGTTTCATGAATGTGATGTTTTCGTTGATGAATGTGATTGTAAATTTTTGTGGTGTTTTTTTTATTTTGTTATATATGTTTGGATGTTTTGTTATTAAGTTTCGTTAGTGGTTGATTTCCTACTTATTGCGATATGAATTTTGAATGAGTTTTTTCGTGTATCTATTTAGTGTATTTGTTATATTTTGTATTTTATATTCTAGTTTATTTTGTACTTTTGTTGAGAGATAATTTTACACTTGGGGCACCCTTTTGAATATGTATTGATATTTCTTTGTATGTCTCTATATGGGTTGTGCCAAGTGAAAATTTTGTAATGTAGAACTTACTATAAATGTAAGGCATATAGTGTGGTTTGGAAAAGTTGAGTGAATTTTTGTAATGTACAACTCACAATCCATGTAAGCTGAAGATGAGGGTAAAAGATGGGAGATTCAAACTTCTTGAAATTGGATCAATATTGATATTTACAAGCATGATGAAATTTCAGTAGCAAAGGTATTATTTAAATTAGAAATTGTTGTTTGAATGATATTGTACTAATGCGATATAAGTTTGAACAAAATTTTAATAATATTTTGCAGGTTGTATTGATTCTTAGCAAGCTTGCTAAATTTAGAAGTTTTTACTTCTCTTGGAACATGAGGTACTATTTATTTCGGTATATTTTTTTTTTATTCTTATTTCTTTTCTAACTTAAATTTTTGTTTGAGAACACATGTTTGACAAAAGTAAAGATCTTTTTGAAGAGAAAAGGAGGTAGTAAGAATGTAGTGGGATTTGGATTTTGTGATAGATTTGGGTAAAAAAGAGCCGTAAGTAGGTATAAAGCGTAGAAGATGGCTAATTTTATAGGTTCTAAATATTTAGGAAAATATAATTATATTATTATATATATATTATATATATATATATATATATATATATATATATATGTATATATATATATATATATTATATATATATATATATATATATATATATATATATATATATATATATATATATTATATATATACGTAATATATATATATATATATATATATATATTATATTATATATGTTTATTAATATATATTATATAAATTGTGTTATATATGTTTACGGATAATTATTAAACTTTGTTTGGAATAATGTAATTTTTTTTATTGGTCTTCGCTTGATGAATGTGTGTTATATATGTGTGTTATTTTTTTTGTTATTGTGTGATGTTTCATTTGAAATATTGTAATATTTGTTTTGAATGTAATGTTTCGTTGAAAATTGTAATTTTTTTTATGAATGTTGATTTTGTTTATGAATGTGATGTTTCGTTGATGAATGTGATTGTAAATTTTTTTGTGGTGTTTTTTTTTTATTTTGTTATATATGTTTGGATGTTTTGTTATTAAGTTTCGTTGGTGGTTGATGTCCTAGTTATTGTGATATGAATTTTGAATGAGTTTTTTTGTGTATCTATTTAGTGTATTTGTTATATTTTGTATTTTATATTCTAGTTTATTTTGTACTTTTGTTGAGAGATAATTTTACACTTGGGGCACCCTTTTGAATATGTATTGATATTTTTTTGTATGTCTCTATACGGGTTGTGCAAGTGAAAATTTTGTAATGTAGAACTTACTATAAATGTAAGGCATATATAGTGTGGTTTGGAAAAGTTGAGTGAGTGAATTTTTGTAATGTACAACTCACAATCCATGTAAGTCAAGATGAGGGTAAAAAGATGGGAGATTCAACTTCTTGAAATTGAATCAATATTGATATCTACAAGCATGATGAAATTTCAGTAGCAAAGGTATTATTTAAATTAGAAATTGTTGTTTGAATGATATTGTACTAATGCGATATAAGTTTGAACAAAATTTTAATAATATTTTGCAGGTTGTATTGATTCTTAGCAAACTTGCTAAATTTAGAAGTTTTTACTTCTCTTGGAACATGAGGTACTATTTATCGGTAATTTTTTTTTATTCTTATTTCTTTCTAACTTAAATTTTTGTTTGAGAACACAGGTTTGACAAAAGTAGTAGTCTTTCTTGAAGAGAAAAGGGAGGTAGTATATGTAGTGGGATTTGGATTTTGTGATAGATTTGAGTAGAAAAAGAGCCGTAACTAGGTATAGGCGTAGAAGATGGCTAATTTTATAGGTTCTAAATATTTAGGAATTGATATAATTATATTATATATATTATTATATATATATATATATATATATATATATGTATATATATTATATATATATATTATACGTATATATATATATATATATATATATATATATATATATATATATATTATATTATATATATATATATATATATATGTATTATATATATATATATATATGTTTATTAATATATATTATGTATGTTATATATGTTTTTGGATAATTATTAAACTTTGTTTGAATAATGTAATTTTTTTTTATTGGTCTTTGCTTGATGAATGTGTTATATATGTGTGTTATTTTTTTTGTTATTGTGTGATGTTTCGTTGAAATATTGTAATATTTGTTTTCAATGTAATGTTTCGTTGGAAAATTGTAATTTTTTTATGAATGTTGATTTTGTTTCATGAATGTGATGTTTCGTTGATGAATGTGATTGTAATTTTTTTGTGTTGTTTTTTATTTTGTTATATATGTTTGGATGTTTTGTTATTAAGTTTCGTTGGTGGTTGATGTCCTAGTTATTGTGATATGAATTTTGAATGAGTTTTTTCGCAGTATCTATTTAGTGTATTTGTTATATTTTGTATTTTATATTCTAGTTTATTTTGTACTTTTGTTGAGAGATAATTTTACACTTGGGCACACCTTTTGAATATGTATTGATATTTTTTTTGTATGTCTCTATACGGGTTGTGCCAAGTGAAAATTTTGTAATGTAGAACTTACTATAAATGTAAGGCATATAGTGTGGTTTGGAAAGGTTGAGTGAATTTTTGTAATGTACAACTCACAATCCATGTAAGCTGAAGATGAGGGTAAAAGATGGGAGATTCAGCTTCTTGAAATTGGATCAATATTGATATTTACAAGCATGATGAAATTTCAAAGAAGTAAAGGTATTATTTAAATTAGAAATTGTTGTTTGAATGATATATTGTACTAATGCGATATAAGTTTGAACAAAATTTTAATAATATTTTCTTGCAGTTGTATTGATTCTTAGCAAGCTTGCTAAATTTAGAAGTTTTACTTCTCTTGGAACATGAGGGTATTTATTTATCATATATTTTTTTTATTCTTATTTCTTTCTAACTTAAATTTTTGTTTGAGAACACATGTTTGACACAAAAAGTAGCAATCTTTTTGAAGAGAAAAGGAGGTAGTAAGAATGTAGTGGGATTTGGATTTTGTGATAGATTTGGGTAGAAAAGAGCCGTAAAGTAGGTATAAAGCGTAGAAGATGGCTAATTTTATAGGTTCTAAATATTTAGGAAATTGATATAATTATATATTATATTATATATAATATATATATATATATATATATATATATATATATTATATTATATATATATATATATATATATATATATATATGTATATATATATATATATATATATATTATATATTATATATATACGTAATATATATATGTATGTATATATACATTATATTATATATATGTTTATTAATATATATTATGTAAATTGTGTTATATATGTTTACGGATAATTATTAAACTTTGTTTGGAATAATGTAATTTTTTTTATTGGTCTTGCTTGATGAATGTGTTATATATGTGTGTTATTTTTTTTGTTATTGTGTGATGTTTCGTCGAAATATTGTAATATTTGTTTTGAATGTAATGTTTCGTTGGAAAATTGTAATTTTTTTTATGAATGTTGATTTTGTTTGTGAATGTGATGTTTCGTTGATGAATGTGATTGTAAATTTTTTGTGGTGTTGTTTTTTTATTTTGTTATATATGTTTGGATGTTTTGTTATTAAGTTTCGTTGGTGGTTGATGTCCTAGTTATTGTGATATGAATTTTGAATGAGTTTTTTCGTGTATCTATTTAGTGTATTTGTTATATTTTGTATTTTATATTCTAGTTTATTTTGTACTTTTGTTGAGAGATAATTTTACACTTGGGGCACCCTTTTGAATATATGTATGATATTTCTTTTGTATGTCTCTATATGGGTTGTGCAAGTGAAAATTTTGTAATGTAGAACTTACTATAAATGTAAGGCATATAGTGTGGTTTGGAAAAGTCGAGTGAATTTTTGTAATGTACAACTCACAATCCATGTAAGTCAAGATGAGGGTAAAGATGAGAGATTCATCTTCTTGAAATTGGATCAATATTGATATTTACAAGCATGATGAAATTTTCAGAGTAAAGGTATTATTTAAATTAGAAATTGTTGTTTGAATGATATTGTACTAATGCGATATAAGTTTGAACAAAATTTTAATAATATTTTGCGGAGTTGTATTGATTCTTAGCAAGTTTGCTAAATTTAGAAGTTTTACTTCTCTTGGAACATGAGGTACTATTTATCGGTATTTTTTTTTTTATTCTTATTTTTTCTAACTTAAATTTTGTTTGAGAACACGTGTTTGACAAAAAGAAAATCTTTCTTCAAGAGAAAAGGAGGTAGTAAAAATGTAGTGGAATTTGGATTTTGTGATAGATTTGGGTAGAAAAAAAGCCGTAAGTAGGTATATAGCGTAGAAGATGGCTAATTTTATAGGTTCTAAATATTTAGGAAATTGATATAATTATATATATTATATTATATATTATATATATATATATATATATATATATATATATATATACGTAATATATGTGTATGTATATATATATATATATATATTATTATATTATATATATATACGTAATATACATATATATGTATATAATACATTATATTATATATGTTTATTAATATATATTATGTAAAATGTGTTATATATGTTTACGGATAATTATTAAACTTTGTTTGGAATAATGTAATTTTTTTATTGGTCTTGCTTGATGAATGTGTTTATATATGTGTGTTATTTTTTTTGTTATTGTGTGATGTTTCGTCAAAATATTGTAATATTTGTTTTGAATGTAATGTTTCGTTGGAAAATTGTAATTTTTTTATGAATGTTGATTTTGTTTGCGAATGTGATGTTTCGTTGATTAATGTGATTATACATTTTTTGCGGTGTTGTTTTTTTATTTTGTTATATATGTTTGGATGTTTTGTTATTAAGTTTCGTTGGTGGTTGATGTCCTAGTTATTGTGATATGAATTTTGAATGAGTTTTTTCGAGTTTTTTCGTGTATCTATTTAGTGTATTTGTTATATTTTGTATTATATATTCTAGTTTATTTTGTACTTTTGTTGAGAGATAATTTTACACTTGAGGCACCCTTTTGAATATGTATTGATATTTCTTTGTATGTCTCTATATGGGTTGTGCCAAGTGAAAATTTTGTAATGTAGAACTTATAAATGTAAGGCATATAGTGTGGTTTGGAAAAATTGAGTGAATTTTTGTAATGTACAATACACAATCCATGTAAGCTAAAGATGAGGGTAAAAGATGGGAGATTCAACTTCTTGAAATTGGATCAATATTGATATTTACAAGCATGATGAAATTTCAGTAGCAAAGGTATTATTTAAATTAGAAATTGTTGTTTGAATGATATTGTACTAATGCGATATAAGTTTGAACAAAATTTTAATAATATTTCAGTTGTATTGATTCTTAGCAAGCTTGCTAAATTTAAAGTTTTTACTTCTTGGAACATGAGGTACTATTTATCGGTATATTTTTTTTTTATTCTTATTTCTTTCTAACTTAAATTTTGTTTGAGAACACATGTTTGACAAAAAGTAGCAATTTTTTTGAAGAGAAAAAGGAGGTAGTAAGAATGTAGTGGGATTTGGATTTTAGTGATAAATTTGGGTAGAAAAAGAGCCGTAAGTAGGTATAAAGCGTAGAAGATGGCTAATTTTATAGGTTCTAAATATTTAGGAAATTGATATAATTATATTATATTATTATTATATTATATATATATATATTATATATATATATATTATATATATATATATATTATATATATATATATATATATGTATATATATGTATATATATATATATATATATATATATATATATATATATTATATATGTAATGTATATGTATACATTATATTATATATATTTATTAATATATATTATGTAAATGTGTTATATATATTTACGGATAATTATTAAACTTTGTTTGGAATAATGTAATTTTTTTTATTGGTCTTGCTTGATGAATGTGTTATATATGTGTGTTATTTTTTTTGTTGTTATTGTGTGATGTTTCATTGAAATATTGTAATATTTGTTTTGAATGTGATGTTTTCGTTGGAAAATTGTAATTTTTTATGAATGTTGATTTTGTTTATGAATTTGATTTTTCGTTGATGAATGTGATTGTAATTTTTTTGTGTGTTATTTTTTTTTATTTTGTTATATATGTTTGGATGTTTTGTTATTATGTTTTTTGGTGGTTGATGTCCTAGTTATTGTGATATGAATTTTGAATGAGTTTTTTCGTGTATCTATTTAGTGTATTTGTTATATTTTGTATTTTATATTATAGTTTATTTTGTACTTTTGTTGAGAGATAATTTTACACTTGGGCAGCCCCTTTTGAATATGTATTGATATTTTTTTGTATGTCTCTATAAGGGTTGTGCCAAGTGAAAATTTTGTAATGTAGAACTTACTATAAATGTAAGTCGTATATAGTGTTGTTTGGAAAAGTTGAGTGAGTGAATTTTGTAATGTACAACTCACAATCCATGTAAGCTGAAGACGAGGGTAAACGATGAGAGATTCATCTTCTTGAAATTGGATCAATATTGATATTTACAAGCATGATGAAATTTCAGTAGTAAAGGTATTATTTAAATTAGAAATTGTTTTTGAATGATATTGTACTAATGCGATATAAGTTTGAACAAAATTTTAATAATATTTTGTGGGTTGTATTGATTCTTAGCAAGTTTGCTAAATTTAAAAGTTTTACTTCTCTTGGAACATGAGGTACTATTTATCTCGGATATTTTTTTTTATTCTTATTTTTTCTAACTTAAATTTTTGTTTGAGAAACATGTGTTTGACAAAAAGTAAAGTCTTTTCTTGAAGAGAAAAGGGAGGTAGTAAGAATGTAGTGGAATTTGGATTTTGTGATAGATTTGGGTAGAAAAGAGCCGTAAGTAGTATATAGGCGTAGAAGATGGCTAATTTTATAGGTTCTAAATATTTAGGAAAGTTATATAATTATATTATTATATTATATTATATTATATTATATATATATATATATATATATATATATATATATATATATATATATATTATATTATATATATATATATATATAATATATATGTATATGTATATATATACACATTATATTATATATGTTTATTAATATATATTATGTAAATTGTGTTATATATGTTTTCGGATAATTATTAAACTTTGTTTGGAATAATGTAATTTTTTTTATTGGTCTTGCTTGATGAATGTGTTATATATGTGTGTTATTCTTTTTTGTTATTGTGTGATGTTTCGTAAAAATATTGTAATATTTGTTTTGAATGTAATGTTTCGTTGGAAAATTGTAATTTTTTTATGAATGTTGATTTTGTTTGCGAATGTGATGTTTCGTTGATGAATGTGATTATACATTTTTTGCGGTGTTGTTTTTTTATTTTGTTATATATGTTTCTATGTTTTGTTATTAAGTTTCGTTGGTGGTTGATGTCCTAGTTATTGTGATATGAATTTTGAATGAGTTTTTTCGTGTATCTATTTAGTGTATTTGTTATATTTTTTATTTTATATTCTAGTTTATTTTGTACTTTTGTTGAGAGATAATTTTACACTTGAGCCACCCTTTTGAATATGTATTGATATTTCTTTGTATGTCTCTATATGGGTTGTGCCAAGTGAAAATTTTGTAATGTAGAACTTACTATAAATGTAAGGCATATAGTGTGGTTTGGAAAAATTGAGTGAATTTTTGTAATGTACAATACACAATCCATGTAAGCTAAAGATGAGGGTAAAAGATGGGAGATTCAAACTTCTTGAAATTGGATCAATATTGATATTTACAAGCATGATGAAATTTCAAAGAGTAAAAGGTATTATTTAAATTAGAAATTGTTGTTTGAATGATATTATTAATGCGATATAAGTTTGAACAAAATTTTAATAATATTTTCTATGAGTTGTATTGATTCTTAGCAAGCTTGCTAAATTTAAAAGTTTTACTTCTCTTAGAACACGAGGTACTATTTATCGGTATATTTTTTTTATTCTTATTTTTTTTTTCTAACTTAAATTTTGTTTGAGAACACATGTTTGACAAAAGTGTGATCTTTTTTGAAGAGAAAATTGAGGTAGTAAGAATGTAGTGGATTTGGATTTTAGAATAAATTTGGGTAGAAAAAGAGCCGTAAGAGGTATAATAAAGCGTAGAAGATGGCTAATTTTATAGGTTCTAAATAATTAGGAAATTGTTATAATTATATTATATTATATTATTATATATATATATATATATTTATATACATGTATATCAATTATATATATATTATTATGCAATATATCGTAATATATATGTGTATGTATATATATACATTATATTATATATATTTATTATATATATATTATGTAAATTGTGTTATATTTATTTTGGATAATTATTAAACTTTGTTTGGAATAATGTAATTTTTTTTTATTGGTCTTGCTTTGATGAATGTGTTATATATGTGTTATTATTTTTTTGTTATTGTGTGATGTTTCATTGAAATATTGTAATATTTGTTTTGAATGTCTTTGTTTCGTTGGAAAATTGTAATTTTTTTATGAATGTTGATTTTGTTTGCGAATTTGATGTTTCGTTGATGAATGTGATTGTAAATTTTTTGTGGTGTTATTTTTTTATTTTGTTATATATGTTTGGATGTTTTGTTATTAAGTTTCATTGGCGGTTGATGTCCTAGTTATTGTGATATGAATTTTGAATGAGTTTTTTCGTGTATCTATTTAGTGTATTTGTTATATTTTTGTATTTTATATTCTAGTTTATTTTGTACTTTTGTTGAGAGATAATTTTACACTTGGGCCCCCTTTTGAATATGTACTGATATTTCTTTGTATGTCTCTATAAGGGTTGTGCCAAGTGAAAATTTTGTAATGTAGAACTTACTATAAATGTAAGTCATATAGTGTTGTTTGGAAAAGTTGAGCGAAATTTTGTAATGTACAACTCACAATCCATGTAAGCTGAAGACGAGGGTAAACGATGAGAGATTCATCTTCTTGAAATTGGATCAATATTGATATTTACAAGCATGATGAAATTTCAGTAGTAAAGGTATTATTTAAATTAGAAATTGTTTTTTGAATGATATTGTACTAATGCGATATAAGTTTGAACAAAATTTTAATAATATTTTTTGAGGTTGTATTGATTCTTAGCAAGTTTGCTAAATTTAAAGTTTTTACTTCTCATGGAACATGAGGTACTATTTATTTATCGGTATTTTTTTTATTCTTATTTCTTTCTAACTTAAATTTTGTTTGAGAACACGTGTTTTTGACAAAAGTAGTAATCTTTCTTGAAGAAAAAAGGGTGGTAGTAAGAATGTAGTGGAATTTGGATTTTGTGATAGATTTGGGTAGAAAAAGAGCCGTAAGCAGGTATAGGCGTAGAAGATGGCTAATTTTATAGGTTCTAAATATTTAGGAAATTGTTATAATTATATTATATTATATTATATTATATTATTATATAATATACATATGTATGTATACATGTATATCTATTATATTATATTATTATATTATATATATCGTATATATATGTGTATGTATAAATACACATTATATTATATATATTTATTAATATATATTATATAAATCATGTTATATATGTTTTTGGATAATTATTAAACTTTGTTTGGAATAATGTAATTTTTTTTATTGGTCTTGCTTGATGAATGTGTTATATATGTGTGTTATTCTTTTTTGTTATTGTGTGATGTTTCGTAAAAATATTGTAATATTTGTTTTGAATGTAATGTTTCGTTGGAAAATTGTAATTTTTTTATGAATGTTGATTTTGTTTGCGAATGTGATGTTTCGTTGATGAATGTGATTATACATTTTTTTGTGGTGTGTTTTTTTTATTTTGTTATATATGTTTCTATGTTTTGTTATTAAGTTTCATTTGGTGGTTGATGTCCTAGTTATTGTGATATGAATTTTGAATGAGTTTTTTCGTGTATCTATTTAGTGTATTTGTTATATTTTTTATTTTATATTCTAGTTTATTTTGTACTTTTGTTGAGAGATAATTTTACACTTGAGGCACCCTTTTGAATATGTATTGATATTTCTTTGTATGTCTCTATATGGGTTGTGCCAAGTGAAAATTTTGTAATGTAGAACTTACTATAAATGTAAGGCATATAGTGTGGTTTGGAAAAATTGAGTGAATTTTGTAATGTACAATACACAATCCATGTAAGCTAAAGATGAGGGTAAAAGATGGGAGATTCAAACTTCTTGAAATTGGATCAATATTGATATTTACAAGCATGATGAAATTTCAAAGAAGAAAGGTATTATTTAAATTAGAAATTGTTGTTTGAATGATATTGTACTAATGCGATATAAGTTTGAACAAAATTTTAATAATATTTTTAAGGTGTTGTATTGATTCTTAGCAAGCTTGCTAAATTTAAAGTTTTACTTCTCTTAGAACTTGAGGTACTATTTATCAATATTTTTTTTTATTCTTATTTCTTTCTAACTTAAATTTTTGTTTGAGAACACATGTTTGACAAAAGTAGCAGTCTTTTTTGAAGAGAAAAGGGAGGTAGTAAGAATGTAGTGGGATTTGGATTTTAGGATAGATTTGGGTAGAAAAAGAACCGTAAGCAGGTATAGGCGTAGAAGATGGCTAATTTTATAGGTTCTAAATAATTAGGAAATTGTTATAATTATATTATATTATATTATTATATAATATACATATATTTGTATACATGTATATCAATTATATTATATTATTATGCAATATACGTAATATACATGTGTATGTATACATACACATTATATTATATATGTTTATTAATATATATTATGTAAATTGTGTTATATTTATTTTTTGGATAATTATTAAACTTTTTTGGAATAATGTAATTTTTTTTATTGGTCTTGCTTGATGAATGTGTTATATATGTGTGTTATTCTTTTTTTGTTATTGTGTGATGTTTCATTGAAATATTGTAATATTTGTTTTGAATGTTTGTTTCGTTTGGAAAATTGTAATTTTTTATGAATGTTGATTTTGTTTATGAATTTGATGTTTCGTTGATGAATGTGATTGTAAATTTTTTGTGGTGTTATTTTTTTATTTTGTTATATATGTTTGGATGTTTTGTTATTAAGTTTCATTTGGCTGGTTGATGTCCTAGTTATTGTGATATGAATTTTGAATGAGTTTTTTCGTGTATCTATTTAGTGTATTTGTTATATTTTGTATTTTATATTCTAGTTTATTTTGTACTTTTGTTGAGAGATAATTTTACACTGGGGCCCCCTTTTGAATATGTACTGATATTTCTTTGTATGTCTCTATATGGGTTGTGCCAAGTGAAAATTTTGTAATGTAGAACTTACTATAAATGTAAGTCATATAGTGTTGTTTGGAAAAGTCGAGTTTAAATTTTGTAATGTACAACTCACAATCCATGTAAAGTCAAGACGAGGGTAAACGACGAGAGATTCATCTTCTTGAAATTGGATCAATATTGATATTTACAAGCATGATGAAATTTTGAGAGTAAAGGTATTATTTAAATTAGAAATTATTTTTGAATGATATCAGTATTAATGCGATATAAGTTTGAACAAAATTTTAATAATATTTTGCAAAGTTGTATTGATTCTTAGCAAGTTTGCTAAATTTAAATTTTTTACTTCTCATGGAACATGAGGTACTATTTATCAAGATTTTTTTTTATTCTTATTTCTTTCTAACTTAAATTTTGTTTGAGAACACAGTGTTTGACAAAAAGTAACCTCTTTCTTGAAGAGAAAAGGGTGGTAGTAAGAATGTAGTGGAATTTGGATTTTGTGATAGATTTGGGTAGAAAAAGAGCCGTAAGAAGGTATAGGCGTAGAAGATGACTAATTTTATTGGTTCTAAATATTTAGGAAATTGTTATAATTATATTATATTATATTTTATTATTATATAATATACATATGTAAGTATACATGTATATCTATTATATTATATTATTATATTAATATACGTAATATACATATGTATGTATAAATACATTATATTATATATGTTTATTAATATATATTATGTAAATTGTGTTATATATGTTTTGGATAATTATTAAACTTTGTTTGGAATAATGTAATTTTTTTATTGGTCTTGCTTGATGAATGTGTTATATATGTGTGTTATTCTTTTTTTGTTATTGTGTGATGTTTCGTCAAAATATTGTAATATTTGTTTTGAATGTAATGTTTTAGATTTGGAAAATTGTAATTTTTTTATGAATGTTGATTTTGTTTATGAATGTGATGTTTCGTTGATGAATGTGATTATACATTTTTTATGGTGTTGTTTTTTATTTTGTTATATATGTTTCGATGTTTTGTTATTAAGTTTAGATTTGGTGGTTGATGTCCTAGTTATTGTGATATGAATTTTGAATGAGTTTTTCGTGTATCTATTTAGTGTATTTGTTATATTTTTATTTTATATTCTAGTTTATTTTGTACTTTTGTTGAGAGATAATTTTACACTTGAGGCACCCTTTTGAATATGTATTGATATTTCTTTGTATGTCTCTATATGGGTTGTGCCAGTGAAAATTTTGTAATGTAGAACTTACTATAAATGTAAGGCATATAGTGTGGTTTGGAAAAATTGAGTGAATTTTTGTAATGTACAACTCACAATCCATGTAAGCTAAAGATGAGGGTAAAGATGGGAGATTAGAAACTTCTTGAAATTGGATCAATATTGATATTTACAAGCATGATGAAATTTCGAAGAGTAAATGTATTATTTAAATTAGAAATTGTTGTTTGAATGATATTGTACTAATGCGATATAAGTTTGAACAAAATTTTAATAATATTTTTGTGTTGTATTGATTCTTAGCAAGCTTGCTAAATTTAAAAGTTTTACTTCTCTTAGAACATGAGGTACTATTTATCGGTATTTTTTTATTCTTATTTCTTTCTAACTTAAATTTTGTTTGAGAACACATGTTTGACAAAAGTAGCAAATTTTTGAAGAGAAAAGGGAGGTAGTAAGAATGTAGTGGTATTTGGATTTTATGATTGATTTGGGTAGAAAAAGAGCCGTAAGCATGTATAGGCGTAGAAGATGGCTAATTTTATAGGTTCTAAATAATTAGGAAATTGTTATAATTATATTATATTATATTATATTATTATATAATATATATATATGTATACATGTATATCAATTATATTATATTATTATGCAATATACGTAATATACGTGTGTATGTATACATACACATTATATTGTATATGTTTATTAATATATATTATGTAAATTGTGTTATATATATTTTCGGATAATTATTAAATTTTGTTTGAATAATGTAATTTTTTTATTGGTCTTGCTTGATGAATGTGTTATATATGTGTGTTATTCTTTTTGTTATTGTGTGATGTTTCGTCGAAATATTGTAATATTTGTTTTGAATGTAATGTTTCGTTGGAAAATTGTAATTTTTTTATGAATGTTGATTTTGTTTGCGAATTTGATGTTTCGTTGATGAATGTGATTGTAAATTTTTTGTGGTGTTATTTTTTATTTTGTTATATATGTTTGGATGTTTTGTTATTAAGTTTCAATAAGTGTTGATGTCCTAGTTATTGTGATATGAATTTTGAATGAGTTTTTTCGTGTATCTATTTAGTGTATTTGTTATATTTTGTATTTTATATTCTAGTTTATTTTGTACTTTTGTTGAGAGATAATTTTACACTGGGGCCCCCTTTTGAATATGTACTGATATTTCTTTGTATGTCTCTATATGGGTTGTGCCAAGTGAAAATTTTGTAATGTAGAACTTACTATAAATGTAAGTCATATAGTGTTGTTTGGAAAAGTTGAGCGAAATTTTGTAATGTACAACTCACAATCCATGTAAGCTGAAGACGAGGGTAAACGATGAGAGATTCATCTTCTTGAAATTGGATCAATATTGATATTTACAAGCATGATGAAATTTCAGTAGCAAAGGTATTATTTAAATTAGAAATTATTTTTTGAATGATATTGTACTAATGCGATATAAGTTTGAACAAAATTTTAATAATATTTTGCAGGTTGTATTGATTCTTAGCAAGTTTGCTAAATTTAAAAATTTTTACTTCTCATGGAACATGAGGTACTATTTATCGGTATTTTTTTTATTCTTATTTCTTTCTAACTTAAATTTTTGTTTGAGAACACAGGTTTGACAAAAGTAACCTTACAAGTTTGCTTTTGTAAGGTTGTTAGTTTTCATATTCCTAAGCAACCTGTTATTCGAACTCAAGCAGTCAAACCATTGTAGTCAAACATTTTCATATCAAGCCATGAAGTCATTCGTTTATTACGGATGTCAAGTTTTCTTAGTCCATGTTATGGATTTGAATAAAGACACGCCGATTTGAATAATATTCTTGTTGTTATTGATTTTTCCCGACGTATTTCACGAAGAATTTATTGGCTTACTCCCAAAGCTTCGATATTAAATTTTGTATCGACTTTGAACCCCAGACAAAACTCATTTCTAAAATCTCATATCGAATGGCTCCTATTGAACTTCGTGAGTTAAAAATTCAATTATAGAATTTGGCACTGAGCCTTTATCTTGTGACTTCCTTTGTGGAATTCACCTAAGCGCACTCTATAGGGACGTCATATTCGTATGCGATAGTAAACCGATAGGTGTCATTGTGACGTTATCCAAGATTGGGATATGAGTCACAGTTGAGAGCAACCTAAGTCAGTAATCGAAATACGTAGCCTTCTAGGCTTAGTTGGTTATTATCGGAGATTCGTGGAAGGATTTTCTTGAATCGCTACTCCGTTAACTTAGCTGACTCATAGAGATACAAAATTCAAATGGAGCAAGGAATGTGGTAAGAGCTTCGAAGAACTCAAGAGGAAACTCATTTCAGCATATGTTCTGACCATACCATCCTGGAAAAGCGAACGTGGTAGCTGACGTGTTGAGTAGAAGATCGTATACAAGTACGAGTACAATATTGTCAAAGACTCATTTCGTATAATATACAAATAATAAAGATGGAGATGAAAACTCTAGGTACCCACGTGATGATATACGAGTACGTGATGATATACGAGTATAATCGACTTTAATCGATAAAGTTAAAGCTGTTCAAGCTACACACCGGAGCTGATGAATTTGAAGAAGGAGGTGCAAGAAGTTGTTATTTTAAAAGCGAGAATCGGTGAGGTGAGGAAAGCTCAAACCTTCGATTTATTAATCCATTTGGAATTCTCGATCGAATAGGAACTGTGGCCTATGAATTCGCTTTTACCACCAAGTATGACGCGTGTTCATAACGTTTTTCACGTATCGATGTTACGTAAATATGTGGACGACCCGAAACACGTCATTGAGTTAGAACCGGACGAGATAGCCGAAGACTTAACGTACGAGGAGGTACCTGTCAAGATTTTGTAGAGGAAAGAACATGACCTATGTACCGAGGTTATACCATAAGTTAAAGTTTTGTGGAGAAACCATGCTATTGAGGAAATGACCTGGGAGTTGGAAACGAAAATGAAAGCGAGGTATCTTTACCTTTCAAACACTAGCAGTCGTCACGTCAATTTCGAGGACGAAATTTCATAAGGAGGGGAGGTTGTAAGACCCCGAAATTTTTTTAAATAAAAAGGAATTTCCTTTATTTATTATTTTGAAATAGTAAGGGTTGATTTGATTAATGTGGATAGTAAAGGGTTAAATACGCAAATATTTCAAAATAAGCAAGTGGTTATAAAATATTCATTTTTTTGTCTGGGAATATTCGTTTGGTCGTGGAATATTCAGATTTGTTTGGGAATATTCATACGACGTGCCATGACCATGTGTGGCCCCATAACGGAAAGCGATTGGATGAGGAAAACGACAAAGTTTGGGTGGTTATAAATAACGGCGTAGTTGTTACCAATTAAGACCATAATTATTCTGAATTAAGACCGTTGAATACCCGGTGGTTAAAATACAAGAATACGCGTGGTCGCATAAAGAATACACCAGATTAAGACAAGATTGTTGAATTATTGATTCGCACGTAAGATGGCACTACTCAATAATTTTCACAAGAGTTATCGCTCAATATTTTATTTTATTGATTCAATAATTTGCGCGCTGATATTTTATATTATTGTTGTTCAATAATTGTCACCGCACAAAGATTTCCCATTATCGGATCAATAATTCATATTATTTGAATAATATTATTAGATAACATTATTGGCAATGTCTAGAAAGTTCGCTTCAAGGAGAGGTTTGATCACCTAATTGCGGCGCCAAGAAGGAGAGATCCTTATCGAAAGCCCCTCTTTCTGAGGAACTACCGTTGTCATAAATGTGATTTCGTAATATTATTTGTGAATAATTAATTATTGATTCATATGATAAGGAAATATTTATTTTATATGAATATAAATGATGGATTTATTTATGTGGTTATTAATGAAGGAATTATTGTTGAGGTGTTTTATCAAGATTTTATCGGATTGGAGGTATTAAAAATCAAATCGGGGTTTTGAGATATATTATGGGGTTATAATTTTTAATCCGACCGTTGGATTGTGGTAATTTTTGGGTATGTTATACATACATAAGTTGAGTATATGTCCACAAATTTTGAACCGTTAAAATGCACGAATGATTTGTTGTGAATTTTAAGAGGTGTCGGATCTAAATTAGGTTTATAATTGATTTTGGTGGAAAATTCTAGAATTGAGTGGGCCCCACTTGTGGTTGGTGAAGAAATGTGCTGAATTTTATTTCAAATGTGGTGGGTGGCAATAGTAGAAGTAAAGCCATCATGCAGTGCAGCAGTCAAGTCCGCTTTTGGGCTAACATTTTCCTATAAATAGAGAGGGCTAAGTTAGAATTGAAAATCACACCGTAAACAAAGTTTTCTCTCTCTCTATATATTATTGAGCGTATTTTGTGAGTATTTAGATACTTTGAGAGTCATTGCTCAAGATAAGTTTCATTCAAAGATCACTTCCGACCTTTCCTTCTTAAGTAATCGATTCTTCGAGGTAAGGGATGTTATTTTCTTCTCAAATGATATTAATTCTTCAATATCATTATCTTTGAAATATTGGTTGGTACTTTTATCAAATTTGGAACTTTTTCATGTCGGGGTTACTATTCATGAGTTACTATTCACGAGTTACTATTCATGAGTTACTATTCACGAGTTACTATTCACGAGTACTATTCATGAAGCGTGAAGATGTTTTTTGTGGAATTTCTATCTTTTGTGTGTCTGAGTTACTATTCACGATACTCAAGACTATTCACGATATCTGACTTTATTCACGAATCATTTAAGACTATTCATTTAAAAATGAAAATTTTTCTTTTAAGTCTAAAATATCTATTTTGGATACTAGCTTTGATTGTATCCATGTTTTGATCATTCTTGAATTTTACACCACTATGATTATTTTTGAGGTATTTTTGGACGTGGATAAAACCAAGTAAGCATCCTTAATCCTTAATCCTTGTCATTTTGTTTCATCGGATTCGTTTCTTTAAAAATATTTTTCATCATCCCTCGCCTTAAATGATGATATTATTGAATATCTTTGGCCTCAGTAGTGCAAAAGATGAATGATTTCAAGAATATCTTTGGCCCGTAGTGCAAAGATGAAAGGTGTGTTTAAATGAACACGACCGATCGATGAATATCTTTGGCCCTGTAGTGTAAAAGATGAGCAGTGTTTAAATGAACACGACCGATCGATGAATATCTTTGGCCTTTAGTGCAAAGATGAACAGTGTTGAGATGAACATGACCGATTGATGAATATCTTTGGCCTTTAGTGCAAAGATGAACAGTGTTGAGATGAATATGACCGATTGATGAATATCTTTGGCCTCAGAAGTAAAAGATGAATATTTGATTTGAGATGAATATTGATTGATGTTTGGTGGATAAAATATTGATGATGGACCGTTAAATTCATAGATTATAGTAGATTTCATTCTCTACGTAACTCTTCTATGAATTATTATTTCATTGTGAATATTGATCTGAAACTTGTCATCTATTGTATTCTATCGATTTTTTCCTCGTTGGAGACTAACGATAATTTGTTGTATATTATCTTAGTCATAACATTCTTTTTCGGGCTAGTTGAGCTCACCCTTTTCCTTGTTGTTCCATTTTTCTTCTCAAGAGGCTAGAATGTAATGAGTACTAGTTGGGTATGGAATGAAGGTTCTAGAGAGAGTTTTTTAGTAGTCCTCACCATTATTGTAAAATAATGTATCAATAAATGTGATGAGGATTTATTTGAGTATAAATATTGTTCAGAAGATAATATTTGTATTTAAACTCACATTTTATTGTTGTGATAATAAAGTTGTAGTTGTTTCGCACTCATGTATTTGGCGACTCGAGAATGGGTTGGATGGAATGGACCTATTTTGGGGTCGCCACAGCTTGGTATCGAGCTTAGGGATATGATCTCTGGCGGAGATCGAGGAATAGAACTAGGAGGGAGAGATGAGTAAATCCTTCGCTTAGTGTGTCCTACCTAAGCTTATTTGTTAGTTGGTCAGTATATAGGGATATTATGTGATTGATTTCCTTAATTAACCCTTGTTTTATGACAGTAATTGAGAATGTCGACTGAGAATATTAATAGTGGTGTAAATGAGACCGTGGAGATGCCTGTACTTAACAACGAGGAGAACGTGCAACAGGCTGGCAATGTACCTCCTGTGAATAACACCATTGAGCAGATGATGAACGAGGGGATGTTTAGAAGTTTTTTTGCGATTCACGCAAAATCGCATTTGAGGAGACTCGTGTTCAAAATACGCTGAGGAGAAATGATAGTAATTCATGGGTGGTCACAAATGCGGTTCAAAGAGTTGGGACCACGTAATTGCGGGAAAGCCAGATCCGATCATGGCGGAAACATGGGTCAAGCAAATTACCAAGATATTCGATGTCTTGGGATGCACGAAGGAACAGAAAGTTCCATTCGCTACTTTTATGTTCCGTGGCGAGGCAGACATCGGTGGGAGTCGTGGAAGCGTACTCCATCCGTACCAAGACTCAAGATGTCTTGGGAGACGTTTTCAGAAACTATTTAATGACAAGTACTTTCCAAGTATTATTCGGGCTATATGAAGGAAGTGGAGTTTATTAGATCGAGCAGTAATAACATGACGGTGTCCCAAAGACGAGGCGAAGTTCATGAGTTATCCGTGTTTGCACCTCATTTGGTGGAGAATGAGGAACGATGACGCGGATGTTTCGAGAGGTTTGAAACCCCAGATACGTCAAGATCTCATTTCTCATAAATTTTCTCTATCGGGGATGTTGTAAATGTGGCTCGGTTGTTAGAGCGAGATAACGAGTACGCTCAACCGAGGGACCATAACCGAGGATCATACCAAAGATAGCATCATCGTAATAACGATAACTAGTGGAGAAAGAAGAATACGGACAAAGCGGTAACCACTCTCTACGGTGGTAATCGTGGGCTATGAAAATAGAAGAAGTGAGATGGGAGGAGATTTTAAAAAGAGGAGATTCAACAACCACCATGTGAAGACGTCGGCCCCGATGCAAATGGTTCCAAGGAGGAGAAAGACCATCGGTCGTATGTTACAAATGCGGAAAGAGGGAGATATCAAACCCCAAACCGCCCACAACAGTTCAAGGTATGCTATAATTGTGGAAAAGAAGGACATATCGCCGAGATCAGACGATATCGAAACCAGATCCAGTCAATGGAATGGTGACTCAAAAGGATGTCCCGTAAAAGTCAAAGTCAACGATTCTCGGAAGAGCGTTTGTCGTGGACTTCCATTAAAATGCGAGGAACCCGAACGGTTAGTACGGGTTAGTTAATTATAAATTCTTGCGAAGTTTATACCTTACTAGATAATTGGTTCTACCCATTCTTTATCTCTCTTGCTTGCGCCAACGCTTGAACTTGACTACGGAGAAATTAGACTTTGACCTATTTATGGAGACTCTGTTAGAGAAACTTTCATTACATCCGTTGTTTAAAAAATCTTGTTTGATTCAAGTTGGCACCATTACCTTACATTGACCTTATCTCTTTAAAGATACTTGCCTTTGGGGATTGATTGGTTAACTACTCATCATGCCAAAATTGATTGCTTTTGTAAGGTTGTTAGTTTTCATATTCCTAAGCAACCTCGTTATTCAACTCAAGCAATCAAACCATTGTAGTCAAACATTTTCATATCAAGCCATGAAGTCATTCGTTTATTACGGATGTCAAGTTTTCTTAGTCCATGTTATGGATTTGAATAAAGACACGCCGATTTGAATAATATTCTTGTTGTTATTGATTTTTCCCGACGTATTTCGAAGAATTTATTGGCTTACTCCCAAAGCTCGATATTAAATTTTGTATCGACTTTGAACCCCAGACAAAACTCATTTCTAAAATCTCATATCGAATGGCTCCTATTGAACTTCGTGAGTTAAAAATTCAATTATAGAATTTGGTACTGAGCCTTTATCTTGTGACTTCCTTTGTGGAATTCACCTAAGCGAGACTCTCTATAGGGACGTCATATTCGATGCGATAAGAACCGATAGGTGTCATTGTGACGTCTTATCCAAGATTGGGATATGAGTCACAGTTGAGAGCAACCTAAGTCAAGAATCGAAATACGTAGCTTTCAGCTTAGTTGGTTATTATCGGAGATTCGTGGAAGGATTTTCTTGAATCGCTATTCCATTAACTTAACCGACTCATAGAGATACAAAATTCAAATGGAGCAAGGAATGTGGTAAGAGCTTCAAGAACTCAAGAGAAACTCATTTCAAAGATATGTTCGACCATACCATCCCGGAAAAGCGAACGTGGTAGCCGACGTGTTGAGTAGAAGATCGTATAAGTACGAAGTACAATATTGTCAAAGACTCATTTCAGTATAATATACAAATAATAAAGATGGAGATGAAAACTCTAGGTACCCACGTGATGATATACGAGTACATTGATGATATACGAGATAAATCGACTTTAATCGATAAAGTTAAAGTTGTTCAAGCTACACACCGGAGCTGATGAATTTGAAGAAGGAGGTGCAAGAAGTTGTTATTTTAAAAGCGAGAATCGGTGAGGTGAGGAAAGCTCAAACCTTCGATTTATTAATCCATTTGGAATTCTCGATCGAATAGGAACTGTGGCCTATAGACTCGTTTTACCACCAAGTACGACGCGTGTTCATAAGCGCTTTTTCACGATCGATGTTACGTAAATATGTGGACGACCGAAACACGTCATTGAAGTTAGAACCGACGAGATATAGCCAAGACTTAACGACGAGGAGGTACCTATCAAGATTTTGTAGAGGAAAGAACATGACCCATGCACCGAGGTTATACCATAAGTTAAAGTTTTGTGGAGAAACCATCTTATTGAGGAAATGACACGGGAGTTGGAAACGAAAATGAAAGCGAGGAATCTTTACCTTTGAAAAACACCAGTATCGCACGTCAATTTCGAGGACTAAATTTCATAAGGAGGGAGGTTGTAAGACCGAAATTTTTTTAAATAAAAGGAATTTCCTTTATTTATTATTTTGAAATAGTAAGGGTTGATTTGATTAATGTGAATAGTAAAGGGTTAAATACGCAAATATTTCAAAATAAGCAAGTGGTTATAAAATATTCATTTTTGTCGGGGAATATTCGTTTGGTCGTGGAATATTCGTACTGTCGGGGAATATTCATACGACGGCGCAGCCATGTGTGGGCCCCATAACTGAAAGCGATTGGATGAGGAAAACGACAAAGTTTGGGTGGTTATAAATAATTGGCGTAGTTATTATCAATTAAGACCGTAATTATACTATTAAGATCGTTGAATACCCGGTGGTTAAAATACTGAATCGCGCGTGGTTGCAAAGAAATACACCAGTATTGCATACAAGATTGTTGAATTATTGATTAAATACGTAAGATGGCACTACTCAATAATTTTCACAGAATTATTATTCAATATTTTATTTTATTGATTCAATAATTCTTTGCGTTGATATTTTATATTATTGTTGTTCAATAATTGTCATCGCACAAGATTTCCCATTATCGGATCAATAATTCATATTATTTGAATAATATTATTAGATAACATTATTGGCAATGTCTAGAAAGTTCTCATCTTAAGGAGAGGTTTGATCACCTAATTGCGCGCCAAGAAGGAGAGATCCTTATTGAAAGCCCCTCTTTCCGGGAACTATTTGGTTCATTATAAATGTGATTCGTAATATTATTTGTGAATAATTAATTATTGATTCATATGATAAGGAAATATTTATTTTATATGAATATAAATGATGGATTTATTTATGTGGTTATTAATGAAGGAATTATTGTTGAGGTGTTTTATCAAGATTTTATCGGATTGGAGGTATTAAAAATCAAATCGTGGGTTTTGAGATATATTATGGGGTTATAATTTTTAATCCGATAGTTGGATTGTGGTAATTTTGGGTATGTTATACATACATAAGTTGAGTATATATGTCCACAAATTTTGAACCGCTAAAAAATGCACGAATGATTTGTTGTGAATTTTAAGAGGTGTCGGATTCGGAAATTAGGTTTATAATTGATTTTGGTGGAAAATTCTAGAATTGAGTGGGCCCCACTTGTGGTTGGTGAAGAAATGTGCTGAATTTTATTTCAAATGTGGTGGGTGGCAATAGTAGTGTAAAGCCATCAGTAAAGCAGTCAAGTCTGCTTTTTACGGCTAACATTTTCCTATAAATAGAGGGCTAAGTTAGAATTGAAAATCACACCGTAAACAAAGTTTTCTCTTTCTCTCTATATTATTGAGCGTATTTTGTGAGTATTTAGATACTTTGAGAGTTCATTATTCAAGATAAGTTTCATTCAAAGATCACTTCCGACCTTTCCTTCCGGCACCGATTCTTTGAGGTAAGGATGTTATTTTCTTCTCAAATGATATTAATTCTTCAATATCATTATCTTTGAAATATTGGTTGGTACTTTTTATCAAATTTGGAACTTTTTCACGTCGGGGTTACTATTCATGAGTTACTATTCACGAAGTTACTATTCATGAGTTACTATTCACGAAGTTAATCACTACTATCATGAAGCGTGAAGATGTTTTTTTGTGGAATTTCTATCTTTTGGTGTCTGAGTTATTATTCACGATACTACACTATTCACGACTATTATTCACGAATAAGACTATTCAACCTAAAAATGAAAATTTTTCTTTTCGTCTAAAATATCTATTTTGGATACTAGCTTTGATTGTATCCATGTTTTGATCATTCTTGAATTTTACACCACTATGATTATTTTTGAGGTATTTTTGGACGTGGATAAAACCAAGTAACTTAATCCTTAATCCTTGTCATTTTGTTTCAATTGGATTCGCTTTCTTTAAAAATATTTTTCATCATCCTCGGTCTTAAATGATGATATTATTGAATATCTTCGCCCTGTAGTGCAAAGATGAATGATTTCAAGAATATCTTTGGCCCAGTAGTGCAAAGATGAGCAGTGTTTAAATGAACATGATCGATCGATGAATATCTTTGGCCCGTAGTGCAAAGATGAACAGTGTTTAAATGAACATGATCGATCGATGAATATCTTTGGCCTTTAGTGCAAAGATGAGCAGTGTTGAGATGAACATGACCGATTGATGAATATCTTTGGCCTTTTTAGTGCAAAGATGAACAGTGTTGAGATGAACACGATCGATTGATGAATATCTTTGGCCCAGAAGTAAAAGATGAATATTTGATTTGAGATGAATATTGATTGATGTTACAGGATAAAATATTGATGATGGACCGTTAAATTCATAGATTATAGTAGATTTCATCTCTACGTAACTCTTCTATGAATTATTATTTCATTGTGAATATTGATCCGAAACTTGTTGTCTATTGTATTCTATCGATTTTTCCCTCGTTGGAGACTAACGATAATTTGTTGTATATTATCTTAGTCATAACATTCTTTATCGGGCTAGTTGAGCTCACCCTTTTCCTTGTTGTTCCATTTTTTCTTCTCAAGAGGCGAGAATGTAGCGTAGTACTAGCCTGGGGTATGGAATGAAGGTTCTAGAGAGAGTTGTTTAGTAGTCCACACCATTATTGTAAAATAATGTATCAATAAATGTGATGAGGATTTATTTGAGTATAAATATTATCTAGAAGATAATATTTGTATTTAAACTCACGCTTTTATTGTTGTGATAATAAAGTTGTAGTTGTTTACGCATCATGTATTTGGCGACTCAGAATGGGTTGGATGGAATGGACCTATTTTGGGGTCGTCACATTTTGCAGGTTGTATTGATTCTTAGCAAGCTTGCTAAATTTAAAAGTTTTTACTTCTCTTAGAACATGAGGTACTATTTATCGGTATTTTTTTTATTCTTATTTCTTTCTAACTTAAATTTTTGTTTGAGAACACATGTTTGACAAAAGTAGCAGTCTTTTTTGAAGAGAAAAGGGAGGTAGTAAGAATGTAGTGGTATTTGGATTTTATGATAGATTTGGGTAGAAAAAGAGCCGTAAGCATGTATAGGCGTAGAAGATGGCTAATTTTATAGGTTCTAAATAATTAGGAAATTGTTATAATTATATTATATTATATTATATTATTATATAATATACATATATATGTATACATGTATATCAATTATATTATATTATTATGCAATATACGTAATATACATGTGTATGTATACATACACATTATATTGTATATGTTTATTAATATATATTATGTAAATTGTGTTATATATATTTTCGGATAATTATTAAACTTTGTTTGGAATAATGTAATTTTTTTTATTGGTCTTGCTTGATGAATGTGTTATATATGTGTGTTATTCTTTTTTGTTATTGTGTGATGTTTCGTCGAAATATTGTAATATTTGTTTTGAATGTAATGTTTCGTTGGAAAATTGTAATTTTTTTATGAATGTTGATTTTGTTTGCGAATTTGATGTTTCGTTGATGAATGTGATTGTAAATTTTTTGTGGTGTTATTTTTTTATTTTGTTATATATGTTTGGATGTTTTGTTATTAAGTTTCGTTGGCGGTTGATGTCCTAGTTATTGTGATATGAATTTTGAATGAGTTTTTTCGTGTATCTATTTAGTGTATTTGTTATATTTTGTATTTTATATTCTAGTTTATTTTGTACTTTTGTTGAGAGATAATTTTACACTGGGGCCCCCTTTTGAATATGTACTGATATTTCTTTGTATGTCTCTATATGGGTTGTGCCAAGTGAAAATTTTGTAATGTAGAACTTACTATAAATGTAAGTCATATAGTGTTGTTTGGAAAAGTTGAGCGAAATTTTGTAATGTACAACTCACAATCCATGTAAGCTGAAGACGAGGGTAAACGATGAGAGATTCATCTTCTTGAAATTGGATCAATATTGATATTTACAAGCATGATGAAATTTCCAAGAAGAAAGGTATTATTTAAATTAGAAATTGTTTTTTGAATGATATTGTACTAATGCGATATAAGTTTGAACAAAATTTTAATAATATTTTGCAGGTTGTATTGATTCTTAGCAAGTTTGCTAAATTTAAAAGTTTTTACTTCTCATGGAACATGAGGTACTATTTATCGGTATTTTTTTTTATTCTTATTTCTTTCTAACTTAAATTTTTGTTTGAGAACACAGGTTTGACAAATGTAACCGTATTTCTTGAAGAGAAAAGGGAGGTAGTAAGAATGTAGTGGAATTTGGATTTTGTGATAGATTTGGGTAGAAAAAGAGCCGTAAGCAGGTATAGGCGTAGAAGATGGCTAATTTTATAGGTTCTAAATATTTAGGAAATTGTTATAATTATATTATATTATATTATATTATTATATAATATACATATGTATGTATACATGTATATCTATTATATTATATTATATATATAATATATCGTATATACACATGTATGTATAAATACACATTATATTATATATGTTTATTAATATATATTATGTAAATTGTGTTATATATGTTTTCTGGATAATTATTAAACTTTGTTTGGAATAATGTAATTTTTTTTTATTGGTCTTGCTTGATGAATGTGTTATATATGTGTGTTATTCTTTTTTGTTATTGTGTGATGTTTCGTCAAAATATTATAATATTTGTTTTGAATGTAATGTTTCGTTGGAAAATTGTAATTTTTTTATGAATGTTGATTTTGTTTGCGAATGTGATGTTTCGTTGATGAATGTGATTATAAATTTTTTGCGGTGTTGTTTTTTTATTTTGTTATATATGTTTGGATGTTTTGTTATTAAGTTTCATTGGTGGTTGATGTCCTAGTTATTGTGATATGAATTTTGAATGAGTTTTTTCGTGTATCTATTTATTGTATTTGTTATATTTTTTATTTTATATTCTAGTTTATTTTGTACATTTGTTGAGAGATAATTTTACACTTGAGGCACCCTTTTGAATATGTATTGATATTTCTTTGTATGTCTCTATATGGGTTGTGCCAAGTGAAAATTTTGTAATGTAGAACTTACTATAAATGTAAGGCATATAGTGTGGTTTGGAAAAATTGAGTGAATTTTTGTAATGTACAACTCACAATCCATGTAAGCTAAAGATGAGGGTAAAAGATGGGAGATTCAGCTTCTTGAAATTGGATCAATATTGATATTTACAAGCATGATGAAATTTCAGTAGCAAAGGTATTATTTAAATTAGAAATTGTTGTTTGAATGATATTGTACTAATGCGATATAAGTTTGAACAAAATTTTAATAATATTTTGCAGGTTGTATTGATTCTTAGCAAGCTTGCTAAATTTAAAAGTTTTTACTTCTCTTAGAACATGAGGTACTATTTATCGGTATTTTTTTATTCTTATTTCTTTCTAACTTAAATTTTGTTTGAGAACACATGTTTGACAAAAGTAGCAGTCTTTTTGAAGAAGAAAAGGGAGGTAGTAAGAATGTAGTGGTATTTGGATTTTATGATAGATTTGGGTAGAAAAGAGCCGTAAGTATGTATAAAGCGTAGAAGAGCTAATTTTATGGCTAAATTTTAGGAAATTGTTATAAATAATTATATTATATTATTATTATATATTATATATATATATATATTATTATATAATATATTATATATATATATATGTATATCAATATATTATATATATATTATATTATTATATTATATATATCGTAATATACATGTATGTATACATACACATTATATTATATATGTTTATTAATATATATTATGTAAATTGTGTTATATATATTTTGGATAATTATTAAATTTTGTTTGAATAATGTAATTTTTTTTATTGGTCTTGCTTGATGAATGTGTTATATATGTGTGTTATTTTTTTTTTTGTTGTTGTGTGATGTTTCGTCGAAATATTGTAATATTTTTTTTGAATGTAATTTTTCGTTGGAAAGTTTTAATTTTTTAATGAATGTTGATTTTGTTTGCGAATGTGATGTTTCGTTGATGAATGTGATTGTAAATTTTTGTGGTGTTATTTTTTTTATTTTGTTATATATGTTTGGATGTTTTGTTATTAAGTTTAGATTTGGCGGTTGATGTCCTAGTTATTGTGATATGAATTTTGAATGAGTTTTTCGTGTATCTATTTAGTGTATTTGTTATATTTTGTATTTTATATTCTAGTTTATTTTGTACTTTTGTTGAGAGATAATTTTACACCTAGGGCCCCTTTTGAATATGTATTGATATTTCTTTGTATGTCTCTATATGGGTTGTGCAGTGAAAATTTTGTAATGTAGAACTTACTATAAATGTAAGTCATATAGTGTTGTTTGGAAAAGTTGAGCGAAATTTTGTAATGTACAACTCACAATCCATGTAAGCTGAAGACGAGGGTAAACGATGAGAGATTCATCTTCTTGAAATTGGATCAATATTGATATTTACAAGCATGATGAAATTTCAGTAGCAAAGGTATTATTTAAATTAGAAATTGTTTTTTGAATGATATTGTACTAATGCGATATAAGTTTGAACAAAATTTTAATAATATTTTGCAGGTTGTATTGATTCTTAGCAAGTTTGCTAAATTTAAAAGTTTTTACTTCTCATGGAACATGAGGTACTATTTATCGGTATTTTTTTTTATTCTTATTTCTTTCTAACTTAAATTTTTGTTTGAGAACACAGGTTTGACAAAAGTAACCGTCTTTCTTGAAGAGAAAAGGGAGGTAGTAAGAATGTAGTGGAATTTGGATTTTGTGATAGATTTGGGTAGAAAAAAGCCGTAGTAGCGGTATATAAGCGTAGAAGATGGCTAATTTTATAGGTTCTAAATATTTAGGAAATTGTTATAATTATATTATATTATATTATATTATTATATATATATATATATACGTAATATATACATGTATATCTATTATATTATATTATTATTATATATATATACGTAATATACATGTGTATGTATAAATACACATTATATTATATATGTTTATTAATATATATTATGTAAATTGTGTTATATATGTTTTCGGATAATTATTAAACTTTGTTTGGAATAATGTAATTTTTTTTTATTGGTCTTGCTTGATGAATGTGTTATATATGTGTGTTATTCTTTTTTGTTATTGTGTGATGTTTCGTCAAAATATTGTAATATTTGTTTTGAATGTAATGTTTCGTTGGAAAATTGTAATTTTTTTATGAATGTTGATTTTGTTTGCGAATGTGATGTTTCGTTGATGAATGTGATTATACATTTTTTGCGGTGTTGTTTTTTTATTTTGTTATATATGTTTCGATGTTTTGTTATTAAGTTTCGTTGGTGGTTGATGTCCTAGTTATTGTGATATGAATTTTGAATGAGTTTTTTCGTGTATCTATTTAGTGTATTTGTTATATTTTTTATTTTATATTCTAGTTTATTTTGTACTTTTGTTGAGAGATAATTTTACACTTGAGGCACCCTTTTGAATATGTATTGATATTTCTTTGTATGTCTCTATATGGGTTGTGCCAAGTGAAAATTTTGTAATGTAGAACTTACTATAAATGTAAGTCATATAGTGTGGTTTGGAAAAATTGAGTGAATTTTTGTAATGTACAACTCACAATCCATGTAAGCTAAAGATGAGGGTAAAAGATGGGAGATTCAGCTTCTTGAAATTGGATCAATATTGATATTTACAAGCATGATGAAATTTCAGTAGCAAAGGTATTATTTAAATTAGAAATTGTTGTTTGAATGATATTGTACTAATGCGATATAAGTTTGAACAAAATTTTAATAATATTTTGCAGGTTGTATTGATTCTTAGCAAGCTTGCTAAATTTAAAAGTTTTTACTTCTCTTAGAACATGAGGTACTATTTATCGGTATTTTTTTTATTCTTATTTCTTTCTAACTTAAATTTTTGTTTGAGAACACATGTTTGACAAAAGTAGCGATCTTTTTGAAGAGAAAAGGAGGTAGTAAGAATGTAGTGGTATTTGGATTTTATGATAGATTTGGGTAGAAAAAAGCCGTAAGTATGTATGTAAGGCGTAGAAGATGGCTAATTTTATAGGTTCTAAATAATTAGGAAATTATTATAATTATATTATATTTATATATTATTATTATATATATATATATATATACATGTATATCAATTATATTATATTATTATGCAATATATAATATAATATACATGTATGTATGTATACATACACATTATATTATATATGTTTATTAATATATATTATATAAATTGTGTTATATATATTTTCGGATAATTATTAAATTTTGTTTGAATAATGTAATTTTTTTATTGGTCTTGCTTGATGAATGTGTTATATATGTGTGTTATTTTTTTTTGTTAGTGTGATGTTTCGTCGAAATATTGTAATATTTGTTTTGAATGTAATGTTTCGTTGGAAAATTGTAATTTTTTTATGAATGTTGATTTTGTTTGCGAATGTGATGTTTCGTTGATGAATGTGATTGTAAATTTTTTGTGGTGTTGTTTTTTTTATTTTGTTATATATGTTTGGATGTTTTGTTATTAAGTTTCGTTGGTGGTTGATGTCCTAGTTATTGTGATATGAATTTTGAATGAGTTTTTTCGTGTATCTATTTAGTGTATTTGTTATATTTTGTATTTTATATTCTAGTTTATTTTGTACTTTTGTTGAGAGATAATTTTACACTGGGGCACCCTTTTGAATATGTACTGATATTTCTTTGTATGTCTCTATACGGGTTGTGCCAAGTGAAAATTTTGTAATGTAGAACTTCTTATAAATGTAAGTCATATATAGTGTTGTTTGGAAAAGTTGAGCGAAATTTTGTAATGTACAACTCACAATCCATGTAAGCTGAAGACGAGGGTAAACGATGAGAGATTCATCTTCTTGAAATTGGATCAATATTGATATTTACAAGCATGATGAAATTTCAGTAGCAAAGGTATTATTTAAATTAGAAATTATTTTTTGAATGATATTGTACTAATGCGATATAAGTTTGAACAAAATTTTAATAATATTTTGCAGGTTGTATTGATTCTTAGCAAGTTTGCTAAATTTAAAAGTTTTTACTTCTCATGGAACATGAGGTACTATTTATCGGTATTTTTTTTATTCTTATTTCTTTCTAACTTAAATTTTTGTTTGAGAACACAGGTTTGACAAAAGTAACCGTCTTTCTTGAAGAGAAAAGGGAGGTAGTAAGAATGTAGTGGAATTTGGATTTTGTGATAGATTTGGGTAGAAAAAGAGCCGTAAGCAGGTATAGGCGTAGAAGATGGCTAATTTTATAGGTTCTAAATATTTAGGAAATTGTTATAATTATATTATATTATATTATATTATATATAATATATATACGTATGTATACATATATATCTATTATATTATATTATTATGCAATACGTAATATATATGTGTATGTATAAATACACATTATATTATATATGTTTATTAATATATATTATGTAAATTGTGTTATATATGTTTTCGGATAATTATTAAACTTTGTTTGGAATAATGTAATTTTTTTTATTGGTCTTGCTTGATGAATGTGTTATATATGTGTGTTATTCTTTTTTTGTTATTGTGTGATGTTTCGTCAAAATATTGTAATATTTGTTTTGAATGAATGTTTAGTTGGAAAATTGTAATTTTTTATGAATGTTGATTTTGTTTATGAATGTGATGTTTCGTTGATGAATGTGATTATACATTTTTTTGGTGTTGTTTTTTTTATTTTGTTATATATGTTTGATGTTTTGTTATTAAGTTTAGATTTGGTGGTTGATGTCCTAGTTATTGTGATATGAATTTTGAATGAGTTTTTTTCGTATCTATTTAGTGTATTTGTTATATTTTTTATTTTATATTCTAGTTTATTTTGTACTTTTGTTGAGAGATAATTTTACACTTGAGGCACCCTTTTGAATATGTATTGATATTTCTTTGTATGTCTCTATATGGGTTGTGCCAAGTGAAAATTTTGTAATGTAGAACTTACTATAAATGTAAGGCATATAGTGTGGTTTGGAAAAATTGAGTGAATTTTTGTAATGTACAATACACAATCCATGTAAGCTAAAGATGAGGGTAAAAGATGGGAGATTCAGCTTCTTGAAATTGGATCAATATTGATATTTACAAGCATGATGAAATTTCAGTAGCAAAGGTATTATTTAAATTAGAAATTGTTGTTTGAATGATATTGTACTAATGCGATATAAGTTTGAACAAAATTTTAATAATATTTTGCAGGTTGTATTGATTCTTAGCAAGCTTGCTAAATTTAAAAGTTTTTACTTCTCTTAGAACATGAGGTACTATTTATCGGTATTTTTTTTATTCTTATTTCTTTCTAACTTAAATTTTTGTTTGAGAACACATGTTTGACAAAAGTAGCAGTCTTTTTTGAAGAGAAAAGGGAGGTAGTAAGAATGTAGTGGGATTTGGATTTTAGGATAGATTTGGGTAGAAAAAGAGCCGTAAGCAGGTATAGGCGTAGAAGATGGCTAATTTTATAGGTTCTAAATAATTAGAAATTTATTATATTATATTTATATATTATTATTATTATATATATATATATTTGTATACATGTATATCAATTATATTATATTATTATGCATATCGTAATATACATGTATGTATGTATACATACACATTATATTATATATGTTTATTAATATATATTATGTAAATTGTGTTATATTTATTTTCGGATAATTATTAAACTTTGTTTGGAATAATGTAATTTTTTTTTATTGGTCTTGCTTGATGAATGTGTTATATATGTGTGTTATTCTTTTTTGTTATTGTGTGATGTTTCGTCGAAATATTGTAATATTTGTTTTGAATGTACTGTTTCGTTGGAAAATTGTAATTTTTTTATGAATGTTGATTTTGTTTGCGAATTTGATGTTTCGTTGATGAATGTGATTGTAAATTTTTTGTGGTGTTATTTTTTTATTTTGTTATATATGTTTGGATGTTTTGTTATTAAGTTTCATTGGCGGTTGATGTCCTAGTTATTGTGATATGAATTTTGAATGAGTTTTTTCGTGTATCTATTTAGTGTATTTGTTATATTTTGTATTTTATATTCTAGTTTATTTTGTACTTTTGTTGAGAGATAATTTTACACTTGGGCCCCCTTTTGAATATGTACTGATATTTCTTTGTATGTCTCTCTATATGGGTTGTGCAAGTAAAAATTTTGTAATGTATAACTTACTATAAATGTAAGTCGTATAGTGTTGTTTGGAAAAGTTGAGCTTAAATTTTGTAATGTACAACTCACAATCCATGTAAGTGAAAGACGAGGGTAAAACGATGAGAGATTCATCTTCTTGAAATTGGATCAATATTGATATTTACAAGCAATGATGAAATTTCAAAGAGTAAAGGTATTATTTAAATTAGAAATTGTTTTTTGAATGATATTGTACTAATGCGATATAAGTTTGAACAAAATTTTAATAATATTTTGCAGGTTGTATTGATTCTTAGCAAGTTTGCTAAATTTAAAAGTTTTTACTTCTCATGGAACATGAGGTACTATTTATCGGTATTTTTTTTTATTCTTATTTCTTTCTAACTTAAATTTTTGTTTGAGAACACAGGTTTGACAAAAGTAACCGTCTTTCTTGAAGAGAAAAGGGAGGTAGTAAGAATGTAGTGGAATTTGGATTTTGTGATAGATTTGGGTAGAAAAAAAGCCGTAAGCAGGTATAGGCGTAGAAGATGGCTAATTTTATAGGTTCTAAATATTTAGGAAATTGTTATAATTATATTATATTATATTATATTATTATATAATATACATATGTATGTATACATGTATATCTATTATATTATATTATTATGCAATATACGTAATATACATGTGTATGTATAAATACACATTATATTATATATGTTTATTAATATATATTATGTAAATTGTGTTATATATGTTTTCGGATAATTATTAAACTTTGTTTGGAATAATGTAATTTTTTTTATTGGTCTTGCTTGATGAATGTGTTATATATGTGTGTTATTCTTTTTTGTTATTGTGTGATGTTTCGTCAAAATATTGTAATATTTGTTTTGAATGTAATGTTTCGTTGGAAAATTGTAATTTTTTTATGAATGTTGATTTTGTTTGCGAATGTGATGTTTCGTTGATGAATGTGATTATACATTTTTTGCGGTGTTGTTTTTTTATTTTGTTATATATGTTTGTATGTTTTGTTATTAAGTTTCGTTGGTGGTTGATGTCCTAGTTATTGTGATATGAATTTTGAATGAGTTTTTTCGTGTATCTATTTAGTGTATTTGTTATATTTTGTATTATATATTCTAGTTTATTTTGTGCTTTTGTTGAGAGATAATTTTACACTGGGGCACCCTTGTGAATATGTATTGATTTGTATGTCTCTATATGGGTTGTGCCAAGTGAAAATTTGTTATGTAGAACTTACTATAAATGTAAGTCATATAGTGTGGTTTGGAAAAGTTGAGCGAAATTTTGTAATGTACAACTCACAATCCATGTAAGCTGAACACGATGGTAAAGGATAGGAGATTCATCTTCTTGAAATTGGATCAATATTGATATTTACAAGCATGATGAAATTTCTGTAGCAAATGTATTATTTAATTTAGAAATTATTGTTTGAATGATATTGTACTAATGCGATATAAGTTTGAACAAAATTTTAATAATATTTTGCAGGTTGTATTGATTCTTAGCAAGTTTGCTAAATTTAGAAGTTATTACTTCTCATGGAACATGAGATACTATTTATCGGTATTTTTTTTTATTCTTATTTCTTTCTAACTTAAATTTTTGTTTGAGAACACAGGTTTGACAAAAGTAACCGTCTTTCTTGAAGAGAAAAGGGAGGTAGTAAGAATGTAGTGGAATTTGGATTTTGTGATAGATTTGGGTAGAAAAAGAGCCGTAAGCAGGTATAGGCGTAGAAGATGGCTAATTTTATAGGTTCTAAATATTTAGGAAATTGTTATAATTATATTATATTATATTATATTATTATATAATATATATATATATATATACATGTATATCAATTATATTATATTATTATACTAATATCGTATAATATACATGTGTATGTATAAATACACATTATATTATATATATTTATTAATATATATTATGTAAATTGTGTTATATATATTTTGGGATAATTATTAAACTTTGTTTGGAATAATGTAATTTTTTTTATTGGTCTTGCTTGATGAATGTGTTATATATGCGTTATTATTTTTTGTTATTGTGTGATGTTTCATTGAAATATTGTAATATTTGTTTTGAATGTAATGTTTTCGTTGGAAAATTGTAATTTTTTATGAATGTTGATTTTGTTTGCGAATGTGATGTTTCGTTGATGAATATGATTATAAATTTTTTGTGGTGTTATTTTTTTATTTTGTTATATATGTTTGTATGTTTTGTTATTATGTTTCGTTGGTGGTTGATGTCCTAGTTATTGTGATATGAATTTTGAATGAGTTTTTTCGTGTATCTATTTAGTGTATTTGTTATATTTTGTATTTTATATTCTAGTTTATTTTGTACTTTTGTTGAGAGATAATTTTACACTTGGAGCACTCTTTTAATTTTCTCAAAATATATTTTTGAATATTATGGTGTGGATTTGATATAATGTTATAGTTGTAGGTAATATTTACAAATTTTGCAAAGTAAGCAAGTGGTTATATAATATTCGATTGGTCGAGGAATATTCATTTTAACAGGGAATATTTGTATGACGGCACAATCATTGGTGGACCCCTAGCGAAGTATTATACGTAGTTAAAAAGCATATGAATTATCTTTTATAAAAATAACGGCAAAAGTGTTACTGATTAAAAGTTGAACTACCCGGTAGTAAAAGTACAAGATGTCTGGCGTGGTTGCGTAGTACCTGAGATTGATTATTGATGCTTTACGGAGAAGTCATTCGATTATTATACTCAATTATTGTTTGCAAAGAATTGATGCATCATATCTCTCATATTATTGATTCAATTATTGTTACAAAGATCATCCGTGCATTATATTTATTATTATTAAATCGATAATTGAGACAACAAAGTTATTCATATTATTATTTGATAATATCGACAATGTCAGAAGTTCTCATCGAGGAGAGGTTTGGTCATCTAATTCTTGCCGATAAGGAGAAATCCTTATCGGAAAGCCCCCTCTAATTTCCCGAGAACGACCTGGTTGTTAAATACTGTGAGTTATAATATTAATGATGAATAAGTTGTGTTGATTAAAGATGAATTTGATAGTTTCATTGTGTTGGGATTATTAGTGTTAGTGAAAATCGTCATTTATTCCGATGATAATTGATGTCTGGGGGTTATATTGATAAATCGGGTAATTTATCGGATAAATGAGAAATTAATTGTTACTAATTCACATGCTTATATAACTATTTGTTCACATGTGTGTACTATTGAATCACATTTTTGTACTATTAGGGGAGTTGGTGCAAGATTGATAATACTTGCATGACTAAGTTAAAAATGGAGGTATAGTTGAAGGTACTATACTGTAATTAGTTTTTTCACATGATTATACTATTGAGTCACATGAATGAACTATTAATTTACATTATTTACTATTAGGGGAGGTGGTGCAAGTTTGTTAATAGTTGCGTAGGACTAAATTAAAAATGAAGAAAAGAGGAAGGTATTATCTTGTAATATTTTGAGCCCCAAGCGTGCAATTATCGAAACTATATTTTCCTATAAATAGAAGCTCATTCTTCCTTCATTTCTCACCAATTCACAAAAATTTTAAATTATTATTATAGAGAAATTATAGAGAAGGAAGAAGAGAAGTGCGCTACCTCACTATTCCGATTATCCAGCTTTTTTCTAAGGTAAGGTATTATTTCTTTCGTGTTCTTGAAGAGAGCTATTGTTATTCCCTCCCTTATTATTCTGTTAGAACATCCTGTCAGTGCGAATTACGCATGACCTAGTTCCGTTATTTAATTCTGTTGGAATAACCTATCTATGCGAAGTACCGCATACATAGTGAAATTCTTCTGTTATTCCATTCTTTATTATTCTGTTGGAACATCCTGTCTGTGCGTATTACAAATGACTGGTTCCATTATTTATTATTATGTTGGAATAACTGCATACATGCGATTACATCGCATGCATGGTGAATTCTTACATTATTCCATTCTTTATTATTCGGTTGGATAATCATGTATACGTGCGTTTACGCATTGACACAGTTCCATTATTTATTATTCTGTTGGAATAACCGGTCTGTGCGGTCTATCGTATGCCTGGTGAATTCTTTTGTTATTCCATTCTTTATTATACTCAGTTGGTTAAAGTTTTTGCTTTTATACTCCAAGAAATTAGTGGAATATCCTTGATATTTGCGCTGCATCCAGTATCTTTTCATGGAAATATTCTTCTGAGCATTCTTGAATTTTACTCCACAAAGCAGTATCATGTTGACAATTTGGACGTTATCGGTTCCTGGATAAATTATTTCTTGAACTTGTTTTATTGAATTCTTATATCATTGTCATCATCCTCAAGTTTGTATTATGTTGAAAGTCATCTGTGGCCTGTAGTGCATAGATGGACTTGGTATGATTATGACCAGGGATTATTCGGTATAATCATGACCGTAATGTTACAAATTGGCGTAGAAGTATTGATGGAGCGATTGTTGGCATGAGCATGACCATTAATGAATACACGAATATCCTTGGCTCAAAGTAGTCATGGATAATTTGTGGTCGTGATACTTAATGAATATACTTTGTAGAAATGTGGGGATGATGTGGTTTATTTATTAAAGTGAGTCTCGATTGATAAAAGTGATGAAAAACCTTTTAAATCATAGAAGATAGTAGATTTTATTCTCTACTTGACTCTTCTAATGGATTGCTTGTTCATTATGATTAAACTTGATGTTTGTTATATTTTATCGGTTTAACACATTTGAAGGCTAACGATAAATTATTCTACATTATCTTAGTCATAATATTTCTTACTGGGATAGTTGAGCTCACCCTTTCTTTTACTGTTCTCTTCAGGAAATGAGAACGTAGCCGGGACTAGTCGGGGAATGGAGGGACGGTCCATATGATAGCATTAGTAGTCCTCACTATTCTGTTAAATAGTGTGACAATAAATATAATGAGAATTCCATTGAGTTTGTATATTGTCTAGATGACAATATTCTTATTAAAAACTCTTAGATTATATTTTGTCGTATTTTACATGACTGTTGTATAATTAAGTTGTATTTGAATTTTTTACCATGTATTTGGCGTCACAGACATAATAAAGCAGGTTGTAGGAACACACCTGCCCAAGCACAACATGGTCCAGAAGCACAACATACTGCCAAAAAGCCAAAGCTTAGTGTGAGTTATTTATATTCTAAATTTGTATCATTTATATGTTTCCTTCAATTATGAAATGTACATACTAACATATACTCAAATTATAGGTAAAAAGAAAACAAGGTGTAATGGGAGTTGGGAACTGGGCGTGAGGCAAGGATCAGGCAATGGTGGTGGAACACAGTCTGGCTATAGCACTGCTGCAGATGGGGGACAGTGAAGGCTCTTCCATATGGATCAGTTTTAGTTTTAGTATCTTTTTGGGGTTATTTTAGAATGTTTTGTCATGGTTGTAACCCTTTGAGTTTTTAAGCTATGATTTTAGTATAATTTTAAATTTGATTTGGAATACTTTTGTCATGGTTGTAATTTTGGATATTTAACTTTAGTTGTAACTTTGGATACTTTTGTCATAGTTTGGTATGTAATGGTATTGACAGTTTATATATGCACTGGTTTGGTATGTAATGGTATTGGCCATTTATAACTTTGGATACATGGCAATTTTATATATGTTTGGTTTGTAATGTAATATGGCATTTAATATGGCTTGATAGGTTTGGTTTGGCAGGGCATTTTAATATGTTGTGGTTTGATTTGGTTTTGCATGAGGCAGTTTTATATGCTCAGGTAACATTTTGTAGTTGTAAATTTTTTTAAACTGCATGTGCAGGGTAAGACAGGGCATTAACAGTTTGGATGCCATTTGGACATTTGATTGGAAGACTTCCTCTTTTACTTTCAAATGGAATTTGGAACAGGGCTTGCAATGAACATGGCATCCATCTGTTCCATATTTCCTTGCCTCTTCTATTGAGCATTTTCCTATTCTTCCTCATTACTTACATTATTATCAAACAATTAATCAACAAAAGGCATCCTAATTGAGCAGGGACTTTTCACAATACACAATAGACATTACATAAAATGAATCCATAATGTTAGTTCCCAGTAGGCACAATAGATCTAGAAGGGGGAGGGGGGTGAATAGATTCTTTTTATTTCAAATACTTTTATCTTTTATTTTGTATTGCTATTACATTAGCAGATGACAAACATAAGAATCTTTTCAAGCATATCGGAATAAGTAAAAGATACCCTTCATAGATATATTCATAATCAAACATACATTATTCGTAGAGTTAGTATGGTTGTAAGCAGAGATCCCCTTCATAGATATATTCATAATCAAACATACATTGTTCGTAGAGTTAGTTTGGTTGTAAGCAGTTAAAACATTCATAGCAGTTATAGCAGTTATAGTACATAATGTAAATGACATAATATAAAAGACACAAAGGGTTTTAATGGTTCAAAGACTCAAGCTCCTAATCCACTCTTATGCTTTCAACTAGCAGGATTTCCACTAAGTAAGGGCCTCAACTTGAATCACTAAGATTCCTTCATGGCTATCAGCCTTGGGACTTCAGTTCACTAAGAACTCTTCAAGGCCAACAGCCTTGGAACTCCTCTAGTTCCCTATGAACTCTTTGAGCCCGGCAGGCTTGGAACTTCGTTTAGTCCCTCCGGACAAGTGCCCCTCAGGCCCTGGCTTCATTTAGTCCCTTCGAACAAGGACCCCTCAGGCCCTGGCTTCTGTTGAGTTATTTGTTTGTTGGAGTTGGTGCTGAGCTGCTAAGATGTCTTCATGCTCTGAACATCTTCTGTACTTAGCAGCATGGCATGATCATCCTTGAAGTGCAGTTGAGTGTTGCATGATGCTCAGCTTCTTCAGTTACTCAACCACTTCGGATGACCCCTTGATGACTGCCTTGAAGATCATTCCTCTTGATACACGATGGTCGCATGATGGGTTTCTAAGATGACCGTAAGCTCTTCCTTAAGGTACTTAGAAACTTTTTCATGCTTGTCACCATGATGACGTTTGTGATCTCCCTTCTTGATACTTGATTTCTTCTCATGATGGACTTGCTAAGATGACTGTGAGCTCTTCTCTATGGTACTTAGAGTCTTCCCATGATGGACACCAAGATGACATGATGCTCTTCTTTCTCTCGGCAGTTCAGAACACTCTTCTTGTAGTAGAACTCTCACTTCTACATAGTAGAACTCTCACTTCTACTTCTTCCTTTGCATGTATCTAAGTGTTCTTTGTGGATCGTAGAGTGAGCCTTGAGAACTCACTATTTCACATGGTTTGGATCGGTCCACTTTTTCTCTAAACGCACTGACTCCAAAGACCTTGGATCTTTGAACTCTTTCTTCGATTTATACTCCTTCCCAATCCTTGGTTGGAAAGTAGCCATTGAAGGCTATTCAAATATCTTCACAGATCTCGAGTTGCTTGATGTAGACTCGCTTGATGTGACATGTCATACTTTTCGACATTGCGATCTATTATTTCATCTACCCATCGAGATGTCACTTTAATGTCTTGGGCGGTTGAAGACTTTATTTCCTCCTTCCGATTTCTCGATCGAGGTTGTCCTTTTGCATCGATGCTCTCAATAAGCTCTTGTCAAGAATATTACCCTTGATTGAACCATTGTCAATGCTTTGGTCTTGATTTATTCGAACTCTACGATTTCGATGCATGTCTTGAGGACTGATCGTAGTGTCTTGTTGAGTGTTGGTCGTTGACTAGTAGAGTTAACACTACGATCTTGAAGTGTGTTGATTGGATCTCTAATGTAGAACACATCTTCCTTCTATTATGCGGTGCTTGACACTTCGCTTTTCCTCCGATCGCTTCGATCGGTGATGGCCTAACTCCTTGCTCGGTCCCCTCCGAATATCAAGACACTTCATATTTGTATGGCGTCACTTTCGCTTTCTCCTTGTGATCTCCGTTCACTTATCATTAATGGGTGACCCTACTGCACTTAATCACTTTAGTCTTGTTCTTCGAAGATTAACCGGATATCTCTGGTTCACTTTCCATCAGTTCTTTCTTTGTTTGGAAAACACTACGATCTTGGTTGCTTCCAAGATCGTTGTCTTCCATTCACTTGATAGCTACTACAAGTGCGACTTTCTTTAGTTAATTACTAAAGTCTTCTTTCCGATCTCCTTGTGGAAGACTTCATCTCGAATGGCTTCACACCTCAATCTTGATCTTTGATTTGGTTGGTGCTTAGATCTTCATTTAGCTTGTATGCCATTCGTTGAGTGCTCTCGGTTCCCTTCCGGTGGGATGTATCTTTGAAGTGCGAGAGGCTTTGTTCCTTTGGATATTCAGGAGTGCTCATTGGTTGAGAATCGTATTTACTCTACGATTACGACTTAGCATTGTGAGCACTTTCTGTTGAGTCGTAGTTCAAGACTCTACGATTCACTTTTGTGCGACACACTTCGACTTGAGGATCAAGATCTTGACACTCTACGATTTACGCCTTTGTGCTCGATGTCTTCATCCGATATAGCTCCACTACGATCTCTGCATGTAATCAATAGACTCTACGAACTCAGAGTGTAGTCTACGATCCTTGACTTGGCTTCGGCATCAGTAGACTCTACGACTCCGAGTGTAGTCTACATTTTGACTTGGCTTGGAGAGTCGATCGGCTCTTAGGAGTTGTCTCTACGATTACGACACGACTTCCTCAAGAGACTTCCGCCTCCGAGGAAGTTCTACTCGACACACTGCGATCCTTCCTCGTCTCTCCTAGTAGTCTACGAACTCCGAGATCTACTATCTTGCAGACTACGATTCTGCTTCGACAGCTCTCGAGTTCTCCTTGACTCTCTGGCGATCACGATTTACAGTGCGGTGCTTTCGATGATCGAGACTAGCCTATCTATTACATCATAAGATCAACCTAACAAGCTTGATCTTTCTATATTTATAGTCCTTATACATCATTTCTTTATAAGGACTTTACAAAGCTATTTTGTTTATGTAGGATCAACCTAACATATTTGATCAATTCATTTTAAGTCCTTGTACATATATTTCTATTATCTATCAAAGGACTTTATAAGCTTTTCTTAATGCAAGCATACTTGCATATTATTCAATCATATATATATATATATATATCATAATCAAATTATATATAATTAGGAATAACATTTATATGCTTATTCTAACAATCTCTCCTTATTTGATTATGACAAAAACAATAAGTGTATATACTTGTTATGAATGAATCTTATATAGACAATGAATGTTTATATTTATAAAATAGATAATCATGAATGTCTTTTATAAAGATATGGCAAATTATTTATTAAGACATTTTACATCCCGGATCCGTAACATATCTAATATTTAGAGATGTAACTCTTTGGCTCTTTTTATGTTTCCGGGATTCTTGTTGATCGTTATTCATTCCGATTGTTCTTCTTTCTCTTCTTGCTCCCCTTGAGGATGATGACCTTTTGTCTTTGCTTTGTTCCCCTTTAACATCTTTTTTTTAACATGCCCCCCCTCGGACTTTGCGATCATGTGATCATCATCTTTTGGCTCCCCTCGGATGATGATCTTTTTCTGATTCTTATCTTCTTTCGACTTCTTTGACTCTCCTCTTAACCCTCTTCTCTGAGTGCCTCTTGCTCCTCTTGCTCTTCCTCTTTCTATGCCTCTTTTCTCCCCCTTTTGTCATTAATCATTTGAGGGCAATTGCTCCATGTTGGAATTAAGTTGCTCCATTAGGTAGGAGGAGTTGCAACTTCAAACTTTAGTTCTTGTTGGCCGCGAGCTCAAGTTGCATGAGAGGAAAGGATTGCTTCAGATCGTCAATCTTGTTAGAGAGGGTTTGGATCCGCTCTTCATTTGGCCTCCCCGAACTTGTAGAGCTTACGCCTTACGATCTTGGATGGCCTTCGATAGATGTTATCTCTCTTGGAGTTTGAGAGATACATCACCAAGAATAGCTTAAAGTTTGTCTACGGAAAGAATCATCTCTCGATGTGCAGCTTCTCGTGATTCTTCGGTGAGTATAGATATCTTCTTGTTTAGTTCATCAGCAGACTCTTCAAGAGTTCCGCTCCAAAATAGTTTGATCCTCTTGATTGGCGACTTGAGTTGAAAGCAATGGATTGGACTCTACGATCATCATTCTTGGATGATTTTCAAAAGCTTGGATAATCCGAACAATCGTTGAGTATCAATTGCTCGTTGAGGATGATGGAATGTCGATAGCGGTGTTTTGATCATAAGGAAGCTTCGAGATTGGAATTAAACACCATCAAAGATTAGAATGAACGGACTCTACGATCACCTCCTTTGTTAATTCCTTCTTCCTCGAGAGTCCACTCTAAGATCGTGAGGGGATGTAGAGATTTTCAAACTTGTCGATAGACTTTGAAGTGGGGTTGGTTTGTGATCATCTTGGTAGCAAAGTTTTCACCCTTGGAAAGTTTTGGGCTACCGGTTCCATGCTTGGAAAGTCTTGTAACACAAATGAGGTAGCTTCCATCACCTTCAAGAATGGGCCTTTAGCCATGGCATCCTTTGGAAGAACCATCTCATCGACAAAGAAGTCCGTCTTTCCGATTATAGAGAATGGTCGTAACATTTGCTCCATGTTGTTCACGATACTTCTATCAAAGGTAGTTCGGGAGACTACCTTGGATCATCATAGTTCACCCATCTTTTCGGTTGAGGTAGTTCATTTGAAACTTCCTCCTATTCTTAATTGAATCTTCTCTGGTGAGAGGGAAGGATTTCTTGATTTTCTTCATGCAGAATTGGAATCATTCTCCATTTATTCTTTATCGAACTGAACTTCTTGATCTTCCGTGAAGGTTGAATTCTTCTTGTTGCATTTCATTATCGAAATTCTTCAAGCAAGATCTTTCTCTTAGATTCTTCTTCTTTATCACCGGTCCTATCCTCAAAGACTTCTTCTCCTGGGAATCTGATTCATCATCACTTAATTCAATGATGGCATTTGATTGATCCTTTGTTCCTTTTGAGGCAAACGGGCTTCGGTACCGTAGCTCTTCCTTCTTCGTGGAAGTTCAATTTTTGGGAGAGTTAGACTTTTCTTCTTCTTCTTCTTCTTCTTCTTCTTCTTCTTCTTCGCCTCTCAACTCTTGCTCATCGATAAACTTCTTCGAGTTCAAGACTGGCGAGAGGGCAGACCCTTCTTCTCTTAAATTCATCACCCTTTCGAGCCATTTTGAGGGCATTCTTGGTTAGAAGAGACATGTTCTTCTTTTTAGAATCGAATAATTTTTGACCCATTCTCTGGGCTTGTTGGGGCGATTGCAATTGGGGATGCACTTTGATCATCTTGAATTTCTTTTTCTCATCTTCATCGCTTCCGAGGATCTTTGAGCATTTTCTTCATTAATCCAGTTTTGCACTTTCCTTCATCACATCTCGCTTCATTCTCATTTTGGATCCGACTGTGGGGACCTGGACATACATCTCGCTTTCTTCCCTTCTGCTGACTCCACGTCCCTTCTTCAATAGATGTATTGTTTTTGGGAAGCCGAAAATTTGGTTTGTCTTCCACCTTAGCTTTCTTCTTTGAACAGCCTTGAAGTAACTGTTGCTTATTCTCTTTATGGTTTCATAGATTTGGTCCTTTTCTTCCTTATCCTATGTTCAAGAAGAAGACTCTTCTTGGTGGGGTGCTGGACTTTTTCTTCACATCGATTTTTTTTTCACCACTTTTGATTTCTTCTGGTGGTGTGATTTCAAATTTCTTCAGAGTCATCAGACTCAGAGCTTTCTACCTCTTCTTCTGTCTTTCTTTTCTTTGCAGAGGCTCCCTTTGCTCCCAAATCGACCCTATTGTTCTCCTTGGGGTTCTTCTTCTAATTTTTAAATAATTGTGGAGACATTACTTTGTGCACATTCAGAGGTTCTCCTCATCATCCTTGATCTTCCCCCTAGCTTTTTCTTTAGGATGATACTCAAAGCAACCTTCCATGAAATACCTTAGTCGGGGCTTTTTTCAGACCTTTTCTTTTCTACCCATTTGGAGATCTGATCAAACAAGATAGCTCCAAAGTCAATTTATTTCTTCGTAACTATTGTTGACATGATTTTCAACTGTCGATCAATCATCGTGTCACGTATGCGGTTGTTCTTACACATTATACACTTTCCAACTATTTCAAAGAAGGAACTCATATTGCTCTAGAAACTCCTTCTTCTTCATGTCCTTTGAAACTAGGGTTTCTTTGATATCCCATAACTTCCTTTGCTTAATTCAAGTGTCGACATTATCAAGGTTCTTTAGCCCTTGGTTAGGAAAACCTAGGCATTGATTGAGGTCGGAAGATTTTAACTTTGAGAGACCCGACCTTTAACCTTGGTAGTAAGGGTTTCTAAATTATGGAAGCATTTGAGTAGAATTCTTTAACCAGTCACCATGACTGAAAGTATTTGCCTCAAGGCATTACGAGAATCCACTTTCTTTACAAGTTCGAGAATGTCCCCGAACTTCTTTTGATTTCTCAAACGATTTGGTTCCAAGTGAATACCGATAATAACTGCCGATTTTCCATTTGAGTAGTTTGAAGAATGTGGGTATTAGATATAGAGAAGTTTATGAGAGATGGTTATGTGATTTGGTAAGGCTCTGGAGGTTAATATGTTTTAGCTCTTGAAAAGATTTTAGGTTTTGAAAATGGGAGGAGAAAGGTTCGATATCTTTTGGTAATCGTCTGTCTGATTTGAACTTGTCTTTATGGAAGTTCCTTCTAACTCTGCATACTCGATGATGTGTCAACTGTCCATTGGTTTGACGTTGCCCAAGAATGAGTCAGTAACTCCCCACAACTTTTCAATTTTTTTAGAAGAGTGGACGTTTTAATTGGCGTGGCTTTGATCGATTGACCTTTTGATTTGTAGAGTAACATGATGAGATAAGCGTTTATAGACTCTACGATTTCATTTGATGACTCAACTATCAATTTTTGAGAGATGTTGCAGTGGATGGCTTTGTCTTTTCTCCTTATTTTGATGCAAAGATAGTTTGATCAACGATGAATTGAACTTATCTCCTAATTTTGAATGGCTGAGCAGATGTCTCATTCTTCATGCTCCTTGTGAACTGAGTACCCTTTGATAGAACTACGATCGTTGAGTTGTCTTCTACGATCCTCGCGAGGTCGCACCTACGATCGTTTATTCCTTTCAAACTGACTCTACGATCGTTGGTGACTTGATTCTTCCGAGATGAACTAGATCAATTATTCCTTAGGATAAGGTAGCTCGGGGAAGGGCCAACCTCTTAGAGAGAGATAAGGGTCAGTTTGTCCTCGAGAGAGCTTTCTAGATGAAATACTATGGAAGTGATTTGCAATGACATTTCATTAGACCTTTTACGGTAGGGAGGTCTTCTACCCAACTCGGATAATCTGCATTCTTTGAAATCGTGGTGTCCTTCGCTCTCTTTACTACGATCATGTGGTTGATCGTAGGAACTTCACGATTATGGATTGGGTGGTTGAAAGGTTATCGGTGAATACGTTTTGAGACGTTCCCTACCGACTATGGATCTTCGTTTGGTTCATCACCACAAAGTTTTGGGACTCTGAGAATGGTACATCTCTTCCGAGTTTAATAGTGTTGTTATTTCTTAAAAGATCATTTGCTCCCCCATTGTTGATCTTTGTCTTCTCGGATAGATGTGATTCCTTCTTCATGTTCATTTGAAGGCTACCAAAGATTCTCCTTTTAACTAGAATCATCATCGTCACTTAGTTTTCCTGTATATCGTAGAGATGAGTATTTTCGGAGATGATCACTCTACGATCATTTGACAAAGACTCTGAACGTAGTCTTCTTTGACAGTCCTTTGTTTTGAGAAGTTACGTCCGTAAAGAACTCCTTTGTCTTAAGCTCAATGATCTTCTATGTGAGCTTCCTTGAGGATCCTTTCATAAAGCATGACCTTTCTTGATATGGGCACATAGAATCCTCTTTATCTTTTGTTGCATGGCATGCCCCATATACTGATTAGTAGCCATGTGAGCTTCATTAGGTTGGCTCGAGGGTCTTCAAGGACGAGGCTTAGACATATAGGAACCTTATCAGACTTATCTTTGAACAGTCCTTAGCCTCCTGCTTTGGTTGAGTCTTTTTGAATGAAGTCTTCGCTCAAAGATTCTTTAGTGTGGTCGGATAGACAAGTGCACCTGCAAGTTTAAATATATTTCTATTTTTGGTACCCATAGTTAAATGAGTCCTGCTTAGGTTAGTTTTTTAAACCCTATTCCTCACTTATTTGGATAATCATCATATTTATCATCAATGAGACATATCCATACATAAAACTATCTTATGATAATATATTTTGAGATGAATGAAAGTGAGTGTGTGGGATATGGCATTTAATAACACATTCTCTATCTATGATGGTTTCATCATTTCTTTGAGTTATGTTCACAATGTTTAAGTGTTTATAGAGTGAGAATCAACTCTACGATTTTAGGAGTATCTAGTTGATTCATTGAGGTGATCAATTTTTACACAGTCGGTCAAAATCTCTCTTTAGAATCGATCATACTCTGTGTGTTATCAAACACTTAGAACATAGGCTTGTACATACATTTTAACCCATCAAGCCAAAGATTACTTCACATAACGTTCATTAGGTGCTATGATGCTCTTATGACCCATTTTAGACTTCCTTCAAGATATCATCTTCAACCTAAAACTTGGATGGAGAGAAAGTTTATAGTCATTTGAGTTTCCATCCTCATGTCACTTTCTCTCTTCACCTTTTAGGTAGATTATGACTCTTTGATTGAGAATCTTGTTATAATTCATAAGAAGATGTAATAATTATGTACATTTATAATAGTGAGAGGCAAGTACCTTTTCTTTGTTAATGTAAACGGTCATTTATTGAAGATATACTGAGTTTGGGTATTGATGTGCATGGCTTTACTTTTGCTCTTGACAGCTTATTGCTCTTGCTGACCTTTAATCAATCAGTAGTGGTCTTGAAGATATAGATCAAGAGAATTATAGCATTAAGATCTTTGACATCTTTGAGTTTACAAAGATAGCACCCAGTTGATGGTTGGTCACTCATAGGTTTGAGAAGATCTTCTTTCTCTCTCGATCAACATTTCTTAACACGCATGACCTCTTCATCTTTTCGGTGATGAATGTTTTACTCTTTGTCATTGATGTGTGCTCTCTCTCTCTCATCCGGTCTTTGACTACACAAGATTGATTGCGAGGCTAGGATTGGTCTTGTTGATATAACAATCGAGGATATGGACCAATCTGAAAAACCGTGTGTATACACATTTTACCTATACCCAATATTTCCAACGTGTGAGCTCTTCTCGCATATAACAAGTTACTTACTACTAAACTAAGTTTAGAACAATGTTAGTGCACGGGATCGGACTCAAAGCGATTAGCTTTTGAATATAGCATGAGAACCTACTCGATACCAATTGTTAGTTCCCGTGAGGGCACAATAGATCTAGAAGGGGGTTGAATAGATCCTTTTTATTTCAAATACTTTTTCGGTTTATGGGTATTGTTCATATTTAGTATATGACAAACATAAGAATCTTTTCAAGCACAATGAAATAAGTAAAAGATTCCCTTTATTGATATATTCATAATCATACATACATTGTTCGTCAAGGTTAGTTTAGTTGTAGCGAGTTAGAACATACATGTAGATTATAGACATAATGTGTAAGACCCCAAACTTTTATAAATAAAGATGAATTTTCTATAAATATTATTTTGAATATTATGTAATAAATTTGATATAATGTTATAGTTGTGGGTAATATTTATAAATTTTACAAAGTAAGCAAGTTGTTATAAAATATTCGTTTGGCTCTGGGAATATTCTTTTTGTCGGGGAATATTAAATGACGACGGCTCAATCGATGGTGGACCCCCTTAGCGGAAGTATTGTCGTAGTTAGAAAAGCCACAAAATTATCTTTCTATAAAAATAACTACAGAGGTGTTACCGTTAAAACCGTTGAACTACCGGTAGTAAAAAGTACGATGAATACGCTGTGGTTGCGACAAGTAGACACTACCAGATTGATTATCGATGCTTTACGTGAGAAGTCACTTATTTATACTCAATTATTACTTCACGATAATTCTTTGTGATCATATCTCTTATATTATTGATTCAATTATTGTCACAAGATCATCATCGTATAATATGTTATATTATTAATTGAGACGACAAGTTATAAATGATTAATAATTGTTGAAAGATTAAATATGTGTTGATTAAAAATAAAATGATTTGTGGTAATATTTATTCAATCCTTGATGTATATAAAGAGTACATTATGAGACGTTTGTGGTAAGTTTGATTATTTTATGGGGGCCCATATGTCATCATCTAAGAGTCTCTTCAATCGATAGTATTTACCTTTGTGAATAGTAATTACCTTCGTCAATAGTATTTACCATCGTCGAATAGTAATTACCTTCGTCGATAGTAATTACCTTCTTCAATAGTAATTACCTTCGTCAATAGTAATTACCTTCGTCAATAGTAATTACCCTTCGCAAATAGTAGTTGTCCCTTCAATATTACCAAGAGTTAAGCGCCTCTTGATTGTTCCAAGGGTTAATTACCCTTCACAAATAGTAGTTGTCTCTTCAATATTACCAAGAAGTCATTTTGACCCTTCGTTAAAGACCAAGAGCCACCCTCGGCTTTTCTATAAATAGAAAGCTCATTCCTTCATTATTTCTTACTTAATTCATTGAAACTACTGTGAGAGAGAAACTATAGAGAGAAAGAAGAAAAGTATTCGCTACTTCACTTTTCCAATATTCGGTTCTTTTAAGGTAAGGATATTATTTGTTGTGCCGTGTAAGGGTGTTATTCTTTCTTATTCATGAAGAGAACTTGTTATTCCATTCTTTATTATTCGTTGGAATAACTTTTCAGATATCGTGACATACCCTATACTTGGTGAAATCCTCTGTTATTCCATTCTTTATTATTACTGTTGGAATAACTCAGAGCACGTGGCATACCCTATACATAATCAGATATCGTGGTTTACCCTATACTTGGTGACATTCTTCTATTATTACATTGGAACATCTTGTCGTGTGTTTTACACACGGACACTGGTTAAAATCTTTATTATTCTCGTTGGAACATCCCGCTCATGTGTTTTACAGGACTGGTTCCGCTCTTTATCATTCTGTTGGAATATCCTATCTGTGTGTTTACACCGGATCTGGTTCCATCTTTATTATTCTGTTGGAACATCCCGCCGATTGTGAATTTCACGACTGGTTCCGTTATTATTATTACATTGAATAACCCGTCATGCAAGCACCGCATGCATGGTGATTTCCTTTGTTATTCCATTTTTTATTATACCCAGTTGGTTAAAACTTTGACTTCTATACTCCATGAAATTAGTAGAATATTCTTGATATTTGCGTTTCATCCAAGATCTTTTCATGGAAATATTCTTCCGATCATTCTTGAATTTTACTCTACAAAGCAAAGATTCACGTTGACAATTTGGACGTTATTAGTTCCTGAATAAATTAATTCGTGAACTTGTTTTAGTGAATTATTATGTCATTGTCATCATCCTCATGTTATATTTGTTATCTTTGGCTTACATGCATAGATGAACTTAGTATGATTATGACCAGAGATCATTCGGTATAATCATGGCTTGATATAAATGATGTGACAAAAGTCCTCAGTGGCCTGTAATGCAGTGATGGATAGTTTTTGGTATGATTATGACGAGGGTGATTCGGTATAGTCATGACCATTGATAATTTGATGAAAATCCTTAAACTGTGGTACGAGGGATGATTAGATATTGTGGTTTATTCATTAAACCTGAGTCTTAGTGATAAAAATTGATGAAAACCTTTTAAAACCTAAAAGATAGTAGACTTTATTTTCTACTTGGTTGTAAGACCCCAAATTATTAATAAATAAAATTTATTTTCCTCTATTTATTATTTTGAAATAGTAAGGGTCGATTTGATTAATGTGGATAGTTATGGGTAAAATACTAAATATTTTCGAATAAGCAAGTGGTTATAAAATATTCATTATTGTCAGGGAATATTCGTTTGGTCGTGGAATATTAGATCTTGTTTGGGAATATTTGTACGACGCTAGCGATCTTTTGTGGGCCCCATAACTAAAGCGATTGGATGAAGAAAACGACAAATATAAGTTGTTTATAAATAATTGGCAGTAGTTATTACAGATTAATATTGTTGGAATACCAGTGGTTAAAACACACTAATACGCGTTGTTGAACAAGAGTAGACACGTGATTGCACCAATTATTGATTCTTACATAAAAGGCACTACTCAATAATGGTTACGATAATTATCGCTCATTCGGTATTTTATCGAGTTAATAATTCTTTGCGTTGATATTTTATATTCTTTGTTGTTTCAATAATTGTCATTACACAAGATTTTTCATTATCGAAGCAATAATTCATATTATCCGAATAATATTATTAGATAACATTATTGGCAATGTCTAGAAAGTTCGCCTCAAGGAGAGGTTTGGTCACCTAATCAAGGCTATGCAAGAAGAAGAAATTCTTATTGAAAGCCCCTCTTCCGGAGCGCACGGTTGTCAATATTGTGATTCGTAATATTATTTGTGAATAATTAATTATTGATTCATATGATGAGGAAAATATTGATTTTATGTGGATATAGATGGAGAAAATTTTAATGTGACAATTGTTGAAAATTGAAATTTTATCTTTTTTCGATAAAATAATTCATTTAAATATATTATTATATTTTAATAATATAATAATGGTGATATTTTTACAAACTAATGTGGGATAAATGAGTATACGAGGAGGAAGAGTATTTTTGTTGCAATAAATGTTTAAAACATGTTAAACATGTCGGTGGACCCCATTTATCGATGAAATTTGATTATAAACAGTAAAATCGTCTGTTTGTGGATTTGGTCAATTTCTATTTGGAATTTGAAAAACTTTCTTCGCAAAGTTGTAGAGAATTGAATTTCCTATAAAAACTCGCAAGATTCGAATTTTACGATGAAAGGGCTATTTATTATGAATTATTGAAGTTCAAGCTCAAATAATTGATTTTTGGAAGTTTTATTTATTTTTATTAATAAAACGTTTTTTATATGTTGTGGGCATATTTAACATGTGCATGGTGGCTGAATTCAGATTCAAGATGTGGGCGTATGAATTTTGTTTATATATAATATTATTATATTCAATTTTCGCTTTGGTGTTCTAAGCAATTTCCTATAAATAGGGTCTTAGGTTAGAATTGAAAATCACACCGTAAACTCAAGTTTCTCTCTATATTATCGAGCGTATTCTTGTGAGTATTTTGAGTATACTTTGAGTATTGCTATACGGTTGCAAGTTCAAGTCATAGCCTATATCGGTGTTTCAACTAAATCTTGTCTTTCGAGGTAAGGGATGTTATTTTCTTCTCAAATGATATTATTTCTTCAATATCATTATGCTGAAATATTGGTTGGAACTTTTTATCAAATTTGGAACTTTTCTATGTCGGGGTTACTATTCATGAGTTACTATTCACGAGTTACTATTCATGAGTTACTATTCACGAGTTACTTATTCACGAAAGTACTATTCACGTAAGCGTGAAGATGTTTTTTGTGAAATTTCTATCTTTTGGTGTCTGAGTTACTATTCATGTATACTTAAGACTATTCACGATACTCAGATTATTCACTTAATACGGCACTATTCAATCAAAAATAAAATTTCTTCTTTTTGTCCAAAATATCTATGTGGATACTAGCTTTGATTGTATCCATGTTTTGATCATTCTTGAATTTTACACCACTATGATTATTTTTGAGGTATTTTTGAACATGGATAAAACAAAGTACTAATCCTTAATCCTTAATCCTTGTCATTTTGTTTCTTTGGATTCGTTTCTTTAAAAATATTTTCATCATCTTCATCTTAAATGATGATATTATTGAATATCTTTGGCCCGTAGTGCAAAGATGAATGATTTTGAAGAATATCTTTGGTAGTAGTGCAAAGATGAGCAGTGTTTAGATGAACATGACTAATCGATGAATATCTTTGGCCCAGAGTGCAAAGATGAATATTTGATTCCGGATGTATATTGATTGATGTTACAGGATAAAAGATAGGCGATGAACTTTTAAATTCATACATAGAAGATAGTAGTTTGCATTCTCTACTTAACTCTTCTAATGAATTATTATTTCAATGCGAATATTGATTTAAAATTTGTTGTCTATTGTATTCTATTAGATTTTTCCTGTTGAAGACTAACGGTAATTTGTTGTATATTATCTTAGTCATAATATTCTTTTCTTGGGCTAGTTGAGCTCTCCCTTTTCCTTTTTGTTCCATTTTTCTTCTCGGGAGGCTAGAATATATAGCGATGTAAGCCGAAAAGGTATGGAATGAAGGTTTTAGAAAGATTTGTTTAGTAGTTCTCACCATTTTTGTAAAATAATGTATCAATAAATGTGATGAGGATTTATTTGAGTATAGATATTGTCTCAGAAGATAATATTTGTATTCAAACTCATAGTTTCTTGTTGTAATAATAAAGTTGTAGTTGTTTACATGCCATGTATTGACAACTCGTAATAGGTGATGTATACCTATTTTGGGGGAGTCACAGTTGGTATCGAGCTATAATTAAAGAGCCCGAGCCTTTTCTTTGGTGACTTCTGTTGATGGGGATGCAGAAGCCGGACTCTCTCCGTAGGGGACTTGATTCTCATGATGTAAACCGATAGGTACCACCGTGAGGTCTTGTCCATGGTTGGGATATGAGTCACGGTTGGTATCGTAGCTTAGGGATATGATCTCCGGCGGAGATCGGGAATAGAACTAGGAGGGAGAGAGAGTAAATCCTTCGCTAGTGTGTCCTACCTAAGCTTATTTTTTAGTTGGTCAAGATATAAGGATATTATGTGATATATTGATTTCCTTAATTAACCCTTGTTTTATGATAGTATTTGAGAATGTCGATCGAGAATATTAACAATGGAAATGAGACCGTGGAGAGCGCTTTGTACTCACCAACGAGGAGAACGTGCAACAAGTGGCAATGTTCCTCCCGTGAACAACACCATTGAAGAGATGATGAACGAGGGGATGTTTAGAAGCTTTTTGCAGTTCATGCAAAATCGCACGAGGAGACTCGTGTTCAAAATATGAGGAGGAAATGATAGCAATTCACGGGTTGTCACAAGCCAAGCAATTCAAAGAGTTGGGACCACCAGAATTTAAGGGAAAGCGATCCGATCGCCGGCGGAAACATGGGTCAAGCAAATTACCAAGATATTCGATGTCTTGGGATGCACGGAGGAACGAAGGTTCCATTCGCCACCTTTATGTTCCGTGGCGAGGCAGATCATGGTGTGGAGTCGTGAAGCGCACTCATCCATCAGTACTTTTCAAGATGTCTTGGGAGACGTTTGAACTATTTAATGACAAATACTTTCACGAAAGTGTTAAATACATATGAAGGAAGTGGAGTTTATTAGAGTGGGAGCAGAACAACATGACGGTGTCTCAAAGATGAGGCAAAGTTTGCAGAGTTATCCGAGTTTGCACCTCATTTGGTGGAGAATGAGGAACGATGACGCGGATGTTTCTTAGAGGTTTGAAACTCAAGATACGTCAAGATCTCATTCTCATAAATTTTTCTCTATTCGAGATGTTGTAAATGTGGCTCAATTATTAGAGCGAGATAAAGTACTGCGGTCAACCTGAGGACCACAACCAGGATCGTACGCGAGATAGCGATCAATGTAATAATGATAACCACGGAGAAAGAAACAGACGGACAAAATGGTAACCACTCTGGTGGTAATCATGGCCATGAAAATAGAAGAAGCGAGTCGAGGAGGAGATTTTAAAAGAGGAGATTTAACAATGACCATGTGAAGACGGCGGTCTTAAAAGAATCGGTTCTAAGGGAGGAGAAACGACCACCCGTCATATGTTACAAATGCGGAAAAGAGGACATATCGTCAAAAGCGCCCCACAACGATTCAAGGTATGCTATAATTGTGGAAAGGAAGGACATATCGCCGAGATTGTACGAAGCGAAACCTAGTTCAATGGGGACGGTGACTCAAAAGATCGTCTCCGAAAAGTCAAAGTCAACGATTCCGGAAGAAGCGTTTGTTGTGACCGGTCAAAAATGCGAGAACCCGAACGAAGTTAGTACGGGTTAGTTAATTATAAATTCTTGCGAAGTTTATACCTTACTAGATACCGGTTCTACCCATTCTTTTATCTCTTTGCTTGCGCTCAACGTTTGAACTTGACTACGGAGAAAACAAACTTTGACCTATTTATGGAGACTCGTTAGGAGAAACTTTCATTACATCCAAGTTGTTTAGAAATCTTGTTTGATTCAAAGTTGGCACTATCACATTACACTGTTAACCTTATTTCTATAGAGATATTTGCTTGTGATGTGATTTTAAGGTTAACTACTCATCACGCCGAAATTGATTACTTTTGTAAGGTTGTTAGTTTTCATATTCCTAGCAAACTTTGTTATTCAATTCAAGCAATCAAACCATTGTAATCAAACATTTTATATCAAGCCATGAAGTCATTCGTTTATTACGGATGTCAAGTTTTCTTAGTCCATGTTATGGATTTGAATAAAGACACATCGATTTGAATAATATTCTGTTGTTATTGATTTTCCCGATGTATTTCTGAAGAATTTTTCGCTTACTCCCAAAGATTGATATTAAATTTTGTATCGACTTTGAACCCCAGACAAAACTCATTTCTAAAATCTCATATCGAATGGCTCCTATTGAACTTCGGGAGTTAAAAATTCAACTATAGAATCCGGTACCTGAGCCTTTATCCGGTGACTTCCTTTGTGGAATGCACCGCTTGACTCTCGTAGGGGACACCATATTAATGCGATATAAGTAAACCGATAGGTGTCATTGTAACGTCTTATCCAAGGTTGGGATATGAGTCACGATTGAGAACAACCTAAGTCAGAATCGAAATAACGTAGCATTCTAAGCTTAGTTGGTTATTATCGGAGATCGTTCAAGGATATTCTTGAATCGCTATTCCATTAACGAGTCGATTCGTAGAGATACAAAATTCGAATGGAGCAAGGAATGTGGGAAGAGCTTCAAGAACTCAAGAGGAGACTCATTTCAAAGACATGTTCGACAATGCCATCCGAAAAGTTTAACGTGGTAGCCGACGCGTTGAGTAGAAGATCATATGCAGGAACTAGTGCGATGATGTCAAGTATACGACAGAGCCAACTTTAATAGAAAAAGTTAAGGTTGCTCAAGCCACCGAATCTTGATGATCGCGTATGAAGAAGAAAGTACAAGAAGGAGCTATTCCTAAGCGAGAATTGATGAAGAAGGAATACTTGAGTCCACTCTAGACTTTGTGTTCCTAACGACTCGATTTGAAGTACAAGATTATGATGAAGGCACACAATACACCATTTGCAATCCATCCTCGGAAGTACTAAAATGTATCGTGATCTTGACATACATTTTGGTGGAACAATATGAAGAGAAGGATTGCAAAGTTTATCTCAATGTGTTTAACTTGTCAACGTAGTAAAAGCGGAGCATCTATTACCTAAGGGTCCGTTGCAACCACTTGAGATTCTCGAAATGGAAGTGGGAACACATTACCATGGATTTCAATTACGGGTCTTCCTACGGTTTCTCGTGGCATCAATGCTATTTGGGTTATTGTTGATAGATTAACCAAGTCCGCTTCATTTCTTGCCGACACGGAGACTTATTCACTTGAACGTCTTGCTAGTATGTATGTGAATGAGATTGTGAGGTTGCATGGCATGCCTCTGTATCCATAGTTTTGGATCGTGACCCAAGATTCACTTCAAGATTTTGGGTTAGCTTGCAAAAAGCTATGGGCACGGATTTACGATTGTCAAGCATACCATCCTCAAACCGGACGGATAATCGAAAGGACTATTCAAACTCTTGAAGATTTATTAAGACTCGTGTCCTAGACTTCAAAGGCGGTTGGGATAAGTATTTACCATTGGTGGAATTCTCCTACAACAACAACAAGATCGTGCAAGTATAGGTGTAGCTCCATTTGAAGCATTATATGGACGAAAGTGTCGCTTCCAAAGATGTTGGGGACGAGGTGGGTGAAGAAACATTGTTGGGACCCGAGTTGGTACGTATGACTACGGAAAAGATCCAAATGATTCGATTAACGATACAAAGCGGCACAAGATCGACAAAAGAGTTATGCGGATCTTCATCGAAAGGACGTGGAATTTAGTGTGGGGATCATGTATTATTGCGAGTTGCTCCATGGAAGGAGTTATAAGATTTGGGAAGAGAGGAAAGCTCAATCCACGATTTATTAGTCCATTTCAAATTCTTGACCGAAAGTAGGAAATGTAGCCTATAGACTCGCGTTACTTCCGAGTATGTCTTGTGTTCATAATGTGTTTCACATATCCAGTATCGTAAATATGTGAAAGACCCGAACCACGTTATAGAGTTAGAACCGGACGAGATAGTCAAGACTTAACGTATGAGGAGGTACTGTCAAGATTTTGGATAGGAAGGAGCATGTCCCACGCTAAGAAAGGTCATACCACAAGTTAAAGTTTTGTGGAGGAATCATGCTATAGAGGAAATGACCAGGAATTGGAAATGAAATGAAAGCGAGGTATCCTCATCTTTTCAAACACACAGCACGTATCGACGTCAATTTCGAGGACAAAATTTCATAAGGAGGGAGGTTGTAAGACCCCAAATTATTAATAAATGAAATTTATTTTCCTCTAGTTATTATTTTGAAATAGTAAGGGTCGATTTGATTAATGTGGATAGTTATGGGTAAAATACGCAAATATTTGAATAAGCAAGTGGTTATAAAATATTCATTATTGTCGGGGAATATTCGTTTGGTCGTGGAATATTCGTGATCGTCTTGGGAATATTGCATACTGACGGTTGATCTTTGTGGGCCCCATAGCGGAAAGCGATTGGATGAAGAAAACGACAAATATAAGTTGTTTATAAATAATTGGCGTAGTTATTACCAATTATCATTGTTGGAATACCCAGTGGTTAAAACACACTAATACTGGCGTTGTTGAACAAGAAGACACCAGTATTGCACCAATTATTAATTCTTACGTAAAAAGGCACTTACTCAATAATGGTTACGATAATTAATGTTCAATTATTTTATTGAGTTAATAATTCACTGCGTTGATATTTTATATTTGCCGTTGTTTCAATAATTGTCATTACACGATTATTTTTCATTATCGAAACAATAATTCATATTATCTGAATAATATTATTAGATAACATTATTGGCAATGTCTAGAAAGTTACGCCTAATGAGAGGTTTGGTCACCTAATTGCATGCGCCAAGAAGAAGAAATTCTTATCGAAAGCCCCCTCTTTCCTGAGGAGCGCTGGTTGTCAATATTGTGATTACGTAATATTATTTGTGAATAATTAATTATTGATTCATATGATGAGGAAAATATTGATTTTATGTGGATATAGATGGAGAAAAATTTTAATGTGACAATTGTTGAAAATTGAAATTTTATCTTTTTACGATAAAATAATTCATTTAAATATATTATTATATTTTAATAATATAATAATGGTGATATTTTTACAACGAATGTGGGATAAATGAGTATCTACGAGGAGGAAGAGTATTTTTGTTGCAATAAATGTTTAAAACATGTTAAACATGTCATTGGACCCCATTTATCGATGAAATTTGATTATAGCTTTTGTAAAATCGTCCGTTTGTGGATTTTGGTCAATTTCTATTTGGAATTTGAAAAACTTTCTTCTGCAAAGTTGTAGAGAATTGATTTTCCTATAAAAACTCATGAGATTCGAATTTTCTGATGAAAGGGCTATTTATTATGAATTATTGAAGTTCAAGCTCAAAATAATTGATTTTTGGAAGTTTTATTTATTTTTATTAATAAAAACGTTTTTTATATGTTGTGGGCATATTTAACATGTGCATGGTGGCTGAATTCAGATTCAAGATGTGGGCGTATGAATTTTGTTTATATATAATATTATTATATTCAATTTTTACGCTTTGGTGTTCTAAGCAATTTCTATAAATAGGGTGCTTGGGTTAGAATTGAAAATCACACCGTAAACTCAAGTTTTCTCTCTATATTATCGAGCGTATTCTTGTGAGTATTTTGAGTATACTTTGAGTATTGCTTTATCGATGCAAGTTCAAGTCATAGCCTTATATCCTGTTTCAACTAGAATACTTGTCTTTCGAGGTAAGGGATGTTATTTTCTTCTCAAATGATATTATTTCTTCAATATCATTATCTTTGAAATATTGGTTGAAACTTTTTATCAAATTTGGAACTTTTCTATGTTGGGGTTCTTATTCATGAGTTCTTATTCACGAGTTACTATTCATGAGTTCTTATTCACGAAGTCTTATTCACGAGTACTATTAAATGAAGCGTGAAGATGTTTTTGTGAAATTTCTATCTTTTGGTGTGAGTTACTATTCATGTATACACGGACTATTCAATAATGATCTGAAGATTATTCACGAATACTAAAGACTATTCAATAGAAAAATAAAATTTCTTCTTTTGTCCAAAATATCTATTGTGGATACTAGCTTTGATTGTATCCATGTTTTGATCATTCTTGAATTTTACACCACTATGATTATTTTTGAGGTATTTTTGAACATGGATAAAACAAAGTACTAATCCTTAATCCTTAATCCTTGTCATTTTGTTTCCTTTGGATTCGTTTCTTTAAAAATATTTTTCATCATCTTGGTCTTAAATGATGATATTATTGAATATCTTTGGCTTTTGTAGTGCAAAGATGAATGATTTTGAAGAATATCTTTGGTAGTAGTGCAAAGATGAACAGTGTTTAGATGAACATGATTAATGATGAATATCTTTGGCACCTGTAGTGCAAAGATGAATATTTGATTCCAGATGTATATTGATTGATGTTACTGAGGATAAAAGATAGCGATGAACTTTTAAATTCATACATAGAAGATAGTAGTTTGCATTCTCTACTTAACTCTTCTAATGAATTATTATTTCCGCTGCGAATATTGATTTAAAATTTGTTGTCTATTGTATTCTATTAGATTTTTCCCTGTTGAAGACTAACGGTAATTTGTTGTATATTATCTTAGTCATAATATTCTTTACTGGGCTAGTTGAGCTCTCCCTTTTCCTTTTTGTTCCATTTTTCTTCTCAGGAGGCGAGAATATAGCGAGTACGAGTCGGGGTATGGAATGAAGGTTTTAGAAAGATTTGTTTAGTAGTTCTCACCATTTTTGTAAAATAATGTATCAATAAATGTGATGAGGATTTATTTGAGTATAGATATTGTCTAGAAGATAATATTTGTATTCAAACTCATAGTTTCTTGTTGTAATAATAAAGTTGTAGTTGTTTTACATTCATGTATTGACAACTCGGAATAGGTGATGTATACCTATTTTGGGGGAGTCACAGTTGGTATCGAGCTATAATTAAAGAGCCCCAGAGCCTTTTCTTTGGTGACTTCTTGTTGATGGGGATGCAAAGCCGGACTCTCTCCGTGGGGGACGCAGATTCTGCGGTGTAAACTGATAAGTACCTTTGTGAGAGTCTTTGTCCATGGTTGGGATATGAGTCACGGTTGGTATCGAGAGCTTAGGGATATGATCTCTGGCGGAGATCGGGAATAGAACTAGGAGGGGAGAGACGAGTAAATCCTTCATTAGTGTGTCCTACCTAAGCTTATTTTTTAGTTGGTCGGTCAAGATATAAGGATATTATGTGATATATTGATTTCCTTAATTAACCCTTGTTTTATGATAGTATTTGAGAATGTCGTGAGAATATTAACAATGGAAATGAGACCGTGGAGACGCCTCAGTACTCACCAACGAGGAGAAGCGTAACAGTCGTGGCAATGTTCCTCTGTGAACAACACCATTGAAAGCGAGATGATGAACGAGGGATGTTTAGAAGCTTTTTGCGTTCATGCAAAATCGACGAGGAGACTTCGTGTTCAAAATCTGAGGAGAAATGATAGCAATTCACGGGTTGTCACGGCACCAAGCAATTCAAAGAGTTGGGACCACGAATTTAAGGAAAGCCAGATCCGATCATGCGGCGGAAACATGGGTCAAGCAAATTACCAAGATATTCGATGTCTTGGGATGCACGGAGGAACAGAAGGTTCCATTCGCCACCTTTATGTTCCGTGTGGCGGCGTACTCTTTGGTGGGAGTCATGAAGCGTATCCATCGGTCCGCACTCAAGATGTCTTGGGAGACGTTTGAGAACTATTTAATGACAAATACTTTCCGAAAGTGTTCGTCATATGAAGGAAGTGGAGTTTATTAGATGGAGCGAGAACAACATGGCGGTGTCTCAAAGATGAGGCAAAGTTTGCGAGTTATCCAGTTTGCACCTCATTTGGTGGAGAATGAGAGCGATGACGCGGATGTTTCTTAGAGGTTTGAAACTCCGGCGATACGTCGATATCTCATTCTCATAAATTTTCTCTATTCAGATGTTGTAAAGCAGGGCTCAATTATTAGAGCGAGATAACGAGTACGGTCAACCTGAGGACCACAACCCGAGGATCGTGTAGAGATAGCGATCAATGAATAATGATAACCCGGCGGAGAAAGAAGCAGACGGACAAAAATGGTAACCACTACGAGTGGTAATCATGGCCGTGAAAATAGAAGAAGCGAGTCGGGAGGAGATTTTAAAGAGGAGATTTAACAATGACGTATGTGAAGACAGCGGTCTTGGCGAAAGAATCGGGTTCTAAGGGAGGAGAAACGACCACCGTCGTATGTTACAAATGCGGAAAAGAGGGACATATCATCAAACCGCCCACAACAGATTCAAGGTATGCTATAATTGTGGAAAGGAAGGACATATCGCTCGAGATTGTACAAGATGGTGAAACCTAGTTCAATGGGGGGCGGTGACTCAAAAGATCGTCCCGTAAAAGTCAAAGTCAACGATTCCGGAAGAAGCGTTTGTTGTGACCCATCGAAATGCGAGGAACCCGAACGAAGTTAGCACGGGTTAGTTAATTATAAATTCTTGCGAAGTTTATACCTTACTAGATATCTGGGTTCTACCCATTCTTTTATCTCTTCTTGCTTGCGCTCAACGTTTGAACTTGACTACGGAGAAAATAAACTTTGACCTATTTATGGAGACTCAGTTAGAGAAACTTTCATTACATCCGTTGTTTAGAAATCTTGTTTGATTCAGTTGGCACTATCACATTACCGTTAACCTTATTTCTATAGAGATATTTGCTTGTGATGTGATTTTAAGGTTAACTACTCATCATGCCGAAATTGATTACTTTTGTAAGGTTGTTAGTTTTCATATTCCTAAAGCAACTGTTATTCAATTCAAGCAATCAAACCATTGTAATCAAAACATTTTTATATCAAGCCATGAAGTCATTCGTTTATTACGGATGTCAAGTTTTCTTAGTCCATGTTATGGATTTGAATAAAGACACATCAGATTTGAATAATATTCCTGTTGTTATTGATTTTTCCTGATGTATTTCCTGAAGAATTTCTTGGCTTACTCCCAAAGATTGATATTAAATTTTGTATCGACTTTGAACCCAGACAAAACTCATTTCTAAAATCTCATATCGAATGGCTCTATTGAACTTGAGGAGTTAAAAATTCAACTATAGAATCTGGCACTGAGCCTTTATCCGGTGACTTCCTTTGTGGGAATGCACCGAAGCCGGACTCTCGTAGGGGACACCATATTCGATGCGATAGTAAAGCGATAGGTGTCATTGTAACGTCTTATCCAAGGTTGGGATATGAGTCAGTTGAGAACAACCTAAGTTTCAGAATCGAAATACGTAGCATTCTAAGCTTAGTTGGTTATTATCGGAGATTCGTTGAAGGATATTCTTGAATCGCTATTCCATTAACGTGGTGACTTCGTAGAGATACAAAATTGAATGGAGCAAGGAATGTGGGAAGAGCTTGAAGAACTCAAGAGGAGACTCATTTCAAAGACATGTTACGACAATGCCATCACGGAAAAGCGAACGTGGTAATTGACGGCGTTGAGTAGAAGATCATATGCGGGGAACTAGTGCGATGATGTCAAGTATACGATAGAGCCAACTTTAATAGAAAAAGTTAAGGTTGCTCAAGCCACCCAGCCTTGGTCGATGCGTATGAAGAAGAAAGTACAAGAAGGAGCTATTCCTAAGCGAGAATTGATGAAGAAGGAATACTTGAGTCCACTCTAGACTTTTTGTGTTCTAACGACTACGATTTGAAAGTACAAGATTATGATGAAGGCACACAATACACCATTTGCAATCCATCCTGGAAGTACTAAAATGTATCGTGATCTTCGACATACATTTTGGTGGAACAATATGAAGAGAAGGATTGCAAAGTTTATCTCAATGTGTTTAACTTGTCAACGTGTAAAGGCGGAGCATCTATTACCTAAGGGTCCGTTGCAACCACTTGAGATTCTGAAATGGAAGTGGGAACACATTACCATGGATTTCGTTACGGGTCTTCCTACGGTTTCTCAGGGCATCAATGCTATTTGGGTTATTGTTGATAGATTAACCAAGTCTGCTCATTTCTTGCCGATACGGGAGACTTATTCACTTGAACGTCTTGCTAGTATGTATGTGAATGAGATTGTGAGGTTGCATGGCATGCCTGTATCCATAGTTTCGGATCGTGACCCAAGATTCACTTCAAGATTTTGGGTTAGCTTGCAAAAAGCTATGGGCGCGGATTCTGATTCGATCGGCGCATACCATCCTCAAAGCGGACGGATAATCGAAAGGACTATTCAAACTCTTGAAGATTTATTAAGACTACTGTGTCCTAGACTTCAAGGGCGTTGGGATAAGTATTTACCATTGGTGGAATTCTCCTACAACAATGATGATCGTGCAAGTATAGGTGTAGCTCCATTTGAAGCATTATATGGACGAAAGTGTCGCTCTCCTCGGTATGTTGGGGACGAGGTGGGTGAAGCAACTTTGTTGGGACCCGAGTGAAGTACGTATGACTCTGGAAAAGATCCAAATGATTCGACAACGATACAAAGCGGCACAAGATCGACAAAAGAGTTATGCGGATCTTCATCGAAAGGACGTGGAATTTAGTGTAGGGGATCATGTATTATTGCGAGTTGCTCCATGGAAGGGAGTTATAAGATTTGGGAAGAGAGGAAAGCTCAATCCACGATTTATTAGTCCATTTCAAATTCTTGACCGAGTAGGAAATGTAGCCTATAGACTCGCGTTACTTCCGAGTATGTCTTGTGTTCATAATGTGTTTCACATATCTGTACTTCGTAAATATGTGAAAGACCCGAACCACGTTATAGAGTTAGAACCGGACGAGATAGCCGAAGACTTAACGTATGAGGAGGTACCTGTCAAGATTTTGGATAGGAAGGAGCATGTCCTACGCGAAAAGGTCATACCACAAGTTAAAGTTTTGTGGAGGAATCATGCTTTATAGGAAATGACAGGAATTGGAAATGGAAATGAAAGCGAGGTATCCTCATCTTTTGAAACACCAGTACACGACGTCGATTTCGAGGACAAAATTTCATAAGGAGGGAGGTTGTAAGACCCCAAATTATTAATAAATGAAATTTATTTTCCTCTATTTATTATTTTGAAATAGTAAGGTCGATTTGATTAATGTGGATAGTTATGGGTAAAATCGCAAATATTTGAATAAGCAAGTGGTTATAAAATATTCATTATTATTATGGGAATATTCGTTTGGTCGTGGAATATTAAATCTTTCATCGGGAATATTAAATGACAGTAGTAGATCTTTTGTGGGCCCGTAGCTTGAAAGCGATTGGATGAAGAAAGCGACAAATATAAGTTGTTTATAAATAACTACAGTAGTTATTCACAATTAATCTTTGTTGGAATACCCGGTGGTTAAAACACACTAATCGCGTTGTTGAGCAAGAAGATACCGGTATTGCACCAATTATTAATTCTTACGTAAGAAGACACTACTCAATAATGGTTACGATAATTAATGTTCAAAGTATTTTATTGAGTTAATAATTCTTTGCGTTGATATTTTATATTCTTTGTTGTTTTGATAATTGTCATTACACAAGTATTTTTCATTATCGAAACAATAATTCATATTATCCGAATAATATTATTAGATAACATTATTGGCAATGTCTAGAAAGTTACGTCTAATGAGAGGTTTGGTCACCTAATTCATGCGCCAAGAAGAAGAAATTCTTATTGGAAAACCCCCTCTTTCCAGGAGGCGCCTGGTTGTCAATATTGTGATTCTGTAATATTATTTGTGAATAATTAATTATTGATTCATATGATGAGGAAAATATTGATTTTATGTGGATATAGATGGAGAAAAATTTTAATGTGACAATTGTTGAAAATTGAAATTTTATCTTTTTCTGATAAAATAATTCATTTAAATATATTATTATATTTTAATAATATAATAATGGTGATATTTTTACAACGAATGTGGGATAAATGAGTATACGAGGAGGAAGAGTATTTTTGTTGCAATAAATGTTTAAAACGTGTTAAACATGTCGGTGGACCCCATTTATTGACTGAAATTTGATTATAGCTTGTAAAATCGCCCGTTTGTGGATTTCGGTCAATTTCTATTTGGAATTTGAAAAAACTTTCTTCTGCAAAGTTGTAGAGAATTGATTTTCCTATAAAAACTCGCGAGATTCGAATTTTCTGATGAAAGGGCTATTTATTATGAATTATTGAAGTTCAAGCTTCAAATAATTGATTTTTGGAAGTTTTATTTATTTTTATTAATAAAACGTTTTTTTATATGTTGTGGGCATATTTAACATGTGCATGGTGGCTGAATTCAGATTCAAGATGTGGGCGTATGAATTTTGTTTATATATAATATTATTATATTCAATTTTACGCTTTGGTGTTTAAGCGATTTCTATAAATAGGGTCTTGGGTTAGAATTGAAAATCACACTTTAAGCTCAAGTTTTCTCTCTATATTATCGGCGTATTCTTGTGAGTATTTTGAGTATACTTTGAGTATTGCTATACGGTGCAAGTTCAAGTCATAGCTTTATATCCAGGTGTTTCAATTTAAAAACTGTCTTTTCGAGGTAAGGGATGTTATTTTCTTCTCAAATGATATTATTTCTTCAATATCATTATCTTTGAAATATTAGTTGAAACTTTTTATCAAATTTGGAACTTTTCTATGTCGGGGTTACTTATTCATGAGTTCTTATTCACGAGTTCTTATTCATGAGTTCTTATTCACGATTTCTTATTCACGAGTACTATTACGTAAGCGTGAAGATGTTTTTTGTGAAATTTCTATCTTTTGGTGTCGAGATTCATTATTCATGATATCTGACCACTATTCACGATATCTGATATTTATTCACGAATACGACTATTCAATCTTAGAAAATAAAATTTCTTCTTTTTGTCCAAAATATCTATTGTGGATACTAGCTTTGATTGTATCCATGTTTTGATCATTCTTGAATTTTACACCACTATGATTATTTTTGAGGTATTTTTGAACATGGATAAAACAAAGTACGAATCCTTAATCCTTAATCCTTGTCATTTTGTTTCTTTGGATTCGTTTCTTTTAAAATATTTTTCATCATCTTGGTCTTAAATGATGATATTATTGAATATCTTTGGCCCTGTAGTAGTGCAAAGATGAATGATTCTGAAGAATATCTTTGGTAGTAGTGCAAAGATGAGCAGTGTTTAGATGAACATGACCGGTGATGAATATCTTTGGCCTCAGAGTGCAAAGATGAATATTTGATTCAGGATGTATATTGATTGATGTTCTGAGGGATAAAAGATGAGCGATGAACTTTTAAATTCATACATAGAAGATAGTAGTTTGCATTCTCTACTTAACTCTTCTAATGAATTATTATTTCAGCTGCGAATATTGATTTAAAATTTGTTGTCTATTGTATTCTATTAGATTTTTCCTGTTGAAGACTAACAGTAATTTGTTGTATATTATCTTAGTCATAATATTCTTTTCTTGGGCTAGTTGAGCTCTCCTTTTCCTTTTGTTCCATTTTTTTCTTCTCGGGAGGCGAGAATATAAGCGAAAATGCAGTGGGGTATGGAATGAAGGTTTTAGAAAGATTTGTTTAGTAGTTCTCACCATTTTTGTAAAATAATGTATCAATAAATGTGATGAGGATTTATTTGAGTATAGATATTGTCAGAAGATAATATTTGTATTCAAACTCACAGTTTTTGTTGTAATAATAAAGTTGTAGTTGTTTTACGTACCATGTATTGACAACTCGAGAATAGGTGATGTATACCTATTTTGGGGCGCCACAGATTAGTATCGAGCTATAATTAAAGAGCCCCGAGCCTTTTCTTTGGTGACTTCTGTTGATGGGGGATGCAGAAGCCGGACTCTCCGTGGGGGGGCTGCTCATGGCAGTAAACCGATAGGTACCTTTGTGAGGTCTTTGTCCATGGTTGGGATATGAGTCACGGTTTGGTATCGGAGCTTAGGGATATGATCTCTGGCGGAGATCGGGGAATAGAACTAGGAGGGGAGGCAGAGTAAATCCTTCGCTAGTGTGTCTACCTAAGCTTATTTTTTTTTAGTTGGTCAATATATAAGGATATTATGTGATATATTGATTTCCTTAATTAACCCTTGTTTTATATGATGATTTGAGAATGTCGTGAGAATATTAACAATGGAAATGAGACCAGTGGAGGCCTTTGTACTCACCAACGAGGAGAGCGTGCAACAGTGGCAATGTTCCTCCTGTGAACAACACCACCGAAAGCGAGATGATGAGCGAGGGATGTTTAGAAGCTTTTTGCAGTTCATGCAAAATCGGGACGAGGAGACTTCGTGTTCAAAATACAGGAGAAATGATAGCAATTCACGGGTTGTCACTGACAAGCAATTCAAAGAGTTGGGACCACGAATTTAAAGGAAAGCGGATCCGATCATAAGGCGGAAACATGGGTCAAGCAAATTACCAAGATATTCGATGTCTTGGGATGCGGAGGAACGAAGGTTCCATTCGCTACCTTTATGTTCCGTGGGCGGCGGAAACTCTTGGTGGGAGTGCGTGAAGCGTACCCATCCGGCCGCACTCGGTATGTCTTGGGAGGCGTTTGAAACTATTTAATGACAAATACTTTCACGAAAGTGTTAGGTCATATGAAGGAAGTGGAGTTTATTAGGCGGAAGCGAACAACATGGCGGTGTCTCAAAGACGAGGCAAAGTTTGCGAGTTATCCGAGTTTGCACCTCATTTGGTGGAGAATGAGGAGCGTATGACGCGGATGTTTCTTAGAGGTTTGAAACCCGCATACGTCAAAGATCTCATTTCTCATAAATTTTCTCTCTATTCGGATGTTGTAAGCTTGAGGGCTCAATTATTAGAAGCGAGATAACGAATACAGTCAATTGAGGACCCTGACCGAGGATCGTACCAGAGATAGCGGTCAAGTAAGAATAATGATAACCGGCGGAGAAAGAAAGCAGACGGACAAAATGGTAACCACTCTGGTGGTAATCATGGCCATGAAAATAGAAGAAGCGAGTCGGGAGGAGATTTTAAAAGAGGAGATTTAACAATGACCGTATGAAGGCAGCGGTCTTGCGTGAGAATCGGTTCTAAGGAGGAAACGACCACCGTCATTATATGTTACAAATGCGGAAAAGAGGGACATATCAGTCAAAGCGCCCAAGCAGTTCAAGGTATGCTATAATTGTGGAAAGGAAGGACATATCGCTCGAGATTATCGATGAGCGAAACCTAGTTCAATGAGGGGACGGTGACTCAAAAGATCATCCCGAGAAAAGTCAAAGTCAACGATTAGGGAAGAAGCGTTTGTTGTGGCCGGTCAAAATGCGAGAACCCGAACGAAGTTATACAGGTTAGTTAATTATAAATTCTTGCGAAGTTTATACCTTACTAGAATCTGGGTTCTACCCATTCTTTTATCTCTCTTGCTTGCGCTCAGCGTTTGAACTTGACTACGGAGAAATTAGACTTTGACCTATTTATGGAGACTCAGTTAGGAGAAACTTTCATTACATCCGTTGTTTAGAAATCTTGTTTGATTAGGGTTGGCCTTTATCACATTACCTGTTAACCTTATTTCTATAGAGATATTTGCTTGTGATGTGATTTTAAGGTTAACTACTCATCATGCCGAAATTGATTACTTTTGTAAGGTTGTTAGTTTTCATATTCCTAGGCAACCTGTTATTCGAATTCAAGCAATCAAACCATTGTAATCAAACATTTTTATATCAAGCCATGAAGTCATTCGTTTATTACGGATGTCAAGTTTTCTTAGTCCATGTTATGGATTTGAATAAAGACACATCAGATTTGAATAATATTCCTGTTGTTATTGATTTTTCCTGATGTATTTCCTGAAGAATTTCTTGGCTTACTCCCAAAGATTGATATTAAATTTTGTATCGACTTTGAACCCGGTACAAAACTCATTTCTAAAATCTCATATCGAATGGCTCCTATTGAACTTCAGGAGTTAAAAATTCAACTATAGAATCTGGTACCTGAGCCTTTATCTGGTGACTTCCTTTGTGGAATGCAAAGCCAAGCTCTCTCGTAGGGGACACCATATTCGTCGTGCGATAGTAAAGCTGATAGGTGTCATTGTAACGTCTTATCAAGGTTGGGATATGAGTCACGATTGAGAACAACCTAAGTCAGAATCGAAATACGTAGCATTCTAGGCTTAGTTGGTTATTATCGGAGATTCGTTGAAGGATATTCTTGAATCGCTATTCCATTAACGTAAATGACTCGTAGAGATACAAAATTCGAATGGAGCAAGGAATGTGGGAAGAGCTTGAAGAACTCAAGAGGAGACTCATTTCAAAGACGTATTACGACAATGGCATTCGAGAATGTTGAGAATAAATGGAGCATGTGAGGCTGTTGATTCTCCACGGATCGATAATCAGGACAATGTGCAACGGGATGGCGATAATCCTCCCGTAAACAACAACACCGATCAATTTAACAACAATGATGCGTTTAAGAGGTTTTAGAATTCATGCAACATCGGAAAGCGACTTACATCCCAAAACGTAGGTGGAAACACGGAAAACTCTCGGTGATCAACGCTAAACAATTCAAGGAGCTGGGACCACCGGAGTTTAAGGAGAGCAAAACCACTTACGGCGGAAGCATGGATAAAGTGATTTCAAGATATTTGATGTCTTGGGATGCTCCAGGAGCAAAAGGTTCCCTTTACCGCCTTTATGTTGCGCGGAGAGGCTGACTTGGTGGGAATCGGAAAGCGTACTCAACCTCTTTGTCTTGAAGATATCTTGGGAGAAGTTCCAAGAGTCGTTTCAACGACAAATACTTTCACGAAAGTATTCGCCACATGAAGGAGGTGGAGTTTATCAAGTTGGAACAAAACAATATGACCGTGTCGCAATACGAGGCAAAATTTGCGGAGTTATCACGATTTCGTCCCACTTGGTGGATAATGAAAGAGAATGGGGCGAATGTTTTAAGAGGTTTGAAGCGGGAGATACGTCGACATCTTATTTCTCATAAAGCGTGTTTGTATTCGAGATGTTGTAAATAGGGCTCGATTAGTGGGCGCGATAACGAGTCAACCTTAACTAAAAGAGAAGCAAAATGACAAAATTATAATACCGGCGAGTAGTCATCGAGCGGTGACAACAAGCGTGGAGGGAATCAACGGGCCGATATGGTAACCACGCCGGTGGTAATCGAGAATCAAAGCAATAAGAATGGACATTTCAAGAAAAGGAGATTCAACAATGATGGAAAGGCGTAAGACTGAAGACCGTTGTTAAGGAAGGAGAAAGACCACTATCATATGCTTCAAATGCGGAGGAGAGGGACATCATCGTCCGAGCTGCGCCATCGTTTGTCAAAGCATGTTATAATTGTGGAAAGAAGGTCACTTAGCTCGATTTTTGTCGTTTATCGAAGACAAATTCAACTAGGATGGAGGCACCAAAGGTTTGTCCCGGACAAACCAAAGCCGGTAGTTTAAGAAGCGTTTTTTCTCGTGACGAGGAACACGAATAAAATTATCACGGGTAAGTTAATCATAAGCTCTTGCGAAGTCTATACAAGTGTTAGATACCAGTTCTACCCACTCTTTTATTTCACCTAGTTGTGTTCAATGTTTAAATTTGACTCAGAAGAAGTTAAACTTTGACTTATTAGTTGAAACTTCGTTAGTAGGAGCCTTCGTTACGCTTACTATTTTTAAATCTTGTTTGATTCAAATAAACATTTTCACGTTACTGTCGATCTTATCTTTTGAAAATATTTGCCTTTGATGTGATTTTAGGAATCAATTGGTTAACTACTCATCATTCTTTCGTAAGGTTTTTAGCTTTTATATTCATAACCAACTTGTTGTGCGAATTCAAGTAACCAAACTACTAAAAGTCGATTATTATCATATCAAGCCATAAGTGAAGAGCCCCGAACCTTTTGTTGTTAACTTCCTTGTGTGGAATGCACCAAAGCCGGACTTTCAGTAGGCGGCGTCGTGAATGGCGATGACAAGTTGATAGGTATCATTGTGAGGTCTTATCTAGGTTAAAAGATAGAAGTCGCGGTTGGTATCGATGTAACGTCTTATCCAAGTCTTGGATAAAAGTAGCGATTTTGAATGATATTTCTATCATTAATAAATTTCTTGACGTATTCTTGAAGATTTCTTAGCCTACCCTAGGCGTGAAATCGAATTTTATATTGACCCCGATCACAAAAACCCATTTCTTAAACCCTCGAATATTTCTTCAACTAAAATGAGCAGTTTACGTGGTTTATGATGAAAGTCATAATAAAAGCATTGGACTAATGAAAATCATGGGTATCGTGGTATTAGTAAGTGTTATGATGAGTTATGTTGGTTAGTATGTGAAAACATGAAAGTTTCTTAAAAATCACAAGGAGTTAAAACCGATTTTGGTGAAAAGCGTAACATGAAATTGATTGACCATATCTCTTATTATATTTTGAATTTTTGAGTGTGGTCAAGTCCCAGAGTTAGATCTATGAGTTTTGTAGTTTATCCAAGTGGAATCACTGGAAAAGGTGATGTAGATTTTCGTGTGGACTGAATTTAGCAAAAGAGTCCAAAGCTGCAAATTACAAAAACGCTACTGCCCAGAAACTAATTAATTAGAAATTAATTTTTGAAAAATAGTAAATGAATTTTAAAAATTCCGAGAAAAAATATATTTTCATCATTGGACTATATTATGCTAAATCCCAGAAAAGAAATATTTTTGGGACTGATTTGGTATTTTTCATGAAAATAGTTTAGCTAAGAACATATGAGTTAAATATGTTATGTGAAGTAACAAAATTGGAAAATAGGATTATATGGCTAGAGAATCCTATATAGAGTATATGCATATTTTTTTGATGAGGGATTTGATCATTGGTGATGATATCTTATGAGTATGGCATTTTTGAATGATTAAATGCATTATATGGTAAAGCGTAAACAATTGAAATAAATTGTTTATAAATTTAAGAAGTGATTAAAATATTGTTATAATATTAATGATATTAGATTATAAGATTATTAAGTGATTGATAACATGGGGATATTCTTGAATCACGAATAAATTATATTATAAATGTTTAATATTTATCCTTTATCTCATTTGATTGATTCTTTATATCATTGACATGATCCTCATGCTTATATTATGTTGAAAGTCATACATGGCTCACGTGCATAGATGGACTTGGTATGATTATGACGAGGATTGTTCGGTATAATCATGACCGTAATTGAAAACACGATTATCTTTGGCACGTGGTGCATGGATAATTTGTGGTCGTGATCTTAATGAAAACACGATTATCTTTTGCGCACGTAGTGCATGGATAATTTGTGGTCGTGATACTAATGAATACACGATTATCTTTGTACGTAGTGCATGGATAATTTGTGGTGTGTATCTTAATGAAAACACGATTATCTTTGGCATGTAGTGCATGGATAATTTGTGGTCGTGATACTTAATGAATACACGATTATCTTTGGTAGTAGTGCATGGATAATTCGTGATCGTGATCTTAATGAATATCCTTGGCTTTTGTTGTGTAGGGATGATTTGATGATATGGATTAATTATTGAAATTTGAGTCTCGTGAATGAAATATTAATTCATGGATGTGGTAAAAGTCATCTTTGGCCGTAGTGCATTGATAGACTTGGTATGATTATGACCAAGGATTATTCGGTATAATCATGACCGTAATTGAAAACACGAATATCCTTGGCCAGTAGTGCATGGATAATTCGTGGTCGTGATACTATTTGTGAGACCCCGAATTTTTATGAAATAAAAATTATTCAATTTTCTATTTTTGTGAATAATTAAATTGATAAAGGATTAACTTTAAAGGTAATATTTGAAAATTTTTATTTATTATTTATTTATTTATATTTGGCTCTAAGGTATGTTCATAAAAATTTTATATTAAAATATCAAATCACATGAGATTATAAATTTCGTAATTTGCGTACAAGTCGTTGAGACCTCTTTCAATTAACTGTTATCAAAGTAACATGTGGATAATAATTCTTGTCACGGGTGGAATAAGAAAAGAAAAGAGGAAATGAAATAATTTATTTGTATTAGTAGCCCATGTGGTAATTTGAATGATGGGGGAATAATTTATGGAAGACGATAATAAGCGAGACAAAGCCACAAAAAGTTGTTTCTCCCACCTTCTTTCTTCATTCTCGGTTCACTCCTCTTGAAATCAGATTTTCTTTGAGATACCCAATGGAGAAGAGAAAGCAATGGAGAAGGGAAAGAGGTTATGATGGGAAATAAAGGCGGTGTCTGATTTTCGGACTTGGCTTTGAGGTTGATGGCTGACCCTCACTCTTCTTGTTCTTTGTACTTGTTGGGCTTGATAAAGCGGGCAAGCTTGTCCCTATGCTTATTTGGTATCCTCATTGCCACCGTTAAATGTTCCGTCATCTTTGCTAAATGGCAATCTTGAGTGCATTCACAATCAAATAAAGATGAATGATAAGAGAGAATCATTTTGTCTTTGGTTCATGGAGCCCATCACGATGCGTGGTCTTGCAGTACTGGTGGCAACCTTTACTTTCAGATCATCGAACCTTCTGAGGATGATTTCGGAACGGTGACTTTCTTTCTCTCTCTATGAAACCAAAATGGCTAAGAAAATGTCGGCGATACATGCTCCTCACCAGATAATGGGTTGCGATTCGGCAAAAATCCTTTTCAAAGGCGAGTTCGTATAAGCCGATCAACTGCTTATATGTGGAATTCCTCAACAAGCAAGCATCTTCATCTTCATGGGATCAAATCAAGAACCTTCTCACTGCAAGCAGGTCCGAGGATCAACAATCGTCCACGATCCTTCCGAGAACAATATTATTAGTAACTCAAAGCTAGGGCCTTGCGATTCTATCTATGTTTTCCATGATGTTGTTCATGGAAACACAAGGGTTACTCACGGACACTGATTTCTCATAGGAAAGTAGCATCAAAGGTTGAAGCCGGACTCCTTCATGGAAAAGCGAATGTTAATGGGTTGAGGTCTTTGACGGGTGATAATGGAACTTATCGTTGTCATCTTCAATGTTTCCAAGGCGGGGTCATCTTGGTTTCAAGCCTTGGTGTTGTTGAGCTTACGATAGTTCTTCATTTCGTCTTTAATACTCTTCAAGATAAATGAGCACAATAATCCTTTACTGCCAAAATCATAGTAAAACTCCCCATCAACATGGACACCGCATTAGATCAGATTATCGAAAACTCCATCTTGGTCAAACACAGAGGCTCACTTTGACTTGTTAGTCGCATGAGGTCAGTCTGCCAGTGAACCTTTGGAGAAAATCCATGATTCTTGCTTGGTTTATATCAAATCGGTGAATCTTAGTATGGTAAGAATTATATTATATCTGACTATGCATGTTGTATGAGTTATCGGGAGGATTTGATTGAGATAACAAGTAGGAAGAAGCAGGAGGATTTAGTGATTACTTATTATATTATATATATATTATATATGATAAGTTATATATTATATATATAATCTTTGCAATATGTTCTGAACATGCAAAGTTAACAGGATTAACTTTATATATATACATGACTAAGCATGTTAGTTTATTCACGAAATCGAGGAGATAAAGGAGTCGAGGGGATATATATATATGATATAAATTAACGATTATATATATATATATATATCTTATATTGATTTCTTTAAGGTAAGAGGATATCATTTTTTTATGGTATAAAGAATAACGTGTTTATGCAATACCGCATCGTGGTGAAATTCTTTTATTATTCCATTCTTTATTATTACGCCGGAATATCCATGGTGTGAATTTCACCGGACGATTCCATTACTTATTATCGCATTTATTATTACATCGGAATATCACGTCGGTGTGAATTTCACGACTGGTTCCATTACTTATTATCTTTGCATTTAATATTACGTCGGAATATCACATGCGTGCTTTTACATAGGACTGGTTCCATTACTTATTATTCCAGTATTTACGATTCCGTTGGAACATCTGTCTGCGCTTTCTACTAGGACTGGTTAAAATCTTTGTTATTACGTATTTATTATTACATTGAGAATAACACATGCATGCGGTTTCTATCGCATGCATGGTGAACCATACATTATTCCATTCTTTATTTATTACATTGGAATAACACATACATGTGGATTACCACATGCATGGTGAATGATCCTTTATATTCATTCCTTATTAAATTGTGAAAATAATCATCTAAATTGGATTCTGGCGTGGCGGTGAAATCCATTTGCGATTTCATATATTCTTTATTATCTTTGTTGGTTATTGGTTTTTCTGAGTTGTATATTTTTGACTATAGTGAAAAGATGATATGTGGTGACTATCTTTGGCTTACTATGCAAAGATGAATTGTTAATTGATAGCCTTGACCCGTAGTGCAAAGATGGGCGGTGTATGACATGATCATGACCATTTGGTGATACTAACGAATATCCTTGGCCATGTAGGCGAGGATGATTCGATGATGGGAACTATTTATTTATTTGAGTCTCGTGATTGGTTTTATAGTTGAATATCTTTGGCATGTAGTGCAAAGGTAGACAATCGATTGGTATGATCATTGTTATTACATTGGAATATCTTTAGCCTTGGGATAAGGATATTGAGTAAACATTTTATTAAGCCTTTGTGGCAAGAAGGGCTGTTGATTCACATTATTATAAATATGAATTATGAATTTAACTAACATCTTTAGTGGTTCAGGTGAAGACAAGTGTTGAAAGTTACATGAATGAAATACTGACGATTGACTTCTAATTTGGAGGAGATAGTAGACGTTATGTTCTACTTGACTCTTCTAATGGATTGTTGATTCCGCTGCAACTATGGTTGAAATTAAAGTTTTATCATCTACCGTATGTTATAAATCTACGATTTATTATTGATTTGAAAGCTATTGATAATGTAGTTATCTTTAGTCATGATATTCTTTACTGAGCTTGTTGTGCTCACCCTTTTGCTTCACAATTCCTTTCAAGTAATAAGAATATAGCTGGGATGAGTCGGGGAAATGGAGTGATGGTCTGGATGATAGTGCTCGCTAGTAGTCCTCACTATTCTATTAAATAGTGTTACAATAAATGTAACGAGGACTCTCATTGAGAATGAATATTATACAGAAATGATATCCATTTAAAATCTCGATTATGTTGTGTCGTATTCTATCGACAATTTGTATAATTAAGTTTTATTTGTATTTGTACCATGTATCTGGCGACCCGAGATGGGTGATGTATACCTAATTTGGGGGCGCCACATTTAATATCGAGCTTAGGGATATGATCCTGGCTAAGATGTGAGACTAGAACTAGGAGGGAGAGATAGGGAATTCCTCCATTAGTATGACCTACCTAAGTTTATGTCTTTATTTTATTGGTCGGTCAGAATATAAAGATAATTTGTTACATGTCAATTAACCTTTGTTTTGAAGGTATATTTTAGAATGATATCTGAATACAGGAGATGAGCAATAGGGAAAATTATGATACAGAGGATATAACCAGGAAGGTACTGATCCTAAAAAAAAAGGTATTCTCATCTCTTGAACTACTAAGACGTAAATTTCGAGGGCGAAATTCCATAAGGAGGGAGATTGTGAGACCCCGAATTTTTATGAAATAAAAATTATTCAATTTTCTATTTTTGTGAATAATTAAATTGATAAAGGATTAACTTTAAAGGTAATATTTAAAATTTTTTATTTATTATTTATTTATTTATATTTGTCTCTAAGGTATGTTCATAAAAATTTTATATTAAAATATCAAATCACATGAGATTATAAATTTCGTAATTTGCGTACAAGTCGTTGAGACCTCTTTTAATCAACTGTTATCAAAGTAACATGTGGATAATAATTCTGGTCACGGGTGGAATAAGAAAAGAAAAGAGGAAATGAAATAATTTATTTGTATTAATAGCCCATGTGGGCGGGTGAATGATGGGGGAATAATTTATGGAAGACGATAATAAACGAGACAAAGCCACAAAAAGCTGTTCTCCCACCTTCTTTCTTCATTCTCGGTTCACTCCTACTAAAATCAAATTTTACTGAGATACCCAATGGAGAAGAGAGAAAGCAACGGAGAAGGGAAAGAGGTTATGATGGGAAATAAAAGGGCAGTGCAATTTTCAGACTTGGCTTTGAGGTTGATGGCGGCCCTCACTCTTGCATTGCTTATACTTGTTGGGCTTGATAAAGCAGGCAAGCTTGTCCCTATGTATTTGGTATCCTCGCCGCCACCGTTAAATGTTCCGTCACTCGCTAAATGGCAATCTTGGTCTCTGCATTCACAATCAAATAAAGATGAATGATAAAGAGAGAATCATTTTTGTCTTTGGTTCATAGAGCCTCATCACGATGCATGGTCTTGCAGACAAAGTCGGCAACACTCGCCAGATCATCGAACCTTCACGGACAAATTTCGGAACGATGACTTTCTTTCTCTCTCTATGCAAAACCAAAATGGCCAAGAAAATGTCGGCGAGACATGCTCCTCACCGATAATGGGTTGCGATTCAAAATCCTTTCCGAGAAAGCTTCCCGGCGTAACCGATCATCGCTATATGTGGAATTCCTCAACAAGCAAGCATCTTCATCTTCATGGGATCAAATCAAGAACCTTTCTCACCAGTAAGCATGGTCCAAGGATCAACAAATCGTCCACGATCCTTCCAAGAATAATATTATTTGTAACTCAAAGCTAGGGCCTTGCAGTTTATCTATGTTTTCCATGATGTTGTTCATGGAAACACAAGGGTTACTCACAGCACTGATTTCTCACCGAAAAGTAGCATGCAGGTTTGAAACCGGACTCCTTCACGGAAAAGCGAATGTTAATGAAATTTGAGGTCTTTGACGGGTAATAATGGAACTTATCGTTGTCATCTTCAATGTTTCCAAGATCGGGGTCATCTTGGTTCAAGCCTTGGTGTCATTGAGCTTACGGTAGTTCTTCATTTCGTCTTTAATACTCTTCAAGATAAATGAGCACAATAATCCTTTGCAAATCAACGCAAAACTCCCCATCAACATGGACACCGCTAGATCCGTTATCGAAAACTCCATCTTGGTCAAACACTCGAGGCTCACCAACTTGTTAGTCATTGCACCATCACGTAAGTGAACACCGGAGAAAAATCCATGATTCTTGCTTGGTTTATATCAAATCTGGTGAATCATAGTATGGTAAGAATTATATTATATACTGCTATGCATGTTGTATGAGTTATCAGGAGGATTCAGTGAGATAACCGTAGGAAGAAACAGGAGGATTTAGTGATTACTTATTATATTATATATATATTATATATGATAAATTATATATTATATATATAATAACGCAATATATTCTGAACATGCAAAGTTAATGGATTAACTTTTATATATACATGACTAAGCATGTTAGTTTATTCACGAAAATTGAGGAGATAAAGGAGTCAGGATTATATATATATGATATAAATTAATATATATATATATATATATATATCCTATATTCAGTTTCTTCTAAGGTAAGAGGATATCATTTTTTTTATGGTATAAAGAATAACGTGTTTATGCGAAGTACCGCATACATGGTGAAATTCTTTTATTATTCCGTTCTTTATTATTCTGTCGGAATATCCTGTCGGTGTGAATTTCACCCGACCTGATTCCATTACTTATTATGCCGCATTTATTATTCTGTCGGAATATCCTGTCGGTGTGAATTTCACCTGACCTGGTTCCATTACTTATTATGCTGCATTTAATATTCTGTCGGAATATCCTGTCTGTGCTTTTACGCCGGACCTGGTTCCATTACTTATTATTCCGTATTTACGATTCCGTTGGAACATCCTGTCTGCGCTTTACGCCGGACCTGGTTCCGTCTTTGTTATTCTGTATTTATTATTCTGTTGAGAATAACCTGTCTGTGCGGTTTCTATCGCATGCATGGTGAACCCTTCTGTTATTCCATTCTTTATTTATTCTGTTGGAATAACTTTTATACATGTGGATTACCACATGCATGGTGAATGATCCTTTATATTCATTCCTTATTAAATTGTGAAAATAAATGTTTAAAGTGGATTATGCTTTGGCGGTGGAAATCCATTTCGATTTCATATATTCTTTATTATCTTTGTTGGTTATTGGTTTTCTGATTTGTATATTTTTGACCTATAGTGAAAAAGATGATATGTGGTTGACTATCTTGGCTTACGTGCAAAGATGAATTGTTAATTGATAGCCTTGAATTCGTAGTGCAAAGATGGGCGGTGTATGACACATCATCATGACCATTGGTGATACTAACGAATATCCTGGCCACAGAAAGCGAGGATGATTCGATGATGGGAACTATTTATTTAATTTGAGTCTCGCCGATTGGTTTTATAGTTGAATATCTTTGGCATGTAGTGCAAAAGGTAGACAACCGATTAGTATGATCATTGTTATTACATTGGAATATCTTTAGCCTTGAGATAAGGATATTGAGTAAATATTTTATTAAGCCTTTGTGGCGAAGAAGGCTGTTGATTCACATTATTATAAATATGAATTGTGAATTTAACTAACATCTTTAGTGGTTCGGTGAAGACAAGTGTTGAAAGTTACATGAATGAAATAATCGACGATTGACTTCTAATTTGGAGGAGAAGAAACGTTATGTTCTACTCGGACTCTTCTAATGGATTGTTGATTCACTGCAACTATGGTTGAAATTAAAGTTTTATCATCTACCATATGTTATAAATCTCTCGATTTATTATCGACGAAAGCTATTGATAATGTAGTTATCTTTAGTCATGATATTCTTTCTTATCGAGCTTGTTGTGCTCACCCTTTTGCTTCACAATTCCTTTCGTAATAAGAATATAATTTGGGATGAGTCTGGGGAAAGCGGAGTGATGGTGCGGATGATAGTGTTAAGCTAGTAGAGTCCTCACTATTCTATTAAATAGTGTTACAATAAATGTAACGAGGACTTTCATTGTGAATATTGTCTAGAAGGCAATATCCCTGTTTAAAATCTCAATTATGTTGTGTCGTATTCTATATGACAGCTATATAATTAAGTTTTTATTTGTATTTATACCATGTATCTGGCGACCCAAGATGGGTGATGTATACCTAATTTTGGGGGCGTCACACTATTAAGCTGCGTCTCAGCATTATTGGTTTTACAGTTGTATATCTTTGGCCTGTAGTGCAAAGATGAATTGTTAATGAATATCTTTGGCCGGATTGCGAAGATGAATTTAATATTTTTAACGATAAAGGTATTCAAGGTATCCTCACCTCTTTATCATATCGTGCACGCATACTCTAATTTCGAGGGTAAATTTCATAAGAAGGGAGGTCAGAAGACCCCAAACTTTTATAAATAAAGATGAATTTTCTATAAATATTATTTTTGAATATTATGGAATAAATTTGATATAATGTTATAGTTGTGGGTAATATTTATAAATTTTGCAAAGTAAACAAGTTGTTATAAAATATTCGTTTTTGTTTGGGGAATATTAAAGACGACGGCACTCAATCAAATGGTGGACCCCTATTAACTAAGTATTGTCGTAGTTAGAAAACGACAAAATTATCTTTCTATAAAAATAACTACAGAGAGTGTTACCGTTAAAACCGTTGAACTACCCATTAGTAAAAGTACGATGTCTGGCGTGGTTGCATAAGAAGCACACGGTATTGATTATTGATGCTTACGTGAGAAGTCACTTAGCTATACTCAATTATTCTTTCTGATGAATTGCTACATCATATCTCTTATATTATTGATTCAATTATTGTCACAAAGATCATCTCGTATAATATGTTATATTATTAATTGAGACGACAAGTTATAAATGATTAATAATTGTTGAAAGATTAAATATGTGTTGATTAAAAATAAAATGATTTGTGGTAATATTTATTCAATCCTTGATGTAAATAAAGAGTGCATTATGAGACGTTTGTGGTAAGTTTGATTATTTTATGGGGGGCCCATATGTCATCATCTAAGAGTCTCTTCGTTAATAGTATTTACCTTTGTGAATAGTAATTACCTTCGTCAATAGTATTTACCTTCATCGATAATAGTATTTACCTTCGTCGATAGTAATTACCTTCTTCAATAGTAATTACCTTAAATCGATAGTAATTACCTTCGTCAATAGTAATTACCCCTTCGCAAATAGTAGTTGTCCCTTCAATATTACCAAGAGTTAACTTCCTCTTGATTGTTCCAAGGTTAATTACCCTTTCGCAATAATAGTAGTTGTCTCTTCAATATTACCAAGAGTCATTTTTGACCCTTCGTTAAGACCAAGAGCCACCTCGCTTTTTCTATAAATAGAAAGCTCATTCCTTCATTATTTCTTACTTAATTCATTGAAACTCTGAGAGAGAAACTATAGAGAAAGAAGAAAAGTATTCGCTACTTCACTTTTCCAATATTCAGGTTCTTTTAAGGTAAGTGATATTATTTGTTGTACCTGTAAGGGTGTTATTCTTTCTTATTCATGAAGAGAACTTACGTTATTCCATTCTTTATTATTACATTGGAATAACTCAGATATCTGCCAGATACCCTATACTTGGTGAAATCCTCTGTTATTCCATTCTTTATTATTCATTGGAATAACTCAGATACATGACATACCCTATACATAATCAGATCGTGGTTTACCCTATACTTGGTGACATTCTTCTATTATTACGTTGGAACATCCTGCATGTGTTTTACAGGACTGGTTCCGCTCTTTATTATTCTGTTGGAACATCACATCGTGTGTTTTACACAGGACTGGTTAAAATCTTTATCATTCTGTTGGAATATCCTATCGTGTTTTTTTACAGGATCTGGTTCCATCTTTATTATTCTGTTGGAACATCCGCCGGTGTGAATTTCACGACTGGTTCCGTTATTATTATTACATTGGAATAACTTTATGCTCTGCACCGCTGCGCGTGGTGATTTCCTTTGTTATTCCATTTTTTATTATACCCGGTTGGTTAAAACTTTGACTTCTATACTCCATGAAATTAGTAGAATATTCTTGATATTTGCGTTTCATCCGATCTTTCATGGAAATATTCTTCCGATCATTCTTGAATTTTACTCTACAAAGCAAAGATCATGTCGACAATTTGGACGTTATTAGTTCTGAATAAATTAATTCGTGAACTTGTTTTAGTGAATTATTATGTCATTGTCATCATCCTCATGTTATATTTGTTATCTTTGGCTTACATGCATAGATGAACTTAGTATGATTATGACCGAGAGATCATTCGGTATAATCACGGCTTGATATAAATGATGTGACAAAAGTCCTCAAATTGGCTCATGTAATGCGATGATGGATAGTTTTTTGGTATGATTATGACCGAGGGTGATTCGGTATAGTCATGACCATTGATAATTTGATGAAAATCCTTGACCATGGTACGAGGATGATTAGATATTGTGGTTTATTCATTAAACTGAGTCTTAGTGATAAAATTGATGAAAACCTTTTAAAACCTAAAAGATAGTAGACTTTATTTTCTACTTGACTCTTTTAATGGATCAGATATTATTACATTGCATTAAACCGGCTATCTATTGTATTTTATCGGTTTAACATTGTTGAAGACTATTGATAATTTATTCGCATTATCTTAGTTATAATATTTCTTCTTTGGGCTAGTTGAGCTCACCCTTTCTTTCTTTGTTCTCTTGTGAAATGAGAATATAAATTTGGGGACGAGTCTGGGAAAAGTGTGATGGTCCCGAAGATAGCATTAGTAGTCCTCACTATTACATTAAATAGTGTGACAATAAATGTAATGAGGACTCCTTGAGTATGGATATTTTCTAAATGACAATATTCCTATTAGAACTCTCGTTTATGTATTATTGTCGTATGTTACTGACGGATGTATAATTAAGTTTGTATTTGAATTTATGTACCATGTAAGTGGCGACCCAAGATGGGTGACGTATACCTAATTTTGGGGGCGTCACATAATGTAAATGACATAATGTAAAAGACACAAGAGGTTTTAAGTGGTTTAGAGACTCAAGCTCCTAATCCACTCTTCTGCTTTCAACTAGCAGGATTTCCACTAAGGAAGGGCAGCACCCTGAATCTCTACGATTCCTTCAAGGCCAGTAGCCTTGGAACTTCAGTTCACTAAGAACTCTTCAAGGCTAGCAGCCTTGGGACTCTTCTAGTTCCCTTGGAACTCTTCAATCCTAGCAGGCTTGGAACTTCGTTTAGTCCCTCTGGATAAGGACCCTTTGGCCCTACTTTGTTTAGTCCCTCCGGACAAGGACCCTTTTGGCCTTGCTTCATTTAGTCCCTCCGGACAAGGACCCTCAAGCCACGGCCGTTAAGTTGTTTGTTTGTTGTTGTTGGAGTGGTCTTTGAGTTTGCTAAGATGTCTTCATGCTCGAACATCTTCTATCCTTAAGACTTGGCTTGATCATCCTCGAGGAAGCAGTTGAGTATTGCATGATGCTCAGCTTCTTAGGTTGCTCAACTACTCCGGATGATCCCATGATGAACTGCCTTGAAGATCATTCTCCTTTATTCTTGATGGCTGCACATGAGAGGCTTCTAAGATGACTGTAAGCTCTTCTGTAAGGTACTTAGAAGCTTTCTCATGCTTGACACCAAGATGGCTTTTGTGATCTCCCTTCTTGCTACTCGATGCCTTCCCATGATGGACTTGCTAAGATGACCGTAAGCTCTTCTCTATTGTACTTAGAGTCTTCCCATGATGGACATCCAGATGACATTATGCTCTTCTTTCTCTCGGCAGTTCAGAACACTCTTCATGTAGTAGAACTCTCACTTCTACATAGTAGAACTCACACTTCTACTTCTTTCTTGATCTAACTTCTGAGTGTTCTTGGTGGATCGTAGAGTGAGCCTTAGGACTCACTATTACTCGGTTGGATCAGTCCACCTTTTCTCCAGGAATACACAACTCCAGCAACCTTGGATCTTTGAAGCTCTTTCTCATTTATACTTCTTCCCAATCCTTCCGTTGGAAAGTAACCGTTGAAAGCTATTCAAATATCTTTACATATCTCAAGTTGCTTGATGTAGACTGCTTGATGTGACTTATCATACTTTTTCTGACGCTGCAGTCTACTGTTTCACCTACCCTGTCAGATGTATCACTTTACTGTCTTGGGCAGGTTGAAGACTTTATTACCTCTTCTGATTTCTTGATTAGAGGTTATCCTTTTGCATCGATGCTCTCAATAAGCACTTGTCCGAATGTTACCCTTCAGATTGAACCATTGCTAATGCTTCAGTCTTCAGGTATTCGAACTCTACGATTCTGATGCATGTCTTCAAGAACCTGATCGTAGTGTCTTGTTGATTGTTGCTCGTTGACTAGTAGAGTTAACACTACGATCCTGAAGAGTGTTGATTGGATCTTCAATGTAGAACACCTCTTCCTTGTCTTGTGTAGTGCTTCAATACTTCTGTTTGCTTCGACTGTTCTCAGATACTGATGGCCTAATTCCTTGCTCTGGTCCTCTTTTGAATATCAAGACACTTCAGATTTGTGGCGCGTCCAGCTTGCTTTCTCCTGGTGATCTTCCGCTCACTTACCATCAATGAACTGACCCTGCACTTAATCACTTTAGCCTTGCTCTTCAGAAGCTGACCAGTATCTCGGTTCACCTTCCATCAGTTCCTTCTTTGTTTGGCAAACACTACGATCTTGGTTGCTTTCAAGATCGTTGTCTTCTTTACACTTGATAGCTACTGAATAAGCTGACTTTCCTTAGTCAGCTTCTGAAGTCTTCTTTGGATCTCCTTGTGGAAGACTTCATCACGAATGGCCTTACACCTCAATCTTAATGCTGATTTGGTTTGTGCTGAGATCTTCTGTTAGCCTGCATGCCATTCGTTGAGTGCTCTCTGGTTCCTTTTCTATGGATTGCATCTTTGCAGTGCCAACAAGAGGCGTCGTTCCTTTGGATATTCTAGGAGTGCTCATACATTGAGAACCGTATTTACTCTACGATTCTGACTTAGCATTTTGAGCACTTTTGTTGGAGTCGTAGTTCTACACTCTACGATTCAGCTTTGGCTGTGCAGACACTACGATCCTGAGATCAGATCTTGACACCCTACGATTTCTGCCTTGTGATTGTTGTCTTCATCTGATCTTTCCCGACTACGATCTCTGCCTTCACTTAATGAACTCTACGAACTCAGAGTGTAGTCTACGATCCTTGACATGGCTTCGGCATCACTAGACTCTACGACTCCGAGTGTAGTCTACGTTTCGGACTTGGCTTCGGCAGATAATCGTTCGGCTCTTAGGCAAGCTGTCTCTACGATTCTGAACATGACTTCCTCAGCACACTACGATCCCGAGGAAGCTCTTCTCGATACACTACGATCCTTCTTCATTTCCCCTGGCAGTCTACGAACTCTGTGATCTACTATCTTGCATACTCCTATTACGCCTCGATAGCTCCAGAAGTTAACCTTGGCTCACCCTGGCGACTTCGACGACTTGCAGTGCAAAGCTTTCGACGATCGACTAGCCTATCTATTACATCATAAGATCAACCTAACAAGCTTGATCTTTCTATATTTATAGTCCTTGTACATCATTTCTTTTTAAGGACTTTACAAAGCTGTTTTGCTCATGTAGGATCAACCTAACATATTTGATCAATTCATTCTAAGTCCTTGTACATATATTTCTATTATCTATCAAAGGACTTTACAGCTTTTCTTAATGCAAGCATACTTGCATACTATTCATTCATATGCATAAATATCATAATCAAATCATATATAATTAGGAATAGCATTCACATGCTTATTCCTGACACAAACCTCTTAAAAACATTCGCGTCATTCGTTCCTCATTATCGACCAAATGGGATGCAAACCGGGATAACTCCGCAAATTTAGCCTCGTATTGCGACACGGTCATATTGTTTTGCTCCAACTTGATAAACTCCACCTCTTTCATGTGACGAATACTTCGGGGAAAGTACTTGTCGTTGAATAGCTCTTGGAACTTCTCCCAAGACATCTTGAAAGGTCAGTCGAGTAATGCGTTTACAAATTCCTACCAAGAATCCTCTTCACGCAAATAATGAAGGTGGCGAAGGAACCTTTTGCTCCTCGGAGCATCCCAAGACATCAAATATCTTAGTGATCCGCTTTATCCATGCTTGACCTTAAGTGGTTTTGGCTCTCCAATAAACTCCGGTGGTCAGCTCTTTGAGGCTGTTTAGCGATGAACCGTCCGAGAGTTTCCGATGTTTCCACCTACATTTTGGATAGGAGTCGGCTCTACCGATGTTGCATGAATTCAGATAAAGCCCTGAACATTCCATCGTTCATCATTTGGTCAGTGTTGTTGTTTGCATGAGGATTGTCGCCTTCTTGATGCACATTATTCTGATTGTTGATATGTGGAGACTCAACGGTCTCTTGTGCTCCATTGCTATTCTCAATATTCTCGGATGCCATTTTCAAATACTGCCACAAAACAAGGGTTAATTGACATGCAACATATTATCCATATACTCTAACCAACCAATTAAATACCAAATAAACTTAGGTAGGTCATACTAGCGAAGGAATTCCCCGTCTCTCCCCTCCTAGTTCTAGTCTCACATCTTAGCCAGGGATCATGTTCCTAAGCTTTGATACCAACTGTGACGCCCCCAAAATAGGTATACATCACCTATTCTGAGTCGTCAAATACATGGTATAGAATACAAATACAACTTAATTATACAACTGTCGTGTAAAGTACGATAAAAATATAAGTCGTGAGTTTTAATACAAATATTATCGTCTAGACAATATACAAACTCAAATTCAATATTATTACATTTATTTTCCACTATTTCACTGAATAGTGAGGACTACTAATGCTATCATCTCGTCCGTCACTCCGTTTCCCGACTAGTCCCTGCTACATTCTCATTTCTTAAAGAGAACAATAAAAGTAAAAGGGTGAGCTCAACTAGCCCAAAGAGGGAAATATTATGACTAAGAGAATGCAGAATATATTATCGTTAGCCTTCAACAGTGTTAAACTGATACAATATAACAACCATCAAGTTTAACTGCAAGCGGAACAAGCAATCCATTAAAAGAGTCAAGTAGAGAATAAAATCTACTATCTTTTATGATTTAGAAGGTTTTCATCACTTTTATCATTTGGGACTCAAACTTAATAAATAATCCACATCATCGAATCACCCCTGCACTACAGCCAAGGATATTCTTTAGTATCACGACCACAATTATCCATGCACTACGGGCCAAGAATATTTGTGTATTCAATAATGGTCATGATCATGCCAACAACTGTCCCTTAATGTACTACGGGCCAATGAGGACTTTTTTCACATCATTTGTAACATTATGGTCATGATTACATCGCATAATCCCTGGTCATAATCATACCAAGTCTGTAAGACCCCAACTTTTTGAATAAAGATTAAATTTTCTCGAAATATATTTTTGAATATTATGGTGTGGATTTGATATAATGTTATAGTTGTGGGTAATATTTACAAATTTTGCAAAGTACGCAGTTGTTATATAATATTCGATTGGCCTGGGAATATTATTCGCTTTAACAGGGAATATTAAATACAACGACCACAATCATTGGTGGACCTCATTAGCGGAATTATTTTTGGACGGATTGAGAAAGCGATAAAAAATACTTTATGAAAATAACGGCGGAAGTTTTACCATTAAGCTGTTGAACTACTCGGTAGTAAAAAGTACGATGTCTGGCGTGGTTGCGTAGTAGCACACGGTATTGATTATTGATGCTTACGTGAGAAGTCACTCGGTTATACTCAATTATTATTCAAAGATAATTGTTGCATCATATCTCTCATATTATTGATTCGATTATTGTCATAAGATCATCCGCATAATATGTTATTTTATTAAATCAATAATTGAGACGACAAAGTTATTCATATTATTAAATTGCAATATTTACAATGTCTAGAAGTTTCATCGAGGAGAGGTTTGGTCACCTAATCATACGCCATGATAGGAGAAATCCTTATTGAAAGCCCCTCCTCACAGAACGACTGGTTGATAAATATTATGAGTTATAATATTAATGATGAATGTTATTAAAATTGAAGTTGTGTTGGAGTTGAATTTGGAGATACTGGACATGATATTTGAGTCCAAACGATGAAATTAGTAAAATAGTCTATAAACACAAAATTTTCCTAATTCACTATTTGGTCAAAAGTCAACAGATTGACTTTTTCGGGAAAAGTCAAACTTCAAAATTTCAAAATTTATATTTTTGATAAAAATGGTTTCATTGTGTTGGAATTATTTGTGTAAGTGAAAATCGATAATTATTTCGATAATAATTGATGTCTGGAGGTTATATTGACCAATCGGGTATTTAACCGGATAAATGAGCAATTGATAGCTATTATTTCACATGATTATAACTATTTGTTCACATGTGTATACTATTGTTTCACATTCTTGTTACTATTAGGGGAGTTGGTGCAAGATTGATAATACTTGCATGACTAAGTTAAAAATGGAGGTATAGATGGAGGTACTATTTGTAATTCGTATTTTCACATGTTCTAGAACTATTGATTCACATAATTTACTATTGAATCACATTATTTACTATTAGGGGAGGTGGTGCAAGTTTGATAATACTTCCATGACTAAATTAAAAATAAAGGAAAAGTGGAGGTATTGATCTTTGAAATTTTTCGAGCCCCAAAACGTGCAATTATCGAAACTATATTTTTTATAAATAAGCTCATTTCTCACCAATTCACAAAAGCTTTAGAGCGATTATTATAGAGAGAAATTATAGAAAGAAGAAGAAGAAGTCTGCTACTCTACTATTCCGGTATCCAGCTTTTTCTAAAGGTAGGGAGTATTATTTCTTTCTTATCTATGAAGAGAACTTCTGTTATTCCTTTCTTTATTATTATGTTGGAATAACCTGTATACGCAGGCTACCCTATACTTGGTGAAATTCTTCTGTTGTTCCATTCTTTATCATTTTGTTGGAACATCCACATACATGCGTTCTCTTTGGGACTGATTAAATTCGCCTTTATTACATTGGAATATCACATGCATGCGTTTCTACGCTGGACCTAATTTCGTCTTTATTATTCTGTTGGAATATCCTATTTGTGCATTTTACGCCGGACCTGATTCCGTCTTTATTATTCTATTGGAATATCATGTCTGTGCATTTTACACCGGACCTGATTCCGTTATTTATTATTTTGTTGGAATAACCTGCCTGTACGGTCTATCGCATGCCTGGTGATTTCTTTTGTTATTCCATTCCTTATTATACTCAGTTGGTTAAAGTTTTGACTTTTATACTCCATGAAATTAGTGGAATATCCTTGATATTTGCGCTTCATCCAAAGATATCTTTTCATGGAAATATTCTTACGAGCATTCTTGAATTTTACTCTACAAAGCAAAGATCATGTTGACAATTTGAACATTATTAGTTCTGGATAAAATAATTCTTGAACTTGTTTTATTGAATTCTTATATCATTGTCATCATCCTCATGTTTATATTTTGTTGAAAGTCATCCGTGGCCTATAAGTGCATAGATGGACTTGGTATGATTATGACGAGAATTATTCGATTGTATGTAATTGACCGTAATGTTACAAATGATGTGGTAAAAGTCCTCATTGGCCCGTAGTGCATTGATGGACAGTTGTTGGCATGATCATGACCATTATTGAATATACAAATATTCTTGGCCCGTAGTGCATGGATAATTGTGGTCGTGATACTAAAGAATATCCTTGGCCGTAGTACAGGGGTGATTCGATGATGTGGATTATTTATTAAGCTGAGTCCCAGCGATAAAAGTGATGAAAAACCTTTTAAATCATAAAAGATAGTAGATTTTATTCTCTACTTGACTCTTTTAATGGATTGCTTGTTTCGCTGCAGTTAAACTTGATGGTTGTTATATTGTATCAGTTTAACACTGTTGAAGGCTAACGATAATATATTCTGCATTATCTTAGTCATAATATATCCTACTGGGCTAGTTGAGCTCACCCTTTTACTTTCATTGTTCTTTTCAGGAAATGAGAACGTAGCAGGGACTAGTCGAAGAACGGAGTGACGGGCCAGATGATAGCATTAGTAGTCCTCACTATTCTGTGAAATAGTGTGATAATAATTGTAATGAGGACTCCTTTTGAGTTTGTATAATCTCTAGTAGTCAATATTTGTATTCAAACTCACAGCTTATGTTTAGTCGTATTGTACACGATAGTTGTATTATTAAGTTGTATTTGTATTTTGTACCATATATTTGACGACTCAGAATAGGTGATGTATACCTATTTTGGGGGGGTCACAGTTGGTATCAAAGCTTAGGGACATGATCCCTGGCTAAGATGTTAGACTAGAACTAGGAGGGGAGAGACGGGGAATTCCTTCGCTACTATGACCTACCTAAGTTTATTTGGTATTTAATTGGTCAGTCAGAGTGTAGGGATAATATGTTTCATGTCAATTAACCCTTGTTTTGTGGCAGTATTTGAAAATGGCATCCGAGAATGTTGAGAACATCAATGGAGCACAAGAGACCGTTGAGTCTCCACAGATCAATAACCAGGACAATGTGCATCAGGAAGGCGACAATCCTCATGCAAACAACAACACTGACCAAATGATGAACGATGGAATGTTCCGAGGCTTCATGCAATTCATGCAACATCAGGTGAGAGCGGCTCCTGTCCAAAATGTAGGTGGAAACACTGGCAACTCTCGAACAGTCACCGCCAAACAGTTCAAGGAGCTGGGACCACCGGAGTTTATTGGAAAGCCAAAACAACTTAAGGTGGAAGCATGGATAAAGTAGATAACCAAGATATTTGATGTCTTGGGATGCTCCGAGGAACAAAAGGTTCCCTTCGCCACCTTTATGTTGCGTGAAGAGGTAGATTACTGGTGGGAATCTGTAAAACGTACCCATCCTAACGCACTCAAGATGTCTTGGGAGAAGTTCTAAGAGCTGTTCAACGACAAGTACTTTCCCGAAAGTATTCGTCACATGAAGGAGGTGGAGTTTATCAAGTTGGAACAAAACAATATGACTGTGTCCCAATACGAGGCTAAATTTACGGAGTTATCCCGGTTTGTATCCCATTTGGTTGATAATGAGGAGCGAATGACCCGAATGTTTTTAAGAGGTTTGAAGCAGGAGATACTGACAATATCTTATTTCTCATAAAGCGTGTTTGTATTAGGATGTTGTAAATAGGGCTCGGTTATTTGAGCACGATAACGAGTCAACGCAACCAAGAGAAAAGCAAATTTAAGTGGAATGAAAATACCCGGTGGTAACGATCATCAAGCGGTGACAACAAACGTGGAGGAATCAACATGCAGAAATGGTAACCACTTCGGATTGGTAATCATAGCCAAGACAATAAAATGGACATTTCAAGAAAAGGAGATTCAAAATGATGGAAAGACGTCGGCACCATCACCGTTGTTAAGGAAGGAGAAGCGACCACCTATCATATACTTCAAATGCGGAGGGAGGACACACATCATTCAAAGCTGCGCAGAATGTCCGTCAAAGCATGTTATAATTGTGGAAGAGAAGGTCACTTAGCTCGATTTTGTCGTTCACCAGAAGACAAATTCACTAGGAAAGAGGCACCAAAGGTCATCCCGTAAAAGTCAAAGCCGTAGTCTGAGGAGAGCATTTGTTGTGACCTCCCGAGAAAGTAAGGAACCCAAACGAGGTTATCACGGGTAAGCTTATCATAAACTCTAGTGAAGTCTATACCTTATTTGATCTGGGTTCTACCCATTCTTTTATTTCTCCTACTTGCGCTCAACGTTTAAATTTGACTCCGGAGAAAATAGACTTTGACTTATCTGTTGAAACTCCATTAGGAGAAACCTTCATTACATCCATCGTTTATAAGTCTCGTTTGATTCAAATCGAGAACGCTTTACATTACCCGTCGATCTTATCTCCTTAAAAATACTTGCATTTGACGTGATTCTAGGGATTGATTGGTTAACTACTCATCATGCTAAAATTAATTGTTTTCGTAAGGTTGTTAGCTTTCATATTCCTAATAAACCTATTATATGAATTCAAGCGACCAAACCATTAAAATCAATCACGGTCATCTCAAGCCATAAAGCTATTCGTTTATTGAAAAGCGGATGTCAAGCTTTCTTAGCTCATATGTCATGATTTAAACAAAAATACGTCGATTTGAAGGATATTTCTATTGTTAATAAATTTCTGACGTATTCCACGAAGAACTTCTGGCCTACCCCGAGGCGTGAAGTTGAATTTTGTATCGACCTTGAACCCGATACAAAACCCATTTCCAAAGCCCCATATCGAATGGCTCTATTGAACTTGAGGAGTTAAAGACCCAATTCAGAATTGTTAGACATTGGTTTCATTCATCCCTAAGACGTCTCCTTGGGGTGCTCTGTTACTATTCGTGAAGAAGAAAGATGGGAGTATGCGACTTTGTATTGATTATCGGGAGTTGAATCATGTCACCATCAAAAATAGGTACCCATTGCCACGTATTGATGACCTGTTTGATCAGTTACAAGGAGCACAATTTTTTTCAAAGATCGATCTTCATTTTGGATATCATCAGCTGAAGGTTAAAACTGAGGATATTCTAAAAACTGCCTTCAGAACTCGGTACGGGCATTATGAATTTTTAGTCATGTCTTTTGGATTGACTAATGCTCCTGATGCCTTCATGGATATGATGAACCGAGTATTCAAGGAATATTTGGATCACTTTGTGGTCGTCTTTATTGATGATATCCTTATTTATTCCAAAAGCCGTGAAGATCATGAGCAACACTTGAGGCTGATACTCCAAAAGCTTCGTGAATATAAGCTTTATGCCAAGTTAAAGAAATGCGAGTTCTGGCTTAAGGAAGTAGCATTCCTTGGGCACGTAGTATCAAGTCATGGAATATCCGTTGACCGACAAAGATTGAAGCTATTCAAAGTTGGGAGAACCCAAATCGATGGCCGAAATCGTAGCTTTCTCGGGTTTAATTTGGTTATTATCGGAGATTCGTGGAAGGATTTTCTCGAATTGCTACTCCATTAACTCAGCTGACTCGAAAAGATACAAAGTTCGATTGGAGCAACGATTGTGAGAAGAGTTTTCAAGAACTCAAAAGGAGACTCATTTATTTTTATTACGACAATACCATCGGCTCGGAGGATTTGTCATCTCTGATGATGCTTTGGGCAAAGGGTTAGGATGTGTTCTCATGCAACATGGGAAAGTCATAGCCTATGCCTCACGAAAACTCAAAGAATATGAGAGGAATTACCCTACTCATGATCTAGAGTTAGCAAATTTGTCGTTTTTTGTGCTTAAGATTTGGAGGCATTACTTGTATGGACGGAAGGTGGAGATCTACACGGATCATAAAAGCCTCAAATATTTCTTCACCCAAAAGGAACTCAAAATGCACGACAACGACGTTGGCTTGAACTATTGAAAGATTATGATCATACCATCAATACCATCACGAAAAAAGCGAACATGGTAGGCGGCGCATTGAGTAGAAGATCATATGCTGATGCAGTGCAATATTCACAACATAAAAGCCCATTTTGTGTGACTTGCAAAGGATGGAGATAGAGTTAAAGACTCTGGGGACCTATGTGATGATGGCGAATATCTGAGTAGAACCGACTTTAATTGATAAAGTTAAAGTTGCTCAAATTCTGAGATCCGGGTGATCGTATGAGGAAGAAATTGCAAGAAGGTGCTATCTTAGAAAGTAAGAATCGATGAAGAAGGAATACTTGAGTCAACTCCGGACTTTGTGTTCTAACGACCACGATTTAAAGTATAAAATCATGATGGGCGCCTGACACACAGTTTGCAATCCATCCAGGAGTACCAAAATGTATCGTGATCTTAGTCATACATTTTGGTGGAGCAATATGAAGAAAGGGATAGCGCTATTTATCTCAAGGTGTCTAATAACGAGTTAAAGCGGAGCATCAAGTACCAAAAGGTCCATTGCAACCACTTGAAATTCCAGAATGGAAGTGGGAGCACATTACCATGGATTTCGATTCTGGGTCTTCCCAAAGTTTCTCAAGGAATAGATGCGATTTGGGTCATTGTTGATAGATTGACCAAAGTCCGCTCATTTCTTCCGACACGAGAAACTTATACACTTGAAACGTCTTGCTCCGTATGTACATAAGCGAGGTTGTAAGATTGCATGGTATGCCCGGTATCCATAGTTTTCGATCGAGACCCAAGATTCACTTCAAGATTTTGGGTTAGTTTGCAAAAAGCTATGGGCGCGGATTTACGATTTAGCTTCAGATATCATCCTCCAGACGGATGAGGCGATCGGAGAGGGCGATTCAAACTCTTAAAGATCTATTAAGACTACGTGTCCTTAACTTCAAGGAAGTTGGGACAAGTTCTTACCATTGGTGGAGTTTTCCTACAACAACTTGAGTTATCAAGCAAGTATTGGCATGGCTCCATTTGAGGCATTGTATGGAAGAAAGTATCGCTTCAAAGATATCTTTGGGATGAGGTGGGTGAAACAACGTTGTTTGGACCCGGAGTTGATACGTATGACTACGGAAAAGATTCAAACGATCCGAAAATGTATAAAAACCTCACAAGATCGACAAAAGAGTTATGCTAATATTCATCGAAAGGGCGTAGAATTCGATATTGGAGATCATGTGTTGTTACGTGTTGCTCCATGGAAAGGAGTTACAAGATTTGGAAAGAGAGGAAAGCTCAATCCTCGATTCATTGGCCCATTTTAATCCTCGATCGAGTAGGGAAGTAGAGCTATAGACTTGCGTTACAGCTTAAGTATGTCTCGTGTTCATAACATTTTTTACATATCCATGTTACGTAAATATGAAAGACCCGAACCATATTATTGAGTTAGAACCGAAGACGAGATAGAGGAAAATTTAACGTATGAAGAGTTACTGTTAAAATCTTGGATAAAAAGGATCATATTCTACGCTCCAAGGTTATACCTCAAGTCAAAGTTTTATGGAGAAACCACGATGTGGAAGAAATGACACAGGAGTTAGAATCGAGATGAAATCAATATATCCTTACCTCTTGACATACTAGAAATACGCACCCTAATTTCGAGGACAAAATTTCATAAGAAGGGAGGTTATAAGACTGACTTTTTGAATAAAGATTAAATTTTCTCGAAATATATTTTTGAATATTATGGTGTGGATTTGATATAATGTTATAGTTGTGGGTAAAATTTACAAATTTTGAAAAAATGCATGAGTTGTTATATAATATTTGATTGGTGGGAATATTTGTTTTAACGGGGAATATTAAATGCAACGGCACAATCATTGGTAGACCCCCAGCGGAATTATTGTCGGATTGAAAGCGACAAAATACTTTATGAAAATAACGGCGGAAGTTTTCACAGATTAAGCTGTAGAACTATTCGGTAATAAAAGTATAATGTCTGGCGTGGTTGCGTAGCCTTTGCACGGTATTAATTATTGATCTTACATGAGAAGTCACTTTCGTTATACTCGATTATTATTCGATAATTCTTTGCATCATATCTCTCGTATTATTGATTAGATTATTGTCGCGATATTATCTGCATAATATGTTATTTTATTAAATCGATAATTGAGGCGACAAATTTATTCATATTATTAAATTTCAATATTTATAATGTCTAGAAGTTACATCGAGAGAGGTTTGGTCACCTAATTGCGGCTTGATAGGGAGAAATTCTTATTGAAAGCCCCTCTTTCACAGGAGCGACACTGGTTGATAAATATTGTGAGTTATAATATTAATGATGAATGTTATTAAAATTGAAATTGTGTTGGAGTTGAATTTGGAGGCAGCAGGCGTGATATTTGAGTCGGAACAATGAAATTAGTAAAATAGTCTATAAACACAAAATTTTCGAGAATTCACTATTTGGTGAAAAATTCGGCGAGTTGACTTCTTGGGGAAAAATCAAACTTCAAAATTTCAAAATTTATATTTTGATAAAAATGGTTTCCTTTGTGTTGGAATTATTTGTGTTAGTGAAAATCGACAATTATTTCGATAATAATTGATGTACGGAGGTTATATTGACGATCGGTATTTAGCTTAGGATAAATGAGCAATTGATTGCTATTATTTCACATGATTATAACTATTTATTCACATGTGTATATTATTGTTTCACATTCTTGTTATTATTAGGGGAGTTTAGTGCGAGATTGATAATACTTGCGTGTGACTTAGTTAAAAATGGAGGTATAGATGGAGTCTTATCTTTGTAATTACGTATTTTCACATATACAGAACTATTGATTCACATAATTTACTATTGAATCACATTATTTACTATTGAATCACGGGGTAAAAATAGTAGCGATTCAATAATAATAGTAATTATGAACATTATCAAATCAATCGTTTGAATTTCGAAGAAACGTGACAAAACTGTTGTCGTCAAAGAAACTTTGATTTATTTTGAAAATTCATATTCAAAAGTTGAAGTCTTCTAATTACATTAGAAAATGTTGTTTGAATGATATTGTATTAATGCTTATTTATAAGTTTGAACAAAATTTTGTAATATTACGAGTTGTATTGATTCTTAGCAAGCTTGCTAAATTTAGAAGTTTTTACTTCTCTTGGAACACGATGTACAATTTATCGGTATATTTTCTTTTTTATTCTTATTTCTTTCTAACTTCATTTTTTGTTTGAGAACACAGGTTTGACAAAAGTAGCAGCCTTTCTTGAAGAGAAAAGGGAGATAGTAAGAATGTAGTGTGATTTTGATTTTGTGATAGATTTGGGTAGAAAAAGAGCCGTAAGTCGGTATAGGCGTAGAAGATGGCTCGTTTTATATGTTCTAAATATTTAGGAAAGTGATATAATTGTATTATATTATTATGTATTAGTACATAATATACATGTGCATGTATATCATTATAAGTATTATATTATATATGTAATATACATATGTATGTATAAATGCACATTATATTATATATATTATATAAAATATGTTATATATGTTTACGGATTGTTATAAACTTTGTTCGGAATATTGTAATTTTTTGTATTGGTCTTGCTTGATGAATGTGTTATATATGTGTGTTATTTTTTTTGTTATTGTGTGATGTTTCGTTGGAATATTGTAATATTTGTTTTGAATGTGATGTTTCATTGGAATATTATAATTTTTTGATGAATGTTGATTTCGTTGATGAATGTCATTATAATTTTTTTGTGTTGTTTTTTTATTTTGTTAAATATGTTTGGATGTTTTGTGATTATATTTCGTTGGTGGTTGATGTCCTACTTATTGTATTATGAATTTTGAATGAGTTTTTCCGGTATCTATTTAGTGTATTTGTTATTTTGTATTTAATATTCTAGTTTATTTTGTACTTTTGTTGAGAGATCATTTTACACTTGCGGCACCCTTTTGAATAGTATTGATATAATTATATTATATTATTATGTAATATACATAATATACATGTGTATGTATACATGTATATCTCGTATAAGTATTATATTATATATTATATTATATCGTAATATACATTTGTATGTATAGATACACATTATATTATATATATATATATATATTATATAAATATATATTATATAAAAAATGTTATATATGTTTTACCGATAGTTATTAAACTTTAATTGGAATATTGTAATTTTTTGTATTAGTCTTGCTTGATGAATGTGTTATATATGTGTTTTTTTTTGTTATTGTGTGATGTTTTGTGAATATTGTAATATTTGTTTTGAATGTAATGTTTTGTTGGAATATTGTAATTTTTTTATGAATGTTGATTTTGTTTGTGAATATGATGTTTCGTTGAATGTCATTGTAATTATTTTGTGTTGGTTTTTTATTTTGTTATATATGTTTGGATGTTTTATTATTATATTTTGTTGGTGGTTGATGTCCTACTTATTGTGATATGCATTTTGAATGAGTTTTTTCGTGTATCTATTTAGTGTATTTGTTATATTTTGTATTTAATATTCTACTTTATTTTGTACTTTTGTTGAGAGATAATTTTACACTTGGGGCACCCTTTTGAATATGTATTGATAGTTCTTTGTATGTCTCTATATGGGTTGTGCCAAGTGAAAATTTGGTAATGTAGAACTTACTATAAATGTAAGGCATAGAGTATGGTTTGGAAAGGTTGAGTGAATTTTTGTAATGTCACAAGCCATGTAAGCTGAAGCCGAGGGTAAAAGATGTGAGATTCAGCTTCTTGAAGTTGGATTAATATTTATATTTACAAGCATGAAGAAATTTCAGTAGCAAATGTATTATTTAAATTAAAAATTGTTGTTTGAATGATATTGTATTAATGCGATATAAGTTTGAACAAAATTTTTATAATATTTTGCAGGTTGTATCGATTCTTAGCAAGCTTGCTAAATTTAGAAATTTTTACTTCTCTTGGAACATGAGGTACTATTTATTGGTATATTTTCTTTTTTATTCTTATTTCTTTCTAACTTAAATTTTTGTTTGAGAACACATGTTTGACAAAAGTAGTAGCCTTTCTTGAAGAGAAAAGGGAGGTAGTAAGAATGTAGTGAGATTTAGATTTTGTAATAGATTTGGGGTAGAAAAAGAGCCGTAAGTAGGTAAGGCGTAGACGATGGCTAGTTTATAGGTTCTAAATATTTAGGAAAGTGATATAATTATATTATATTATAATATATTATTATGAAATATACATAATATACATATGTATGTATACATGTATATCTATATATGTATTATATTATATACATAATATTTTTATGTATATATAGATACACATTATATTATATATATATATGTAATAAAATACAAATGATTTTGAATTTTCCGCTCACTCAATAAATCATCTTGGCCATCCAAAGTTTGGGATAAATTCCACCGTTCATACAGTGCCAGAAGCACGTGACACAACTAGTATTATTTAAAATGTGTTATATTTGTTTACGGATAGTTATTAAACTTTGTTCGGAATATTGTAATATTTTGTATTGGTCTTACTTGATGAATGTGTTATATGTGTGTTATTTTTTTTGTTATTATGTGATTTTGTTGGAATATTGTAATATTTGTTTTGAATGTGATTTTTCGTTGGAATATTGTAATTTTTTTTATGAATGTTTATTTTGTTCGCGTTTGTTCGCGAATGTGATGTTTCTTTGATGAATGTGATTGTAATTTTTTTGTGTTGTTGTTTTTTTATTTTGTTATTTATATTTGGATGTTTTGTTAATATGTTTCGTTGGTGGTTGATATATTTCCTACTTTTTGTGATATGAATTTTGAATGAGTTTTTTCGTGTAATCTATTCAGTGTATTTGTTATATTGTATTTAATATTCTAGTTTATTTTGTACTTTTGTTGAGAGATAATTACACTTGGGGCACCCTTTTGAATATGTATTGATATTTCTTATATGTCTCTATATTGGTTGTGCAAAGTGAAAATTTTGTAATGTGGAACTTACTATAAATGTTGAGTGAATTTTGGAAATGTTGAGTGAATTTTTGTAATGTAGAATTTTTGTGAGTTGTAACTCACAAGTCATGTAAGCTGAAAATGAGGGTAAAAGATGGGAGATTCAACTTCTTGAAATTAGATCAATATTGATATTTACAATAATGAAGAAATTTCAGTAGCAAAGGTATTATTTAAATTAAAAATTGTTGTTTGAATGATATTGTATTAATGCGATATAAGTTTGAACAAAATTTTAATAATATTTTGCAGGTTGTATTGATTCGTAGCAAGCTTCTAAATTTAGAAGTTTTTACTTCTCTTGGAACATGAAGTACTGTTTATCGGTATATTTTCTTTTTTATTCTTATTTCTTTATAACTTAATTTTTTTTTGAGAATACAGGTGTGACAAAAGTAGCGGCCTTTCTTGAAGAGAAAGGGGAGGTAGTAAGAATATAGTGAGATTTGGATTTTGTGATAGATTTGGGAAAAAAAGAACCGTAAGTAGGTATAGGCGTAGAAGATGGCTAGTTTTATAGGTTCTAAATATTTAGGAAAGTGATATAATTATATTATATTATATTAAATTATTATGTAATATACATATGTATGTATACATGTATATCTGTTATATTATAATATATTATAATGTAATATCGTAATCACGTGTGTATGTATACATGTATATATCTATATGTATTTTATTATATATTATATTAAATCGTAATATACATATGTATGTATAGATACACATTTTACTATATATATTATATAAAATGTGTTGTATATGTTTACGGATAGTTATTAAACTTTGTTTGGAATATTGTAAATTTTTGTATTGGTCTTGCTTGATGACTCTATATATGTGTGTAATTTTTTTTGTTATTGTGTGATGTTTCGTCTGAATATTATAATATTTGTTTTGAATGTGATGTTTCGTTGGAATATTGTAATTGTTTTGATGAATGCTGATTTTGTTTGTGAATGTGATATTTTCGTTGATGAATGTGATTGTAATTTTTTTGTGTTGTTTTTTTATTTTGTTATATATGTTTGGATGTTTTGTTATTATGTTTTGTTGGTGGTAAATGTCCTACTTATTGTGATATGAATTTTGAACAAGTTTTTTTCGTGTATCTATTTAGTATATTTGTTATATTATATTTAATATTCTAGTTTATTTTGTACTTTTGTTGAGAGATAATTTTACATATAGGGCACTCTTTTGAATATGTATTGATATTTCTTTGTATGTCTCTCTATATGGGTTGTGCCAAATAAAAATTTTGTATGTCTTTCTTTGTAACTCACAAGCCATGTAAGCTGAAGATGAGGGTAAAAGATGGGAGATTCAACTTCTTGAAATTAGATCAATATTGATATTTACAAGTATGAAGAAATTTCAGTAGCAAAGGTATTATTTAAATTAGAAAATTTTGTTTGGATGATATTGTACTAATGCGATATAAGTTTGAACAAAATTTTAATACTATTTTGCAGGTTGTATTGATTCTTAGCAAGCTTACTAAATTTAGAAGTTTTTACTTCTCATGGGACATGAGGTACTATTTTTCGGTATATTTGCTTTTTTTATTCTTATTTCTTTCTAACTTAATTTTTTTTTGAGAACACATGTTTGACAAACGTAGCAGCCTTTTTTGAAGAGAAAAGGAAGGTAGTAAGAATGTAGTGGCATTTGGATTTTGCAATAGATTTGGATAGAAAAAGAGCCGTATGTAGGTATAGACGTAGAAGATGGCTAGTTTTACAGGTTCTAAATATTTAGGAAAGTGATATAATTATATTATATTATTATGTAATATACATATTGTAACGGGTCGAATTTATTGAGTCGTGATTCTGGGGACAGAATCCTTTTAAGGGGGGAAAGATGTGACAAACGAGATTTTTATAAATTAATTTTAATATTTATTGAATTAAATAAATATTTTTTGATGATTTAATTATTAGATTTAATAATTAATTGATGCAATTGTGGTAGATTAATTTAATTATATGTGTTACATTTATTAAATTAATGTAGAGAATAATTATTATTCAAATATGTAATTATGTGAGCTTATCGAATTAAATGAAATATTTAGTTAAGCATGATGTTATTTAATTAATTTAATTATTAATTAGAGAGTTAATAATTTGACATTATTTATTAATGAGAAAATTAATTATGTGACTATGTGAATTTATGAGAAATTATTATATTTTATTTAAAATAAATAAGATATTGATTTATTTTATGAAGGAGTGTGACATTAATTAAACTATATGATAAAGCTTTATTAAATTAAATGATTTTTAAATCTATTTTGCTAGCCAAACAAGGCCCTATGGGGAGTTGGAGCAATTACCCATTATTGGGTTAACTGGACACTCAGCGCGTCAGTTCTTTATTTCAATTGACGTCTTCCTTTTCTTTCTTCATTTTTCCTAAGTCTAGAAAAGTAGAAACATAGAGAGTTTCAGAGAGAGATTGAGAAGTGTTGAGAGAGAATTTTGATTGAAGAAGAGTTGAGAAGAATTATTCCCTTCTAATCTATACCTTACACTCAGGGTAATCTCCTCCTTCCCAAATTTTTAAAGTTACGTTGTTTAAGTTTTATGAAAATGGCTTTCAATCAAGTTCTATGGAATTTCTGTAAATTGGGAAATTGAGTTAGGAATATATGTAATAATTCGAGTAGCATAACATGTTTTATATATATTTTATATGATTCCATATCATAAGTTTCAGTAAATGATGACTTGCTATTTCAAAAATTTACAGAGTTTGGGATTTGGCCATATGGCCTTATACGTGATATTTCATGTATTGAACGTATATTATCCCTAAATTTTACATTCGTATGTTGTTATGCATGTTGATCTGAAGAGACCAAAGTTTAAATAAGCGGATTCGGTGTTATAACGAATCCAGAGTGACAATTTTCATGTTTTATTTTCAAAACCTTCAAGAACATCAAGAACGGTGAAAGTAAATGTGTTGATTTTGCAAATTATGTGTTGTAACTTGTTAAAAATCATGCTAGATGGGTTAAGTAATGATTATATATATATATATATTACAATGATTGGGTAAGTCTAAATTCGTGTAAAAATAACTAATTGGAAGTTATGGCCATATTCATGTATAATTTTACCTGTGATTGATTTTTGGCCTAATTTGGCTTTGTTATATTCATGAATCTATGAGCCGCAAAAATTGCGAGAAAATGAGCACAGGTAACCCAGCTTCTGTAGTAGGCATTACCAAACTAAATTACCCCGCCCCGACGGTCAAACAAAAATAATAATAAAAATAAAAATAAAAATAAAAATAAAAATAAAAATAAAAAAATAAAAAAAATAAATATTTGATGAAAATTATTATTAAAATATTTATAAAATAAATTAAATATTTTAATTGAGATATTTATGGAATAAAATAAATATTCGATGAAAATTATTATTAAAATATTTATAAAATAAAGTAAATATTTTAATTGAGATATTTATGGAATAAAATAAATATTCGATGGAAATTATTATGAAATAATTTATTAGAGTGTAATAATAGTAAGAGAATGAAATATATTTAATTTAATTAAAGAAGGTAATGATTTGTTAAATAAAGTGGAGTTTATATTAAATAATTAAGTGAAAATATAACTAATGAATGTCGTGAATACATATGGTATGTGTGTATGATTTGTGGTGAAGCTAAGTAGTAATCGTTTAGCCTACGCACGAGGCAAGTTTCTAACCTACTTGTCATTATTGTTCAAGTTTATTATTTACCTCGAGTAAATTATCATTACTATTATTCAAGTTCGAATGTTATATTAAAGATTTATTATCTTTTCTAAGCATGATTCAGTTATACAATAATTGTTCTATTGTATACTTCTTGAGATTATTATTCGAATTGAATATCATTATTGTTGAACCTTATTAGACTAGTGAACTTTATTGATTCAACTAGTCCTTAGTTGATGAACGTTCTAAATTTCAGAACCCTTATTGAATTATCCAAACCAAACTTCCTTTGGCGCGGATTCTAATGTCAAACTGAGATGAACAACCCTGTAAAGGGATTTACTTATGCGTTAGCGTTAAGATATTATGCACAGTATGGTACTAAGGGCTGATCCCCCTAAGTACGAGTAGAAAGGTCCATAGTCTTATGACTGTTAAAGGTTTCAAGTATAACCCTTGATAACTAGGACATAGTTCAAGGTCTTATGACCCTCGTAATTCTTTTGATTCTTGTTATTCATTCTTGATTCAAAAGTTGAGCTTTTCATTCGAGATGTTTTTGATTTACTCGCATGTTATTATATTGTTATTTCATTATTATACTTGTGGGCAATAGTGCTCACTCTTGCTTAATAATAACATTGCAGTTAAGAACGAAAGAACCGATGAACCTTCCACTAGTAAAGGCAAGGGCAAAGTTAGCAAGTGATGAATACTTGTTATTTTTATTAGATGATGTATTTATGTTTAAGACTTGAGTTAATGATGTTATTTAAGACTTATTTGTTTATGATTCCGCACAGATGTTTAAGGTTAGTTTAACCTGGGATTGTATTATTATTATTTGGATGTTGTAATCCTTAAGGGGAAGATTTTTATTCTATCTATTGCATGGTTTGCATTTATTATAGGTAGATAGATAGATGATATTTGTACAGTGAATACCAGATCCCGTGGAATCGAAGTACCCGGATTTGGGGGTGTCACACATATGTATATATACATGTATATCTATTATATTATATTATATTATTATGTAATATACATGTGTATGTATACATGTATATCTATATATATATTATATACGTAATATACATATGTATGTATAGATACACATTATATTATATATATTATATAAAATGTGTTATATATGTTATAGATAGTTATTAAACTTTAATTGGTATATTGTAATTTTTTGTATTGGTCTTGCTTGATGAATGTGTTATATATGTGTGTTATTTTTTTATTATTGTGTGATGTTTCGTCGGAATATTATAATATTTGTTTTGAATGTGATGTTTCGTTGGAATATTGTAGTTTTTTTTATGAATGTTGATTTTGTTTGTGAATGTGATGTTTTGTTGATGAATGTGATTGTAATTTTTTTTTTGTTTTTTTATTTTGTTATATATGTTTGGATGTTTTGTTATTATGTTTCGTTACTAGTTGATGTCCTACTTATTGTGATATGAATTTTAAATGAGTTTTTTCGTGTATCTATTTAGTGTATTTGTTATATTGTATTTAATATTCTAGTTTATTTTGTACTTTTGTTGAGTGATAATTTTACACTTGGGGCACCCTTTTGAATATGTATTGATATTTCTTTGTATGTCTCTCTATATGGGTTGTGCCAAGTGAAAATTTTGTAATGTAGAACTTACTATAAATGTAAGGCATAGTGTGTGGTTTGGAAAGGTTGAGTGCATTTTTGTAATTTACTATTCACAAGTCATGTAAGCTGAATATAAGGGTAAAAGATGGGAGATTCAACTTCTTGAAATTAGATTATTATTGATATTTACAAGCATGAACAAATTTCAGTAGCAAATGTATTATTTAAATTAGAAATTGTTGTTTGAATAATATTGTACTAATGCGATATAAGTTTAATCAAAATTTTAATAATATTTTGCAGGTTGTATTTATTCTTAGCAAGCTTGCTAAATTTAGAAGTTTTTACTTCTCTTGGAACATGAGGTACTATTTATCGGTATATTTTCTTTTTTATTTTTATTTCTTTCTAACTTAAATTTTTGTTTGAGAACACAGGTTTGACAAAAGTAGCAGCCTTTCTTGAAGAGAATAGGAAGGTAGTAAGTGTAAGACCCCAACTGTGACGCCCCCAAAATAGGTATACATCACTGATCTTGAGTCGCCAAATACATGGAACAAAATTCAAATACAATCTTAAATATACAATATGAGCTGTGAGTTTTAATACATACATTGTCTTCTAAACAGCATTAAAACTCAAAATAAGTCCTCAATACATTTATTAACACACTATTTCACAGAATAGTGAGGACTACTAATCTTTATCCCTCGGATCGTCACTCCGTTCCCCGACTAGTCCTCGCCACGTTCTCATTTCACGAAGAGAAAAAAGTGAAAGAAAAGGTGAGCTCAACTAGCTCGGTAAAAATATTATGACTAAGATAAAAGCGAGAATAAATTATCCTTAGTCTTCAATAGTGTTAAAGCGATACAATATAACAAACATCAAGTTTAAGCTGCTTGGTGAACAAGCAATCCATTAAAAGAGTCAAGTAGAAAATAAAATCTACTATCTTTTACGATTTAAAGGTTTTTCATTACTTTTATATTTGAGACTCGACTTAATAAATAATCCACATCATCAAATCATCCCCGCACTACAGGCCAAGGATATTCTTTAGTATCACAACCACGAATTATTCATGCACTACGGGCCAAAAATAATCGTGTTTTCATCAACGGTCCTGATCATGCCATAAAATAATTCATCTTTGCACCCTTGGCCGAACAGAATCCATAACCATAATCATACCAAAAACTGTCCATCTACGGGCCAATGAGGACTTTTTTCACATCATTTGTAACATTACGGTCATGATTATACCGAATAATCCCTAGTCATAATCATACCAAGTCCATCTATGCACTACAGGCCACAGATGACTTTCAACATAATATAAACATGAGGATGATGACAATGACATAATAATTCAATAGAACAAGTTCAAGAATTAATTTATCCAGGAACCATTAACGTCCAAATTGTCAACATGATACTTCTTTGTGGAGTAAAATTCAAGAAAGCTCAGAAGAATATTTCCATAAAAAGATACTGGATGAAGCACAAATATCAAGGATATTTCACTAATTTCATGGAGTATAGAAGCCAAAACTTTAACCAACTGAGTATAATAAAGAATGGAATAATAAAAGAAATCACTAGGCATGCGATAGACCGCACAAACAGGTTATTCGAACAGGATAATAAATAACGGAACGGTGGTAAATGCGTAGCATACGTGAGTGATATTTCAGCGAGAATAATAAATAATGGAACCAGAGTCGTGTGTAAGCGCTGATGCGGGCGAGGATATTCTAACAGAATAATAAACAACGGAACCAGGTCATGCGTAAACGCACAGACAGGATGTTCCAACAGAATAATAAAGAATGGAATAACAGAAGTTCTCTTCACGAATAAGAAAGAAAGAATACCCCTTACGAGTATAACAAATAATATCCCATACCTTAAAAAGAAAAGTATTTCGACTGGTAGGGCGGGAATATACTTGAAGAAAACTTGCATTATCTTCTACGCTCAAAGCTTTCTTAAACTCTAAAGAAATACACTCGAGATTACAGAAGAAGAACTTTCTCTATAGTTTCTCTCTCTAGAGTTTCAGTGAATTCGTAAGAAATAATGAAGGAATGAGCTTCTATTTATAGAAGAATGAACTGCATAGTAACTAATTCATGAACGGTCCAGATTAAATTACTTTAAACGGACGGTCCAGATTTAAACAAAATCTTTTAAATAAAATATAATATATTCTATTTATAATCTAATAAAATGAATAACTTTATAAAAGTATTCTGTTTTATATAAAAAGATTTTACTATGCAAAATACTATGCATAATAGAATATTATATATTCTATTTATAGTCTAATAAAACGAATAACTTTATAAAAGTATTTTGTTTTATATAAAAAACTTTTCTGTTTTATTACATTAATAATACTAATAAAACAAAACTAAGTGACTTATCACGTAAGCATCAATAATCAAAACCGTGTGTTACTATGCATTCACGCATATTATTGTACTTTTACTACCGAGTAGTTCAACAGTATTAACGGTAAAACTTCCGCCGTTATTTTCATAAAATATTTTTGTCATTTTCTCAATCAGACAATAATTCTGTTGTGGTGTCCACCAATGATTGTACCGTCGTACGGATATTTTCCGATAAAAAGAATATTGCCCGACCAATCGAATATTATAAAACAACTTGCATACTTTTCAAAATTTTTAAATACTACCCACAACTATAACACTATCTCAAATCCACACAATAATATTAAAAAAATATTTTGAAAAAATTAAATCTTTATTCATAAAACCTGGGGTCTCACAATCTCCCCTTCTTATGAAATTTCGCCCTCGAAATTTACGTACGTACCTGGTATGCGGAAGAGGTGATGATACCTTGACTTCATTTTAGATTCAAATTCTTGAGGTATAACCTTTGAGTGTTGAATACGATCCTTCTTATCCAAGATTTTAACACGTATCTCCTCATACGTTAAATCTTCTGCTATCTCGTCTAGTTCTAATTTAATAACGTGGTTCGGGTCATCCACATATTTACGTAACATCGATACGTGAAAAAAAATGTTATGAACACGCGACATACTTGGCGGTAAAACGAGTCTATAGGCCACAGCTCCTACTCGATCAAGGATTTCAAATGGGCCAATTAAATCGAGGGTTGAGATTTCCTCTCTTCGTCGATTCTTGCTTCTAGAATAACGCTCTCTTGAACCTTCTTCTTCACATTCATCGACTCAAGGTGTGTGTGGCTTGGCGGCTTTAACTTTATCGATTAAAGTCGATTCTACTCGTATATTCGTTATCTTCACGTGGGTTCCTAGAGTCTTTAACTCTATCTTCATCATTTGTAAGTCGTACGAAATGAGTCTTTGTGTTAACAACATCGCACTCGTAAACGCATACGATCTTCTACCACGTTCGCTTTCCCACGATGGTATTGAATGGTACGATCATAATCTTCAACAGCTCGAGCCAACGTCTTTGGCGCATGTTACGTTCGCTTTAGTTGAAAAAATATTTAAGGGTTTAAGAAATGAGTTTTGTACTGGGGTTAATACAAAATTTGATTTCACGCTCTAGGGGTAGGCTAAGAAGTCTTCAAGAATACGTCAGGAAATTTATTAACAATAGAAATATCATTCAAAACTGTGACCCTCATCCAAGACTTGGATAGTATGTCACATTGATACCTATCAACTTGCCATCGTCATTCATGATGTCTCCTACAAAAAGTCTGGCTTCGATGCATTCCACACAAGGAAGTCAACAACGAAAGGACCGGGGCTCTTTACTTATGGCTTGATATGACAATGATTGACTTTAGTGGTTTGGTTGCTTGAATTCGCATAACATGTTGGTTAGGAATATGAAAGCTAACAACCTTACAAAAAGCATGATGAGTAGTTAACCAATCGATTCCTAAAATCGCATCAAAGGCAAGTATTTTCAAAGAGACAAGATTGACAAGTAACGTGAAAGTGTCAATTTGAATTAAATAAGATTTATAAATAGTGGATGTAACGAAGGTTTCTCCCAACTGAGTTTCAACAGATAAATCAAAATCTAACTTCTCCGGAGTTAAATTCAAACATTGAACACAACTAGGTGAAATAAAAGAGTGGGTAGAACTGGTATCTAATAAGGAATAAACTTCGCAAGAGTTTATCATTAACTTATCTGTAATAACTTTGTTCGGGTTCCTCGACAAACGCTCTCACTTAAACTACTGGATTTGACTTTGTTATAAGGTACATTCCACCTTTAAGTGCTTCTTCACATTCCTGATCCATGATTTGAATCATTATTCTCCGATCCATATCGAATTGGGGTTGACCGCTATGCACAGGATAATTCTGAATTCGATGTTGGATTCTCCCAATTGTTGTCCAAAAAGCAAAATCCAATTCATCTATTTTGGCTTTATTGGATCGGACGTCTTTTTCTACAATATCCACACGTCGTGCGGCTTTTACCCATGCGTCATCTATTCTCCTTTGTTCAGTTGTTTCTTCTTTCATCAAAACTTTGATCATAGCATTCTCAGATTCCAGCTCTAATATCTTATACTCTGCCAATGAGTGTTTCTGTTCAAGCATCGCACATCGGGTAACACAATTTTGAATTGTTACATCTTTTTGCTCCACGACCATCTGCCGTTCTTCAGCCTGCTCTTCTAACTCATGAATACGATTTTTTAATTCTAAGTTTCGATCATAAAATTCTTCTAACCAATTCTCCTCAGGTTCCTCTTCTTCCTCTTCTTCCTCTTCTTCCTCACTCTCAGCTGCTACCTCTGCAACTAGCTCGGGTGCAACTATTAGTTGACTCACCACGTAGATATCTCTAATTTCTTCTTCGTTTGACATCACATTAACCTAGTTAGTGATTAAAGGTGTCTCAACGGTCTCATTCACTCCATTGTGAACATTTTCAGCTGCCATTTTCAAACACTGCCAAAAAAACAAGGGTTAATTAACATATCACATATTATCCCTATACTATGACCGACCAATTAAATACCAAATAAACTTAGGTAGGTCATACTAGCGAAGGAATTCCCCGTCTCTCCCCTCCTAGTTCTTGTCTCACATCTCGGCCTGGGATCATATCCTAAGCTTTGATACCAATTGTGACGCCCCAAAAATAGGTATACATCACCCCCTCTTGAGTCGCCAAATACATGGTACAAAATTCAAATACAATCTTAAATATACAACATGAAATTTGTGAGTTTTAATACAAACATTGTCTTCTAGGCGACATTAAAACTCAAAATAAGTCCTCAATACATTTATTAACACACTATTTCACGAGAATAGTGAGGACTACTAATGTTATCCTCTCGGATCGTCACTCGTTCCCGACTAGTCCTCGCTACGTTCTCATTTCTCGAAGAGAAACGGTGAAAGAAAGGGTGAGCTCAACTAGCCCAGTAAGAAATATTATGACTAAGATAAAGCAGAATAAATTATCCTTAGTCTTCAATCGTGTTAAACTGATACAATATAACAAACATCAAGTTTAACTGCAGTGGAACAAGCAATCCATTAAAAGAGTCAAGTAGAAAATAAAATCTACTATCTTTTATGATTTAAAAGGTTTTTCATTACATTTATCGCCGAGACTCAGCTTAATAAATAATCCACATCATCAACTCATCCCTGCACTACAGGCCAAGGATATTCTTTAGTATCACAACCACGAATTATTCATGCACTACGGGCCAAAGATAATCGTGTTTTCATCAACGGTCCTGATCATGCCATAAAACAATTCAACTTTGCACCCTTGGCCGAAGAGAATCCATAGCCATAATCATACTAAAAACTGTCCGTCAATGCACTACGGGCCAATGAGAACTTTTTTTTCACATCATTTATAACATTATGGTCATGATTATACCGAATAATCCCTGGTCATAATCATACCAAGTCCATCTATGCACTACAGGCCACAGATGGCTTTCAACATAATATAAACATGAGGATGATGACAATGACATAATAATTCAATAAAACAAGTTCAAGAATTAATTTATCCAGGAACCATTAACGTCCAAATTGTCAACATGAACATGATACTTCTTTGTGGAGTAAAATTCAAGAATTCTCAGAAGAATATTTTCATGAAAAGATACTGGATGAAGCACAAATATCAAGGATATTTCACTAATTTAATGGAGTATAGAAGCCAAAACTTTAGCCAACTGAGTATAATAAAGAATGGAATAACAAAAGAAATCACCAGGCATGCGATAGACCGCACAGACAGGTTATTCTAATAGAATAATAAATAACGGAATTAGGTCATGCGTAACGCACAGACAGGATATTCCAACAGAATAATAAATAATGGAACCGGTCGTGCGTAAGCGCTTGACGTGGATATTCAAAGAATAATAAACAACGGAACCAGGTCATGCGTAAACGCACAAACAGGATGTTCTAACAGAATAATAAAGAATGGAATAACAGAATTTCTCTTCACGAATAAGAAAGAAAGAATACCCCTTACGAGTATAACAAATAATATCCCATACCTTAAAAAGAAAAGTATTCCGACTGGTAGGGCGGGAATATACTTGAAGAAAACTTGCACTATCTTCTACGCTCAAAGCTTTCTTAAACTCTAAAGAAATACGCTCGAGATTAGAAGAAGAACTTTCTATAGTTTCTCTCTCTAGAGTTTGGTGAATTGTAAGAAATAATGAAGGAATGAGCTTCTATTTAAAGAAGAATGGATTGCATAGTAACTAATTCATGAAGCGGTCAGATTGATTTACTTTAAGCAGACGGTCCGTATTTAAAACAAAATCTTTTAAATAAAATATAATATATTCTATTTATAATCTAATAAAATGAATAACTTTATAAAAGTATTCTATTTTATATAAAAACTTTTCATTTTATTACATTAATAATACTAATAAAAAAAAAAGCGGTGACTTATCACGTAAGCATCGATAATCAATCATAAGTGTCTGCTTATGCATTCGCGTATTACTTTACTTTTACTACAAAGTAGTTCAACAAGATAATAGCGGTAAAACTTCCGTAGTTATTTTCATAAAATATTTTTGTCATTTTCTCAATCGTAAAATAATTACATTGTAGGGTCACACTAATGATTATCTGTCGTAAATGCGAATATTTCTGACGACAAAAGAATATTGCTCGACCAATCGAATATTATACAACAACTTGCATACTTTTCAAAATTTATAATATACCCCAACTATAACACTATCTCAAATCCATACCATAATATTAAAAAAATATTTTTAGAAAATTAAATCTTTATTCATAAAATCTGGGGTCTCACACCAACTTTTATGAATAAGGAATAATTTTCTCGAAATATATTTTTGAATATTATGGTGTGGATTTGATATAATGTTATAGTTGTGGGTAATATTTACAAATTTTGCAAAGTAAGTAAGTGGTTATATAATATTCGATTGGTGAGAATATTCGCTTTTAACGAAGAATATTGGTATGATGACACAAGACAATCATGGTGGACCCATAACTAAGTATTATCGTAGTTAGAAAGCGGCATGTAATTATCTTTTATAAAAATAACGGCGGAGGTGTTACCATTAAAACTGTTGAACTACCCGGTAGTAAAAGTACAGTAATATGCGTGGTTGCATAGTAGCACACGTTATTGATTACTGATGCTTACGTGAGAAGTCACTCAGTTATACTCAATTATTGCTATAGTAATTGTTGCATCATATATCTCATATTATTGATTCAATTATTGTCACAGTATCATCTGCATAATATGATATATTATTAAATCAATAATTGAGACGACAAAGTTATTCATACTATTATTTGCAATATTAACAATGTCTAGAAGTTCTGTCAAGGAGAGGTTTGGTCACCTAATTGCGCGCCAATAAGGAGAAATTCTTATCGGAAAACCCCCTCTTTCCTGGGAACGACCTGGTTGTTAAATATTATGAATTATAATATTAATGATGAATAAGTTCGTGTTGATTAAAGATGAAATTGATAGTTCTATTGTGTGGGAATTATTAGTGTTAGTAGAAATCGATATTTATTTCGATAATAATTGATGTCTGGAGGTTATATTGACCAATCGGGTATTCGGGGCACTTTTTGGTTCCGAGTACTATTATTCAAGTTACTATTCACGGGTTACTATTCACCCGGTTACTATTCACTCTAGTATTTTTCACTTTCGAGTATTTGGGACACACTTTTCGTGTCGAGAGTACTATTCACGGGTACAATTCCAGAAGTACTATTCACGGGTACTTATTCAATTAGAAAAATATATTTCTTTTCGGTCAAATCATTTTTGGTTACAATATTATTCCATGAGGAGATGTGATAATTTTCGAACCGTTGGTTGAAGTTATAATAGTAAATCAATATGGATCGTTGGTTGAAGATATAATAGTAAATCAATATGGACATTTGGTGGAAAGTTATAATAGTAAATCAATATGGATCATTTGGTTTAAAGTTTTAATAGTAAATCGGTATAGGCCGTTGCTTTAAGTTTTAATAGTAAATCAATATGGACCGTCAGTTTAAAAGTAAATGAATCTGGACCGTTCATGAATTAATTCTTATTAGGTCCATTCTCCTATAAATAGAAGTTCATTCCTTCATTATTTCTTATTTAATTCCTTTGAAACTCTAGAGAGAGAAACTATAGAGAGAAAGAAGAAAAGTATTATGCTACTTCACTACTCCAGTATTCAGTTTTTCTAAGGTAAGGGATATTATTTGTTGTACTCGTAAGGGGTATTATTCTTTCGTATTCATGAAGAGAGTTATTTTCATTCAATACTCGTAAGGGTTGTTATTCCATTCTTTATTATTATGTTAGAATAACTTTTGTTTGCGCAAGCACCGCGATACCGATGAAATTCTTACGTTATTCCATTCTTTATTATTACATTGGAATAACTTCGTCATCTTGACCTATCACATGCACGGTGAATTACGGTGATATTCCATTCTTTATTATTACGTTAGAATATCTGTCGGTCTGCGGATTACGCATGACACTGGTTCCATTCTTTATTATTACATTTGGAATATCCTATCTGCATGCGGATTACGTATGAATTGGTTCCATTCTTTATTATTCTATTGGAATAACACGTGCGTCTTGCCTATCATCACATGCATGGTGAATTCTTACGTTATTCCATTCTTTATTATTCTCATTTGGAATAACTTTGTCTATGTGGATTACCACATGCATGGTGAATAATCCTTCGTATTCATTCCTTATTAAAGCGTGGAAATGATCCATTCACGTGGATTCTTTGCATAGCGGCGAAAATCCATTTGCAGTTTCATATATTCTATTATACTCAGTTGGTTAAAGCTTTGGCTTCTATACTCCATGAAATTAGTGGAATATCTTTGATATTTGCTCTTCATCCAGTATCTTTTCATGGAAATATTCTCCTGAGCATTCTTGAATTTTACTCTACAAAGCAGTATCATGTTGACAATTTGGACGTTATTGGTTCATGGATAAATTAATTTATAAATCTTTAAAATTTATTATTGAACTTATTTTATTGAATTGTTATCATCCTCATGTTTATATTATGTTGAAAGTCATCTTTGGCTTACGTGCGTAGATGGACTTGGTATGATTATAACCAGGGATTATTCGGTATAATCATGACCGTAATGTGACGAATGATGTGGTAAAAGTCCTCATTGGCCTGTAATTCATTAGTGGACAGTTGTTTGTATGATTATGACGAGGGATTATTTGGTATAGTCATGACCATTGATGATTACATGAATATCATTGGCCGTGGTGCAGGGATGATTCGATTTTATTTATTAAGCTGAGTCTCAGCGATAAAGTTGATGAAAAACTTTTTAAATCATAGAAGATAGTAGACTTTATACTTTACTTGACTCTTCTAATGGATTGCTTATTCCACTGCAGTTTTGATCTAAAACTTGTTGTCTATTGTGACGCCCCCAAAATAGGTATACATCACCTATTCTAAGTCGCCAAATACATGGTACAAAATACAAATACAACCGTAAATATACAAAGTGAGCTGTGAGTTTTAATACAAATATTGTCTTCTAGACATTATTCAAACTCAAAATAAGTCTTCAATACATTTATTATCACACTATTTCATAGAATAGTGAGGACTACTAATGTTATCATCTGGACCGTCACTCCGTTCCCCGACTAGTCCTTGCTACGCTCTCATTTCCTGAAGAGAACAATGAAAGCAAAAGGGTGAGCTCAACTAGCCCAGTAAGAAATATTATGACTAAGATAATGCAGAATAAATTATCATTAGCCTTCAACAGTGTTAAACTGATAAAATATAACAAACATCAAGTTTAACTGCAACGGAACAAGCAATCCATTAGAAGAGTTAAGTAGAGAATAAAATCTACTATCTTCTATGATTTAAAAGCTTTTTCATTACTTTTATCGCTGAGACTCGGCTTAATAAATAATCCACATCATCCCTGCACTACGGCCAAAGATATTCATTAGTATCACGACCATAAATTATCCATGCACTACGGTCCAAGAATATTCGTGTATTCATCAATGGTCATGATCATGCCATAAAACAATTCATCTTTGCACCCTTGGCCGAAGAGAATCTATAGCCATAATCATACCAAAAACTGTCCATTAATGCACTACGGGCCAATGAGGACTTTTTCCACATCATTTATAATATTACGGTCATGATTATACCGAATATGTAACGCCCCCAAAATTAGGTATACGTCACCCATCTTGGGTCGCAACTTACATGGTACATAAATTCAAATACAACTTAATAATACAACTGTCGTGTACAATACGACAAAACATAAGCTGTGAGTTTGAATATAAATATTGTCTGCTAGAGATTATACAAACTCAAAAGGAGTCCTCATTACAATCAATTTTAGCATGATGAGTAGTTAACCAATCAATCCCTAGAATCACGTCAAATGCAAGTATTTTTAAGGAGATAAGATCGACGAAGTAACGTATGTGTTACCGATTTGAATCAAACAAGACTTATAAGCGATGGATGTAATGAAGGTTTCTCCTAATGGAGTTTCAGCAGATAAGTCAAAGTCTAATTTCTCTGGAGTCAAATTTAATCGTTGAGCGCAAGTAGGAGAAATAAAAGAATGGGTAGAACCGGTATCAAATAAGGTATAGACTTCGCTAGAGTTTATGATAAGCTTACCCTTGATGACCTCGTTCGGGTTCCTTGCTTTCGGGAGGTCACAACAAACGCCTCCTGCACTACACTGGCTTTGACTTTTCTGGGACGGGCCTTTGGTGCCTCCATCCTAGCTGAACTTGTCTTCGGTGAACGACAAAATTGGGCTAGGTGACCTTCTCTTCCACAATTATAACATGCTTTGGATGGCATCGCGCAGATTTGACCGATATGTCCCTCCCTCTCGCATTTGAAGCATATGATAGGTGGTCGTTCTCCTTCCTTAACCACTTGTTCTTGGTCTTTGACGTCTTTCCATCATTGTTGAATCTCCTTTTCTTGAAATGTCCATTTTTACTGTCTTGGCCATGATTACCACCGAAGTGGTTACCATTTCTGGCATGTTGATTCCCTCCACGCTTGTTGTCACCGTTTCGATGACTGTTACCACTTGTATTTTTATGTTGCCGGCTGCATTCCCTTGGTTATGTTGACTCGTTACCGCGCTCCAATAACTGAGCCCTATTTACAACATCTGAGTACAAACACAGTTTATGAGAAATAAGATATTGACGTATCTCCGGTTTCAAACCTCTTAAAAACATTCGTGTCATTCGCTCTTCATTATCGACCAAATGGGATGCAAACCGGGATAACTCTACAAATTTAGCCTCGTATTGCGACACGGTCATATTATTTAGTTCCAACTTGATAAACTCCACCTCTTTCATGTGACGAATACTTTCGGGAAAGTACTTGTCGTTGAATAGCTCTTGGAACTTCTCCCAAGACATCTTGAGTGCGTCAGTTGAGTGCGCTTTCTGATTTCCCACCAAGAATCGCCTCTTCACGCAACATGAAGGTGGCGAAGGGAACCTTTTGCCCCTTGGAGCATCCCAAGACATCAAATATCTTGGTGATATGCTTTATCCATGCTTCCGCCTTAAGTGGTTTAGGCTCTCCAATAAACTCGGGTGGTCCCAGCTCCTTAAACATTTAGCGGTGACCGTCCGAGAGTTTCGTGTTTACACTCGTATTTTTGAGCAGAGCCACTCTCTACCGATGTTGCATGAATTGCATGAAGCCTCGGAACATTCCATCGTTCATCATGTGGTTAGTGTTGTTGTTTGCATGAGGATTGTCGCCTTCCTAATGCACGTTGTCCTGGTTATTGATCTGTGGAGACTCAATGGTCTCCTGTGCTCCATTGATGTTCTCAACATTCTCGGATGCCATTTTCAAACACTGCCACAAAACAAGGGTTAATTGACATGCAACATATTATCACTATACTCTGACCGACCAATCAAATACCAAAAAAACTTAGGTAGGTCATACTAGCGAAGGAATTCCCCGTCTCTCCCCTCCTAGTTCTAGTCTCACATCTTAGCCAGGGATCATATCCCTAAGCTTTGATACCAACTGTGACGCCCCCAAAATTAGGTATACATCACCCATCTTAGGTTGCCACTTACATGGTACATAAATTCAAATACAACTTAATAATACAACTGTCGTGTACAATACGATAAAACATAAGCTGTGAGTTTGAATACAAATATTGTCTACTAGAGATTATACAAACTCAAAAGGAGTCCTCATTACAATTATTATCACACTATTTCACGAATAAAGGAGGACTACTAATGCTATCATCCGTCCGTCACTCCATTCCCCGACTAGTCCTGCTACGTTCTCATTTCCTGAAGAGAACAATAAAAGTAAAAGGGTGAGCTCAACTAGCCCAGTAGGAAATGTTATGACTAAGATAATGTAGAATATATTATCGTAGCCTTCAAAAGTGTTAAACTGATACAATATAACAACCATCAAGTTTAACTACAGCGGAACAAGCAATCCATTAAAAGAGTCATGTAGAGAATAAAATCTACTACCTTTAATGATTTAGAAGGTTTTTCATCACTTTTATCGCTGGGACTCGGCTTAATAAATAATCCACATCATCGAATCACCCCTGCACTACGGCCAAGGATATTCTTTAGTATCACGACCACAATTATCCATGCACTACGGGCCAAGAATATTTGTGTATTCATTAATGGTCATGATCATGCCAACAACTGTCCATCAATGCACTACGGGCCAATGAGGACTTTTTCCACATCATTTGTAACATTACGGTCATGATTACATCGAATAATCCCTGGTCATAATCATACCAAGTCCATCTATGCACTATAGGCCACAGATGACTTTCAACAAAATATAAACATGAGGATGATGACAATGATATAAGAATTCAATAAAACAAGTTCAAGAATTATTTTATCTAGGAACTAATAACGTCCAAATTGTCAACATGATACTGCTTTGTAGAGTAAAATTCAAGAATGCTCAGAAGAATATTTCCATGAAAAGATACTGGATGAAGCGCAAATATCAAGGATATTCCACTAATTTCATGGAGTATAGAAGTCAAAACTTTAACCAACTGAGTATAATAAGGAATGGAATAACAAAAGAAATCACCAAGCATGCGATAGACCATCAGCAGCAAAAGTTATTCCAATGTAGAATAATAAATAACGGAATCGGTCCCACGTAAAATGCATGCAGACGGGATATTCCAGCGTAATAATAAAAAGACGGAATCGGTCCGGCGTAGAACGCATGAACAAAATATTCCAAATGTAATAATAAAGATTTAAATCAGTCCCCAGAGAACACATGCAGACGAGGATATTCCAATGAAATAATATAGACGGAACCAGTCCCGGCGTAGAAACACATGCATGACGAGGATGTTCCAACAAATGATAAAGAATGGAACAATGTAAGAATTTCACCAAGTATAGGTAGTAGCGGCGATATCTGAGTTATTCCAATAGAATAATAAGAATGGAATAACAGAAGTTCTCTTCATAGATAAGAAAGAAATAATACTCCCTACCTTGGAAAAACTGGATACTGGAATAGTGAGGTAGTAGATTTCTCTTCTTCTTTCTCTCTATAATTTTTCTCTATAATAATTTCTTTAAAGCTTTTGTGAATTGGTGAGAAATGAAGGAAGAATGAGCTTCTATTTATAGGAAAATATAGTTTCGATAATTGCACGTTTTGGGGCTCGAAAAATTATAGTAAAATGCCTCCAACTTTTCTTTCATTTTTAATTTAGTCCTGCAAGTATTATCAATCTTGCACCAACTCCCCTAATAGTAAATAATGCGAATCAATAGTTCAATCATGTGAATCAATAGTATAATCATGTGAAAAATACGAATTACAGTATAGTACCTCCAACTATACCTCAATTTTTAACTTGGTCATGCAAGTATTATCAATCTTACACCAACTCCCCTAATAGTAAATAATGTGATTCAATAGTACACATATGTGAACAAATAGTTATATAAGCATGTGAATTAGTAGCAATTAATTGCTCATTTATCCTATAAATTACCCGATTTATCAATATAACCCATATACATCAATTATCATCGGAATAAATGTCGATTTTCACTAACACAAACAATTCCAACATAATGAAACTATTTTTATCAAAAATATAAATTTTGAAATTTGACTTTTCCCAAAAAAGTCAACTATTGACTTTTTGACCAAATAGTGAATCCCAGAAAATTTTGTGTTTATATACTATTTTTACTAATTTCGTCGTTCCGGACTCAAATATCATGTCCTCGTCTCCAAATTTAACTCCGAGCAACATTCATCATTAATATTATAACTCACAATATTTATCAACCAGGTCGTTCCTAGGAAAGAGGGGGCTTTCAATAAGGATTTCTCCTCATTTGCGCATGCAATTAAGTGACCAAACCTCTCCTTGATGTAACTTCTAGACATTGTAAATATTGCGGTTTATAATATGAATAACTTTGTAAATCTCAAGTATTGATTTAAAAAACATTTTATGCGAGATGATATTGTGACAATAATTGAATCAATAATATGATAGATATGATGCGGCCAATTCTCAGTAGTAATAATTGAGTATAAGCGAGTGACTTCTCACGTAAGCATCAATAATCAATACCGTGTGCTACTATGCAACTAATGCCAGACATCTTGTATTTTTAACAAGGGTGTTTCAACAATTAACGGTAAAACTTCGCCGTTATTTTCATAAAGTATTTTTTATCGTTTTCTCAATCAAACAATAATTCCGTTAATGGGTCCACCAATGATTGTCTTGGTTTGCGAATATTCCCTTTTAAAGCGAATATTCCCTACCAATCGAATATTATATAACAACTTCCGTACTTTGCAAAATTTATAAATATTACCCACAACTATAACATTATATCAAATCCACACCATAATATTCAAAAATATATTTCGAGAAAAATTTAATCTTTATTCAAAAAGTTGGGGTCTTACAGAATAATTCCTGATTATAATCATACCAAGTCCATCTATGCACTACAGGCCACTGATGACTTTCAACATAATATAAACATGAAGATGATGACAATTCAATAAAATAAGTTCAAGAATAAATTTTAAAGATTTATAAGTTAATTTATCCTGAACTCAATAACGTCCAAATTGTCCACATGATACTGCTTTGTGGAGTAAAATTCAAGAATGCTCAGAAGGATATTTCCATGAAAAGATATTGGATGAAGCGCAAATATCAAGGATATTCCACTAATTTCATGGAGTAGAAGCCAAAACTTTAACCAACTGAGTATAATAGAATATATGAAATCGCAAATGGATTTTTGCCGCCATGCGATAATCCACGTAGACATATTATTCCAACAGAATAATAAAGAATGGAATAACATAAGAATTCACCAGGCGTGCGTAATCCGCACAGATAAGTTATTCCAACAGAATAATAAAGAATGGAACCAGGTCATGCGTAATCCGACATATCTGAGGATATTCAAATGTAATAATAAAGAATGGAAACCGGTCGTGCGTAATCCAAGACAAACAGGATATTCCAAATGAGAATAATAAAGAATGGAATAACAACAGAATTCACCAGGCATGCGATAGACCGCACAGACAGGTTATTCCAACAGAATAATAAAGAATGGAAAAACAACCCTTACGAGTATTGAAAGAAATAACTCTCTTCATGAATACGAAAGAATAATACCCCTTACCTTAAGAAAAGCGGATATTGGAAAAGTGAGGTAGCATACTTTCTTCTTCTTTCTCTCTATAATTTCTCTCTCTAGTTTCAGGTGAATTCGTAAAAAATAATGAAGGAATGAACTTCTATTTATAGGAGAATGGGTGAATAGTAACTAATTCATAAACTATCGGTCATTGATTTACTTTTAAGCAGACGGTCCATATTGATTTACTATTAAAATTTAAAGCAACGGTCCATACTGATTTACTATTAAAACTTTAAACCAGCGATCCATATTGATTTACTATTATAACTTCAACCAACGATCTGAAAAATTATCACATCTCCTCATGAAATAATATTGTACCCAAAAATGATTTAGACCGAAAAGAAATATATTTTTTGGGTGAATAGTACCCCGTGAATAGTACTTCGGGAATAGTACTCCGACACGAAAAGTGTCCCAAATACCTGATTGGTCAATATAAACTCCAGACATCAATTATTATCGAAATAAATATCGATTTCTACTAACACTAATAATTCCCACACAATGGAACTATCAATTTCATCTTTGATCAACACGAACTTATTCATCATTAATATTATAACTCACAATATTTAACAACCAGGTCGTTCCCAGGAAAGAGGGGGCTTTCCGATATGGATTTCCCTTATTATTGCCGCAATTAGGTGACCAAACCTCTCCTCGATAGAACTTCTAGACATTGTCGATATTGCAAATAATAATATGAATAACTTCTTGAGTCTCAATTATTGATTTAATAATATAACATAATATGCGGATGATAATTGTGACAATAATTGAATCAATAATATGAGAGATATGATGTAGCAATTCATCGTAATAATAATTGAGTATAACAGAGTGACTTCTCACGTAAGCATCAATAATCAATCTGGTAATGCTCTTATACAACCACGCGTATTACTGTACTTTTAACACCGTGTGTTTCAACAGTTAACGGTAAAACTTATGCCGTTATTTTTATAAAAAGATAATTTTGTCATTTTCTAACTCTGATAATAATTCTGTTATGGGGTCCGCCAATGATTGTGTCGTTGTACGAATATTCCCTGTTAAAACGAATATTCCCCGACCAATCGAATATTATATAACAACTTGCTTACTTTGCAAAATTTATAAATATTACCCACAACTATAACATCATACAAATTCACACCTTAATATTCAAAAATGATATTTATAGAAAATTCATCTTTATTCATAAAAGTTGGGGTCTTACAACCTCCCCTTCTTATAAAATTTCGCCCTCGAAATTAGGGTACGTACCTGGTATATCGAAGAGGTAAGGATACCTTGATTTCATTTCAGATTCTAACTCCCAGGTCATTTCCTCAACATCGTGGTTCTGCACTCTACGATTCAGCTTTGGCTGTGCAGACCCTTCGACTTCGGGATCAGATCTTGACACTCTACGTTTTCTGTCTTTGTGCTCTATGTCTTCATCTGATCTTGCTCGACTACGATCTCTGTATGTAATCAATAGACTCTACGACTTAGAGTGTAGTCTACGATCCTTAACTTGGCTTCTAAGATGAGACTTCTACGACTCAGAAAGTGTAGTCTACGTTTACGACTTGGCTTGGCGCAGATGTTTGGTCGGCTCGTGGCGAAATTTGTCTACGATTTTGAACATGACTTCCTCAGCAGACTACGGTCCTGAGGAAGTTCTACTCAACACACTACGATCCTTCCTCGTCTCTCCTGGCAGTCTACGAACTCCAAGACTACTTATCTTGTAGACTACGATTCTGCCTTGATAGTTCTCGAGTTTTCTTGACTCTCCTGACAAACTACGATTTCTGGTGCAGTGCTCGACGATCAGACAAGCCTATCTATTACATCATAAGATCAACCTAACATGCTTGATCTTTCTATGTTTATAGTCCTTGTACATCATTTCTTTTTAAGGACTTTAAAAAGCTGTTTTGCTTATGTAGGATCAACCTAACATATTTGATCAATTAATTCTAAGTCTTTGTACACATGTTTCTATTATCTATTAAAGGACTTTACAACTTTTCTTAATGCAAGCATACTTGCATATTCATTCATATATATCATAATCAAATCATATGTAAATAGGAATAACATTCACATGCTTATTCCTGACAAATTTTCTGTCAATGCACTACGGCCAAAGACATTCAACTGTTAACTAATGGTCATGATCCTGCCAATCACATCATCAAATTATCCATGCACTCGGCCAAGGATATTCGTTAGTATCACTAGTGGTCATGATCATGTCATACACCTGTCCATCTTTGCACGTAAGCCAAAGATATATAACTATAAAACCAATAATCAACAGTCCATCTTTGCACGTAAGCCAAAAATATACAAATTGTAAAACCAATAATCAACAAATCCATCTATACACGTAAGCAAAGATGACTTTCATCACAATATAAGCATGAGGTTGATGACAATGATATAAGCATTAATCAAGCGAAATCAAGGATAAATATTAAAGACTTTAAATTTATCCGAGTTTAAAATATCCAAATTTTCAACATGATAATTGTTTTGTGGAGTAAAATTCAAGAATAATATTCATGTACCAAAAATAATTTGGATGAGAAAAGAAATATATTTTTTGAATTGAATAGTACCCCGTGAATAGTACTTGAGAATAGTACCGTGAATAGTACCTCAAACATGAAAAGTGTCCCAAATACCGAAAGTGAATAATACTAGAGTAAATAGTAATTGGGTGAATAGTAACCCGTGAATAGTAACTTTCATGAATAGTACTCACGCACGAAAAGTGCCACGAATACCGAAAGTGAATAATACTAGAGTGAATAGTAATCGGGTGAATATACTAACTTCAGTGAATAGTAACTCGTAAAAAAATACCAAAGAAAATGATATTCCATGATTTAGTACAAAAAAGCGATATCTCATAATACGAGTATAATAGAATATCTAAAGCGCAAATGGATTTTCACCATGCGTGCGATAATCCACGTAGACAGATCATTTCCACAATTTAATAAACAATGAATACGAAGGATCATTCACCATGCATGTGGTAATCCACATAGACAAGTTATTCCAACAGAATAATAAAGAATGGAATAATAGAAAAATTCACCAGGCATGCGATAGACCACACAGACATGTTATTCCAACAGAATAATAAATAATGGAACCAGGTTATGCGTAATCCGCACAGACATGATATTCCAACAGAATAATAAATAATGGAACCAGGTCATGCGTAATCCGAACAGACAAGATATATTCCAACAGAATAATAAAGAATGGAATAACAGAAGAATTTCACCATGTATGCAGTACTTCACATAGACAGGTTATTCTAACATAATAATAAAGAATGGAATAACAATAGCTCTCTTCATTAATACGAAAGAAATAATACTCCTTACTATAATAATAATATCCCTTACTATAATAATAATATTCCTTACAAGTATTAAAAGAAAATAACTCTCTTCATGAATACGAAAGAAATAATACCCCCTACAAGTATTGAAATAAAATAACTCTCTTCATGAATACGAAAGAATAATACCCCTTACATCAGAAGAAAACTAGATACTGGAATAGTGAGGTAGCAGACTTCTCTTCTTCTTTCTCTTTATAATTTCTCTCTATAATAATTTCTCTATAGCTTTAGTGAATTGGTGAAAAATAATGAAGGAATGAGCTTCTATTTATAGGAAAATATAGTTTCGATAATTGCACGTTTTGGGGCTCAGAATATTACAGTATAATACCTTTCTCTTTTCTTTTATTTTTAAATTAGTCCTGCAAGTATTATCAAACTTGCACCACCTCCCCTAATAGTAAATAATGTGAATCAATAATTTAATCATGTGAATCAATAGTAAAATGCGAATTACAGTATAGTACCTCCATCTATACCTCAATTTTAAACTTAGTCATGCAAGTATTATCAATCTTGCACCAACTCCCCTAATAGTACAAGAATGTAAATCAATAGTACACACATGTGAACAACTAGTTAAAATCATGTGAATCAATAGCAATTAATTGCTCATTTATCTGGTTAATTACCCGATTGGTCAATATAACCTCCAGACATCAATTATTATCGAAATAAATGTCGATTTTCACTAACACTAATAATTCCAACACAATGGAACTATCAATTTCATCTTTAATCAACACGAACTTATTCATCATTAATATTATAACTCACAATATTTAACAACCAGATCATTCCCAGGAAAGAGGGGGCTTGTAACACCCCCTTCCCGAAAAGGAAAGGGAGGTCACGTGCAAAGCACAACAAATCTTAAAATAAATAAACAGAGCACTAACAACCTCAAAATATTAATAGTGGTGATCCATTAATAAAGTAATAAGTACAATTCTCCAAACTGAGTCAAAATAATCAAAACTTAAAATTCAAATCAACCTAAATGGTCAAAGGCAAAAAACTCTCATCACACTAGCCCTGAATCACCCCTGCTAATATACGAGTAGAATCGACTTTAATCGATAAAGTTAAAGCCGCTCAAGTTACATACTCGGAGTTGATGAATGGGAAGAAGAAGGTTCAATAGGACGTTATTCTAGAAGCAAGAATTGATGAAGAGAGGAAATCTCAACCCTCGATTTAATTGGCCCATTTAAAATTCTCGATCGAGTAGGAACTATGGCATATAGACTCGTTTTACCGCCAAATATGTTGCGTGTTTATAACGTTTGTCACGTATCGATGTTACGTAAATATATGGATGACCCGAACCACATTATTGATTTAGAACCGGACGAGATAGCGGATAATTTAACGTATGAAGATGTACCTGTTAAAATCCTGGAATATATTCTACGCTTAAAGGTTATACCTCAAGAGTTAGAATCTGGTGAAGTGTACTCATCTGTTTGGCATATCAGGTACGTACGTAAATTTTGAGGGCAAAATTTCATAAGGAGAGGAGATTGTAAAATCCCAAATTTTACGAATAAAGATTTAATTTTCTCGAAATATTTTTTTAATATTATGGTGTGAATTTGAGATAATATTATAGTTGTGGGTAGTATTTATAAATTTTACAAAATATGCAAGTTGTTATATAATATTCGATTGGTCGGGGAATATTCTTTTGGACGGGGAATATCCGTACGACTGCATAATCATTGGTGGACCCCACAACGAAATTATTGTCGGATTGAGAAAATGACAAAAGTATTTTATTGAAAATAACGACAGAAGTTTTACCATTAATACTGTTGAACTACTCGGTAGTAAAAGTACAAAGATGTCTGGCGTGGTTGCATAGTAGCACTGCGGTATTGATTATTGATGCTTACGTGAGAAGTCACTCAGTTATACTCAATTATTGGTATAGTAATTGTTGCATCATATCTCTCATATTATTGATTCGATTATTGTCACAGTATCATTTGCATTATATGATATATTATTAAGTCAATAATTGAGATGACAAAGTTATTCATATTATTAAATTACAATATTTACAATGTCTAGAAGTTCTGTCAAGGATAGGTTTGGTCACCTAATTGCGCGACAATAGGGAGAAATTCTTATTGGAAAGCCCCCTCTTTCTTGGGAACGACCTGGTTGATAAATATTATGAGTTATAATATTAATGATGAATGTTATTAATATTGAAGTTTTGCTCGGAGTTGAATTTGGAGACGCGGACGTGATATTTGAGTCCGAAACGATGAAATTAGTAAAAATAGACTATAAACACAAAATTTGTCGGTTTTTACTATTTGGTCAAAAAGTCAATAGTTGACTTTTTCGGGAAAAGTCAAACTTCGAAATTTCAAAATTTATATTTTTGATAAAAATAGTTTCATTATGTTGAAATTATTTGTGTTAGTGAAAATCGACATTAATTTCGATAAAAATTGATATCTGGAGGTTATTTTGACCAATCGGGTATTTAACCGGATAAATGAGCAATTGATTCCTATTATTTCACATGATTATAACTATTTGTTCACATTTGTATACTATTATTTCACATTCTTGTTACTATTAGGGGAGTTGGTGCAAAATTGATAATACTTGCATGACTAAGTTAAAATGGAGGTATGATGGAGGTACTTATCTTTTGTAATTTGTATTTTCACATGTACAGAACTATTGATTCACATGATTTACTATTGGGGGGGAGGTGGTGTAAGTTTGATAATACTTGCAGGACTAAATTAAAAGTGAAAGAAAAGTTGGAGGTATTGTTCTGTAATTTTTTGACCCCAAAATGTGCAATTATCGATACTATATTTTTCTATAAATAGAAGCTCATTCTTCCTTCATTTCTTACCAATTCACTAAAGCTATAGAGCACTTTTTATAGAGACAAATTATAGAGAGAAGCTATAGAGAGAAAATCTATAGAAGAAGAAGAAGCTCGCTACTTCACTACTCCTATATCCATTTCTTTTACGGTAGGGGTGTTATTTCTTTTGTATTCAAGAAGAGAACTTACATTATTCCATTTTTATTATTACGTTAGAATAACTCAGATATCATGCAGGCTACCCTATACTTTGTGAAATTCTTACGTTATTCCATTCTTTATTATTATGTTAGTTAATAACTTTGTCTACATGCAATCATCGCATACATGGTGAAATTCTTCTAATATTCCATTCTTTATTATTCTCATTTGGAATATCTTGTTTGTATGCGTTTCTGTGGGACGGGTTGGTTCCGTTATTTATTATTCATTTGAAATATCACATGCATGCTTTTCGTGGGACTTGGTTAGATTATTTATTATTCTGTTGGAATATCCTGTCGGTGCATTTTACGCCGAACCTGGTTCCGTTATTTATTATTCTGTTGGAATAACCTGCATGTGCGGTCTATCGTATGCATGGTGATTTCTTTTGTTATTCCATTCTTTATTATACTCAGTTGGTTAAAACTTTGACTTCTATAATCCATGAAATTAGTAGAATATCTTAGATATTTGCGCTTCATCCAGTATCTTTTCATGGAAATATTCTTCTGAGCATTCTTGAATTTTACTCTACAAAGCAGTATCATGTTGACAATTTGGACGTTATCAGTTCCTAGATAAATTAATTCTTGAACTTGTTTTATTGAATTCTTATATCACTGTCATCATCCTCATGTTTATATTTTGTTGAAAGTCATCTGTGGCCTGTAGTGCATAGATGGACTTGGTATGATTATGATCAGGGATTATTCGGTATAATCATAACCGTAATGTTACAAATGATGTGAAAAAAGTCCTCATTGGCCCGTAGTGCATTGATGGACAGTTTTTGGTATGATTATGGCTATGGATTCTCTTTGGCGGTAGTGCAAAGATGAATTGTTTTATGGCATGATCAGGACCGTTGATGAAAACATAATTATCTTTAGCCGTAGTGCATGGATAATTCGTGGTCGTGATACTAAAGAATATCCTTGGCCGTAGTGCAGGGGTGATTCGATGATGTGGATTATTTATTAAGCTGAGTCTCAGCGATATAAGTGATGAAAAACCTTTTAAATCATAGAAGATGGTAGATTTTATTCCCTACTTGACTATTCTAATGGATTATTTGTTCCGCTGCAGTTAAACTTGATAGTTATTATATTTTATTAGTTTAACACTGTTGAAGGCTAATGATAAATTATTCTGCATTATCTTAGTCATAATATTTCTTACTGGGCTAGTTGAGCTCACCCTTTCTTTTACTGTTCTCTTCAGGAAATGAGAACGTAGCTGGGACTAGTCGGGGAACGGAGTGATGGTCCTAGATGGTGCATTAGTAGTCCTCACTATTCTGTGAAATAGTGCTATAATATTGTAATGAGGACTCCTTTTGAGTTTGTATACTCTCTAGTAGACAATAATTGTATTCAAACTCATAGTTTATGTTTTGTCGTATTGTACACGACAGTTGTATTATTAAGTTGTATTTGTATTCTGTACCATGTATCTGGCGACACAAGATGGGTGATGTATACCTAATTTTGGGGGCGTCACAATATATCTAATCATTCAATAAATCAATCATTCTTTTAGTGCAAACTTTAACTCAACAAATTTCAAAATCTCAAAATCTCATCTTGCTATCGCAAAGAAATTTCATATCAAATAATTTTAATATCTTACTAGAATAACTGAAAAGTCTAGAATAACCGAAAAGTTAATTTACTCCAAAAGATTAATCTTATTACCTCGAACCTCTACAACTCAAAATTACAAGAGATCCTCTGTATTTAATAGCTTTCACTTTATCATAATATCCCACCGATACACATACCTCAAATTATCCACAAACTTAACAAAATTTAAAGCATAACCCAAATCAAATCAAATTCTAAGATCTCATAATAATTGATACCTGACATAACTCTAACAAATAATTCTTCAATATAAAATATTCGCTGATATAAGTACTTATATAATAAGCGCATCTCATATAAGATCATTTCTTATCTGCACAAAGTATAGATTTATTCACCTCAATGATTCAATCACAATTATTAACTAATATCATTGCTCCAACGCATAACAATGATAATCTTAACAAATTATCTCACCTTTCTCAAATCAACTACAACTCGAAAAGTGGAGGACACTTCGTCAAAATCAAGACCAACCAAACAGAGAACAAAATCGAATCGAACTCCTACGTCTACCCAGTGATTTACCCACAACTCACAGGTCAAACCTAAATAGGTTTTCTACAAGAAAGAACCTAAGCTCTGATACCATCTCTGTAACACCCCCTTCCCGAAAAGGAAAGGGAGGTCACGTGCAAAGCACAACAAACCTTAAAACAAATAAACAAAGCACTAACAACCTCAACATATTAATAGTGGTGATCCATTAATAAAGTAATAAGTACAATTCTCCAAACTGAGTCAAAATAATCAAAACTTAAAATTCGAATCAACCTAAATGGTCAAAGGCAAAACTCTCATCACACTAGCCCTGAATCACCCCTGCAAACCTGCCGGAAGAAAAACACAGCATGAGCCAATTGCCCAGTACGGATACAGATATACAAAAGATATACAACTGATATACGAAAATAACTAAGACAAAATACTGAACAAAGCTTCAAGTGCAAATACGAACGGAAATATAATATCCAAAGATCTGAATGGAATATATCTGAATCAACATAATTGACGAAACCAATAAGAGAATAAAGAAATAACGAATTGAAGTAACTAACTCAATGACTTGAACTGAACAGAAACCAGCAAAACTAATCCAATAAAATAATAGGCTGAAACAAATGGTTGGAGTTATTTCATACCGAATGAGATCAAAAATATATCTTGCCACACAGGCAAGTCAAACTAATGCCACACAGGCAAATCAAATGATGCCACACAGGCAACCAAAATAATGCCACACAGACAAATCACATATTGGACCGCGAATCCAAATGTATGCAAATTGGATAGTGTGTTTGGCACAACATCACCAATCCGCAGAACAGAAAACTAGGGCTAACCCATACGCCTCCCACAACAAAACACCAAATGGCCCACTTCCTCCGGAGCCCAAAACGAGACGCAGTGGACTAATCACACCACCACGGAAAGTGTCATGCTTCTCGTGCAAGACGACATACTGTGGTGGTACCCCTACGGTGGTTATAGCTCGGTATACCCTACAAAGATATTCTAACAAAAATATCATGTCACAACACATGCGATATAATACCAACAAAAGGGTTCTATATGTACATGTTAAACCAAATCAAATTATAGTCACAAGGTTTCAAAAAGAAGGTAGCAACATGTACCGCTCTACAATTATCAAAATAAATATTAGACATTATAGCCTCATTCAAAGAGTACAAGTACGAGTCCAATGTGTCAACTCCAAAATGAAATAAATATATCAATTTCACAAGAAACAATTATGTGAAATAATAACAGAAATTCAAAACGAGGAACAAAACGAACAAATCAAATTTAACAAAGGTATCGCTGAAAGAATACGGAATCCGTACCTGATACTTCCAAACCATTTATAGCACACTCCACAAAATGTTACCCTCAAATGTCAACGATATCAAATACGAAACGTTATTCGCAACCTAAATATATTCACCTCAAATTAAAAACAATCCAAACTAATAATTCCAAAGTAATTCATAATCTATTTAATATGCCTTTAATCATCGCCTTTTATCAATAACTAATACTCCAAAATTTATATTCCAAAAATAACTCTTTAAATTCCCTCCATCCGATCTAATAAAAGGTAATAATAATACAATTATAAGTTACTTACTAATTATAATTTATATAATATGAAATTGATTCTCCAATTACATCAATTTTACAAAATAACCTTAATTAAATTATAATTTATCTTCTAATCATTTTTTTCCTTTTTATTATACTTTAACAAATTAATAACCTAAAGATATTATACATATAATAAACTTTATTCATTCAATAAAGTAATATTGTGATATAAGTATATATATCATGAGTGTTGGTGGTTAACATGCGTAAAGCTTAATCATGATTCAAAAGCTTTTTTTTTTTTTACATGTTCAATATATATAAATATAATCCAATGTACTCTAATCCAACAATAATCTGGAAAACTTATATATACATATACATAACTAGTCTAATCAATCATGTGTACCATCAATAACAGTAAAATTTCTATTAAAACACCTCTAATTTTGTGCAAGAAGAAGTCTGATAACACATATATATATATATATATATATATACATATATATGAATATTATACTCAATAAATATAATAAGAAACCACAAACAGAGTTACATGTATAACAAAAAGGATTCAATTCCTAATCTTCACAGTGTCGCCTCTTCTTTTTCTTTCAGATGAATAATGGCTTGAGTATATAATACGGTTTGTGTTTTAGTTATTTATTATCAATATTTAATTAATTCTCCTAGTTCTAATAGGATTTATTAGCCACATATAATTTAAACCTAATTAATTTTAAAGCCCAAATTGTACTAAATTAATTTACCCATCACTTATTAATATTTATTAGCCCACACAAATTAAATAACTAGTTTGACCCAAATAAATGACAAAGTCCAAATAATATGTTTTAAGAATATAAATTTAATATTATTATAATTTTTTTTCGGGATATTACAGGGCTTTCCGATAAGGATTTCTCCCTATTGGCGTGCAATTAGGTGACCAAACCTCTCCTTGACAGAACTTCTAGACATTGTCAATATTGTAAATAATCATATGAATAACTTTGTCTTCTCAATTATTGATTTAATAATAATAAATATTATCTGAGATAATACCGTGATAATAATTGAATCAATAATATGAAAGATATGATGCAATAATTATCATGTAGCAATAATTGAGTATAAGCCGGTGACTTCTTACGTAAGCATCAATAATCAATACTGGTGTGCTACTATGCAACCACGCCAGACATTTGACTTTTTTACTAGGGTAGTTCAACGGTTTAACGGTAGAACTTTCATTTGTTATTTTTATAAAAGATAATTACATCGTTTTTTAACTACGACAATACTTTCGTTTATGGGGTCCACCAATGATTGTGCCATCGCATTTAATATTCCTTGTTAAAACGAATATTCCCCAACACAATGAATATTTTATAACAACTTTCTTACTTTGCAAAATTTTCAAATATCACCCTTAACTTTAAACTTTTATCAATTTAACTATTTACCAAAATAGAAAAATTGAATACTTTTATTTCATAAAATTCGGGATCTCACATTAGTGGCTTCTACTTTAGCAATTATTGATAATCAGAAATATTGTTCAATACTGTGTACTACTATGGAGTGCCACGTACTACTGTGGAATAACGCGTATTACTGTACTTTTATCACCAGGTATTTCAACAGTTAACGGTAAAAGTTCTGCCACCAATTTTTAAAAAGGTTGTTTTTGTTGCTTCCTATATCTGACAATTATTTTGTTGTGGGGTCCACCAATGATTGGTTATTTCGGCGCCGTCGTACGAATATTCTCTAACAAAAATAATATTCTCCGACAAAACGAATATTTCCCGACTACTATTTACTTTGTATAATTTGAACATATCACCTATAATTATAATATTTATTAAATTAACATCTTACTATTTAGAATAATATTTAAATAAAATTAAATCTTATTTATAAAAAGTTGAGGTCTTACATCAAGCATAACATTAGATTCTTTTTTACATATATTATAATTAGCTATTAATGTATAATATTTTATTTTGCTAAAGAATATCAAATTTGCATACTTGTCAATAAATACTTATTATGACTTGTTCAAGCTTTTATATAAATATTAATTTTTGAGATTACTTAATAGTTTTATGTGTATGGCTGTGAATATATTCTAATAGTTTATTTTGTCAACTAATGATATAGATTAAACTTTTAATTTACAATTTTAAGTTATTTTTATAAAGTTATAAAGTGTAATTCACTAAAGAGGCGTGGGGATTGTTTCGAATTTAATAAAAAATTGATAGAGGACAAATATCACCTTTTAGTATAATATACACTTTATTTGTAATAATATATATTATAATGAATAAAATATACACTTTTGTAATATATTTAAACTTTGTAACAACTTTCTTACAAAATCATAAATTAAAAACGTAATTACATGTCTTCAAATTCAATAGTCAAATAATAATAATAATAATAATAATAATAATAATAATAATAATAAGGATCAAAGATTGATGTAAATAAAGCACGTCTGTCAATGATTTACAGAGGATAAAAGCCACAACGCCATAACACGGCTAAAGGCAAAGTCCTAAAACATGACTTGGGTGACGTTCCACTTAATCAGACATCAATCTTAATCTATCTCATCTAGTAAGATGGCATGAATTTTTAAAGGCATATTAAATATATATTAGCAGATAAATTATTACATATATGATCTCATAAAGTTACTGTTGATTTGGGGGTCTTCCCAAAACTATAAGTAAACTGTGTTTCTTCCTGTATAGAGTTTTTAGTTAAAATGATAAATTGTTTGATTTGTTGAATCGTTTCTAAAAAATAAGAACGATTATGGCTATTGGATGCGATTTGATATGTTTGTTTTATAACGATTATTGTTTTCGATGATGATAATCTAAAAGCTCTAGTAAAGAGACATAATAATTAATGTAAACAATACTTAAAACTTACAAGGAGCCTTGGATATCTTCAAACTTCAAACTTATATATTCAATATTTAGAGAGAGGAGAGAGAGAATAGAGAAAGCGTAAAAAGAAAATCGCCTCAACAATGGGTAAGGACATCCCCTTTTATACAAGAAAGAAAATGAGAAAGGATTTGGCGTGTCCTTGGTAGTGGAGTCGATCAGTAATCCTTATCTTTTCTTCTTTAACTCTCAACCGTAGGAAGTGGAAGGCGTGAGACAGGTTGTCGGTTGAGTGGAGTATTATTGACAGCTGGCGTCATTTTTTGATAATTGAAGTGCAGTTGGCCATGTCTTTTTTGCTGGTGGAGGTACTGTGGTTGTCCTTTTCTGATTATTGATCCTTGTAGTGGAGAATAGCTTTATGCTTTTCCTTTTCCTTTTTGTCTTGTTCCATTTTCTCGAAAATCATGGAAGTGAGAGAATCCCAAAAGTCTCCCATGGTGGGTTCGGTTCTTGACTTTCTCCGCATTAAGACGTTGAATTGATTGTCATCTGTTTAGATTCATCATCGCTAATTTGTTTTTATAGAAACATCATCTTGGACTAGAGATCGTAGGAATTGTATTTTTATATAATCCATGGTCTTGACTATGAGTTCGGGCCATTAGATTTGGAAACTTCATTTTAAGTCTGCTTGGATTTTGACAAAAGGATTGATTGTGTGTTGGTCTTTGGAAGGCTTTGAGGTATAACATCTAAACAAGGTGAGTATGATTTTCTATGGATTTGAGAAGTTACGGTAAAGTGGGATTAAGTCCTTTATCCCACCATTTGGTAAAAAAATACCCTTTTAAGGCGGGAATTTTATTCGATAGTCACATTGAAATCCCATTTCCATATCCAAGGATCTTGAAACGAATTATGAAATGGGCGATAATTTAAGCATTGATAAATCTTTATTCTTGGTATATGGTAAGCATAAGCTACTTGCCATTCTTTGAATCTTTGTTTGAGCAGGATTCAATAGGGTTTCAAGAGTGATTCCAAATTTATCCCACCAAACGAAAAACCGGGTTGGGAATTTCATTTTTAGAACATCAGATGATATCTGGATAAACCAACTATGATTATGAATTGGATTCTGATAATAAAATACCTGTGTGAAGGAATCAATATAATCCCAATAGTTGTATCTGGTTTCTGCTGTGTGACTGAATTCAATAGTTCGAGTAGTATGGGGATTAATACCCCAATTAGCAAGAGGCATGATGCTCTTGACGGTTGTTTTACTGTATTGGATTGGACTAGCTGATTTTGATGGATCATGAAGCGTATGCTTAATGTCCATGGATGCTGTTTCAAGGATAATTTGCTCATAAACATAGCGATAATGATTGATGTGACGCCCCCAAAATTAGGTATACGTCACCCATCTTGGGTCGCCACTTATATGGTACATAAATTCAAATACAAACTTAATTATACATCTGTCGTGTAACATACGATAATACATAAACTGAGAGTTCTAATAGGAATATTGTCATTTAGACAATATCCATACTCAAGGAGTCCTCATTACATTTATTGTCACACTATTTAACAGAATAGTGAGGACTACTAATGCTATCTTGGGACCATCACTCTTTTCCAAGACTCGTCCCAATTTATATTCTCATTTCACGAAGAAAAAAGTGAAAGAAAGGGTGAGCTCAACTAGCCTCAAAGAAGAAATATTATAACTAAGATAATGCAGAATAAATTATCAATAGTCTTCAACAATGTTAAAGCGATAAAATACAATAGACAACCGGTTTAAGCGCAGCTGAATATGCAATCCATTAAAAGAGTCAGTAGAAAATAAAGTCTACTATCTTTTAGGTTTTAAAAGTTTTCATCAATTTTTATCACTAAGACTCGGTTTAATGAATAAACCACAATATCTAATCATCCACGTACCACGGTCAAGGATTTTCATCAAATTATCAATGGTCGTGACTATACCGAATCACCCCCGGTCATAATCATACCAAAATTATCCATCATTTGCATTACAGTGCCACCGAGGACTTTTGTCACATCATTTATATCAAGCCATGATTATACCGAATGATCCTCGGTCATAATCATACTAAGTTCATCTATGCACGTAAGCCAAAGATAACATAATATAACATGAGGATGATGACAATGACATAATAATTCAATAAAACAAGTTCACGAATTAATTTATTCAGGGAACTAATAACGTCCAAATTGTCAACATGATCTTCGCTTTCAGAGAGTAAAATTCAAGAATGATCGGAAGAATATTTTCATGAAAAGATCTTCGATGAAACACAAATATCAAGAATATTCTACTAATTTCATGGAGTATAGAAGTCAAAGTTTTAACCAATTTGGGTATAATAAAGAATGGAATAACAAAGGAAATCACCGTGCATGCGGACTTAAGATGGCAAGTTATTCAACAAGTAATAATAATAACGAAACCGGTGGGGTGAAATTCACACCCACATGATGTTCCAACAGAATAATAAAGATGGAACCCGGATCCGGTGTAAAACACACAGATAGGATATTCCAATGAGAATGATAAAGACGCGAAACGTCGGTGTAAACACATGCATGGATGTTCCAACGTAATAATAATAAAGACGGAACCAGTCAAATTGTAAAACATCTGATGCAAGGATGTTCCAAATGAATAATAGAAGAATGTCACCAAGTATAGGGTAAACCACGATCTGATTATGTATAGGGTATGTCTGGCGATCTGAGTTATTCAACAGAATAATAAAAATGGAATAACAGAGGGATTTCACCAAGTATAGGGTATGCACATGATACAAAGTTATTCAACAGAATAATAAAGAATGGAATAATGAAGTTCTCTTCATGAATAAGAAAGAATAACACCCCTTACAGGTACAACAAATAATATCCCTTACCTTAGAAGAAATGAATATTGGAAAAATGAAGTAGAGAATACTTTTCTTCTTTCTCTCTATAGTTTTCTCTCTCAGAGTTTCAATGAATTCGTAAGAAATAATGAAGGAATGAGCGTTCTATTTATAGAAAAAGCGAGGGTGGCTCTTGGTCTTAACGAAGGGTCAAAATGACTCTTGGTAATATTGAAGAGACAACTACTATTTCATGAAGGGTAATTAACCCTTGGAATCAAGTTTAGATTAACTCTTGGTAATATTGAAGGGACAACTCTTATTTGCGAAGGGATAATTACTATTGACGAAGGTAATTACAATTCACAAAGGTAATTACTATCGACGGAAGGTAAATACTATTGACGAAGGTAATTACTATTCACAAAGGTAATTACTATTCACAAAGGTAAATACTATTGGCGCAGTAATTACTTTATTCACAAAGGTAATTACTATTCACAAAGGTAAATACTATTGGCGAAGGTAATTACTATTCACAAAGGTAATTACTATTGACGAAGGTAAATACTATTATTGAAGGTAATTACTATTCACAAAGGTAATTACTATTCACAAAGGTAAATACTATTGGCGCGGTAATTACTATTCACAAAGGTAATTACTATTCACAAAGGTAAATACTATTGATTGAAGGTAATTACTATTCACAAAGGTAATTACTATTCACAAAGGTAAATACTATTGATTGAAGAGACTCTTAGATGATGACATATGGGCCCCCATAAAATAATCAAACTTACCACAAACGTCTCATAATGGACTCTTTATATACATCAAGGATTGAATAAATATTACCACAAATCATTTTATTTTTAATCAACACATATTTAATCTTTTAACAATTATTAATCATTTACAACTTGTCGTCTCAATTAATAATTTAACATATTATACAGATGATACTGTGACAATAATTGAATCAATAATATAAGAGATATGATGCAACAATTATTGTAGCAATAATTGAGCATAGCTGAGTGACTTCTCACGTAAGCATCAATAATCAATATCGTGTGCTACTATACAACTACGCGTCTTACTGTACTTTTTACTAAGGGTAGTTCAGCGGTTTGACGATAACACCTCTCCTTAGTTATTTTTATAGAAAAATAATTTTGTCGTTTTCTAACTACGACAATACTTCCGTTATGGGGTTCATCATCGATCGATTAGTAGTAATACGAATATTCCCAGACAAAAAGAATATTCCCCACCAAACGAATATTTTATAACAACTTGCTTACTTTGCAAAATTTATAAATATTACCCACAACTATAACATTATATCAAATTTATTCGATAATATTCAAAATAATATTTATAGAAAATTCATCTTTATTTAAAAAAGCTGGGGTCTTACAACCTCCCCTTCTTATGAAATTTCGCCCTCGAAATTAGGGTACGTACCTGATATGATAAAGAGGTGAGCATACCTTGAATACCTTTATCGTAAAAAATAATTTCCCCACGATGGTTATCATTGTTCGATAGTAATTTGCCACCGATATGATTATTATTCGTATTATTGTTGGTCGTTACCTTTTGTTTGAAATTTGAATCAACACTCTCATGTGCTTCATTGCTTATCTCGGCATTTTAGGATGTCATTCTCAAACACCGTCACAAAATAAGGGTTAATTAACATATCACATATTATTCCTATACTCGACCGACCAATTAAATACCAAATAAATTTAGGTAGGTCATACTAGCGAAGGAATTCCCGTCTCTCCCTCCTAGTTCTTATCTCACATCTCACCTGGGGATCATATCCCTAAGCTCGATACCAATTGTGACGCCCCAAAATTAGGTATCGTCACCCATCTTGGGTCGCCACTTACATGGTACATAAATTCAAATACAAACTTAATTATACATCCGTAGGTGTAACATACGACAATACATAGCCCCGAGAGTTCTAATAGGAATATTGTCATTTAGACAATATCCATACTCAATGAGTCCTCATTACATTTATTGTCACACTATTTAATGTAATAGTGAGGACTACTAATGCTATCTTGGGACCATCACTCTTTTCCCGACTCGCTTCGTCGACTATATTCTCATTTCACAAGAGAACAAAGTGAAAGAAAGGGTGAGCTCAACTAGCCCGAAGAAGAAATATTATAACTAAGATAATGCGAGAATAAATTATCAATAGTCTTCAACAATGTTAAACCGATAAAATATAATAGACAACCGGTTTAAGCTGCGGAATAAATATGCAATCCATTAAAAGAGTCAAGTAGAAAATAAAGTCTACTATCTTTTATGTTTTAAAAAGTTTTCATCAATTTTTATCACTAAGACTCGGTTTAATGAATAAACCATAATATCTAATCATCCCCGCACTACACGGTCAAGGATTTTCATCAAATTATCAATGGTCGGACTATACCGAATCACCCTCGGTCATAATCATACCAAAAATTATCCATCATCGCATTAAAGCCACCGAGGACTTTTGTCACATCATTTATATCAAGCCATGATTATACCGAATGATTCCCTGGTCATAATCATACTAAGTTCATCTATGCACGTAAGCCAAAGATAACATAATATAACATGAGGATGATGACAATGACATAATAATTCAATAAAACAAGTTCACTTAATTAATTTATTCAGAACTAATAACGCCCAAATTGTCAACATGATATCGCTTTGTAGAGTAAAATTCAAGAATGATCGGAAGAATATTTCCATGAAAAGATAATTGGATGAAACACAAATATCAAGAATATTCTACTAATTTCATGGAGTATAGAAGTCAAAGTTTTAACCAACTGGGTATAATAAAGAATGGAATAACAAAGGAAATCACCATGCATGCAGATTTAGACAGATAAAAGTTATTCCAATGTAATAATAATAACGAAACCAGTCGGGTGAAATTCACAATCGGCGAGGATGTTCCAACAGAATAATAAAGATGGAACAGATCCGGTGTAAAACACACGATGATAGGATATTCCAAAGAATGATAAAGAAGCGGAACCGGTCCGGTGTAAAAACACATGCATGGATGTTCCAGCAGAATAATAATAAAAGAGCGGAACCAGTCGGTGTAAAACATCTGCACGAGGATGTTCCAATGAGAATAATAGAAGAATGTCACCAAGTATAGGGTAAACCACATTATCACAGATTATGTATAGGGTATGTGGCAGATATCTGAGTTATTCAATGTAATAATAAAAATGGAATAATGAGAGGATTTCACCAAGTATAGGGTATGCAGCGTATACAAAGTTATTCCAATGAGAATAATAAAGAATGGAATAATGTAAGTTCTCTTCATGAATAAGAAAAGAATAACACCCTTACGTACAACAAATAATATCCCTTACCTTAGAAGAACTGAATATTGGAAAAATGAAGTAGCGAATACTTTTCTTCTTTCTCTCTATAGTTTCTCTCTAGAGTTTCAATGAATTCGTAAGAAATAATGAAGGAATGAGCGTTCTATTTATAGAAAACCGAGGGTGGCTCTTGGTCTTAACGAAGGGTCAAAATGACTCTTGGTAATATTGAAGAGACAACTACTATTTCATGAAGGGTAATTAACCCTTGGAACAACCGGCGGCGAGTTAACTCTTGGTAATATTGAAGGGACAACTACTATTTGCGAAGGGGTAATTACTATTCGACGAAGGTAATTACAATTCACAAAGGTAATTACTATTGATTGAAGGTAAATACTATTGACGAAGGTAATTACTATTCACAAAGGTAATTACTATTCACAAAGGTAAATACTATTGACGCAGGTAATTACTATTCACAAAGGTAATTACTATTCACAAAGGTAAATACTATTGACGAAGGTAATTACTATTCACAAAGGTAATTACTATTGACGAAGGTAAATACTATTGACGAAGGTAATTACTATTCACAAAGGTAATTACTATTCACAAAGGTAAATACTATTGACGCAGGTAATTACTATTCACAAAGGTAATTACTATTCACAAAGGTAAATACTATTGACGAAGGTAATTACTATTCACAAAGGTAATTACTATTCACAAAGGTAAATACTATTGACGAAGAGACTCTTAGATGATGACATATGGGCCCCCCATAAAATAATCAAACTTACCACAAACGTCTCATAACAGACTCTTTATATACATCAAGGATTGAATAAATATTACCACAAATCATTTTATTTTTAATCAACACATATTTAATCTTTCAACAATTATTAATCATTTACAACTTGTCGTCTCAATTAATAATTTAACATATTATACAGATGATACTGTGACAATAATTGAATCAATAATATAAGAGATATGATGCAACAATTACTGTAGCAATAATTGAGCATAGCTGAGTGACTTCTCACGTAAGCATCAATAATCAATATCGTGTGCTACTATACAACCACGGCTTCTTCTCGTACTTTTTACTAAGGGTAGTTCAACGGTTTTAATGGTAACACCTCCGCCGTTATTTTTATAGAAAAATAATTTTGTCGCTTTTCTAACTACGACAATACTTCCGTTAATGGGTTCACCAATTGATTGAGTAGTAATATTTAATATTCCCCGACAAAAAGAATATTCCCCACCAAACTAATATTTTATAACAACTTGCTTACTTTGCAAAATTTATAAATATTACCCACAACTATAACATTATATCAAATTTATTCCATAATATTCAAAAATAATATTTATAGAAAATTCATCTTTATTTATAAAAGTCAGGGTCTTACAACCTCCCTTCTTATGAAATTTAAGCCTCGAAATTAGTACGACGACATGATATGATAAAGAGGTGAGCATACCTTGAATACCTTTATCGTTAAAAATATTAAATTCATCTTCGTAATCAGGCCAAAGATATTCATTAACAATTCATCTTTGCACTACTGGTGCCAAAGATATACAAATCAGTAAAACCAATAATCTTTGAGACGCGACTTAATAGTATCACGACCACGAATTATCCATGCACCTTCTTGGCCAAGGATATTCGTGTTTTCAATTACGACCATGATTATACCGAATAATCTTGGTCATAATCATACCAAGTCTATCAATGCACTACTACTAAAGATGACTTTTTACCACATCCATGAATTAATATTTCATTCTTTGAGACTCATTTCAATAATTAATCCATATCATCGAATCATCCCCGCACTATGTGCCGAGGATATTCATTAGATATCACGACCACGAATTATCCATGCACTACGGCCAAAGATAATCGTGTATTCATTAGTATCACGACCACAAATTATCCATGCACTACTGACCAAAGATAATCGTGTATTCATTAAGAGTATCACGACCACAAATTATCCATACACACTGACAAAGATAATCGTGTATTCATTAGTATCACGACCACAAATTATCCATACACTACGTACAAAGATAATCGTGTTTTTAATTACGGTCATGATTATACCGAACAATCCTCGGTCATAATCATACCAAGTCCATCTATGCACGTGAGCCATGTATGACTTTCAACATAATATAAGCATGAGGATTATGTCAATGATAAAAGAATCAATCAAATGAGATAAAGGATAAATATTAAATATTTATAATATAATTTATCCATGATTCAAGAATATCCCCATGTTATCAATCACTTAATAATCTTATAATCTAATATCATTAATATTATAACAATATTTTAATCACTTCTTAAATTTATAAACAATTTATTTCAATTGTTTACACTTTACCATATAATGCATTTAATCATTCAAAATGCCATACTCATAAGATATCATCATCAATGATCAAATCCTCATCAAAAAATATGCATATACTCTATATAGGATTCTCTAGCCATAAAATCCTATTTTCCAATTTTGTTACTTCACATAACAAATTTAACTCATATGTTCAGTATTCAAACTATTTTTATGAAAATATCAAATCAGTTCCAAAAATATTTCTTTTCTGGGATTTAGCATAATATAGTCCCATAATGAAAATATATTTTTCTCGAAATTTTTAAAATTTATTTACTATTTTTCAAAAATCAATTTCTAATTAATTCCTTAAGAAATTTGCTACCTCAAGTTTAACTCCAGAAATTCCCAAATCTTGGCAGGACCTTACACATGTTAATGTAAGCCTCCAGTTTAAATTTCATGGTCATCGGAGTTATAGAACTCCAGTTATAGCATTTTTCGTCAAAAAAACCTAAATATTGAAATGGTCATAACTTGCTCATTTTAAGTCGGAATGAGCTCATTTTTGGACACGATGTTCTTTATACCATATACTTTTATGTCCCAAAAGGCCTGAATTTTTCTCACTAATTAAGTGGCCGAAATAGCCCTTACAAAAACGTGGCAGCAGCTTTTTGGACATTTTGAAGTTTTGACTCCTTTGCTAAAATCAGTCCACACGAAAATCTACAACACCTTTTTCAGTGATTCCACTTGGATTAGTTAGGTAACTCATAGATCTAACTCTAGGACTTGACCACACTCAAAAATTCAAAATATAATACGAGATTTGGTCAATTGAATTTCATGTTACGTTTTTCACCAAAATCTGGTTTTTAACTTCTTGTGATTTTTAAGAAACTTTCATGTTTTCACATACTAACCAACATAACTCATCATAACACTTACTAATACCACGTATACCCATGATTTTCATTAGTCCAATGCTTTTATTATGACTTTCATCATAAACCACGTAAACTGTTCATTTTAGTTGAAGAAATATTTGAGGGTTTAAGAAATGGGTTTTATACTGGGGTCAATATGAAATTCGATTTCACGCTCTACGTAGGCTAAGAAGTCTTCAAGAATACGCCAGGAAATTTATTAATAATAGAAATATCATTCAAAACTGTGACTTTCATCCAAGACTTGGATAGTACGTCATATTGATACCAACTGTGACTTCTATCCCTTAACCTAGATAGCACCTCACAATGATACCTATAAACTTGCCATCTTTATTCACGATGTCGCCTACAGAAAGTCTGGCTTCGGTGCATTCCACACAAGGAAGTCAACAACGAAAGGTTCGGGGCTCTTTACTTATGGCTTGATATGACAATAATTGACTTTAGTAGTTTGGTTACTTGAATTCGCACAACAAGTTGGTTATGAATATAAAAGCTAACAACCTTACGAAAAGCATGATGAGTAGTTAACCAATTGATTCCTAAAATCACATCAAAGGCAAATATTTTCAAAAAGATAAGATCGACAGGTAACGTGAAAGTGTTTATTTGAATCAAACAAGATTTAAAAATAGTAAGCGAACGAAGGCTCCTACTTAACGAAGTTTCAACCAATAAGTCAAAGTCTAACTTCTCCTGAGTCAAATTTAAACGTTGAAGCATAAGCAAGAGAGATAAAATAATGGGTAGAACCAGGGGTATCTTATAAGGTATAGACTTCGCAATTTATAATTAACTAACCCGTGCTAACCGTTCGGTTTTACTCGCTTTTGAGAAGTCATGAAAATGCACTTCCTAAAACCAACGACTTTGTTTTGTCCATATCCACCTTTGGTGCCACCGTCCCAGCTAGACTTGACTTTGGTGCACAACAAAATTGAGCTAAATGACCTTCTCTTCTTGCAATTTCCACTTCTATTATCTTTGCCATGATTACCACCGAAGTGGTTACCATTTTTAGCATGATAATTTCCCCCACGATGGTTATCATTGTTCTGATAGCCGTTGCCACCAGTATGATTATTATCGTATTGTTGGTCGTTACCTTTTGTTTGAGCTGAATCAACACTCTCATGTGCTTCATTGCTTATCTCAGCATTTTCAGATGTCATTCTCAAACACTGTCACAAAACAAGGGTTAATTAACATATCACATATTATTCCTATACTCTGACCGACCAATTAAATACCAAATAAATTTAGGTAGGTCATACTAGCGAAGGAATTCCCCGTCTCTCCCCTCCTAGTTCTTATCTCACATCTCAGCCAAGGATCATATCCCTAAGCTCTGATACCAACTGTGACGCCCCCAAAATTAGGTATACGTCACCCATCTTGGGTCGCCACTTACATGGTACATAAATTCAAATACAAACTTAATTATACATCTGTCGTGTAACATACGACAATACATAAACTGAGAGTTCTAATAGGAATATTGTCATTTAGACAATATCCATACTCAAGGAGTCCTCATTACATTTATTGTCACACTATTTAATGTAATAGTGAGGACTACTAATGCTATCTTGGGACCATCACTCTTTTTCCCCCGAGGCTCGTCCCAAATTTATATTCTCATTTCAAGAGAACAAAGTGAAAGAAAGGGTGAGCTCAACTAGCCCAAGAAGAAATATTATAACTAAGATAATGCGAGAATAAATTATCAATAGTCTTCAACAATGTTAAACCGATAAAATACAATAGACAACCAGTTTAAGCTGCGGTAATGAATATCAATCCATTAAAAGAGTCAAGTAGAAAATAAAGTCTACTATCTTTTAGGTTTTAAAAAGTTTTCATCAATTTTTATCACTAAGACTCGGTTTAATGAATAAACCACAATATCTAATCATCCACGTACTACCTGGTCAAGGATTTTCATCAAATTATCAATGGTCGTGACTATACCGAATCACCCCCTGGTCATAATCATACCAAAATTATCCATCATTCGCATTACGTGCCACCGAGGACTTTTGTCACATCATTTATATCAAGCCATGATTATACCGAATGATCCCCGGTCATAATCATACTAAGTTCATCTATGCACGTAAGCCAAAGATAACATAATATAACATGAGGATGATGACAATGACATAATAATTCAATAAAACAAGTTCACGAATTAATTTATTCAGGAACTAATAACGTCCAAATTGTCAACATGATCTTTCGCTTTGTAGAGTAAAATTCAAGAATGATCGGAAGAATATTTTCATGAAAGATCTTTGGATGAAACACAAATATCAAGAATATTCTACTAATTTCATGGAGTATAGAAGTCAAAGTTTTAACCAACTGGGTATAATAAAGAATGGAATAACAAAGGAAATCACCATGCATGCGGTACTTCGCATAGACAGGTTATTCCAACAGAATAATAATAACGAAACCAGGTCAGGTGAAATTCACACCGACAGGATGTTCCAACAGAATAATAAAGATGGAACCAGATCCGGTGTAAAACACACAGATAGGATATTCCAACAGAATGATAAAGACGGAACCAGGTCCGGTGTAAAAACACATGCACAGGATGTTCCAGCGAATAATAATAAAGAGCGGAACCAGTCCGGTGTAAAACATCTGCATGAGGATGTTCCAATGTAATAATAGAAGAATGTCACCAAGTATAGGGTAAACCACGATCTGATTATGTATAGGGTATGTGGCAGATCTGAGTTATTCCAACAGAATAATAAAAATGGAATAATGAGGATTTCACCAAGTATAGGGTATCACAGCGTATACAAAGTTATTCCAATGTAATAATAAAGAATGGAATAATGAAGTTCTCTTCATGAATAAGAAAGAATAACACCCTTACGAATACAACAAATAATATCCCTTACCTTAGAAGAACCTGAATATTGGAAAATGAAGTAGAGAATACTTTTCTTCTTCTCTCTATAGTTTCTCTCTCAGAGTTTCAATGAATTCGTAAGAAATAATGAAGGAATGAGCGTTTCTATTTATAGAAAAAGCGAGGGTGGCTCTTGGTCTTAACGAAGGGTCAAAATGACTCTTGGTAATATCAAGAGACAACTACTATTTCATGAAGGGTAATTAACCCTTGGAACACTGAAGCGGCAGTTAACTCTTGGTAATATTGAAGGGACAACTACTATTTGCGAAGGGATAATTACTATTGACGAAGGTAATTACAATTCACAAAGGTAATTACTATTGACGAAGGTAAATACTATTGACGAAGGTAATTACTATTCACAAAGGTAATTACTATTCACAAAGGTAAATACTATTGACGCAGGTAATTACTATTCACAAAGGTAATTACTATTCACAAAGGTAAATACTATTGACGAAGGTAATTACTATTCACAAAGGTAATTACTATTGACGAAGGTAAATACTATTGACGAAGGTAATTACTATTCACAAAGGTAATTACTATTCACAAAGGTAAATACTATCGACGCAGTAATTACTATTGGTAAACAAAGGTAATTACTATTCACAAAGGTAATTACTATCGACAAAAGGTAAATACTATTGGACGAAGGTAATTACTATTCACAAAGGTAATTACTATCTAGTAAATCTTTTTATTGAAGAGAGACTCTTAGATGATGACATATGGGCCCCCATAAAATAATCAAACTTACCACAAACGCCTCATAATGAGACTTTATATACATCAAGGATTGAATAAATATTACCACAAATCATTTTATTTTTAATCAACACATATTTAATCTTTTAACAATTATTAATCATTTACAACTTGTCGTCTCAATTAATAATTTAACATATTATATGAGATGATCTTTGTGACAATAATTGAATCAATAATATAAGAGATATGATGCAACAATTATTGTAGCAATAATCGAGCATAATTTGAGTGACTTCTCACGTAAGCATCAATAATCAATATCGTGTGCTACTATACAACTACGCTGTCTTATCGTACTTTTACTAATGGGTAGTTCACGGGTTTTAAGCAATAATTTCTCTGTAGAGTTATTTTTATAGAAAAATAATTTTGTCGTTTTCTAACTACGACAATACTTCCGTTGTGGGGTTCATCACTGATTGAGCCGTAGTACGAATATTCCCCGACAAAAAGAATATTCCCCGACCAAACGAATATTTTATAACAACTTGCTTACTTTGCAAAATTTATAAATATTACCCACAACTATAACATTATATCAAATTTATTCGATAATATTCAAAAATAATATTTATAGAAAATTCATCTTTATTTAAAAAAGCTGGGGTCTTACAACCTCCCCTTCTTATGAAATTTCGCCCTCGAAATTAGGGTACGTACCTGATATGATAAAGAGGTGAGCATACCTTGAATACCTTTATCGTAAAAAATAATTTCCCCCACGATGGTTATCATTGTTCGATACTTGCTGCCACCACGATATGATTATTATCGTATTGTTGGTCGTTACCTTTTGTTTGAAATTTGAATCAACACTCTCACGTGCTTCATTGCTTATCTCAAAGATTTTCGGATGTCATTCTCAAACACCGTCACAAAATAAGGGTTAATTAACATATCACATATTATTCCTATACTACGACCGACCAATTAAATACCAAATAAATTTAGGTAGGTCATACTAGCGAAGGAATTCCCGCTCTCCCCTCCTAGTTCTTATCTCACATCTCGGCTGAGGATCATATCCTAAGCTCGACGATACCAACCGTGACGCCCCAAAATTAGGTATACGCCACCCATCTTGGGTCGCCACTTACATGGTACATAAATTCAAATACAAACTTAATTATACATCCGTCCGTGTAACATACGACAATACATAAACCGAGAGTTCTAATAGAATATTGTCATTTAGACAATATCCATACTCAAGGAGTCCTCATTACATTTATTATCACACTATTTAATGTATAATAGTGAGGACTACTAATGCTATCTTCGGGACCATCACTCTTTTCCCGACTCGTCCCAAATTTATATTCTCATTTCTCAAGAGAACAAAGGAAAGAAAGGGTGAGCTCAACTAGCCCAAAGAAGAAATATTATAACTAAGATAATGCGTAATAAATTATCAATAGTCTTCAACAATGTTAAACCGATAAAATATAATAGACAACCAGTTTAATCAGCAATGAATATGCAATCCATTAAAAGAGTCAAGTAGAAAATAAAGTCTACTATCTTTTATGTTTTAAAAAGTTTTCATCAATTTTATCACTAAGACTCGGTTTAATGAATAAACCACAATATCTAATCATCCCCGCACCACTGGCCAAGGATTTTCATCAAATTATCAATGGTCATGACTATACCGAATCACCCCCGGTCATAATCATACCAAAAACTATCCATCATCGCATTATGTGCCATCGAGGACTTTTGTCACATCATTTATATCAAGCCATGATTATACCGAATGATCCCTGGTCATAATCATACTAAGTTCATCTATGCACGTAAGCCAAAGATAACATAATATAACATGAGGATGATGACAATGACATAATAATTCAATAAAACAAGTTCACGAATTAATTTATTCAGGAACTAATAACGCCCAAATTGTCAACATGATATCGCTTTAGTAGAGTAAAATTCAAGAATGATCAGAAGAATATTTCCATGAAAAGATACTGGATGAAACACAAATATCAAGAATATTCTACTAATTTCATGGAGTATAGAAGTCAAAGTTTTAACCAACTGGGTATAATAAAGAATGGAATAACAAAAGAAATCACCATGCATGCGGTAGATTCATGACATGACAAAGTTATTCCAATGTAATAATAATAAACTAAACTGTGTCGTCGTGAAATTCACACGCATGGGATGTTCCAAATGTAATAATAAAGATGGAACCAGATCCTGTAAAAACACATGGAATAGGATATTCCAACAGAATGATAAAGAGCGGAACCGTGTCCGGTGTAAAACACATGATGCATGTGATGTTCCAACAGAATAATAATAAAACGGAACCAGTCCGTGTAAAAAACACATGCATGGATGTTCCAAATGTAATAATAGAAGAATGTCACCAAGTATAGGGGTAAACCACGATACAGATTATGTATAGGGTATGTCACAGACAAAAGTTATTCCAATGTAATAATAAAAAATGGAATAACAGAGGGATTTCACCAAGTATATAGGGTATGCCACAGATACAAAAGTTATTCCAATGTAATAATAAAGAATGGAATAATGTAAGTTCTCTTCATGAATAAGAAAGAATAACACCCCTTACGGTACAACAAATAATATCCCTTACCTTAGAAGAACTGAATATGGAAAATGAAGTAGCGAATAATACTTTTCTTCTTTCTCTCTATAGTTTTCTCTCTAGAGTTTCAATGAATTCGTAAGAAATAAATGAAGGAATGAGTTTTCTATTTATAGTAAAAACCGAGGGTGGCTCTTGGTCTTAACGAAGGGTCAAAATGACTCTTCGTAATATCAAGAGACAACTACTATTCATGAAGGGGTAATTAACCCTCGAACAATCAAGAGGCAGTTAACTCGTAATATCAAGGGACAACTACTATTCATGGAAGGGGTAATTACTATCGACGAAGGTAATTACAATTCACAAAGGTAATTACTATCGACGAAGGTAAATACTATTGACGAAGGTAATTACTATTCACAAAGGTAATTACTATTCACAAAGGTAAATAAGGTAATTACTATTCACAAAGGTAATTACTATTCACAAAGGTAAATACTATTCGACGAAGGTAATTACTATTCACAAAGGTAATTACTATCGACGAAGGTAAAATTATCGACGAAGGTAATTACTATTCACAAAGGTAATTACTATTCACAAAGGTAAATACTACTATCGACGAAGGTAATTACTATTCACAAAGGTAATTACTATTCACAAAGGTAAATACTATCGACGAAGGTAATTACTATTCACAAAGGTAATTACTATTCACAAAGGTAAATACTATCGACGAAGAGACTCTTAGATGATGACATATGGCCCCCCATAAAATAATCAAACTTACCACAAACGCCTCATAATGTACTCTTTATATACATCAAGGATTGAATAAATATTACCACAAATCATTTTATTTTTAATCAACACATATTTAATCTTTCAACAATTATTAATCATTTATAACTTGTCGCCTCAATTAATAATTTAACATATTATATATGATGATGATTGTGACAATAATTGAATCAATAATATAAGAGATATGATGCAACAATTATCAGTAGCAATAATTGAGTATAGCTAAGTGACTTCTCACGTAAAGCATCAATAATCAATATCGTGTGCTACTATACAACCACGCCAGACATCGTACTTTTACTACCGGGTAGTTCAACAATTTTTATTGCAGAATACCTCCGCCGTTATTTTTATAGAAAAATAATTTTGTCGCTTTTCTAACTACGACAATACTTCCGTTATGGGGTCCACCTAATGATTGAGTGAGCCGTAGCATTTAATATTCCCCACAAAAAGAATATTCCCCACCAAACGTAATATTTTATAACAACTTGCTTACTTTGCAAAATTTATAAATATTACCCACAACTATAACATTATATCAAATTTATTCCATAATATTCAAAAATAATATTTATAGAAAATTCATCTTTATTTATAAAAGTCGGGTCTTACAACCTCCCTTCTTATGAAATTTAAGCCCTCGAAATTAGGGTACGACACGATATGATAAAGAGGTGAGGATACCTTGAATACCTTTATCGTTAAAAATATTAAATTCATCTTCAATCCGCCAAAGATATTCATTAACAATTCATCTTTGCACTATGTGCCAAAGATATACAATCAGAAACCAATAATGCCGAGACGCAATTTTAATAAGTATCACGACCACTAATTATCCATGCTTCATCGCCAAGGATATTCGTGTTTTCAATTACTACCATGATTATACCGAATAATCCTTGGTCATAATCATACCAAGTCTATCAATGCACTACTACCAAAGATGACTTTTTTACCACATCCATGAATTAATATTTCATTCACGAGACTCACTCAATAATTAATCCATATCATCGAATCATCCCCGCACTACGTGCCAAGGATATTCATTATTAGTATCATCCATGACCACGCCCAAAGAATCACAAATTATCCATGCACTACTACCAAAGATAATCGTATTCATTAGTATTCATTAAGTATCACGACCACAAATTATCCATGCACTACTACCAAAGATAATCGTAGTATTCATTAGTATCACGACCACAAATTATCCAAATTATCCATGCACTACCAAAGATAATCGTGTATTCATTAGTATCACGCACCACAAATTATCCATACACTACGTGCCAAAGATAATCGTGTTTTAATTATTTACCATGATTATTATACCGAACAATCCACGGTCGTCATAATCATACCAAGTCCATCTATGCACGTGAGCCACAGATGACTTTCAACATAATATAAGCATACGAGGATTATGTCAATGATAAAAAGAATCAATCAAATGAGATAAAGGATAAATATTAAACATTTATAATATAATTTATCCATGATTCAAGAATATCCCCATGTTATCAATCACTTAATAATCTTATAATCTAATATCATTAATATTATAACAATATTTTAATCACTTCTTAAATTTATAAACAATTTATTTCAATTGTTTACGCTTTACCATATAATGCATTTAATCATTCAAAAATGCCATACTCATAAGATATCATCATCAATGATCAAATCCCTCATCAAAAAATATGCATATACTCTATATAGGATTCTCTAGCCATAAAATCCTATTTTCCAATTTTGTTACTTCACATAACATATTTAACTCATATGTTCAGAATTCAAACTATTTTTATGAAAATATCAAATCAGTTCCAAAAATATTTCTTTTCTGGGATTTAGCATAATATAGTCCCATAATGAAAATATATTTTTCTCGAAATTTTTAAAATTTATTTACTATTTTTCAAAAATCAATTTCTAATTAATTCCTTAAGAAATTTGCTACCTCAAGTTTAACTCCAGAAATTCCCAAATCTTGGCAGGACCTTACACATGTTAATGTGAGCCTCCAGTTTAAATTTCATGGTCATCGGAGTTATAGAACTCCGGTTATAGCATTTTTCGTCAAAAAACCTAAATATTGAAATGGTCATAACTTGCTCATTTTAAGTCGGAATGAGCTCATTTTTGGACACGATGTTCTTTATACCATATACTTTTATGTCCCAAAAGGCCTGAATTTTTCTCACTAATTAAGTGGCCGAAATAGCCCTTACAAAAACGTGGCAGCAGCTTTTTGGACATTTTAAAGTTTTGACTCCTTTGCTAAAATCAGTCCACACGAAAATCTACAACACCTTTTTCATTGATTCCACTTGGATTAGTTAGGTAACTCATAGATCTAACTCTAGGACTTGACCACACTCAAAAATTCAAAATATAATAGGAGATTTGGTCAATTGAATTTCATGTTACGCTTTTTCACCAAAACTGGTTTTTAACTTCTTGTGATTTTTAAGAAACTTTCATGTTTTCACATACTAACCAACATAACTCATCATAACACTTACTAATACCACGTATACCCATGATTTTCATTAGTCCAATGCTTTTATTATGACTTTCATCATAAACCACGAACCTGCTCATTTTAGTTGAAGAAATATTTGAGGGTTTAAGAAATGGGTTTTATATCGGGGTCAATATGAAATTCGATTTCACGCCTAAGTAGGCTAAGAAGTCTTCAAGAATACGCCAGAAATTTATTAATAATAGAAATATCATTCAAAATCGTGACTTTCATCCAAGACTTGGATAAGACGTCACATTGATACCAACTGTGACTTCTATCCCTTAACCTAGATAAGACCTCACAATGATACCTATAAACTTGCCATCTTCATTCACGATGTCGCCACAGTAAAGTCCGCTTTCGGTGCATTCCACACAAGGAAGTCAACAACGAAAGGTTCGGGGCTCTTTACTTATGGCTTGATATGACAATAATTGACTTTAGTAGTTTGGTTACTTGAATTCGCACAACAAGTTGGTTATGAATATAAAAGCTAACAACCTTACTTAAAAGCATGATGAGTAGTTAACCAATTGATTCCTAAAATCACATCAAAGGCAAATATTTTCAAAAAGATAAGATCGACAGTAACGTGAAAGTGTTTATTTGAATCAAACAAGATTTAAAAAATAGTATAAGAACGAAGGCTCCTACTAACTAAGTTTCAACTAATAAGTCAAAGTCTAACTTCTCCTGAGTCAAATTTAAACGTTGAACGCAAGCAAGAGAGATAAAATAATGGGTAGAACCAGTATCTTATAAGGTATAGACTTCGAATTTATAATTAACTAACCCTGCTAACTTCGCTCGGCTTACTCGCTTTTGAGAAGAAGTCATGAAAAATGCACTTCCTAAAACCAACGACTTTGTTTTGTCCATATCCACCTTTGGTGCCACCGTCCCAGCCTAGACTTGACTTTGGTGCACAACAAAATTGAGCTAAATGACCTTCTCTTCTTGCAATTTCCACTTCTATTATCTTTGCCATGATTACCAATCAAGTGGTTACCATTTTTAGCATGATAATTTCCCCACGATGGTTATCATTGTTCGATAGCCGTTGCCACCAAAGATGATTATTATCGTATTGTTGGTCGTTACCTTTTGTTCGAAATGAATCAACACTCTCATGTGCTTCATTGCTTATCTCAAAGATTTTCGGATGTCATTCTCAAACACCGTCACAAAACAAGGGTTAATTAACATATCACATATTATCCCTATACTCGAATTCCACCAATTAAATACCAAATAAATTTAGGTAGGTCATACTAATGTAAGGAATTTCTGCTCTCCCTCCTAGTTCTTATCTCACATCTCACCAGGATCATATCCCTAAGCTCGATACCAACCGTGACGCCCCAAAATTAGGTATACGCCACCCATCTTGGGTCGCCACTTACATGGTACATAAATTCAAATACAAACTTAATTATACATCCGTCGTGTAATATATACGACAATACATAAACCGAGAGTTCTAATAGAATATTGTCATTTAGATAATATCCATACTCAAGGAGTCCTCATTACAATTTATTATCACACTATTTAATGTAATAGTGAGGACTACTAATGCTATCTTCGGGACCATCACTCTTTTTCCCGACTCGTCCCCAAATTTATATTCTCATTTCTCAAGAGAATGTTGAAAGAAAGGGTGAGCTCAACTAGCCCAAGAAGAAATATTATAACTAAGATAATGCGTAATAAATTATCAATAGTCTTCAACAATGTTAAACCGATAAAATACAATAGACAACCGGTTTAATCAGCAATGAATATGCAATCCATTAAAAGAGTCAAGTAGAAAATAAAGTCTACTATCTTTTAGGTTTTAAAAAGTTTTCATCAATTTTTATCACTAAGACTCGCTTTAATGAATAAACCACAATATCTAATCATCCCTCGTACTCACTTGGCCAAGGATTTTCATCAAATTATCAATGGTCATGACTATACCGAATCACCCCCGGTCATAATCATACCAAAAACTATCCATCATCGCATTACAAAGCCATCGAGGACTTTTGTCACATCATTTATATCAAGCCATGATTATACCGAATGATCCTCGGTCATAATCATACTAAGTTCATCTATGCACGTAAGCCAAAGATAAGATAACATAATATATAACATGAGGATGATGACAATGACATAATAATTCAATAAAACAAGTTCATTTAATTAATTTATTCAGAACTAATAACGCCCAAATTGTCAACATGATCATCGCTTTTGTAGAGTAAAATTCAAGAATGATCGTAAGAATATTTCCATGAAAAGATATCGGATGAAACACAAATATCAAGAATATTCTACTAATTTCATGGAGTATAGAAGTCAAAGTTTTAACCAACCTGGGTATAATAAAGAATGGAATAACAAAAGAAATCACCATGCATGCGCAGATATCAGATGTACACAAAGTTATTCCAATGTAATAATAATAACGAAACTGTGTCGTGAAATTCACACCGGCTGTGATGTTCCAATGTAATAATAAAGATGGAACCAGATCCGGTAAAAAACACATGATAGGATATTCCAACAGAATGATAAAGACGGAACCAGTGTCCGGTGTAAAACACATGCATGTGGATGTTCCAAATGTAATAATAATAAAGACGGAACCAGTCGTGTAAAACACATGTATGTGATGTTCCAAATGTAATAATAGAAGAATGTCACCAAGTATAGGTAAACCACGATACAGATTATGTATAGGGTATGTCACAGATACAAAGTTATTCCAATGTAATAATAAAAATGGAATAATGAGAGGATTTCACCAAGTATAGGGTACGCCACAGATACAAAAGTTATTCCAATGTAATAATAAAGAATGGAATAATGTAAGTTCTCTTCATGAATAAGAAAGAATAACACCCTTACTACGGTACAACAAATAATATCCCTTACCTTAGAAGAACTGAATATTGGAAAAATGAAGTAGCAGTAATACTTTTCTTTTTTTCTCTATAGTTTTCTAGTAGTTTCAATGAATTCGTAAGAAATAATGAAGGAACGAGCTTTCTATTTATAAAAACCGAGGGTGGCTCTTTGTCTTAACGAAGGGTCAAAATGACTTTCGTAATATCAAGAGACAACTACTATTCATGGAAGGGTAATTAACCCTCGAACAATCAAAGCATAGCTTAACTCGTAATATCAAGGGACAACTACTATTTCATGAAGGGGTAATTACTATCGACGAAGGTAATTACAATTCACAAAGGTAATTACTATTGACGAAGGTAAATACTATTGACGAAGGTAATTACTATTCACAAAGGTAATTACTATTCACAAAGGTAAATACTATTGACGCAGGTAATTACTATTCACAAAGGTAATTACTATTCACAAAGGTAAATACTATTGACGAAGGTAATTACTATTCACAAAGGTAATTACTATTGACGATGGTAAATACTATTGACGAAGGTAATTACTATTCACAAAGGTAATTACTATTCACAAAGGTAAATACTATTACTAATTACTATTCACAAAGGTAATTACTATTCACAAAGGTAAATACTATCGAAGGTAATTACTATTCACAAAGGTAATTACTATTCACAAAGGTAAATACTATGACGAAGGTAATTACTATTCACAAAGGTAATTACTATTCACAAAGGTAAATACTATCGATTTAAGAGACTCTTAGATGATGACATATGGCCCCCCATAAAATAATCAAACTTACCACAAACGCCTCATAAAAGACTTTTTTATATACATCAAGGATTGAATAAATATTACCACAAATCATTTTATTTTTAATCAACACATATTTAATCTTTCAACAATTATTAATCATTTATAACTTGTCGCCTCAATTAATAATTTAACATATTATATGATGATGATAATCGTGACAATAATTGAATCAATAATATAAGAGATATGATGCAACAATTATTGTAGCAATAATCGAGTATAGCGAAAGTGACTTCTCACGTAAAGCATCAATAATCAATATCGCAGCTACTATACAACTACGACTTACGTACTTTTTACTACCTAGGTAGTTCAACAGCTTTGATTTCAGAATACCTCCGCCGTTATTTTTATAGAAAATAATTTTGTCGCTTTTTAACTACGATAATACTTCCGTTAAGGGGGTCCATCATCGATTGAGCCGTAGTAGCATTTAATATTCCCCGACAAAAAGAATATTCCCCACCAAACTAATATTTTATAACAACTTGCTTACTTTTGCAAAATTTATAAATATTACCCACAACTATAACATTATATCAAATTTATTCCATAATATTCAAAAATAATATTTATAGAAAATTCATCTTTATTTATAAAAGTCGGGTCTTACAACCTCCCTTCTTATGAAATTTAAGCCTCGAAATTAGGGTGGTACGACTGATATGATAAAGAGGTGAGGATACCTTGAATACCTTTATCGTTAAAAATATTAAATTCATCTTCGCAATCCCGCCAAAGATATTCATTAACAATTCATCTTTGCACTACAAAGCCAAAGATATACAAACTGTAAAACCAATAATGCCGAGACGCACTTAATAAGATCACGACCACGAATTATCCATGCACTATCGCCAAGGATATTCGTGTTTTCAATTACTGGCCATGATTATACCGAATAATCCTTGGTCATAATCATACCAAGTCTATCAATGCACTACTACCAAAGATGACTTTTACCACATCCATGAATTAATATTTCATCACGAGACTCAAATTTCAATAATTAATCCATATCATCGAATCATCCCCGCACTACGTGCCAAGGATATTCATTAAGATCACGACTACCTTAATTATCCATGCACTACTAAAGATAAAGATAATCGTGTATTTATTAGTATCACGACCACAAATTATCATGCATGCACTACTACCAAAGATAATCGTGTATTCATTAGTATCACGACCACAAATTATCCATGTACTACGGCCAAAGATAATCGTGTATTCATTAGTATCACGACCACAAATTATCCATGCACTACTTGCCAAAGATAATCGTGTTTTTAATTACGGTTATGATTATACCGAACAATCCCTGGTCATAATCATACCAAGTCCATCTATGCACGTGAGCCACAGATGACTTTCAACATAATATAAGCATGAGGATTATGTCAATGATAAAAAGAATCAATCAAATGAGATAAAGGATAAATATTAAATATTTATAATATAATTTATCCAGGATTCAAGAATATCCCCATGTTATCAATCACTTAATAATCTTATAATCTAATATCATTAATATTATAACAACATTTTAATCACTTCTTAAATTTATAAACAATTTATTTCAATTGTTTACACTTTACCATATAATGCATTTAATCATTCAAAAATGCCATACTCAAGATATCATCATCAATGATCAAATCCCTCATCAAAAAATATGCATATACTCTATATAGGATTCTCTAGCCATAAAATCCTATTTTCCAATTTTGTTACTTCACATAACAAATTTAACTCATATGTTCGTAACCAAACTATTTTTATGAAAAATATCAAATCAGTTCCAAAAATATTTCTTTTCTGGGATTTAGCATAATATAGTCCCATAATGAAAATATATTTTTCTCGAAATTTTTAAAATTTATTTACTATTTTTCAAAAATCAATTTCTAATTAATTCCTTAAGAAATTTGCTACCTCAAGTTTAACTCCAGAAATTCCCAAATCTTGGAAGGACCTTACACATGTTAATGTAAGCCTCCAGTTTAAATTTCATGGTCATCAGAGTTATAGAACTCCAGTTATAGCATTTTTTGTCAAAAAAACCTAAATATTGAAATGGTCATAACTTGCTCATTTTAAGTCGGAATGAGCTCATTTTTGGACACGATGTTCTTTATACCATATACTTTTATGTCCCAAAAGGCCTGAATTTTTCTCACTAATTAAGTGGCCGAAATAGCCCTTACAAAAACGTGGCAGCAGCTTTTTTGAACATTTTGAAGTTTTGACTCCTTTGCTAAAATCAGTCCACATTTAAAATCTACAACACCTTTTTCATTGATTCCACTTGGATTAGTTAGGTAACTCATAGATCTAACTCTAGGACTTGACCACACTCAAAAAATTCAAAATATAATACGAGATTTGGTCAATTGAATTTCATGTTACGCTTTTCACCAAAAATCGGTTTTTAACTTCTTGTGATTTTTAAGAAACTTTCATGTTTTCACATACTAACCAACATAACTCATCATAACACTTACTAATACCACGTGATACCCATGATTTTCATTAGTCCAATGCTTTTATTATGACTTTCATCATAAACCACGTAAACTGCTCATTTTAGTTGAAGAAATATTTGAGGGTTTAAGAAATGGGTTTTATCTTTGGGGTCAATATGAAATTCGATTTCACGCCTACGTAGGCTAAGAAGTCTTCAAGAATACGCCAGAAATTTATTAATAATAGAAATATCATTCAAAATCGTGACTTTCATCCAAGACTTGGATAAGACGTCACATTGATACCAACCGTGACTTCTATCCCTTAACCTAGATAGCACCTCACAATGATACCTATAAACTTGCCATCTTTATTCACGATGTCGCCTACGTAAAGTCCGGCTTTTGCATTCCACACAAGGAAGTCAACAACTAAAGGTTCGGGGCTCTTTACTTATGGCTTGATATGACAATAATTGACTTTTAGTAGTTTGGTTACTTGAATTCGCACAACAAGTTGGTTATGAATATAAAAGCTAACAACCTTACGTAAAAGCATGATGAGTAGTTAACCAATTGATTCCTAAAATCACATCAAAGGCAAATATTTTCAAAAAGATAAGATCGACAGTAACGTGAAAGTGTTTATTTGAATCAAACAAGATTTAAAAATAGTAGCGGAAACGAAGGCTCCTACTAACGAAGTTTCAACCAATAAGTCAAAGTCTAACTTCTCCGGAGTCAAATTTAAACGTTGAACGCAAGCAAGAGAGATAAAATAATGGGTAGAACCCAGATCTTATAAGGTATAGACTTCGCAATTTATAATTAACTAACCCGTGCTAACTTCGTTCGGTTTACTCTTTTGAGAAGTCATGAAAAATGCACTTCCTAAAACCAACGACTTTGTTTTGTCCATATCCACCTTTGGTGCCACCGTCCCAGCCTAGACTTGACTTTGGTGCACAACAAAATTGAGCTAAATGACCTTCTCTTCTTGCAATTTCCACTTCTATTATCTTTGCCATGATTACCAATCAAGTGGTTACCATTTTTAGCATGATAATTTCCCCACGATGGTTATCATTGTTCGATAATTGTTGCCACCAAAGATGATTATTATCGTATTGTTGGTCGTTACCTTTTGTTTTGAGGTGAATCAACACTCTCATGTGCTTCATTGCTTATCTCGGCATTTTCGGATGTCATTCTCAAACACCGTCACAAAACAAGGGTTAATTAACATATCACATATTATTCCTATACTCGATTCGACCAATTAAATACCAAATAAATTTAGGTAGGTCATACTAGCGAAGGAATTCCCGCCTCTCCCCTCCTAGTTCTTATCTCACATCTCACCCCGGGGATCATATCCCTAAGCTCGATACCAACCGTGACGCCCCAAAATTAGGTATACGCCACCCATCTTGGGTCGCCACTTATATGGTACATAAATTCAAATACAAACTTAATTATACATCCGTGGTGTAACATACGACAATACATAAACCGAGAGTTCTAATAGAATATTGTCATTTAGATAATATCCATACTCAAGGAGTCCTCATTACATTTATTGTCACACTATTTAATGTAATAGTGAGGACTACTAATGCTATCTTCGGGACCATCACTCTTTTCCCCGACTCGTCCCCAAATTTATATTCTCATTTTCAAGAGAAAAAGTGAAAGAAAGGGTGAGCTCAACTAGCCCAAGAAGAAATATTATAACTAAGATAATGCGAATAAATTATCAATAGTCTTCAACAATGTTAAACCGATAAAATACAATAGACAAACCGGTTTAATCTAGCAATGAATATGCAATCCATTAAAAGAGTCAAGTAGAAAATAAAGTCTACTATCTTTTAGGTTTTAAAAAGTTTTCATCAATTTTTATTACTAAGACTTAGTTTAATGAATAAACCACAATATCTAATCATCCCCGCATTACCTGGCCAAGGATTTTCATCAAATTATCAATGGTCGTGACTATACCGAATCACCTCGGTCATAATCATACCAAAAATTATCCATCATCGCATTACAGTGCCATCGAGGACTTTTTGTCACATCATTTATATCAAGCCATGATTATACCGAATGATCCTCGGTCATAATCATACTAAGTTCATCTATGCACGTAAGCAAAGAAAGATAACATAATATAACATGAGGATGATGACAATGACATAATAATTCAATAAAACAAATTCACGAATTAATTTATTCAGAACTAATAACGCCCAAATTGTCAACATGATATCGCTTTGCAGAGAGTAAAATTCAAGAATGATCAAGAATATTTCCATGAAAAGATATTGGATGAAACACAAATATCAAGAATATTCTACTAATTTCATGGAGTATGTAAGTCAAAGTTTTAACCAATGGGTATAATAAAGAATGGAATAACAAAGGAAATCACCACGCATGCGATTGTGATGACAAAGTTATTCCAATGTAATAATAATAATAACGAAAACCAAAGTCGTGAAATTACAATCAAGTGGATGTTCCAACAGTAATAATAAAGATGGAACCGGATCCGGTGTAAAACACACGATAGGATATTCCAACAGAATGATAAAGATTTTAACCAGTCCGGTGTAAAACACATGCATGTGATGTTCCAATGTAATAATAATAAAGACGGAACCAGTCGGTGTAAAACATATGCATGTGATGTTCCAATGAATAATAGAAGAATGTCACCAAGTATAGGGTAAACCACGATACAGATTATGTATAGGGTATGTCACTGATATACAAAGTTATTCCAAATGAATAATAAAAAATGGAATAACAGAGGATTTCACCAAGTATAGGGTACGCCACAGATACAAAGTTATTCCAATAGAATAATAAAGAATGGAATAATGTAAGAAGGATACAGTATTCCTTATGACCAAAGATTCTTATGGCCATCTTATTTCAAAGAATTATGAAGAAGGATTATCAAGCATAATGATATGAAACTCCAACAATTAATGAATCAATGTAATCTCACTAAAAGACATGAGATAGGAGAATTTTGTGACCAATTCTCTTATGATACAAAATTACAAAGATCCCAATAAGGCTAAAAACAACAGAGTTCAAGCACTTCTAGAGACCTCATCAAGACGTTCTTCTAAGAAATCTAAGAATAAACCCCGAAAAAACCACTAAGAAAAGAAAGAACAATAATAAAAAGATAAATCTAAAGTCCGGTGTTATAAATGTGGTAAACCCAGACATTTTGCTAATAAATGTAAATCAAAATTGAAACAAAACCGAATGAAATGTCCTCAAGAAGACATTCAACAAAAATTCTTAATTGTTTATCCAAAGAAGTTGATTCGTAATCAAGTGCAGAGGAAGACTTCGCGTAAATCTATTCGAATCGACGATAATTTCATAAGGATCAATGTCGTTTGTACTATTAAAAATAACTCGTAATACGACTCATCGAAGTCGACTATTGGAAAGCCATTGTTGAAATGAATGGTTTAGATATTGGAGGACCCAAAGATCAATGTCCTAATGTAAAACCAAAAGTCCCTTCTCGACTTTAGCAGATCGATTAAAGATCCGAGAAATTAAATTAAAGTTTTTGGAAGCTCGTTATAAAAACCAAAAATAGAAGAAATTCTTCCCATGTAACAATATAGCATGAGAGAAGTCGTGAAACGTGTTCAAAATGTTTCTACTATCGAAAAGCCTACTACTATCCAGACCTTAAGAGTGATATTAATATTCTAAAATCAAATAAAGCAATTACGTAATACTAATGTTATTATTTTCCAAGACTTAAAAATATTAAAGAACAATTAATTCATAAATGTGATAATAATATAGAATCCTCTAAGATCGAATCTTCCGATAAGCTAGAATCTTCTAAACAAGATTTAATGCTTATGAATCAAGTAATCTTTCAAAATGGTATATCGTAATTACTTTTGTTATTAAACCGGATTTTATTATTAAAGATGCCATCGCCCTTGTAGATAGTGAAAATGACATGAATCAGATCCGTGAAGGGTTAATTCCTACTAAATACTTCCGTAAAACCACTCAATCTTTAACCAAAGGCAAGTGGAAACACTATGAATATTAAATACAAGATACCAAGCCTTAATCAGAATCAAGGTTTATGTTTACCTACTTCTTTTGTCCTTATCCGTAATATGAATCAAAGTATCATATTAGGCACCCCTTTCTTATATCTTTTAATGCCTATTTCAAAAATCGATACTTTAGGAATTCATATTACTCTTAACAACAGACATATTATTTTTGAATTCATAACAGAACCTTATACAAAACAGTTAAATCAAGTTAAACACATGATTTATTCTAAAGAAAAGCAGATTAATTTTATTCAAAAGAAATAAAATTTCTTACTACGTAATGTAGAATTTTACAACCTTCTTTACAGGACAAGATAAAATTGATCTACAAGACTCTTCTAACTGAAATCTATAGTGATGTCCCAAATGCTTTCTGGAACAGGAAGAAGCACATTATTTCTCTTCCCTATGTCCGTAATTACAATGAGAAAAATATTCCTACTAAGTCTCGACCTAGTCAAATGAAAAAGGAATATTTACTTTGCAAAACCTAAAATCGAGTCCCTTAAATGTAAAAAATTGATAAAACCTAGTACTTCTCCTCGAGTTGTACAACTTTTTATGTCAATAAAAATTCAGAAATTTAACGAGGAACTCCTAGACTCGTTATTAATTATAAACCGCTTTAACGAAGCCCTTCAATGGATTAGATATCCAATCCCGAATAAAAAGGACCTTCTCGATGCATTTCATGATGCCACTATTTTCTAAATTTGACATGAAATCGTGGATTTTGGTAAATACAAATTAGAGAACAAGATACTTATAAAACTCGCTTTTACAAAGACGCTTTGGTCATTATGAATGGAATGTTCTTCCATTTGGTGTCAAAATGGACCTTCGTAATTCTAACATATCATGAATGATGATATTTTTAATCCCTTTATCGAATTTATTATCCGTTATATTGATGATGTTTTAATTTTCTCTTCATCCATAGACCAAAGATATTAAACATTTAAAAATATTTTCAAAATGTTATCATAAAAATGGTTTGGTAGTTTCGCCTCTAAAATGATACTTTTCCAAACTAAAATCGATTTCTTCGACATAATATTTTCAATGGAACTATAATTCCAATTGATAGATGTATCGAATTTGCATCTAAATTTCCGCATTTAAATTAAAGGTATTAACCAACCGCAAAGATTTTTGGGAAGTCTTAATTATATTCTAGATTTTTACCCAAATCTTTCCCAAGATATCGCTATTCTCAGATACTCGATTACGAAAAAATCCTTTACCTGGACTAATGAACATATCGAAGCAAGAATAAAAATCAAAATCGTGGGTTAAACAGATACCTTGTCTTTCCCTACCTAATCCCGATTGGAAAAAGATTGTTCAAACCGATGCTTCGACATGTGATATGGTGGGATTTTAAAGCAATTTAATCCTAACAAAGAAAAGAGAAGATCTTGTCCATTTTACTTGTGAACTTGGAAAGGACCTCTTTAAATTATCCTACTATAAAGAAGGAATGCCTTTCAATTGTTAAATGTGTTTTAAAATTTCGTGATGATCTTTTGAATCAAAGACTTTTTAATCCGAAGTTGATTGCTTCAAACCGCAAAATAGATATTTAAAAAGATGTTCGTAATTTAGCATCTAAAATGATATTTGCAACTCGGGCAGAGTACTTTATCTCAGATTTGACTTTTGATATTGAATATATCAAAGGAAAACAGAATTCTTTACCAGATTTTCTAACCCGAGAATATTTGCAGAATGACCAAGAAAAGCCGTGGGCATGGCCAATGAGGCCGAGAAAGCGAGCTAATTTGTACTATATGTAATTCTGGCCGCCTTAAATACTCAATCAAAGATTTCTTCTGGCTTCTTCTAGCCAACCAACAAGAAAGGATGTTCTCCTATTACCCTAACAAAGACATTCCCAACAAAAATAATGAAAAGAAACAAAGATTGATCATCGAATGTAATGATGAGAAATGGATGAAAGATCCATGGGAGATAAAGAGACGTTATTTAACGACTCAACAGCCTCCTCCCGCTTCAATCAAGATCGCTATGTTTATGAGCAAATTATCCTTGAAACAAGATCCATGGACATTAAGCACACGCCTACATGATCCATCAAAATCACTAGTCCAATCCAATACAAGAAACAACCGTCAAGAGCATCACGCCTCTTGCTAATCGGGGTATTAATCCCCATACTACCCGAACCATTGAATCTAGTCACACGCAGTAAATCGATACGCCTATTGGGATTATATTGATTCTTTCACACAGGTATTTTATTATTAGAATCCAATTCATAATCATAGTTGGTTTATCCAGATCTTCTCGATGTTCTAAAAACGAAACTCCCAACCCGGTTTTTCGTTTGGTGGGATAAATTTGGAATCACTTTGAAACCCTACCGAATCCTGCTCAAACAAAGATTCAAAGAATGGCAAGTAGTTTATGCCCATATACCAAGAATAAAGATTTTTCAATGCTTAAATTATCGCCCATTTCATAATTCGTTTCAAGATCCCTTGGATATGGAAATGGGATTTCAATGTGACTATCGTAATAAAATTCCCGCCTTAAAAGGGTATTTTTACCAAATGGTGGGATAAAGGACATAATCCCACTTTACCAAAACTTCTCAAATCCATAGAAAATCATACTCAAAGCTTGTTTATATGTTATACCTCAAAGCCTTCCAAAGACCAACACCACCAATCCTTTTGTCAAAATCCAAGGCATTTAAAATGTAAGTTTCCAAATCTAATCGAAATCGAACTCATAGTCAAGACCATGGATTATATGAAAACACAATTCCTACAATCTCTAGTCCAAGATGATGTTTCTATGAAAACAAGTTAGCGATGATGAATCAACAGATGACAATCAATTCAACGCCTTAGCGAAGAAAGTCAAGAACCGTAACCCACCATGGGAGACTTTTGGGATTCTCTCACTTCCATGATTTCCGAGAAAATGGAACAAGACAAAAAGGAAAAGGAAAAGCATAAAGCTATTCTCCACTACAAAGATCCAATAATAGAAAAGGACAACCACAAGACTCTCCACCAAAAAAAAGACATGGCCACCGTGACTTCAATTATCAAAAATGACGCCAAATTGTCAAGAATAATACTACCACTCAACCGACAACATGTCTCACGCCTTCCACTTCCTACTACCGAGAGTTAAAGAAGAAAAGATAAGGATTATTGATCGACTCCACTACCAAGGACACGCCAGATCCTTTCTCATTTTTTTTCAGATAAAAGGGATGTCCTCACCCATTGTTGAGGTGATTTTCTTTTACGCTTTCTCAGATCTCTCTCTCTCTCTCTCTAAATATTTTATATATAAGTTTGAAGTTTGAAGATATCCAAGGCTCCCTTGTAAGTTTTAAGTATTGCTTCGTTAATTATTATGTCTCTTTACTAGAGCTTTTAGATTATCATACTAAAAAACAAGAATCGTTATAAAACAAAGATATCAAATCGCATCCAATAGCCATAATCGTTTTATTTTAGAACAGTTCAACAAATCTAAACAATTTATCGCTTTTAACTAAAAATGCTTATACAAGAAGAAACCTGTTTGGCTTATAGTTTTGGGAAGACCCCAAATCAACAAAGAATCTTTATGAGATCATATATGTAATAATTTATCCGCTAATATATATTTAATATGCCTTTAAACATTCATGCCATCTTACTAGATGAGATAGATTAAAATTGATGTCCGATTAAGTGGAATGTCACCCAAGTCGTGTTTTAGGACTTTCGCTTTTTAGTCGTAGTTATGGCGTTGTGGCTTTTATCCTCAGTAAATCATCGATGAGACGTGTTTTATTTATATCAATCTTTGATCCTCCCTCCTTTCGTATCAAAGCCATGTTAAGTTTATCGACATATTAATGAATATATTACTTATAAATTATGCATATATGATCACTTTGAAAAACGACCGATTTTTCCACCTCATCTCAGAATAACAATAGCCAATACTTCAAATTTTCTACTTTGGAAGCAACTCGAACTTATTGCCTACCGTGATGTTAAGGAAGCCCTCGACAAATGGACCCTTCCTAAAATCAAACCGTAAACTATTTATAAAATTGGAACCTTTGATTTTATCAAAGAAAAGAATTATTAAAACCTTTGAACATGTCGTTCTATATAGAATAATGATGAAATATTATATTTATCAGATGTTAAAGATTTATATCCCTTTTGCAAAAATATAAATATGTTCATATAGGACTTGTCCAAGTAGCTTTTAAACCTTCGACTTTACTTGGTCAAAATACCAAAGATTCAATGCACACTTAGAGATGGTAGGTGTCTCAACCGGAAAGCCTCCCTTATGGGTGCTATTGAAACTAGTCTCTTCACTTTACGGACCGCTTTATTTTAATATTTATCTGAACTTAAGCGTTGCTTTAACTGATAATAATTTGTCAAAAGTTTTAGAAATGAGAATTATATCTCATGGCTATGAGTATCTACCAGGATCTCCTCCTTTTGCCATATTATTCCGCATTCATCTTAAAGTATTAACTACTTTAAATCCCTATATCAGCAAACAAATCCAACAAGGACATACTGTCCTAATTGACACTAATCTTTTTAGCAGTCAAGTGGCTATTCCCAGAATTTGGATTCATTTTTTATAATATATTATTAATATATTTAAAAAGATATTAATTAATAATCCGATATTTTTCCGAATTTTAATATTATGATCTAGACTCATCAATATTATGCTAATAACTTTGGACTCTACATAATAAAAAAGATAAAAATAAAAAGTAAGAAGTTTACTAAATTTATGTATGTTTTATTATTATTATTACTATTATTATTATTATTATTTCTGTTGTTATTATCCATATTAAATATTGTATGTTGTATAAATTTACTTATATACGTACATTATTTTGTTTCTATTTATTATTATTAAAATCATTTTGAGTTTGATATTGTTGGTACCTGTCCGGATGACCCGAGATTTGGGTTGAACTTGAGCTCGACGTAGATAGAGCGATAGACTGGCATTAACTGACCTCAGCTTAAGGGCCGCAATTCCACAATAGACTGAGCTTGGACAGCACTAAACCGGCCCATAATCGGCCCAACCCAACTCTAGCACAGTATTATTCGCTATAGACGCACAAGTACACAACAAATGGGGGTTTAGGGTTTAAAGGGTTTCCGTTGAATTGCAAAATGGAAGCTAAGAAATTTGATGTGAAGAAGCTCATTAATGACAAGAGGTTCTGGTTCGCCTCTTTCCTCATCACTTGGGCCGCTGCTCTTCAGGTAGTATCTCTCTCTCTCTCTCTCTCTCTCTATATATATATATATATATATATATAAATTGCTGATTTGTGTGAATTTTATGTATTGTGGATGCAGGGGCATATGATGTGGTTGAAAAGGCAAGAGTCCTTTAAGGAGAAGTTTGGAACCCTGGATCAGACCGATGATGATCATGAGGAAATGGGTGGAAATTAATAGGCAACTAACACCTTCTAAACCATGTGAGATCAATTGTTACTACTTTTATGCTGTTTGCTTCATCTCTCTTTCTATATTTATATGTTGATACAAAGCAAATGTTTCAGATTTGTGAAATGAATAGAGTGCCTGATCATTCTACTTCTCAATTGAATTTTGATTGGTCTATTATTTATATTATCAATTAAAAAGTAAATAACTAAAGCAAGAAATACTTGTTATGCAATAAAAACCAACACTAAAAAGAGAGACAATCGAAAAGCAAATGAGCAATTATATTGATGCGTAGCAAGTAGGCGAACTAAGTTAACTAACCCATCAATTAAATTAACCAACGATAGTTGACTACAGATATAGGGGAGAGGAAGTTACACATAGTTACTAAACCAATTGATCGAATTTGGAGTCCTAAAGATCAAACAGAAATACGTCAGATTCATCATTGGTCGGCAAGAAAACTGGTTTAATCCCGAATTCCTACCACATCTAAAGAGATGCTATAAGAGAATAAAAGGAATATCCAAATAGACAGGAAATGAAAGCCTTCCCACTTTTTAACATCAATTAGAGAGAGGAGAAGAATGAGCAGAAGAACAACAATTTTATCAACAGAGATTGAACAACTTGGAATAATAGACAACCTCTTTGGATTTTACAAATATAATATCTCTATTAGACGAAGAAGAATTGTTATTGTTAGTGGCCACCGATCTTTCCACACATGAGCTAGAGAATGGATCTCCAAATCCCAAACCCTGATCTGTTAAAGATGGCTCTCTGACTTGTAATCAGTGAATCCATTGACGAGGATGATTGATTCCACATTGAGATTATCTCGTTAAACCGCAGAGTATATCCAAGTCCACGATTTTACCACGAAGAGTCGTAGAGCCTAGCAAGATTAACTCTACGAACCAACTTGGTATCAATTGTAGAGCTGGATCATACTCGACGAAACTTCAAAATCGTAAAACAGTATATGAAATAAGAGAGGATCAGTCATGGAAAAAGGCATATTCACCACACAAATCCAAATTAAGAAGATACACACACACACACACACACACACGAAGCATGTAGTATGTTATAACTGTCTTAAGTATGACCATAAAGCAACATATTGTTATAGGCATATTGCATATCGAGGACTCAAAATCAGGCAGATTTGGGTCCCGAAGGGAACTAACCAAACAAGTATGGGTACCAAAATGAATAGTAATCATATGCTTGCAGGTACCAAGTAGATCTGAGCCAACCTAGTATCTCAATAGTGGGTACTCTAGGCACATGATTGACAACAAGGCTCTCCTATACGAATTCAAAGCTAAAGATGGACCAGCAGTCGTATTTAGAGATAATAACTCTGGAAAAACAAGAGGCTACGAGTTGATAAGTAATGGAGCCGTTTCATTTAGCAAGGTAGCATATGTTGTTGGATTGAAGCTCAACTTGCTAAGCATAAGTCGACTATGTGATAAAGGATATCAAGTCATCTTCCTCAACGATCAATGTCAAGTTTAAGACCTGGAAACCAACTCAGTAAAGCTAACGAGATTAGAAGGAAATTTTTATGTGATAAATCTTGTTAAGCTAAATTCTTCAGAGTTAGCATGCTTCTTCGCCAAAGCCTCAGAAGATGTAAGCTGGTTATAGCACCGAAGATTGTCACACTTGAACTTCAAAAGCATGTCAAAGCTTGTAATAAAAGATCTAGTCAGAGGTCTTCCAAAGCTGAGCTTCGTCAAAGAAAGACGATACAAAGCCTGTCAGCTAGAGAAACAAACCAAGAGTTCATTCAAGAGCAAAACCATCAACTCAAATGAAAAGCCCTTACAACTACTTCATATGGATCTTTTTGGGCCAATTCCAACTGCCAGTCTTAGGGTAAAAAGATACCCACTATCTGGTAGATGATTTCACTAGGTTCACACGAGTATTCTTATTAAGCTCTAAAGATGAGACCAATAGTCAGTTGATAAGGTTCTTCAAGCTAGTTATGAATGAGAATGACGAAAAGATAAAGGCGATGAGGAGTGATTATGGAAGAGAATTCTATTATTATGAAGTTAATCAGTTCTGTAAAGACAGACATTCAACATGACTTCTCAGCCCCAAGAACTCCACAACAAAATGGAGTAGCTGAAAGGAAGAAAACCAAACATAAGTTACTTTCGAGCTTTCGGTTGTGCATGCTACGTTCTCAATAACGACAAAAGATACCTAACGATGTTTCAGCCCAAGTCAGACGAAGGAATCTTTCTTGGATACTCAATGGAAAGCAAAGCCTACAGGGTGTTCAATAAGAACCCCTTAACAATGGAAGTCTCAGTCCATGTCACATTTGATGAAGTTGATAAGGGTGAGCCAAGAAAAATAGATCAACAAGATGAAATCAAAGAGTTGAACTCACAGGTCGCAGAACAAGAGAACCCTACGATCATTGAAACTGAGGTCGTAGAGCCAGACCCATCAATCGTAGCACTAGACCAAGGGATCGCAGAGTCTTTAATCCCACACAAGGCAAAGTTACTGGCTAAAGGACATTCATGAGAAGAATGCATTGATTATGATGAGACCTTTGCACCAGTTGCACGATTAGAAGCTATCAGGATGTTCTAGCTTATGCAGTTGGGAGTTGTCGTTAACACTCCAATATTAATACCTTACTTCTACGTTACTAACATAAGAATTAGTATAGCAATAAATAAGGATCGATCCCACAGAGAGTGATATGTTTTATATTTATCCTAGTGTTTCTAATAAAGATGGGGGGTTTTGAGTTTGATTAACTAAACTAACAAAAGTAAATTAATAAGAATAATCAATGAATTAAAACTTTAGTTCAGTATCGCCTTTTTACAATCATTGGAATACTCAAATTATACAATATTTATCCTTCAATGATATTAATAACCCTAGATAACCGCAATCGCTAATTATTCGAAATTCTCCTTGAGTTTTAAATCTAATGTGACAACCGCCCCAAGAGACTCTAACTATCATACAACCCAAAACTATCAGTCTAGATTTAATATAACAACATGAAGAATTAGAGAATTAGATTATTCCAAGAAACAATCACACAATCAAGGATTATTTAACCTGCCTTCTGATAATCATAATAATACTCAAAAACATGTCCACAATCAGGTATTATTAATTGCTACTTATGATCAAATATAATATCGTTTTCTTAATACTATACCTTAATCTAGCAGATGATATTAGTTAATCAATTTAATCCTGCAGAAATCAAATCAATTAAACCAAATAACATTCAACAATTCAATCAAATTATCAAGAATGAATTTCATATGAGATGAGATAAATAATGAATTCTCAATTAAACCATTAATTATAAATAAAGTTCAACATCCCTTATAACTAAAAATAAAGAACTAAGAATTAATTACGGTGAAGTTGGTGACACCATAATCAGATCCCTTATATCCTTATTATGTGTAGACCTGACAAAAGCGGTCCAAGCCAACAGACTAACCCAATTCACCGATAAAAAAGTGGGTTTGGGCTTTTATATTTTAAGCCCAATAAAACCTGGGCCTTTTTTATCCAAACCCCAAAGCAGCCCAATCCAACCTATTTATTAATAGCTATTTAAAATTAATTTATTTTACCAACCCTATCAACTATAACACTACTCTAAAATTAAGTGTCAAATCCAATTCTTTTGGGGATTTAGAAGTAAACAAAGAAAAAAAAATTACTTCTAATTTTGTTCTTTTTGACTTCCATTATCACGTACTCTCTGTTTTGTCTCTTACTCGTGTTACTTAAATCAACTGGTTTTAGTATTTTAATTTAGTTTATTTTGTCGAAAGGCTGCCTTCATTTCTTTTTATATGCTTGAATTGAAATTTGCATAATACAATTGCTTTAATTATATATTCATTACTTGTGAACTGAAAAAAATCATTATATTTATCATTAATATCAACTGTTTTAAGTTTTATAATTAAACTATTTGGGAACGATGATATCGGTTCATTTAATATTATTTTGTCAAGAAAAAAAAATTAGTTATAAATAGTGTCTGGATTGTGTACGAGAAAACATATGCAACAAGTTCAAAATAATTAGCAAGTTAGTCAAAATTAGGTGTGAGCAATTGGGTTATAATCGAACCGAATAGCTTATCGGTTATAACCAAAAACCGAAATCTTCTTAATTTTACTCTCCGAACAACTAACCGAACTTAAAAATAACCTAATAACCGAAAACCGAATTTACAATTCGGTTATTTCGATTAATAACTGAAATTAAAATCCATTTTATCAAACAAAAGACAACAACATGCAGCAGCACCCAGCAGGTCAGACTGTCAGCGCACTCGCCACTCAACAGCAATATGCAGCAGACATCAGTAATACACAAAATGAATTAGCCCCTTGGATAATTCCACTTTAAGGATAGACTTGCAAGTTCAGTTTAGTCTACAACACTTCTAAGAATATGAACAAGGAGAAACGAAACAATTACAGAGGCCGGAGGTGGAGGTGGATAATTCTATATTCAAAATCATAAACGGAACATACTACTCTACCACAATTTCAGTTGTTCATGAAACGGAGGAATTAACAAACCTATATCCTTAACAAACCCATCAAGCAAAACAACAATATTTGTAAATCGCAGATGCAGTAAGGCGGGGGGCCAGAGACTGAATCACAGAGAGGTTGGAGGCCAGAGTAGGAGAGAGTTACGATTTGTGAAGCGAAGCTGTGCGTTGTGGCTATGGAGAGGCGAAATTGGAAATTTAGGGATTTGGGTTAGGGTTGGGCGGCAGTCGACCAAGGCTAGAGAAATAGGCAGAGAAATAGGCAGAGTACTGAGTGAGTCTTTAGTCTTAACTTAAGAGTTAAGAGATAACTGATAAGTCTTTAAATTTTTTATAATTAAAATGCCTATTCGATTATTCGGGTAACCGAATATCACAATATTAGTAACCGTATTAAAACCCGAAAACCAAATAGTAAAACGGTTATAACCGAATTGTAGAAAATAACCGAAATAATTCGGTTATTCAGTTTTACCCGTTTTTTGCTCAGTCCTAGTCAAAATTGATCATCTATTATTGATGCCGAGTTAATAAATTTAAACTACTTATTTGTTTTGTCCTACACCATTTTTTCCTAAATGATTATTACTCTGTTTCATTAAAAAGATTAATAACATTACAGTGACTTTATGTTTTAAACTAATAAAAAAATATGCAAATGTCCATGAGTCAGCCCAGCCCATTGTATCTTGGATCATGAGTCTCACTTTTAGAACCCAATAATAATTGACCTTTAGACCCAGCTAGCCATGATCCAGCCCATTTGCCAAGTCTACATTATCTTCTTTGTGTTTAGTCTGGAAAGGGCTAGCATGCATATGAGTTTTCTCAATTTCCATATAGTTATAGACTTGTACACTACTCCGTTCTCACAATATTTACTAAGAGAGACTTATACCCCACTTGCCAATAAGTAGTCAGCTCACCTTTTCCCTTTGAGCTCTTCTAGGTGGACATGGAAATTGGACATAAATGCATTTGAATTTTACTTATTTGTATTTTTACCTACCATTGGGGGTCGATATAAATAAGTAAAATTTAAATACACTCGTGTCTAATAGAGTTTTTGTTACGGATAGCGTAAGCAATGACACTGCGAGATATAATGCTCGGTTTGAATTGCAGAAAAGTACTTATTTTTATGAAATGAAAAAATTATATTTGATTATTCTATTGGAAAAATTATTCTATGTTTATCTCTAAACTTGATTATTGGGTATCTAGTTTAGTAACCATAACCATGACATGACAAACTTGAAACATATATATTGTATCAACTTATACTATAGAAATGATTAAATGAAACTCTAAATAAAAAGTTTACAAATGTACCAAAAGTGTTTGATAGAGTGGTATTACTTAACCCATAGTAACGAGCCTTTCACATCCTAAATGTAACTCTCTTTTTTTTTTGATGAAACAGAGTGTACATAAATATGTTTTATACTGCCCTAAAATATTGCCAAAAGAACAATCAAAGTTTTGTCTTGTAAAAGTTACAGCCTGAAGGCATCTACAGAGTTGTTACTACTAATTGATCTAATTTGGAGTCCTAAAGATCAAAGAGCAATACGTCAGGTTCAGCAAGAAAACTGAATTAACCCCGATTTCTGACTACATCTAGAGAGATGCTACAATAGAATAAAAGTGTAGAGTCTGTACTCAGGAAATATGGAGATAACTATCTAAAACATTATCATATATGGGTGAACACAATTGTTTACAAGAAGTGGCCTAAAGTGTGGTTAAAAGATAACCAACTCTTAAGACACTGCGAGAACATGAATGAAGTACTTTGTAGCAACCAAAAACTTGTTCCAAGCAATAGTTGCGGTCTAATGTGAACCAAATTCAAGCCAAACATTAGAGTTTACGAGGGACATGTACTACAATGTACATCTTATAGCAATAGAGTCAATAGAGACGAATGAGGAGTGGAGAATCAACCAGCGGTAGGCAACAAACACTCGATGAGCAGTGGGCAATCAATCAACTAGTGTTGGACAATCAACGAGCAGCTTCAATATTTCGGAAGTATGAATGCTTAAGTGCATCCCGAGCAGTTATTCTTTGACTTGGATCCAAACACAGCATTTTCTGCCACAGAAAACAATGCAAAAAAAACAACAACATGCAACTATGTAAACACAACACATAAGAAATCACAAAAGCTTCCTGTCGAAAACTTAACATAAGTACTTGGTATCGGCACATTGTGAGATTTTAAAACTAAGGAAACTTTCAATATAAGCACCATATATGCATGGCAACCAGAAAGTTATATACTCCCCACTTCTGGAAATAAAAGTATATATTAGCAGAAAATTTTAAGGTATATGTGCAATTTATCTGCTAGCATATATAAAAGTTATATACTTCCTGTCTAGAAAAATAAAATAAAATCCTACTTTTGTAATTTTCATTTAAAATGATGAGACTTTTTCAGGATGGAAGGAGTAGTATTTAATATGTGAACATTGTTATGATGGAATCAACTCCACCACATGACCAACATAGGAATGTTTGCAAGGCCAACAATAACATGCATGGCAGGTAGTAGTTTCGACTACTTGAACTCAGTTATAACGAAATCGTACTTACAGAAAGTAGATCCATTCCAGCAGGTTCAAGGCCAGTCACAACGTCTGCAAGGCTAAGTTTAATACTAGACGGAAACTGCAAAGAAGAGGATGGACATGGTAAGCATGAAAATCTACATAAAGATTCTTTGAAAAGGTCAGAAAACTTAATCAAGCTCTAATAATTTATTTCATACCAAGGTCTTTCTTGAAATGAATCTGTTAATTCCAGTCACTCCAGGCCAGCTTGCCTCATTTGGCACACCCAACATGCTTCAAATGAAAAATTCATTGCGAATTAGACAACAAGAATTTTGGAATTTAATTTGTGGCCAAGAGGAATGGTGATTAGCTATTAACTTAAAGTTGAAATTTAGTCTACATAATACCTGAAAATTGAAATCAATACATCAGAATCACAGAAGCCATTAAACAGGGGCTTCCGGGTCACCATCTCAGCAAATACACACCCAGCAGACCATACATCAAAAGGAGAGGAGTATGTGGAGTCAAGCAGGTGTTCAGGAGCTCTATATGCCAGAGTTGCAACCTGGATAGACATACTGAATTGATAACCGTTGTAGACAAAAATTGAAAATAACTAGAGTACTAGAGACACTTATTTTCTAAAAAATATGATACAAGTACTGTATTACTTTGTCAGATTCATATACAAATATTCTGGATTCTGGAATATCTATCTTCTTCTACATCTAAGAAATATGTTAATCATAATTAGAGCAAACTCAAAGAATTATTCTTATTATCTACCAAAGCACGATAAGAAAGACCACAATTACTTCTCCATTCTACAAAAAAAGTCTTATTTTAGCATTTTAAAGTCAAATTTACAAAATCCTAAAATTTAAAATTAATGTACATTCTTTAATTATTGAATATAAAAAATTATAATTAGTAGTAGCTTTTAGATAATTTACAATAATTATGATTGTATTAACTAAATATAGATTTACTCATATAAATTTTAATTTTAGAGTTTCACAAATTGACTAAAAAAAATTTAAATGTGACTTTTGTGGGACAGAGTTAGCATGACATTTCTCAAGTACAAATTGTTAAATCCACAACACTTTTTGTTATTTTCACAACAAAAGTGTCGTTGTAGATGTATAGCGACGGTGAAAATTGTAGCTATAGGATCTATAGCGACACTTTTGTTGTGAAAATAACAATTTATGTTGTGGATTTAACAGTTCCCTATCTTAATTGTACTACATAAATGGCAGATCATATCCATTATCCACACAACCCCAAGAAGCATTTATCAAAGCAAAACTAATATAATTAAATCTTCTCAAAAAGTGCCTTGGAAGCTTTCTAATTTATGCCAAAGTTCATGAAGAGTGACATACATACATTTAAATAATTCTTCGATACTGTGTAATAAAAGCAATATATATGTATTAACTGCTACATGATATTTTTTGAATTGCCAAGCTGAAGGTCTTCAACATTTCATTTTTGAATGAACTAACTCTGGACTCCCCATAACATGTTTTCTTAACCCGGTATATAACATATAAGAAAATCAGTCCAAAGAAAATGTTGAAACTGATCTTAATCACAAAAGACTTATTTGACAAAGTAATTGGTTTTAAAGTGAAATATTTTTCTGAAATTTATGTTTTGTTATCTGCAAAAAAATAAAACCAAAATGCACCTAAAGCTTAAATTACTATCAGTAACAATGCATAAAATCCAAATATTGAGCTAATAATCGTTCACCGAACATTCAAGCGCAACGGAAAACTAGGAAGAATAGCATTCCAGCAAAAGTTAGCTTACAGGTCTAGTATATGCCTTGAGAGGAATGCCAAATGCCCTGGCCAACCCAAAATCAGCAATCTTTACTGTTTTGCTTTTGAGATCAATGAGCAAGTTCCCAGGTTTCAAGTCTCGGTGAAGAATACTCAGAGAATGACAATAAGCAACACCACGCAGAATCTGAAGCAGAAAGCTCTGCAGTAATAATGCTTTCACTAAATCATGATAATAATCATAAGAATCTTATCTTAGTTGCACAAATTTAATTAACAGCGAGAAGAGAAGATGAAATAACAGCACACTTTTGAAAAATGAATGGAAGTAAAAAAATTACATTTTTACTACGTTGAGAGAGTTTTTTGTTTGTTTAGAAAACAATATATTTTATTGTTCTTCTGGTGATAACGTTAGTTACGTTACAAGTCCTTTTACAAATCAAAATATTTTCCAAATGTTATTATAATGGTTTCTTCTTTATAACAATTATAAGACATCTATTGGAGAGAACAGTTTGGAAAAGTAATGAAAAACAGTAAAAATCTCTGCCTAGGTCCGATTAATCCCCGTCTAGGCGATAGGCGATCCTCTACCGTATCGATTTGGCCCAACTTGGGTAGAATCAAACCTCTACTTTGAAGCTCCTTTTTAACTAATTTGTTAAGTTTAAGGTCTTTTTTTGGGTATTGTTTCCTGTAATTTTAAAAAAAAAATAAATCTACTATGTTTTTTATAGTATAACGCCTAGTCTGCCTAAGAAAACTCCCAGCATCACCTCTGCCACTTAGGTCTGCCTCAATGATTTTTAGAATGCGGATGAAAAGAAGATAGCGTAGTTATTATAAACTACTAGTATGTAGAACTTCAGATGCTTATCTGGCACAACAATACGAGCCATATTGGTCAAACGTCAAACTTATCGATGTGACTATGCGACGGAAAAATCAAAAAATATAAGAGGAAACAAATTAAGAAGATAAAACCCACTTTTATGGTACGTGGATCCTTTAAAGCCTCTGGAAATAATTTGATGAACGCCTTCAGGTCAAGGTCTAGATATTCAAAAACAAGATTCACACAGTCTTCCATTATCTCTACATCCAGTAACCTGTTCCCAAAGTTCCACAAGTAACAAAAAGGTCAAAAGGAAATTCAAATATCACACTCTACATCAATTAAGCTATTATAAAAGATATAGATAGAAGTCTAAATTAAGGAGCAAGTCTACATCAATTAAGCTATTATAGAAGATATAGATAGAAGTCTAAACTAAGGAGCAAATCTACATCTCTATGCAATCATCAAATTTCTAGAGAAGACTCTAGAGACAAGAAAAACCTTCTTTACTAGTGGTACAAACTCTACCTAAAACCATTCACACAACCAACAAAAATAAAACTCAAAAGAAACCCCTTCTTTCTGTAATCAGTCTGACACAAAAATTAGAGTCTGGAATAGCCAGAAATAAGAGCTAGAAAGCAAACGGCCTCTGCTCCCATGATTGCAGGCACCCCTGCAGTATTGTTTTCATGCAAACAGTATGTTACTGGAAACAGGTGGCAAGTTGTTCTGTTCCGGTTTACTGGTGCATATAGGATTAGAAAAGGAAGTTAACGGCACGTGTAAATCTATGGATTACAGAGCACCTCAGAAGACCATCAAATTCAAGGTGAAGTTAGATATACGTCTAATGTGTTCAAAATAGTATAAAAATATACAAAAAATGCAGATAGAGGTGTTGACTTTTATGGTTTACTTATTAATCAAGGAAATGTGATGACTTGATGGTAATAATATAGCAAGTTTCAAATGAATGGTGTTATGTCCAAGTCAAAGTTGCCTTACTTTCACTTCTAATTGTGGTTAATTTCTTGTGACCCATTTAGAAATGACAAACATTTTGGTTTCGGAGACAGCTCAACGCTTCCTGAGATTACTTAGTTGCCATTTCGATCCTGATTGAGTAACCCAATCTAATGGAAGGCTCTCACATTCATACCATAATTGATCAGATGGTGACACTAAGCATAAAATTAATAAATTGCTGGCAAACATATATAAAGAAATGCAGGAGAGGCAAACACATCAAGAGAATAGGAAAAAAAATTACCCAAGGATTCTGGACGATCACAACAACAGCAACACCGACTATACTTGTAAAATCACTAAAAGGAAATGATTTAAAACTTATACATTTGCCCAATTTATTTTGAAGGTCATGTTTGAAAGCCAGAGGGTAGCTTCAAAATATATCTTGAAAACTTTTATGAGACCAAAAATTTTAATTGTGAAGACTTGTCTAATTGTTTGTATGAATTTTGGGGTTTCAGGAAGTGCTCTACTCTCTGTATCAACTATCAAATAAAACTAGTAAAACCATAAAGAAGCCATATCCTAGGTTAGGAAAACAACTCTGATAAAAGTAAAACCCTAAGATGCTGAATAACAACCAGATTAAGCAAACATTCATCCAAAGAAATAAGCCGACAAGTGCATAATCTAGTGTTGAAATAGGTAAGCTTGGTGCCAAGCATAGCAATTGAAACAATGACCTTGAGGATATTTCTTAAGGCCTATCCATTTCTCCCACGGTCCCACTATCTAAGGTTCAAATATGCAAACTCTACTAAATGTCAGTATTGTTAATAACTAGTATCAGCACAAGGAAGTTAGTCTACCATTTCTCATATAAGCATCTACTTAATGAGAGCATTTCCAGATGTCTCCTGAAACTAATATTAGACATGTATTCAATTAAAGTAGAAGTAAAACATGCTAGAATGGCTTAAAACATATCCTTGGGGAAAACTTACACAATCTTGGGACGTTTGGTATTAAGAATTTGTAGGCACAAGAATAGAACAAGGTTATAAGAATTTATTCACTGATTTTGGTTTTCATAGGTAATAACTCTCAGTTACTTTGTCACTCAGTCAAGGATTAAAAGAAGAAACACAACTACACAAGAATAATTAAAATCAGAATTGGATGTCTTTGACTCTTGTTACAAGTTGAAGATGGTCCTAGTGGAAGGAATAGGGAGATGGTCAGAGAAACAAGATGTCACCCTAAAACAAAAGAAACAAAGACCAAAAGCGAACAATGGCCAGGGCAAAGGGAAAATATATGTTTCAAAAATAATGAATGATTTTGATTTAGACAGATTTGAATTTATAAATAGGTGTTATGCTGCCAAATCAAGTTTTAGGGAATTAGACATTATTAATTTGACTTACTTTGAGAAACCATTTATGCAGAACTTATTAAACCTTGGCCCTCAATCCTCTGCTTGCAAAACACAATAGACCGTCTCAATAACTTGAGTGCCTGGTTTAACATTGTTTAGATTGTCCTTTGCATATTTATTTCAAGAACACTAACTAAAAAACCTCATTAAATGTTTAATTAATAAAATCATGCCATAAGCAGATTATTATTTCCACATAATGTCGATGCTTTGATGAAATCTCACATACTAAAACTGGGTCTCTAGATTGAAAACCTAACCCAGAGGCAAGATAGAAGGTTTATAGGAGTAGTAGTATATATATATATATGTGTGTGTGTGTGTGTGTGTGTGTGTGTGTGTGTGTGTGTGTGTGTAACTACAAAGTAGTCCAGCGACGCACAGTCAATAATTGATTAAGAATCCTGTTATCCTGTATATGAAATCAGGATTACTGATATAGCTGTATTAGACCTTAGGATGGGATTGTACCAAAAGTTGGATATCAAAACCATTAGATTTGGCTATGGTGTGCTATACTGATGAAACAGGAAGCTTCCCATCTACCAAGTGAATCTTATCCCTTATCCCCACCCACATTTCAAGTTTCGCGACACTGTAGTTAAAGATTTCACAAATCACGAGTGAAAATTAAAAATCTAGAAAGGTGGCACTTAGTGGCAAACTGGCAATGTAGCATGCATCCATACGAGTCACAGAGTGACTCTTGATCTTGAAACTAATATAATAGGATGGGGCAATGGATGTGAATGTTTTACCATGAAACCTATTGCAAAGGTTCGAATACTTCTACAAAAGCATAAAATTATTAAATCATTAATCTGCTGTTTTTGTTCTTCATATCATTATATGTTCCTTGTCAGTCCTATATTAATAAGAAATGACTAAGAGAAGGGTACATACTTGACAATGTTGCAATGATCCAGATCCTTCAAAAGAGCAATTTCCCTTATCACCGAGCAAGGCACACCTTCGTTTCTATTTAAAAAGAAAATCCTTTTTACAGCTACAGTCCTATTGTTCTCATGGTCATGACACTTGGTAACCATACCGAAGCTGCCTTTTCCAATCTTCTTGATGACCTCGTACTGAAAATAAATCATCATGCATTCATGATTTTACATGCATGAACATATTGCCAATAAATATCTACACTCAAGTCAAAACATGTACCTTATCCATGTTCCTGAGGATTATTTCACTGCTGAAGAAAAAGCTATAGTTGATCAGTTAAAAAGAAAAAAGAAAAAAGAGATTATTTAAAAAATTAAAGACTTGATTGAACTGGTTCACACACAAAGGTTTTACATAAATGAGGACAGGGGATAATTATTTAATCCAAAATAATTCAAGAATAAAGAACCTATAAACTAAAAATTAAGAATGCCAGTAAAAGGAAAAGAAAAAGTTAGCCAATGAAATACAGAACCTTTCAAAATCAGTAGCCAAGACAAATAAAGAAAGAAAAACGATGTCTCCAAGAGATTACCCTGAAAAAATCAAACACTTTCATAAGACCAATAAAGGGGATGCAAGCACTGACTGAATTATCATATTGTACCACCAAAGTTAGACACGAAAAACAAAAATGGAAAGGTCTTAGAACATTAGTCATTAGTCATCACTTTTTAGTGATCCCTGGATCTGCATGATTTTTGTTTTGTTTTCCCTCCATCTTTGGCAAATACAATTGCAAAGCTCAGTCTTGGTAAAGTATTATCTGAGGCCCATACACTTGTTATACTATTTTATTCTTTGGGTACTTACTTATTTGGGAGTCATTGGAAAGAACAACATCACATATGGAAATGATAAAAGCCCAAGTCTCATAAATCATCAGCAACCACATCTGGTATTTCTTGTTATAAAGCACCTTTGATACTTTTCACCTTTCCAGCTATGGAAAATCAAGCTACTAAAGTCAAATAGCTCCCTACTTTTTCATTCTGCATGTATCTTTTGCAAATGCAATTAAATAAGAATAAGTCAATGGTTCTAGTAAAACAAAATGACTAGGAATGGCTTAGAAAAATGGCTAACACCACTCAATCCATACTAAAGCAACATTTGTTTGTGCTAAATGAATCCATATACTTATTTTTCATCAACACATCCTCACCAACTTATTGCAGAAAAGATAGGCCATACACTGCCTAATAAGAAAGTATTGCAAACCAGAGAGCATAACAAAACATATTACTGCTAATATCTACCAAAATGATCTACATTTTACAAAGTGTATAAATGCAAAATGTGCGAGGCGTAAATAATAAGCAATCTTAAAATATGCAAACGAATTAATACATTCATACATACATATATGTATGTCTCTGTGTGTGTGTGTGAATTGTATAAATGAAAAACTTATTTAATATACAGATAATTTTGCCCTAACTAGCTTCTAATATGTAAGTAGATTTAATATAATTATACATAATCATTGAAGCATAAGTGCGATTAAGGAAAATTCAACACCGAATTAAATGAAGTTCATTCAAATTGAAAAAGAAAATAAAAGGATTGTAGTATAACCTCAGATGATAAAATTTTTGAAGTGAATCGCTAGATTCTCAGCTAATTATATTTCACAATAGATCGAAACTTAGAAATAGAGACAATGCATACATATAGACAAACGTATCAATTACAAATACAGAAAAAAGCAACCTACCGAGAAAAAGCGAGACAGAGATTACCTTCCCTAACTGAATTCGGTAGTAATCTGTCGTATCTGTGAATCAAAAGTGCGAAATTCGGAGCGAGATTCATATACGGAATATAAACGGAGTATATACACAGAAATGAAGAGATTAAACATATATACAATGTTCTTCTATACATATGCATAACAGTATAAGTGTAGACATAGATCAAATACAGAGGGATTAAGAAATAGAGACAGACAATAAGAAATACAGGGAGAGAATTAGAAAAACAGATCACCTGAAGAAATCGCGAAGTGAATTCAGCCCTAATTCATTGCGAGTTTGAAAAAGCACAGAGCGGGAAATGAAGGATGAGAGAGCTAATATATAGTGAGCAAGGATGGTGACTGGAGACGGTGTCACGCGTTTCAGCGCGTGATTTTATACTATGAAGTAAAGTTACTGCAGTCAAATTATTCATACGCTTTTTTCTTTTTTTCCTTTTTTGACAAAAATTTTTTTTTAAAAAAGGTTACCAACAAGAGAACAAAAACAACACTAAACAAAACGAAATTTCACACGACTCTATCTTTTTTGTTCCACAAAAATAATTTTATTTCTAAAATTTATGAATATTAAATATAAACAAAATGGATGAAATTTAAATTGCGACAAAATAGTATATTCTTCCGTCCCAAAATATATATGACTAGCTGTGTTCCGTGCCTTCGACACTGTATTAACGGTGGAATTTATTCTAAACTTTGGACGGCTCAGATGATTTATTGAGTGAGCGGAAAATTTGTGGGCAAGGAAATCGTACCTTGCTAGAGTTAGGGTTTCGTGTTGGCTGAGGAGGAGAGAAATCCACGAAAAGTACGGAATTGATTGATTGATTGAAGAGGGGAGAACGACAGGTGGGCGATTACTCCAACGACGCGTGACAGAACCCCTAGAATCCGGGAACCGTGTTAGGGTAACAGGGATTCCAAGAGCCTTCTTGAGTCCTTCAAGTTGAGAGAATGTCCAAACCCCTTTGGTGCTTTTAGGTGGAATTCCAAGCCTTTAAGTCACCAAAAGGGTCCCTTTGATCTTCCAAGAGTCCAAGTCTTCAGTCCCCAGAGAAGTCCCCTTCCCAATGGAGTGGAAGAGATATTTATAGGGTTTTTTGGAGAGTGGTCATGTGATAGGCACATGTCCTCGGAGAAATTCCAAATTTACCCTTAGTCATCAAAGTAATGCCCAGATCGTCTCCGCCTTCTAGCCAACAATCCAATCCTCAATCAATTCCCAAAATGAGTCACCTCCACGTGCTTACCTTTCGGGACACGTGAAAGATTCTCTCAGATCTTACCGCTTTATTTTCGGCTCTTCCGTCTTTCCATTTAATCATAATACAAACCTTAATTTGTGCATTTAATTCAATTAGGTCAATTGAACCCTAATTTGCACTTGGGCCCACATTTGCCCCCTGCGCGAGAGTCGCGTCCTTGGAGTGACGATCGTGCAAAATACTTTAACTCTGTGAATACTACTTCAATTTTCTGAAAAATTCTCGATCTTGTAAGTCCTGAAAACAGAAAATCATAGGAGACGTAACCTATGGGAGCTCTCCCAATATATCTTTGGAAATCCTCTATCAAATCTTTCCAAACCTTGCATAATATTTGTTTCCCTAATTAATTTTTATATGTATATATATACATATATTAAACTAAATCAAAATAAATTATATATTTGTCAAATAAAATCAAATCTTATTTTGATTTGTAAATAAGATCAAATCCTTCTTTATAGAAAATCAAATCATTCCTATTATTTTGGAAACAAAATCAAATTATTTTATTTATATACTTATAAAATAAAATTAGGAAGAAATTATTTTACTTAAAATATTTTTTGAAAATCGAGAAATATTTTTTTTTAAATAAGAATAATTTAATTTGATAAAATAATAATAATATTATTATTTTTTAAACGCAAGATCTTTTTCCCTTAATTGGTGATACTGCCGTAGTCATTTATGGGGATCGACGGGAATTGATTCCACTTGAAACAAGTATAGCAAATTAGCAATTGATTTTCTTTGGACATGTATTTTAGAGAAAGAAGACGAAAAAAAAACTAAAGGGAAAAGAAGTAATTGCAGAGTAATAGTGGCCGTGAAGCTTCGGGAAGATAAACAAATGAAACAATCATGAAGAATTGACAAGTTGAAAAAATCAACACATTTACAATTCAAAGTGAAAATGAGCGCGAATTCTTCCCGTGAACGTGATCTTCATTTTCAAAACCAAATCATTATTTTAGCTTTGACAGAATTCCTTGTGAAAGCGTGATTGGTCATTGCAAAATATTTCCATATAAAATAAAATAAAAGTTCGCAAGTCGGGATACTAAAATGATTGAATCAAGGCATCTTTTTGATTGGCTATAATTCTAACTTTCCATAAGTAATATTATGGGAAGGACTCTAGAATAATGGTATGATGCTTGGGTCAATCGTAAATGATAAACAACCTCTTTTCCTCAATTTATAAAATGGATATACAAATGACAAATCCTATATCCCATGGATATAATTCTCTAGTTATGATTGAAGGCGTAAATTCAGCAACGCCTAATTGTCTAGTTAATTACCTTATATTTATCACAATTACCCATAGAATTTTCAAATTGTAAGACCCCATAAAATATTCCCTCGTTCATATATATTTTCAGTAATCGCTTGTGACGCCCCCAAAATTACCCAATTTTGAGTCGCCAGATATACGATATAAATACAAATAAAAACTTAATTCTACAGCTGTCGTGTAAAATACGACAAAACATAACTGAGATTTTAATCAGGGATATTGCCTTCTAGACAATATTCATTCTCAATGAGAGTCCTCGTTACATTTATTGTAACACTATTTAATGTAATAGTGAGGACTACTAATGCTATCCTCGGACCATTACTCCGATTTCCCCGACTGCGTCCAAATTTATGTTCTCATTTCACAAGAACAAACGGTGAAGAAAGAAAGGGTGAGCTCAACTAGCCCAAAGAAGAAATATTATGACTAAGATAATGCAGAATAAATTATCATTAGCTTTCAACAAATGTTAAACCGATAAAATACAATAGACAACCAGGTTTAACTGCAATGAATAAAGCAATCCATTGAAAGAGTCAAGTAGAGAATAAAGTCTACTATCTTTTAGGTTTTAAAAGGTTTTCAAGAATTTTTATCACGAGACTCGACAATAATAAACCACCACATCTAATCATCCCCGCATACCACGGCCAAGGATTTTCATCAAATTATCAATGGTCATGACTATACCGAATCACCCCGGTCATAATCATACCAAAAACTATCCATCATCGCATTACAGTGCCACCGAGGACTTTTGTCACATCATTTATATCAAGTCATGATTATACCGAATGATCCTCGGTCATAATCATACTAAGTTCATCTATGCACGTAAGCCAAAGATAACATAATATAACATGAGGATGATGACAATGACATAGTAATTCAATAAAACAAGTTCAAGAATTATTTAATCCATGAATTATTAACGTCCAAATTGTCAACATGATCTCGTTTCAGAGAGTAAAATTCAATAATGATCGGGAAGAATATTTCCATGAAAAGATATTTGGATGAAACGCAAATATCAAGGATATTCTACTAATTTCATGGAGTATAGAAGTCAAAGTTTTAACCAACTGGGTATAATAAAGAATGGAATAACAAAAGAAATCACCATGCATGCGGTATTGGCGATGTAAAAGTTATTCCAATGTAATAATAATGACGCGAAACCAGTCGTGAAATTCACAACCGATAGGATGTTCCAGCAGTAATAATAAAGATGGAACCAGATCGGTGTAAAACACACGATAGGATATTCCAACAGAATGATAAAGACGGAACCAGTCGGGTGTAAAACACACAAACAAGATGTTCAACGAGAATAATAAAAGCGGAACCAGTCCGGTGTAAAACACATGCATGAGGATGTTCCAATGTAATAATAGAAGAATGTCACCAAGTATAGGGTAAATGCGTAGACACAAAAGTTATTCCAATGAATAATAAGCAATGGAATAACATAAGGATTTCACCAAGTATAGGGTACGCCACAGGCACATGAGGTTATGTATAGGGTATGCCACTTTTACAGGTTATTCCAACAGAATGATAATGAATGGAATAACAGAAGTTCTCTTCAAGAAGAAAGAATAACACCCCTTACCGTAAAAGAACTGAATATAAAAGTAGTGAAGTAGCAGAATACTCTTCTTCTTTCTATAATTTTCTCTCTATAGCTTCTCTCTATAATTTCTCTCTCTAGAGTTTCAATGAATTCGTAAGAAAATAATGAAGGAATGAGCTTCTATTTATAGGAAAATGGAATGCATAGTAACTAATCCATGAACGGTCCAGATTGATTTACTTTAATCTGACGGTCCATATTTAAAGAAAAATCTTTTAAATAAAATATAATATATTCTATTTATATAAAAACATTTTACTATGCAAAACACTATGCAATACTATGCAAAACACTATATGCAAAAAACACTACGCAACACTATGCATAATAAAATATAATATATTCTATTTATAGAATAACTTTAATAAAGTATTCTATTTTATATAAAAAGATGTTCTGTTTTATTACGTTAATAATACGAATAAAACAAAACGTCATTATCGCTATAATAATTCATATTATTAATCGACAATAATGGAATCAAACTGAGTGACTTCTCACATAAGCATCAATAATCAATACCGTGTGCTACTATGCAACCACACGTATTACTGTACTTTTACTACCGAGTAGTTCAACAGTAACCACGGTAAAACTTCCGCCGTTATTTCAATAAAATATTTTTGTCGTTTTCTCAATCCGACAATAATAATTACATTGCTAGGGTCCACCAATGATTGAGTAGTTGTATTTAATATTCCTCGCTAAACCGAATATTCCCCCACCAATCGAATATAATATAACCACTTGCATACTTTTGCAAAATTTATAAATACTACCCACAACTATAATATTATCTCAAATTCACACTATAATATTAAAAATTATTTCGACTAAATTTAAATCTTTATTGATAAAATCTGAGGTCTCACAATCTCTCCTCCTTATGGAATTTCGCCCTCGAAATTAGGGTACATATTGGTATGATAAAGAGATGAGGATACCTTGAATACCTTTTATCGTTGAAAACATTAAATTCATCTTTGCAATCCTACCAAAGATATTCATTAACAATTCATCTTTGCACTACTATGCCCAAGATATTTATTAACAATTCATCTTTGCACTACGTGCCAAAGATATATAAATCAGAAACCAATAATATCGAGACTCAAATTTTAATAGTATCACAACCATGAATTATCCATGCATTCATGGCTAAGGATATTCGTGTTTTCAATTACTACCATGATTATACCGAACAATCCTCGGTCATAATCATACCAAGTCCATCTATGCACGTAAGCCACGATGACTTTGAACGCATCCATGAATTAATATTTCATTCTGTCGAGACTCATTTCAATAATTAATCCACATCATCGAATCATCCCGCACTACTGTGCCAAGGATATTCATTAGTATCACGACCACAAATTATCCATGCACTACTACCAAAGATAATTGTGTTTTCAATTACTGATTATGATTATACTTGAACAATCCTCGGTCATAATCATACCAAGTCCATCTATGCACGTAAGCCACAGATGACTTTGAACGCATCCATGAATTAATATTTCATTTGAGACTCGGCTAAATAATTAATCCACATCATCGAATCATCCCCCGCACTACGTGCCAAGGATATTCATTTAGTATCACGACCACAAATTATCCATGCACTACTACCAAAGATAATTGTGTTTTCAATTACGGTTATGATTATGCCGAACAATCCTCGGTCATAATCATACCAAGTCCATCTATGCACGTAAGCCATGATTGACTTTGAACACATCCATGAATTAATATTTTATTCATTGAGACTCATTTCAATAATTAATCCACATCATCGAATCATCCCCGCACTACTGTGCCAAGGATATTCATTAGTATCACGACCACAAATTATCCATGCACTACTACCAAAGATAATTGTGTTTTCAATTACTGATTATGATTATACCGAACAATCCTCGGTCATAATCATACCAAGTCCATCTATGCACGTAAGCCACGATGACTTTGAACGCATCCATGAATTAATATTTCATTCTTTGAGACTCATTTCAATAATTAATCCACATCATCGAATCATCCCCGCACTACGTGCCAAGGATATTCATTAGTATCACGACCACAAATTATCCATGCACTACTACCAAAGATAATTGTGTATTCATTAGTATCACGACCACAAATTATCCATGCACTACTACCAAAGATAATTGTGTATTCATTTACTGTTATGATTATACCGAATAATCCATGGTCATAATCATACCAAGTCCATCTATGCACTATGAAAAGCCAGATGACTTTCAACATAATATAAACATGAGGATAATGATATAAAGAATCAATCAAATGAGATAAAGGATAAATATTATACATTTATAATATAATTTATCCAGATTCAAGAATATTCCCATGTTATCAATCATTTAATAATCTCATAATCTAATAACATTAATATTATAACAATATTTTAATCACTTCTTAAATTTATAAACAATTTATCTTAATTGTTTACACTTTACCATATAATGCATTTAATCATTCAAAATGTCATACTCATAAGATATCATCACCAATTATCAAATCTCAAAAAAAATATGCATATACTCTATATAGGATTCTCTAGCCATAAAATCCTATTTTCAACTTTGTTTTCTTCACATAACATATTTAACTCATATGTTCAGTAACTAAACTATTTTCATGAAAATATCAAATCAGTCCCAAAATATTTCTTTTCTAGAATTTAGCATAATATAGTCCCATGATGAAAATATATTTTTCTCGAATTTTTAAAATTCATTTACTATTTTTCAAAAATTAATTTCCAATAAATTCCTTAAGAAATTAGCTACCTCAAGTTTAACTCCAAAAATTCCCAAATCTTGGCAGGACCTTACACATGTTAACGTGAGCTTCCAGTTTAAATTTCATGGTCATCTGAGTTATAGAACTCCGGTTATATAGCGTTTTAAATCGGAAAAACCTAAATATTGAAATAGTCATAACTTGCTCATTTTAAGTCAGAATGAGCTCATTTTTGGACAGGAGGTACTTTATACCATATACTTTCATGTCCCAAAAGGCCAGAATTTTTCTCATAATTTAAGTGGCCGAAACAGCCCCTCTAAAATCATGGCAGCAGCTTTTTCGGTTTTTGCAGCTTTGCACTCCTTTGCTAAAATCAGTCCACACAAAAATCTACAACACCTTTTCCAGTAATTCCACTTGAATTAGTTAGGTAACTCATAGATCTAACTCTAGGTCTTGACCACATTCAAAAATTCAAAATATAATAGGAGATATGGTCTATTGAATTTCATGTTACGTTTTTTCACAAAATCTGATTTTCAACTCTTTGTGATTTCTAAGAAACTTTCATGTTTTTACGTACTAACCAACATAACTCATCATAAAACTTACTAATACCACGAATACCCATGATTTTCATTATTCCAATGCTTTTATTATGACTTTCATCATAAACCACGTAAACTGTTCATTTTAGTTGAAGAAATATTTGAGGGTTTAAGAAATGGGTTTTTATCTTTGGGGTCAATACAAAATTCGATTTCACGCTCTAGGGTAGGCTAGGAAATCTTCAAGAATACGTCAAGAAATTTATTAATGATAGAAATATCATTCAAAAATGTTACTCTTATCCAAGACTTGGATAGTACGTCACATTGATACCAACTTTGACTTCTATCCCTTAACCTAGATAGCACCTCACAATGATACCTATAAACTTGCCATCTTCATTCACGATGTCGCCTACAGAAAGTCCGGCTTCGGTGCATTCCACACAAGGAAGTCAACAACGAAAGGTTCGGAGCTCTTTACTTATGGCTTGATATCACAGTGATTAACTTTAGGATTTGGTTACTTTGAATTCGTATAACAGGTTGGTTAGGAATATGAAAGCTAACAACCTTACAAAAAGAATAATGAGTAGTTAATCAATCGTTTTTAAAAATTACCTCAAAGGCAAGTATTTTCAAAGAGATAAGATTGACAGTAACGTGAAAGTGTTTATTTGAAACAACAAGATTAATAAACAAATGGAGGTAACGAAGGTTTCTCCCAACGAAGTTTCAATAGATAAATCAAAGTCTAATTTCTCCGAGTCAAATTTAAACGTTGAACGCAAAGCAAGAGAGATAAAAGAATGGGTAGAACCAGATCTAATAAGGTATAGACTTCGCAAGAATTTATAATTAACTAACTCGTGCTAACTTCGTTCGGGTTACCCACTTTTTGAGAAGTCACGAAAACGCTCTTCCCGAAAAACCACCGACTTTGTTTTGTCCAGATCCGCCTTTGGTGCCACTATCCCAAACTGGACTTGACTTCACTATACGACAAAATCGAGCTAAATCACCTTCTCTTCTTGAAATTTCCACTTCTATTATCTTCGCCATGATTACCAATCAAGTGGTTACCATTCTTGGCATGATAATTTCTCCCACGATGGTCATCATTGTTCGATGGTCGTTATCGCGCAGATGATTATTATCGTGTTGTTGGTCGTTACCTTTTGGTTGAGTCGACTCAAGATCGCGCCCAATAACCGAGCCCTATTCACAACATCTAAATACAAACATTGTCACAAAACAAGGGTTAATTAACATGCAACATATTATCACTATATCTCAATCGACCAATCAAATACCAAATAAACTTAGGTAGGTCATACTAGCGAAGGAATTCTGCTCTCCCTCCTAGTACTATTCTCACATCTTAGCCAGGATCATATCCCTAAGCTCGATATTAATCTGTGACGCCCCAAAATTACCCAATTTTGAGTCGCAGGATATACGATATATAAATACAAATAAAAACTTAATTCTACAAATTGCCGTAAAAATACGACAAAACATAACCGAGATTTTAATCGGGATATTGCCTTCTAGACAATATTCATTCTCAATGAGAGTCCTCGTTACATTTATTGTAACACTATTTAATGTAATAGTGAGGACTACTAATGCTATCCTACGGACCATTACTCCGTTCCCGACTCGTCTCAAACTATGTTCTCATTTCAAGAAGAAAACGGTGAAAGAAAGGGTGAGCTCAACTAGCCCAAAGAAGAAATATTATGACTAAGATAATGCGAATAAATTATCATTAGCTTTCAATGATTGTTAAACCGATAAAATACAATAGACAACCACGGTTTAAGCTGCAGTGGAATAAGCAATCCATTGAAAGAGTCAGTAGAGAATAAAGTCTACTATCTTTTAGGTTTTAAAGGTTTTCAAGAATTTTTATCATTGAGACTCAAATTTTAATAATAAACCACCACATCTAATCATCCCCGCACTACTGCGGCCAAGGATTTTCATCAAATTATCAATGGTCATGACTATACCGAATCACCCCCGGTCATAATCATACCAAAAACTATCCATCAACGCATTACAGTGCCACCGAGGACTTTTGTCACATCATTTATATCAAGTCATGATTATACCGAATGATCCTCGGTCATAATCATACTAAGTTCATCTACGCACGTAAGCCAAAGATAACATAATATAACATGAGGATGATGACAATGACATAGTAATTCAATAAAACAAGTTCAAGAATTATTTAATCCATGAATTATTAACGCCCAAATTGTCAACATGATCATCGTTTTCGTAGAGTAAAATTCAATAATGATCGGAAGAATATTTCCATGAAAAGATATCTTTGGATGAAACGCAAATATCAAGGATATTCTACTAATTTCATGGAGTATAGAAGTCAAAGTTTTAACCAACTGGGTATAATAAAGAATGGAATAACAAAAGAAATCACCATGCATGCGGTGCCAGACATGATGTTAGTTATTCAACAGTAATAATAATGATTTAAACCGGTGTCGTGAAATTACACCGATATGGGATGTTCCAACAGAATAATAAAGATGGAACGGATCGGTGTAAAAACACACATGATAGGATATTCCAACAGAATGATAAAGGCGGAACCAGTCCGGTGTAAAACACACAAACAAGATGTTCCAACAGAATAATAAAAGCGGAACCAGTCCGGTTGTAAAAAACACATGACAGGATGTTCCAATGTAATAATAGAAGAATGTCACCAAGTATAGGGTAAACAAGCGATACAAAAGTTATTCCAGCGAGAATAATAAGCAATGGAATAACATAAGGATTTCACCAAGTATAGGGTATGTCGGCGATACAAAGTTATGTATAGGGTATGCCACTTTTACAAAAGTTATTCCAATGAGAATGATAATGAATGGAATAATGAAGTTCTCTTCAAGAAGAAAGAATAACACCCCTCACCGTAAAAGAACCGAATATAAAAGTAGTGAAGTAGCGTAGAATACTCTTCTTCTTTCTATAATTTTCTCTATAGCTTCTCTCTATAATTTCTCTCTAGAGTTTCAATGAATTCGTAAGAAAATAATGAAGGAATGAGCTTCTATTTATAGGAAAATGGAATGCATAAGTAACTAATCCATGAACGGTCCAGATTGATTTACTTTAATCGACGGTCCATATTTAAAGAAAAATCTTTTAAATAAAATATAATATATTCTATTTATATAAAAACATTTTACTATGCAAACACTATGCAATACTATGCAAAACACTATGCAAAAACACTACGCAACACTATGCATAATAAAATATAATATATTCTATTTATAGAATAACTTTAATAAAGTATTCTATTTTATATAAAAGATGTTTCGCATTTTATTACGTTAATAATACGAATAAAACAAAACGTCATTATCATTATAATAATTCATATTATTAATCGACAATAATGGAATCAAACCTGAGTGACTTCTCACATAAGCATCAATAATCAATACCGTGTGCTACTTATGCAACCACACTTATTATCGTATTTTTTACTACTGAGAGTAGTTCAACAAAGTAACCGGTAAAACTTCCGCCGTTATTTCAATAAAATATTTTTGTCGTTTTTCAATCCGACAATAATTACATTGTGGGGTCCACCAATGATTGAGTAGTTATACGAATATTCCTCGCTAAACCTAGATATTCCCCTAACCAATCGAATATAATATAACCACTTGCATACTTTGCAAAATTTATAAATACTACCCACAACTATAATATTATCTCAAATTCACACTATAATATTAAAAATTATTTCGACTAAATTTAAATCTTTATTGATAAAATCTGAGGTCTCACATCGCTAATCTCCGGGGAGAACTTTATTAGCAATTCATGAGTTTTTTTTTTGTTTTTTTTTTATTTTATCAAATTCAACACATACTTATTAATAATTAATTCGAGTAGTACTCCAGATAGTATGATACAACAAACTTTATATAGAATTCCCTAAAGATATATAGGTATGCTCAATTCTTTCAATGGAGCTAATATATAAAATATTGTTTTATAATCTATATGTATGCATAATTGATTGACTTTTGTAAAAGTAATAATCATGTCATATGATACATTTATAATTAAAACCCATAGGATCTTACTCTTATATATATATATATATATATATATATATATATATATATGCAATAATCTTCCTAATAATTTTTTTTTATCTTGATACACCAAGTCTTTCCTTTTATCAAATCAAAAATTAATTTTATTTCCAAAATAAAATCAAATCTTAATTTTATAAAATCAAATCTTAATTTTATTTTTTTGAAATTAAATCTTTCTTTATTTTGGAAAATCAAATCAAATCTTTCTTAATTTGAAAAGAGATTTTTTTTTAAAACAAATCAAAATCATAAAATCATATGAAATAAATTAAAATCATATGATTATGCATGATAGCCATAGTCCCTTTCTATTCACGCCAAAGTTCGGCGGCCGAACCCTTAGTCCAATTTTTTTTTTTTTTTTTTTTTTGGCCGAACCCTATACAAAAATGAGGTAACCATTTTTTTTTTTGAATGCTGGCCGAACCCTATTTTTTTTTTTTGAAAATAAAATAAAATAAAATCTTATTTTATTTTTTTCAAAAAAATAAAAAATAAAATATATAAATAAATAAATAAAATATTTACTTATCTTATTTTTGAGAGGTCCTGTTGCTCCATGATTAATTACTGTGCTGCTTCCTTTTTGCCATAAGAAAGATCCGTTGAATCTATACATGCCTTCACCTCATCCAATGACTATCAGATTAACACCTCATGAAACTAAAAGAAAATAAGCCCATGAAAAGAATGAACATGATTAACCCCACTCTTGTTTCCCAATGCCAATTATTTGGTTCCTTTCAAATCGCTCGCTATATCCCATGAGTCATCAAGTCATGTAGCCTTCTCCACTCCTTCCCCGTCATTCTTGATCGATCTGGCATTACCCAAGTGATTCTACACAATGATTCAATGAGAACACAAGCGCCCAAAGGCTCCTCGTGGTGCGAAAATAAAGAGAAGATATTCCACCATCTCTTCTTCACAATAGCCCATAAGACCATCAACAATCAATTCTCTTGGGATAGAAATCACCTCATTTGCAGACCGACAAATCCGAGACACGGTATATATATATATATATATATATATATATATATATATATTTCTTTTTTTTTTGCATCGAGGGAAATTGATTATAACCGCCTCTAATTCATAATTCGTTTTCGATTGTTGAAGGTGACTTACTTTCAAGAAAAATCTTTGTTTTCATAATTCTTTTATTTAGTTGGAATTTGAAACTCTTTTCATGTATAATTATTTTATTTTGTCGATTGATTGTTTGTTTGTTGGTTGATGTTTTTGTTTAATTTTTTCTTAATTGTTTCATCGATTTCTCTTTTCGGTGATTGTAGTTTTTCTTTTTTCGGGCCATTTCACCTTAATGGGATCTTGGCTCGGATATTCTTAAAGAGAAAACAACACTGCAAGGAGGAGGATTTATTAGAGCCATTTCACCTTAACAAGGTCATTGGCTCGGATATTCGGAAGAAAGGGAACACCGCAAGGAGGAAGGATCTATTCCGAGCCATTTCACCTTAACAAGGTCATTGGCTCGGATATATTCGGAAGAAAAGGAACAACGAGGAGGAGGAATTTATTAGAGCCATTTCCCCATAACAAGGTGGCTCGGATATTTTGAAAGAAAGGACAACCCCATGAGGAGGAAGAGTTTATTAAGAGCCATTTCACCTTAACAAGGTCATTGGCTCGGATATTTTGAAAGAAAGGACAACATCGCAAGGAGGAAGAATTTATTCCAGCCATTTCACCTTAACAAGGATCTTAGTTCGGATGTTAGGTGAAGTAGCATTCATTCCAATCAGTTGATTCGACGAGTAAGGAGAAGTTAAATGTAAAAGGGAGAGCTCCTTGGGTGGCTAAATCCTACGGGTCAACCCTAGGGGAACAAACCTAATGGCCTCCTTTTTCACATTTCCCCGTTCTTCTTTTACCCTTTTTATTTGAATGGCTCCTAATGCTTGTGCTCTTTTTCTTCTTTCAGGTGTTCATGATCTTCCTTTCCGAATCCAAGGTGTCCGTGATCTTCCTTTCCCAAATCCAATCTTCTTATTTAAGTTTCATACCCTCTCTCTTGTTATGGTAAGCACTTAATTTCAAATGCTCATTCACTTTCTTTCTTTGTTTCTAGAATTCTCATGTTATATTTTCTTGTTGCGAGGCCAACTCCGGTGAACGTTCACGTGAGACGAAAACTACTAAGGAGGTTCCTTTCATCACGATCGGGAAAAGGCCCTTTATGGGTCTTCCGACGTTTTCGGGAGCAAGTGAAGAATTATGATCGTCATAACCTTTCCTCCTCACGAGAAAGCGAGCTTATTTCTATATGCTACGGCTTGCAAGTTTAGACAAGACTTTCCTCGCTGCGCTTCGCATTCCTCGTATGTGTATAGAAAAACAGGAATACCCCTACAGTCCCATTCATTTCATATCCGACTTATCCAATCGTCTTCAGGGGTGGCAACATTGGACCGACGAGGTTCTCACAAATTCTGATTATGTGGATATACTGAAGAGGGCCGACATTTTGTGTTGCATTCAATTATGCAGGGATCTTCGTATCCGACAGGACCAAGATGCTCTTACCGTCTTAATTTCACGTTGGTGTTCTTCCACATGTACATTTCACTGCTTGGGGAGTTCACCCCAACTCTAGAGGATGTCTATGTCATCTACCAGTAAGCATTTGCCCCCTGCGCGTGAGTCACGCCTTTGGTGAGATGATCGTGCAAAATATTTTTAAGTGTTGAAGTCTTCACTTCTTGAAGCTTGATGTTTTGCAAGCCTTGAAAACAAAAGTCCTAGGAGAGTGAACCTCTAGGGGAGCAAACCCTAGGAGAGCAAGCCCTAGAGGATCTCTTCAAGGATATCTAGGTATCTCCTAACTTTTCTTGGACATGTCTCCCTTCTATGCTAGGTTGGATCTTTTTATTTCCAATCATCATGTTGTTGCACTTCGTTCGGAAGTCACTTCACGTCTCCATGAGGATGACTTACTTTATGTAAACTTTAGGAGCTTCAAGATGACATACATAAATTGAAGACCAAGCTTTTGGGAAATTGAGTCAGCTACCCAAGACCTTGAAGGCTCGATAGCCTCTAATACGAAGGCTCATGGTACCACACCATTGTCGACTTGAAGGCTTTAGTTATTCCCTTCTCTTTAGTTCGACGGGTCATGGCCTTTAGATCATAAACTTTCATATTTTTTTTTTCATTTCCTGTATCAGAAAATTTATGTACATATATTTCATTTATCAAATTGTAGTTTCTTTTATCCTTATTGATTGCCTTTAATTAAAACGATTCTTTAAAACTCAATATTTAACATTGAATCTTAAGTTGTTCAATTAAGACTCCAAGACACCAATAGGCCTCATAAAGCAAAGACAAACATGAATCTATTCAAGAAAAACATGCTGTTGTTTTTTTTTTTTATGCAAACTAACACTTGAATCTATACTTCCTTTTTTTTTTTAAAGAGATTAGAAAAAATATTCAAGCATAAGTAGAAGTTTGACAATTTATTGATAACAAAATTGCTTTTAACGAAAAGCATAACGTTTCAAATAATAAATCCTCAATTACTTTTGAAGTTGAAAGTATAACTTGTCTGGTTCGAGGACTTATAGTCAGGTGCCTCGATTACTTTTAAAGTTAAAAGTATAACTTTTTGGGTCTAAGGACTTATAGTCGGTGCCTCATTCACTTTTAATGATAAAGTGTAACACTCGAGTGCCTCGTCACTGGGTCGTCCAATTTCTTGGCAAGTCACGATCTACGAGGACTTGAAATCGGGTGCCTTGTCACTTGAGTCGTCCGATTTCTTGGCAAGTGCGGTCTACGAGGACTTGAAATCGGGTGCCTCGTCACTTGGGTAAATCCAATTTCTTGGCAAGTCACGATCTACGAGGACTTGACCACCATTTAGAGTGGACCACCATCTTGGGTGGATTTTATATATATATATATATATATATATATATATATATATATTTTAATTAAGTCAATTCTTGTGCCTCCAACCTTGGTCATCCAATTACTTGGCAAGGGATACTCTTGAGGACTTAAACCGCCATTTTTGGTGGACCACCATCTTGGGTGGATTTTTAATTCATCTGTAGTTCAGAGTTTTTCGATGGTAGAGCCAGTATTTGGGTTCATGACTTCTGGGATTGAACCATGGGTGATAGTGTTACACGTTTCTTCTCCTAGTTCAATCTCCCCCGCCGTCAGCTTCTCATGGTATATCCTCCACTGACTGTAACAGTCCATAGTGGAATGTCCTGCGTATTGGTGGTATACATGAAGTCAGGTCTTCTTTTCATCTCTTCCGCATACAACCAACCGGGGTCTTGGAGGCTTCACCACTCCACGCTCAACCCATTGTTTCATCTGAGCTCTGAATGCCTTCTCGCCGCATGTAATAGCCTCCGAATCGGCATTCTAGTATACTTGTCACCATGCTTTTCTCTCGCTTCGCTCAATTTTCTCATTCTTCTCCCTCTTGCCCCCCTTGTGGTTTTGATCGAGAATCACCAAAGCCACTGTTCTTTATCTCTTGCTCTTCCATGTAACCATCGCATGGTTGGTGGGAAATGTCATGATTCCTCCCAAGTCTGCGCTTAAAAGATGAGAGGGTCATGCAAATGAATCACAAGCTTTGGTAATGAGGTGGGGCTTGAAGGCGTCTAAAGCACCATTGTTGCATATACTAACCAAGTTATTTTCTTCAATTGGCTCTGCACACCTCTCGTGTTCGGGCCTGAACTTGTCAACATAATCGACAACTCCTCATTCGGTTTCGCTGAACCGCATAAGCTCCACAATGGTTACTGTTTACGCATTATAGAAAAATTTCTTGAAAAATTGTAATTTTAAGTCATCCCAATCATGGACTGACCCCTTCTCCAAATTGTAGTACCAACTAAAGGCACTATCCGTCAAAGTCTTGTTGAATTCCCGCATCAACAAGTTGTGGTTGTTCACTTCGTCATATCCGAGCCACGGAGACATTGACTTTACAAACCTGGCAATATGTTCCCTAGCATTTCCTTTTTCCCCGTTGTATTTTGGAAATTGCGGGGGGTGCTCAATATACCCTGTTGGGTAAGGTTGCCTCCGAATGTGTGTGCAGGGTAAGGAGGAGTAAAGTCCAACTCAGGGTCGAGATGTCTCGTTCTGCGAAGTTGATTGATCACGTCAATCATATCATCCTTAAATCACTCTGGGCCAGAAGCGTGAACTTTCGGGGTGTTGTGATATCTTCTTTGCATCGGTGGTGTGTATGGTAGAGAAATTGGTTGATGGAAACTTGCATCATGAACAGTGGTGGATGCTTTGGTGGAAGTTGTTGGCTCATTATTTGGACATTGCTTGGAATGGTTGGCATTTGCACTGTGAAAATGATGGAATAGTAGTCGAGATGATGTTTGCACGAGGTTGGCTTGCTTCCATCCTAGGTTGTGGCACGCCACCACCGCTCGGGCTTCAAGTTGATTATTGGAACCAATTGACTTTTCCGTTAATGGAGGTACTGATGTGGTTCTCTTTGTTGTTGCTACCATTATTGTTGTCTTCCACACCTACTTGTTCCCATGCAAACTTCACGGGAACATGGCCTTGAAAGTGGGAATCTGATCAACTGCTGGCGGAAATTCCCCATCTCCTCTTACTTCCTCTGCATTTCCAGCATCATGGCCATCATCATTCCTTGCCCTTCTCGTGCTTTCTTCAATGCCTTGAGCTTCTCCAGTTGCACATCATTCGTCGGGTCTCCACCTGCATCCTCGCCTTGCCTTCTTGCGTTGGTTTGTTGTTGATTGGCCATATGTGGTGACGTCGAACTTCCTTCTGAAGCGTCTTCAATAAGTGGTTGGTCAAAATCCAGGTTTGCGCCTTGGAAAGCTTGAGTGGCTTGCCTTGGAACTGGATCCGGTGAGGTAATGCTGTTTGTTGGTGAAGCAGCTCTTCCTGTAGTTCTTCCACTTCGAGTTGTGGGCATACCCTTCACGAATTCTACACCTCCCCAGCAGAGTCGCCAAATAAATGTGGGCAAGGAAATCGTACCTTGCTAGGGTTAGGGTTTCGTGTTGGCTGAGGAGGAGAAATCCACGAAAAAGTACGGAATTGATTGATTGATTGAAGAGGGAGAACGATTGTGTGGGCGATTACTCCAACGACGCGCGATGTAACCCTAGAATCCGGAACCGTGTTAGGGTAACAAGGATTCCAAGAGCCTTCTTGAGTCCTTCAAGTTGAGAGAATGTCCAAACCCTTTGGTGCTTTTAGGTGGAATTCAAGCCTTTAAGTCACCAAAAGGGTCCTTTGATCTTCCAAGAGTCCAAGTCTTGGTCCCAGAGAAGTCCCTTCCCAATGGAGTGGAAGAGATATTTATAGGGTTTTTGGAGAGTGGTCATGTGATAGGCACATGTCCCCGGAGAAATTCCAAATTTACCCTTAGTCATCAAAGTAATGCCCAGATCGATCCGCCCTTCTAGCCACCAATCCAATCCCTCAATCAATTCCCAAAATGAGTCACCTCCACGTGCTTCTGCCTCGGGACACGTGAAAGATTCTCTCGAGATCTTGCTTTTTTTCGGCTCTTCCGTCTTTCCATTTAATCATAATACGAACCTTAATTTGTGCATTTAATTCAATTAGGTCAATTGAACCCTAATTTGCACTTGAGCCCACAAAATTCAAAATCATTTGTATTTTATTAGATAGATTATATATATGTAGCATACATGCATACTATTACGAATAATGCTAGAGATACAAACTATTCTATAAATATTTTACAAACTACTGATGTGGCATACTCCACCTCAGCATATTGTGTGGGGCCGAAAATTACATTGAAACAATTTGTTGATCAATATACTGAAGTGGAGTATGCTACATCAGCAGTTTGTAAAATATTTATAAAATAGTTTGTTTCTGTAGTATCTATTATATATACTAAATCACAGTACATGACACAATAAATTGACATATGTCATTCTACAAAATTGACACATATCCATCCTAATTAATGCTTCTTATTGCCCTTGACAAAAATACCCTAGATAATTACTTTGATATATATACTGATCACCTTATTTTATAGATATTATCAACATCCACATTATTTTAGGATCCATTAATTAGATAACTCTCTTAGAAAACAAACAGATTGGATCAATTTAAACACGATAAGGCCAACTTGCTTTTTTATGAAAAATTAGTTTTAATTATTTAAAAAGTAAATTTCCTTTAATATTAGACTTTTATTTATTTTACCTACTTTTCATAGTTCCATGCAAATAAAAATTATTTTCATATTCATTTTAAAACTTCAATCTATTTAGCTTCCAAAAATTCTTTCAATTATTTGAACCACGCTAATTGTTTCTAAAGATATGAAAATTTATTTACTTAACAAATTTATGGAAAACTCAATCAATTTAAAATTCATGTGAATATTTATTTTATCTTTAAAATAATAATTTTGTAGTAATCGATATTTTTAAAAAGTAGTTCAAGAAATCAACTATTACATTATCAAATTAATTTACATGAATTGAAATTGTAATTTTCACTAATTGATTAGTAAAAGAATCTAAACTAGGTTTTTTATGGGATACTGGAAGTATAATTAATTTTGTCATGAATTGAAATTGGTTTAATTATTTTATTAAAATAGAATGAACAATTTTCGTGAGTTCATATGAGGCTGTGCTGATGTGGTAAGATTTTGAATGGAATCTATCTATTATTTATTATCTATTATCTGTTATCTACATAGCACCATTAAATGACATGTGCCTTTCCCACACTGTAACACATGTTCTATATAATTAATGTGCATCCCACACTAATTTAATTATATTACAACATAATATTATATCATTTATAATTATATTATAACATAATATTAAATTGTTTAAAATATTTAAAACAGTTATATCCTAAAATTACTACTTTTCTAATATTATACCATTCATAATTATACCATACATTATATCATACATGTATGATATAATATTATAATACACGTATATAACAAAATAACTACCTATCTAAATTATACGGATATTATCATTACTAATTTAATTATATTACTGACATAATATTATACCATTTATAATTATATTACAACATAATATTATACAGTTTAAAATATTTAAAATAATATTAAAATAACAAATAATATCAATCATAACTTACTATGTTTATTTTATAATCTCATAAATCACTATTTTCTCAATCTAAAGCGGTTTTTATATTATTATTATTATTTTGATTTTATAATCCCTAAATCACTACAAAATCTAAACTATTCGATAATGTTAATCATTCTAATTTTATCATTACTAAATTAATTATTAACTTTTAAAATCACTATTTTTTAATTCCAAAATAATATTTTAAATTTATAATCCACTAAATCACTATAAATCTAAATTATTTTGGTAATGTCAACTGCATTACGATATTATCATTTCTAACTTAATTATTAATCTCCTAAAAACACTATTTTTAATCCCAAATTAATATTTTGATTTTATAATCCCTAAATCTCTACAAATCTAAATTGTTACGATAATGTTAATTGTTCTAATATTAGCATTACTAAATTAATTATTATCTCCTAAAATCGCTACTTTTTAATCCCAAATTAATATTTTGAATTTATAATCCACTAAATCACTACAAATCTAAATTGTTTTAGTAATGTCAACTATTACGATATTATCCTTTTAATTTAATTATTATATCCTAAAATCACTATTTTTTAATCTCAAATTAATATTTTTATTTTATAATCCCTAAAATCCACTACTTTCTAAATCGTTACAAATTTAATTATGTTAAAACATAATTATTGTATCCTAAAATAATTATTTTTCTAATATTATAACATTCATAATTATACCATACATTATATCATACATATATGGTATAATATTATAATACACTACGTATATAATAAAATCACTACCTATCTAAAGCATGCGAGATATTATCATTGCTAATTTAATTATATTACAACATAATATTATACCATTTATAATTATATTACAAAATAATATTATACAATTAAAATATTTAAAACAAAATTAAAATAACAAATAATATAAATCATAAGTTACTATGTTGATTTTATAATCCACTAAATCATTACTTTTTCAATCTAAACAATTTTTATATTATCATAACGTAATTATTATCTTCTAAAATCATTACTTTTTAATTCTACATTATTATTTTGATTTTATAATCCCTCAATCACTATACATCTAAACTGTTTCTAATAATGTTAAGCATTCTAATATTATCATTACTAAATTAATTAATATCTACTAAAATCACTACTTTTTTAATCCCAAATTAATATTTTAAATGTATAACACTCTAAATCACTACAAATCTAAACTATTTTGGTAATATAAACTGTTCTAATATTATACTTTCTAATTTAATTATTATATCCTAAAATCACTACTTTATGATATTATCATTACTGAGCTATTATCATTACTCTCCGTTATTTATCCAAATTTTCTTATCAAATATCCGATCAATCCCCTTGTAGCAATTGTTGATATCAGATATCCTAATTTATTGAAAAAATTTGACAATGACTTTTATTTCCAAGACCAAGCCATCCCTGCTCCTACACTTGATGCTATAAATAAGTTGAACGAATATGTGATGTATTTATGGCCAGGTGATGAAATACCATATCTAAGATGTCCTATGTAAGGTTGATGAAAACTCAAATAGCTATGAAGGCATTTACACCCTATAATTTTTTAATAGCATTACATCTTCTGGAATGTCAAACCACAAGATAACGTTGAAGATTGGGGTTCCTGTAATGTTGCTCCAAAATATAGATTAGTGATTTGGTTTGTGCAATGTCACAAGATTAATAGTAACTCAATTGGGAAAATATCTGATAGAAGCAAAAGTAATTTCAGTCAACAATTTTGGACACAAAATTTTCATACCTCGCTTGGTCTTAACACCGTCAAACATTAGATTACGTACCTTTTAAATTCTAACAAAGACAATTTCCTTTGGTTGTTTTTTTTTTCATGTCAATTAATAAGAGTCAGGGGCAATCTTTCTCACATGTTGTACTGTATCTGTCACGTCCAGTTTTTAGCCATGACCAATTATATGTAGCAGTATCAAGAGTTACAAGCAAGAGTGGAGTAAAAATACTAATTTGTGACAAAGATGGATAAACATACAATACTATAAAGAATGTAGTTTTCAAGAAAGTTTTTCACAATTTAATGTATAAAGGTTTGACTGTTTCTGGCTATTATCTTTTTGCTACTCATTATTAGTGTAAACCCTGATTATTTTATTATTATATCTCATAAATTTTCTACTATAATCTATTTGAATCTGTTTAGGTAAATCTATGATTTGCATTTACAAAGCTATCTCGATCGAGTCAAATTCCAGTTGCAAAGACAAAAATAAACCGACAAACTCTCAACACTACCCCCAACAAAATTGTTTAGTTTTTATTATACCTTCAACTCGAAATTTTGTTAATACATGTATTGAGTAGAGTTTATGTATATTCATTTTTTTGTCTGTGTATATATATTCATGTATAACCATTGAAAAACTTTTAAATGAGAGTATAATAGGTTTGTCTTTTACTTTTTGGATGACAGTATTTGAAATTCTATGTAAGTCCATTTCATATGTGTTTTACTCTATTTCTTTTCATTTTTATTTAATATAGGAGCTAAATTCCTTTATGTTCTGTTAGTTTTCAATCCGACAAACACATGAATTTGTAGCTAAGTGTGAGACTTTTTTTATCTCGGGCAATACTATTTCCTATAAAAGAGTTGTGGAAAGATAATTATTTATTTGGTTGATAGTTTATGCAATGTTGAAATCAATTATTAAGTATGTCTAAATTCTTATATTTCATTATTGTCCAGATTCTTGTCGCAAATACTTATAAGATTGCAACGACTATTAAAAAGATCATTTAAGTGCTAATTTTTGTTTGTGTGAATATATTGCACATTCAATAAATATAACTGGATTGAAGACCTAAACTGGAAGAAGCTTAAATGTGATAATCCTGTTACCTATGGTTCAATGGTAATGTGACAATGAATTTGGTGTATGCAGTTCTTGGCAGAGTTAAATTTTTGTTGGCATGCTTCTTGCATTATTTCAGGTGCATCATGGATTTTATTACGCTTAAAGACAACAAATTTTTTTGCTCTACAATTCTAAATACTGTTGAAAGTGCAAAGGAGTTATATGAAGACCTTTAGATTATGGGACAGTGCATTCAATGGGAGGGGTTATGACTTCATTTTATGGACTATATCCCACGGTGTTTATATTTATGGCTTCTTCATTTATTACATTGTATTATATGGATTGTGGCTTTGTATGATTTCTTAAGTACTAGCATCCGGTAAATCATTTTCATCATCATTAATATTTTTTTTTTTGCATTATGGTAATATTGTGAGTGCCTATACAATTGTCAAAAATTGATAAAAAAAAAACTAATGAGGTAATGTATTCGTTCTTTAACTATAACATTGTGTTATGTATTTCGGTTGCTATATATCGCTATATTTTTGGACATGGTGTTTGTTTGACATGAAGATCCAACATAATTATTAATTCTCGTGCTTTTCAGTTTTCGCATGTAACATGTGCTTTTCCTTCATGTTTGAGGACCGAAACTGAGACATTCTTTCGCTGTTTTTCCTTTCATTTGGATGTTAGAATTCTGGTGCAAGTAAGCGTATACGAGACATGGACTCTTCAAAATGCATCAAGTACATGTGTTAGATATTTGAGGCTTGTTGAGGTTTGTGTAATGTGTAACAGACTTCAAATATACCACAAACAATCATATCAATATAACAATTCGATGGCATTGTGCATGACACTTTCTAAATATTTGTTGGTGCTTTAGAATGAAAGAGTTACCCATTTTTAACCATATTGGTTACGTTATAAATATTTTTATCAAGACATTAATATATATATATATATATACACACACACACACACACACACACAACTGTTATGTAATGTTCTGGGGTTTAGTGATCAGATTAATTATATACTTGGATATGTATTTGCACATAAATTTTTTATGCAACACTATATAACATATGCTATTAAAATTTGATAATCGCACAACAATCTACCATTATTATATTTTAATTTATTAATTGCATGTATAAATTTATTATTAACAAAATGAATAATCCCGCCGCAAAGCGCGGGTTTGTATCTAGTTACTCTACTATTACTAGCTAAATTTTCTTAGAATAATACTAGAGACACAAATTATTTTATAAACATTTTACAAACTGTAGATGTGGCATTGTGGGGCCGAATACTACATTGAAGTAATTTATTGATCAATATGCTGAGGCGGAGTATGTCACATCAACAATTTATAAAATATTTATAGAATAATTTATGTATGTAGCATTACTCTAAAATAAATTTCGGACTGTATTTGCAATCCAAACGCAATCTTTTTTTTTTTATATTATTATTATTACCAATAACGTTTACAATGATGTAATTTTTTTTATCCAAAATGAGAGTCTCGTCCAATGTCAGGTATATAGAAATACGTGATTAACTATAACTACTGATTTAGCTCATACATTGGCGTGAGAAAACTAAATTAGAATTTAAGTATGTTGACAAAAGCCTAAACACAATTATTTTTTTGGCCTGTTTCATCCAAATTCATATCATTTTCAATCATTTTAAGTAAGGTTTAATGATTTTGACTGCTAAAAAAAATAAAGAATTTTTTCGGCTTTTCAAACATTTTCAATAAGAAATTTTAACTCATTATGTGCTTTCATTTTGGCCGATCATATATATATATATATATTATATATGTATATACACACATTATTGTATGCGTGTATATTACTATAATAAAGGGTATATGACGATTTTTTCGTTATATAAAAAAAAAATTATAAATCATAACCGACTATGTAATATATAACTGTGTACATATATTTTCTCATATATTTAGATCCGTCCTCTATACTAGCTAGTAAATTTTTTAAAAATATTATGTTCCTTTCATTTCAGTCATCCCATGCGTATATGGGGACATTGTTAAAATAAGCCAAAGTCAAGGGTTGATGCCGTACATGCGCCAAATAATACGGAGCTAACCCATTACTTTTTTCAATAACGGGAAAGAGACTTTGCTGACTTTATTTTTGTTGTTGTATATCTAACAATTTGAAGCTTAATTATAGTTGACTTAAGTGTTTAGTCACTGCTTACATATGAAAAGAGAGTGGTGAGTGTCGACAAGTAAATCAGAAGATAATTTTCTGTATATAGTACTGTATTGATTAATTTATTATAAAATTTATGATAATCAGATCCATCATTGAATCACTGTTCCAACGGCTAGGGTTCCAACCAACTTTCTCTTTCTCTATTTCTATTTCTAGTAGGACCACCTATTTTCCAAATTCCAATTATAATGATATCTATCTTGGACTTGACAAAGCAATGTGCAGCTGCATGGCTAGTCCTGTTGGTCTTTTTGTCTATGTGAAAAAAATGGTTGATCGAATTGATCTATAACCACAATAAATACTAAATTCCATTATCTATATATTTGTATTAATTTAGAGATAGTGGCGGATTTAAGATCCGTTCTCAATATGGATATATTTTTTTAAGTGAGAATTTGAATACATTATATATCCGTATGTTTAGTTTTTTTAATGTAATAGTAGTTTAACTTTTTTTTGGTGATTGACCTTTTTTTTATTAATTAGTTTAAAATTAAAAAAAAATCGGCACCTATGTTGCCTAAGCATAAGTTTGCCCTTGTTTATAAACTCACAACAAAAGTGACATATATATATATATAGAGAGAGAGTTTATTAAAACAAATTAATGAAAGAGTTATACTTGGAGGAGGAAAAAATATATTTACTCTTAATTTTAAAATTTAAATGAATCTATTTTGTAGCTTTTATTTTGGGGGCGTCACACTGATCGTTGACATTAGTTTGTCTCTTGCGCTTGCCTTTTTTATTGCGCGGACCAACTTGAGCCATGAACCCAAAGCTGCCATCTTTAGCACCACGATGCTCATATTCAAGTTCAAGATGTCTTTTGAGATCAACAAGAGTTTTGATACTATCATTATGTATCATAGTCATCGTGAAAGGCTCCCAAGCATCAGGTAAAGACCTGAGCACAGTTTGAATTTGTTGCTCTTCAGTAAGGGTTGTGCCAGCTGCACTAAACTCGCGGATCATAGCTGACATTACACTCGAAGGTGCTCCACCATAGTGTGTTTGGGCTCCTTCTTGTAACGTTCTAGCTTATGATTAAGCTCGCACAACTTAATATCAATAGTCCCACCATAGGACTTTTTAAGCATATCCTACATTTTTCATTGCAGTTTAATTTTGCAAGACTCAAATTCGCTAATAAGATCGTTGTGCATGCTGCTTAACATGGTAAAGCGCGCACAAAGATTCTTGTTGACCCATTCATCGTAGGTTTAATTGTTTGTCTCGACGGTACTGAACAGTGGTGCCCTCCTCAGGTGGTTGCAAAGTAGTAGTTAAAGTTTCAAGCACATCGAACTCATTAAGCAGATATTGAATTTTCTTCGACCAAAGGTAATAATTTTTATCATCCAATTTTTCACTTTTGTTAAGGTTAGTAATCACATTTTTAAAGGCCATTTCACTAGAATAAGATCGCACGAAATATGAATATTAGCACACACATAATAAATTTGTCATTAAATCCTAATTAATTACAATTATTTAGTCTATGGATAGAAATCGAAAAATCGCTAAGCTCATAATCATCATTCCATGTCATAAAATAAATAATTATGATTAATTTTATTTTATATAACAAAAATTCCAATAGCCCATCAAAACAAAAATAAGGACGGGATTTATGAAACATAAATCTCTATTGATAATTTAATTGTACTTTGGGAGATAAAATCAATTAATTGAAGAACAAGTGCAAAATTACATTCCCTTACAAGGCTTCGATATAAATACAACAATACCAAAAATTTTACATCAAAGATTCCTACTACATCAATCTATTAATAAAAGAGTAAAATACAGTGACACCCCTTCTAGATAATCATAATAACACTCACCTCCCCTCTACTTTTTTAAATAACAGTTAGTACCCCTGCAAGTTTTTAGGGTTGACTAAATAGATAAAGTTACATATTTACCCTTGTATTTTATCAAATTTTTATTACTAAATAATATATATATATATATATATATATATATATGTGTGTGTGTGTGTGTGTGTGTTTAATTATCCTTTTTTTTAATACAATACATTTTAATTTTAGTTTTATTTGTAATTAAAACTATCTCATTTAAATTTTTGGTAACTTATAAAAAACTAATTTAGTTTAATTAACACATATTTTTGGATAAGTGATACAAATATTAAAAAATTTAAATTAAATTATTAATGAAGCTATTATAATTAGAGTGGTTACAGATATTGATAGTTTAGTTTTTGATGCTTAACAAAAAAAATATTATTTGAATTTTACTTTCATATTATAATTTTATATGTTAATTTTTATTGAGTATATATAAAAAATTGGGATGTTTATGATTTTGATTACATTTTTTTAGTATACAGTTGACGTTGTTTTTATGCAATGTTAAATAAAAAAATATAATTATATTTATTACTACCTCTATCGTGTAAAAAAAATTATTTTAATATATTTTTTTGTTTTGAAAGTAACAACATTTTTTCATTTTAATGTAAATAATTATGTTTAAGTATGACTTATGTTTAGTTTAATATATGAGAAAAATAATTAATATAATTTTTAATACTTTTTTATATGAGTAATAAGATTAGTTTAAATTGTAATAATAAGTTCGTTTTGACGTAAATTTTAATATTTGAAAAAAATATTATTATTTTATTGCATTAATTTGTAATTTTTATGGGTATTAACATTATATTTTTAATTACAAAAAATATATTTGAATATATATATCACGTAAATTTTAATATTTGAGAAATTTAATTAGTAAAAAGCGTATGACTTTATTTTCCGATAAAATGAATATTTATTATTTTTGACTTTTATGTTATTTATTGCACAATTTCATAATTTAATTAATTAGATCAAGTAAAGCAAAATTTATGATATACAAATTTATATTTAGTGGAGAAATTAAACATTATAACTTGAAGAGTGTATTAGACATTATATTAAAAATATTTTAAATATTAGTTGATCAACCACATTAGGGGTAGTGAATGTTACATATCAGATTGTAGAGAGAGATCGATCATTACTTAAAAAAACTATAAGGGTTATGATTGTTATTATGATTATCTACAGGGGGTGTTAGTGTATTTTACTCTTAATAAAATTGGGAATGTTATACTTGCCTTCTCATAATTATTTTATCTCAGGTCTATATCACAAAGTGAGAGTCCGTCTCCAAAAATAATTAAATATCAATCTTTTTTGGTCCATCCAAAGCACCATGCAATAACAAATCATGGGTATGTGCATGGATGGACCCACCACAGCTCCCACTAGGAAGTCAGATGTATTTGGTCAAGTCCTAAGGGGACGAATGCAACAAATATGCGCAATAAACATAATATTTACACATAAATTCACAACAATAAATGAGAAAAAATATTCAGTGTTGCTCAAAATTGACCAAATATTTTTCTAATAGTATGTATACATGAAAATGTAATACCTTGATTTTTTGGGAAATTATTTACTATTTAATGCAATTATTTTTAAAATAAATAATAATTAATATTAAAATAATTTAAAACACTAAAACAATCCAATTCTCAACACCAATAAGTGAAGAACTTGTAAACATGCCTCTGAATACACAAGAAAAACTTTGGGCCAAAAAACATTCTTGGACATATTTTAAATCATTTTTAAAGCACTTTAAAAAACTAAAAAACAATTTTTGAAAATATTTTTTATCGATAAAAAACTTTAGAAAAAAATTAAAGTGACTAGGAAATAAATACAAATATTTCTGTCAAAAAAGTTTTCAAAAAATTGTTCAGAAGGTGGCTCGTGGATCCGACGTACGCTGCCTCCTTTTTTTTTAAACTGGTGCGTGCCCCCTTCTTCCTTAACAGATCAGAAACATAATTGTAGTTTGGTACGCTTTTTTCAAAAAATCATAATTAATTCTAGAGATGTCCAAAAAATACAAATTTTATATTTCTGGAATCGTGGCGACATGTACTATTTTAATATGTAAAGAAAATTTATATTTGACTTCTTTAGAAAAACATATTTTTATTTGAACAAATGTAAATGCCAAGTAGGGTTTGCATTTTCTCTAAAAATACAAATCTGATTGCAAAGAAATTTTACAGGTGTCTTAACATGCATATGGACTACATCATACTGTATTTTTAGCCTCTACTATGTACTCTAGCATATTATGTCATTAATGTCCTATTTCAAGCTTTATATGAAAAACCAAAAATAATGACAGAATATTTATACGAGAATAAGCACAGCCTGACTCTAATACTGTGAAACCCCAGATTTTATGAATAAAGATTTAAATTTATCGAAATATTTTTTTGAATATTATGGTGTGGATTTGATATAATGTTATAGTTGTGGGTAGTATTTATAAATTTTTCAAAGTATGCAAGTTGTTATAAAATATCTGATTAATTAGGGAATATTTTTTTTTGTCGGGGAATATTAAATGCAATGGCACAATCATTAAGTGGATTCCACAACGGAAGTATTGTCGTAGTTAGAAAATGATAGAATTATCTTTTATAAAAATAACTACGGAAGTGTTACCGATTAAAACTGTTGAATTACTTTCGGTAGTAAAAAAATAACGATGAATACGGCGTGGTTGCATAGTAGCACACCAGTATTGATTATTGATGCTTACGTGAGAAGTCACCGGTTATACTCAATTTTGCTACAAGAATTCTTTGATCATATCTCTCATATTATTGATTCAATTATTATCACAAGATCATCCGCATAATATGTTATATTATTAAATCAATAATTGAGAGGCGACAAAGTTATTCATATTATTATTTGCAATATTGACAATGTCAGAAGTTACATCTGAGGAGAGGTTTGGTCACCTAATCATGCGCCAATAAGGAGAAATCCTTATCTGAAAGCCCCTCTTTCCCGGAACGACACGGTTGTTAAATATTGTGAGTTATAATATTAATGATGAATAAGTTGTGTTGATTAAAGATGAAATTGATTATTCCATTGTATTGGGATTATTAGTGTTAGTGGAAATTGACATATATTTCGATGATAAGTGATGTCTGGAGGTTATATTGTTCACTCGGGTATTCAGAGCACTTTTCATGTTGGAGTACTATTCACGAGTTACTATTCACGAGTTACTATTCACGAGTTACTATTGATTCACATTCTTATACTATTAGGGGTGGTGGTGCAAGATTGATAATACTTGCACGACTAAGTTAAAAATGGAGGTATAGATGGAGGTACTATACTGTAATTATTTTTATTACATGATTAGAACTATTGAGTCACATGATTTACTATTGATTCACATTATTTACTATTAGGGGAGTTGGTGCAAGTTTGATAATACTTGCAGGACTAAATTAAAAGTGAAGAAAAAGAGGAAGGTATTATACTGTAATATTTCGAGCCCCAAAACGTGCAATTATCGAAACTATATTTTCCTATAAATAGAAGCTCATTCTTCCTTCATTTCTCACTAATTCACTAAAGCTATAGAGCAATTATTATAGAGAGAAAGAAGAAAAGTATTCTGCTACTTAACCACTTCTATATCCAGTTTCTTCTAAGGTAAGGGATATTATTTGTTGTACTCGTAAGGGGTATTATTTCTTTCTTTCGTCTTCATGAAGAGAACTTCTGTTATTCCATTCTTTGTTATTATGTTGGAATAACCTGTCTATGCGAAGTACCGCATACTTGGTGAAATTCTTCTATTATTTTATTCCTTATTATTCTGTTAGAATATTCTGTCTGTGCATTCTACGTCGGACCTGGTTCCGTCTTTATTATTCTGTTGGAATATCCGTACATGGTTTCTACGCTACCGGACCGGTTCCGCTCTTTATTATTCATTGGAATATCCTGTCACGTCATGCGTTTTTACGCCGGACCGATTAAAATTTTTATTATTCTCGCTGAATATCCTCGTCATGCATGCTTTTTTATGGGACCGATTCCGTTATTTATTATTCATTGGAATAAACTCGCTCGTAAGCGATTCTATCGCATGCATGGTGATTTCTTTTGTTATTCCATTCTTTATTATACTCGGTTGGTTAAAGTTTTGACTTCTATAATCCATGAAATTAGTGGAATATCCTTCGATATTTACGCTTCATCCGAAGATCTTTTCATGGAAATATTCTTCCGAGCATTCTTGAATTTTACTCCACAAAGAAATATCATGTCGATAATTTGGATGTTATTGGTTCTGGACAAATTAATTCTTGAACTTGTTTTATGAATTCTTATATCATTATCATCATCCTCATGTTTATATTTTGTTGAAAGTCATACGTGACTCAGAAAGTGCGTAGATGGACTTGGTATGATTATGACTGAGGATAATTGATTGTAATCATGACCGTAATATTACAAATGATGTGGTAAAAGTTCTCATTGGCCCGTAGTGCATTGATGGACAGTTTTTGGTATGATTATGGCTATGGATTCTCTTCGGCTAAGGGTGCAAAGATGAATTATTTTATAGTATGATCAGGACCGTTGATGAAAACACGATTATCTTTGGCCCGTAGTGCATGGATAATTCGTGGTTGTGATACTAAAAATATCCTTGGCCTGTAGTGCAGGGATGAGTTAATGATGTGGATTATTTATTAAGCTGAGTCTCAGCGATAAAATTGATGATAAACTTTTTTAAATCATAGAAGATAGTAGATTTTATATTTTACTTAACTCTTCTAATGGATTGTTTATTCCACGCAGCTTTTTTGATCTAAAACTTGTTGTCTATTATATTCTATCGGTTGTTATACTATTGAAGGCTAATGATAATTTATTTCGCATTATCTTAGTCATAATATTTCTTCTTGGGCTAGTTGAGCTCACCCTTTCTTTCTTTATTATCTTGTGAAATGAGAACGTGGAATGGGACTAGTCGGGGAACAGAGTGATGGTCCTAGATGTTTGCAGATTAGTAGTCCTCACTATTACGTGAAATAGTGTGATAATAATAGTAATGAGGACTCCTTTTGAGTTTGTATACTCTCTAGTAAACAATATTTGTATTCAAACTCACTGTGAGACCCCAGATTTTATCAATAAAGATTTAAATTTTGTCGAAATAATTTTTTAATATTATGGTGTGAATTTGAGATAATATTATAGTTGTGGGTAGTATTTATAAATTTTGCAAAGTATGCAAGTGGTTATATTATATTCGATTGGTCGGGGAATATTCGGTTTAGCAGGAATATTCGTCTGGCAACTACCAATCATTGGTGGACCCCATAATGTAATTATTATTTGGTTTGATTGAGAAAACGACAAAATATTTTATTGAAATAACTGGCGGAAGTTTTACTGAATTGATATTGTTGAACTACTTCGGTAGTAAAAGTACAAAGAATACGTGTGGTTGCATAGAAATACACCAGTATTGATTATTGATGTTTATGTGAGAAGTCACTCGGTTTGATTCCATTATTGTCGATTAATAATATGAATTATTATAGCGATAATGACGCTTTTGTTTTATTCGTATTATTAACGTAATAAAACGTAAACATCTTTTTATATAAAATGTAATACTTTATTAAAGTTATTCTATAAATAGAATATATTATATTTTATTACGCATAGTGTTGCATAGTGTTTTTCGCATAGTGTTTTTGTTTCAGATAGTAAAATGTTTTTATATAAATAGAATATATTATATTTTATTTAAAAGATTTTGCTTTAAATATGGACCGTCAGATTAAAGTAAATCAATCTGGACCGATTCATGGATTAATTACTATGCATTCTATTTTCCTATAAATAGAAGCTTCATTTCTTCATTATTTTCTTACGAATTCACTTGAAACTCTGAGAGAGACACTATGTAGAGAAAGAAGAAAAGTGATCTCGCTACTTCACCTCGCCAATATTGGAGTTCTTCTAAGGTAGAGAATATTATTTGTTGTATCCGTAAGGGTGTTATTCTTTTGTATTCATGAAGAGAACTTCGTTGTTATTCCATTGTTTATTATTCTATCGAATAACTGTAAAAGTGGTATACCCTATACATAACTCCGATACGCCTGATACCTACCCTATACTTGGTGAAATCCTTATATTATTCCATTCTTATTTATTACATTGGAATAACTCAGATATGCTTGAATCCCCTATACTTGGTGATCTTCTTACGTTATTTCATTCTTTATTATTCATTTGGAATATCACATCGTGTGTTTTACAGGACCGGTTCCATTGTTTATTATTCGCATTTATTATTCTCGGTTGAATATATCACTGCGTGTGTTTTACACCGCACTGGTTCCATTGTTTATTATTCAGCATTTATTATTCTCATTGATCATCCTCGCTTGTGAATTTCACCGACCGGTTCCGATTATTATTATTACTCGTTGGAATAACTTGTCATATGCTAAGCACCGCATGCATGGTGATTTCTTTTGTTATTCCATTCTTTATTATACCCAGTTGGTTAAATCTTTGACTTCTATACTCCATGAAATTAGTGGAATATCCTCGATATTTAAGGCTTCATCCAAAGATCTTTTCATGGAAATATTCTTCTTCGATCATTCTTGAATTTTACTCTACAAAATAGTATCTTGTTGACAATTTGGACGTTAATAATTCCTAGATAAATTAATTCTTGAACATGTTTTATTGAATTCTTATATCATTGTCATCATCCTCATGTTTATATTATGTTGAAAGTTATCTTTCGCTTACGTGCATAGATAAACTTAGTATGATTATGACCGTGGTTCATTTAAGATAATCATGGCTTGATATAAATGATGTGACAAAAGTCCTCGATTGGCTTCTGTGAATGCGGTGGTGGATAGTTTTGGTATGATTATGACTGAGGGGTGATTCTAAGATAGTCATGACCATTGATAAAATTTGGTGAAAATCCTTGACCGTAGTACGTGGATGATTAGATATGTGGTTTATTCATTAAAGTCGAAGTCTCCATTTATAACATGTTGATGAAAAACCTTTTAAATCATAAAAGATAGTAGATTTTATTTTCTACTGACTCTTTTAATGGATTGCTTTTTCCGCCACTGATTAAACTTGTTGTCTATTGTATTTTATCGTTTTAACATCGTGAAGGCTAATGATAATTTATTCGCATTATCTTAGTCATAATATTTCTTCTTTTGGGCTAGTTGAGCTCACCCTTTCTTTCTTTGTTCTCTTCGTGAAATGAGAACATATTTGGGACAGTCTGGGAGCAGAGAGTAATGGTCCAGAGGATAGCATTAGTAGTCCTCTCTATTACATTAAATAGTGTTACAATAAATGTAACGAGGACTCTAATTGAGAATGAATATTGTCTAGAAGGCAATATCCCGCATTTAAAATCTCAATTATGTTGTGTCGTATTCTATCTGACAATACCAGATAATTACGCTTTTTATTAGTATTTATACCACGATATCTGGCGACTCAAAAGGGGTGATGAATTACTAATTTTGGGGGCGTCACACTCACAGCTCATGTTGTATATTTAAGATTGTATTTTTATTCTGTACCATGTATTTGGCGACTCAGAATAGGTGATGTATTCCTGTTTTGGGGGCGTCACAAATACCAATGTAAGAAATTTAAATGGAAACTAACACGTAAATAATACTTACATATGAATCGGTTAGTATCCACGAAGCGGAAGCGGTTGAACCGAAATGCCAAATCTACAAGCGACACAACGAACACAGTTACTACGATCCTTCGAACTTCTCGTCAACATATAATTGTTATTAGCAATCAACGCGAACGAACTAATTAAGAGTTCACACCAAGTACACCCAAGCCTATTGATGTCCAGAAAGTACTGTATGAGAAAAATAATATGGTATTTTTTCTTAGCCTTCCACACAGTAGGCTTCAGTATTTAACGTAAAACCCAATACCTATGGGATAAGTCTACAACTAACTAAATCAGGATAATTATTTCATATAGAGTCCAGACCATATCAAGTATTATTTAAAATACTTCCAAGTGATATGATCAGACTCTTCCAATCCCAATTGAGTTATCCAATATCCATACCCAAGTGGATGTCTATGATCCACGGGTCCGATCTAGATCAATTACTAGCATGATTAAAATTAAAAGAAACTATTAGAGTTTAAAAATCTCTTAAATTGACTTTTCATTTAAAAATCTCTTAAATTGACTTTGAAAAGTCAATAATGAGTAAATAATATATAAAACGGAGGGAATATAATTTTATTAATCCATGTACTCCTCAATTTAATTCTTGAGTGTATATACATTTAGTTCAATAATGATGGCATGGCAAACTTCTGTAAACATTTTCCTTGTTTTATCCTAATTAAATTATAATTATTGAATTTACATTTAGTCCAATAACAATGAGATGATAAACTTATTAATCAATTTCCCATTAGTAAGTTCATTAGTAATTATATTTGAATGGACTTTAATGGGATTATCATGCATAAGAATTATGCCTTTTCTATTTTATTATAATAAAAAAAAAATCGATACACTCATTTTGGGACCAAAATAAATAAATAAAATAAGACCTTCATTTCGGATAGGGGGGATATATATACCAAGTTTTTAGTACGTCACTTAACATCCCATCACACAAGCATTTATATGTTTTCAGAGTATTTTCAGTTTTGTGCACTATTGATTAAAATCTTGTTGAAGAAGTCATCTTCATGAAATAAAAGTGACATTCTTAATTATATATTCTTGAAGATTGAAAATTTTGCAGGATTAATGTGACGTTTGGAACAAAAATAAAATGATTTATTCACATGAAATGAATAAAATTGTATTTAGTTATCAAATTTGTTAATTTTATTTCTTGAGTTAGGGTATGGAATGACTCATTCCAGTCATGAATGGAATGAATCATTTAGCTCATCATTCCATTCTTTAATCCATTTCATTCCTCCAATAATGCATAAGGTCTTTTACAAGTTTTTCAATTGCTTCGATCTTCATCAGTGGAAGTTTATCTTTATAATCAAAAAAATAATTGACCCCACTCAATTTTTGAAATAACTTAATTTTTTTTTTTTTATCCTACTCAATTTTTGACCCCACTAATTTTTTTTTTTAATTAGAGATACCCAAGCGGCCAAGACTCAGTCCTAAATCTCATACATCAATATTTGTTCAGCACTTCAGCCACAAAATAGAGAGAAAAGGGGCAAAGCCAAATCGCAAAAGGCAAAGTCTTTTGTTAGTATTATTAAATTAGATATTTGGATGCATTTATTTAACCCGAAAGTATAAAATATTAAAAAAAATTAGCTCGGGGGCGCTGCTCCCAAACTCTTGCCAAAATTTTTATACCTTACTAGTAATTTTGACCCCACTATTATTGCTTCTGACTTCGCCACTTATCTTCATGCATGACGACTAGGAAACTAAGCTCTGGATTAGGATATAAACTCTTGAAAAAATGAGAAAAATAATGCTATATATATGACATGATCACTCAGAAAATTCAAAATTTTAATTTGGTTTAACCATAAATTTAGTATTGAAGATTTAGCCTTAATAAATTAAGCTACTAAGCTTAATTTCCATATAAATATTAATATCATTAATTAAATTGAGTTACGCAGTTAAATTCAAATAGTGATATTTACTTTAATTATTGCAAGATTTTTTAAATATTTTTTAATAAATGAACTAAAATTTTGAATACAAGAGAAATCACTTAATTTGCTTATATGTAAAACCACCAATTTGTTGTGTTGGGCTTTAAATTAAAAATTTTAAGAAACATTTATTTAAATTTTTATAAAAATAAAATTGATAGGAGATAGGAGTAGTGCTTCCATCCATCCCATAATATATGATGTTTTAGATTATTTAATTTTTTCTAAATTATTTGATGTTTTATATAATCTAGGAGAATTAACAACAATCTTTTTAAAATTACCCATCATGGGAAAAAAATGTTACAGATGAGAAAAAAAGTATGAGATAAATATATGGTAAATGGTATTATAGATAATTAATATTATATTTAATGTTATACAATTATTTCGTTAATTCTTATGCACAACTCTAAAATCTATCTAACAAAACACAATTGATTTTGAATTTTCCCCTCACCCTAATAAAGATTTTTTTAATGATAGTACATAATAGTTTGGAAGCCTGATAATAACCTAGCTGCTAGTTTAAATATGTATTTGCTGTTGAAATCAAATGGAGTACAAGGTTTGCAAGTAACTGCCATTTAAACATCGCAATTTCTCATGGTAGCCTCCATGCACGATGGGCAAATAACTGACTTTTGGACGATTCATTTCTTTGACTTACTAATTGGCATCTCATTGTTAAAATTGGATCTTATGAAGTAAATTTTATGATAAGTTTATTTTATATTCAATACAGTGTTGTCACACAGATAAAAAAGTGATCTCTCCATCTGTGTGTCAGCACTGTATTGGTCATAAAGTGAACTTACCATGAAACTCACTTCATACAAATCACTCCCGTTAAAATTATTATGAATTCTTATAAGGTATAACCTATATATATTATTGCAAATAAGAAATTAAGAAAGATCAGGATTAGAAACTAAAAATTAGTAGCGAACGATAAAAAACACTTGGCGTCTGCTACTAATAGTAGCGGATGCTAATCAGAATAAGGGTTTGGTTTTACCCATAAATATTTAAGATTTATTAACTAGAGTTTAAGGTTTATAAACCAAAGTTTAGAATTTATTAATCATTAATGTTTAGGGTTTATTATAAGGTTAATAAATCCTAAACCCTTAACAAACCCTAAGTGTGACGCCCCCAAAATAGGTATACATCACCCATTCTGAGTTGTCAATACATAGATAGATGTAAACAACAACAACTTTATTATTACAACAAGAAATCGTGAGTTTAAATACAAATATTATCTTCTGATAATATCTATACTCAAATAAATCCTCATCACATTTATTGATACATTATTTTACAAAAATGGTGAGGACTACTAAACAATCCTTTCTAAAACCTTCATTCCATACCTCGACTGCATTTCTCATTATATTCTCGCCTCCCGAGAAGAATGGAACAAAAGGAAAAGGGTGAGCTCAACTAGCTACCAAAAGAATAATATGACTAAGATAATATACAACAAATTATCGTTAGTCTTCAATAGGAAAAATTTAATAGTAATACAATAGACAACAAATTTTAAATCAATATTCGCAATGAAATAATAATTCATTAGAAGAGTTAAGTAGAGAATGCAAACTACTATCTTCTATGTATGAATTTAAAAGTTCATCGTCTATTTTTATCCCTCAGAATAACAATCCATAAACATCCTGAATCAAATATTCATCTTTGCACTACAGCCAAAGATATTCATCATTGGTCATGTTCATTTAAACACTGCTCATCTTTGCACTACGGCCAAAGATATTAATCATCGGCCATGTTCATCTCAACATTTGTTCATCTTTGCACTATGTGCCAAAGATATTCTTCAGAAATCATTCATCTTTGACTACGTGCCAAAGATATTCAATAATATCATCATTTAAGACCGAGGATGATGAAAATATTTTTTAAAGAAACGAATCCAGTGAAACAAAATGACAAGGATTAAGGATTAAGGATTCGTACTTTGTTTTATCCATGTTCAAAAATACCTCAAAATAATCATAGTGGTGTAAAATTCAAGAATGATCAAAACATGGATACAATCAGAGCTAGTATCCAGAATAGATGTTTTGGACGAAAAGAAGAAATTTTATTTTTAAATTGAATAGTGCCAGAGTATCGTGAATAGTCAGTATCGTGAATAATGCCAGATACGTGAATAGTACAAGTATACGTGAATAGTAAATCCGACACCAAAAGATAGAAATTCCACAAAAAAAACATTTTCACGCTTCACTTAATAGTACTCGTGAATAAGAACTCGTGAATAGTAACTCATGAATAGTAACTCGTGAATAGTAACTCATGAATAGTAACCCGATATGAAAAAGTTCCAAATTTGATAAAAGTTCCAACTAATATTTCAAAGATAATGATATTGAAGAAATAATATCATTTGAGAAGAAAATAACATCCCTTACCTCAAAGAATCAAGATTGCCGGAATGAAAGGTCGAAGTGATCTTTGAATGAAACTTGTCTTGAACAAAGAACTCTCAAAGTATCTAAATACTCACAAAATACGCTCAATAATATAGAGAGAAAGAGAGAAAGCTTATGTTTCGGTGTGATTTTCAATTCTAACTTAGTCCTCTATTTATAGGAAAATGTTAAATGGCCGAAGCGGACTTGACACCACACCGATGGCTTTACTCGCTACTATTGCCACCCACCACATTTGAAATAAAATTCAGCACATTTCTTCACCAACCACAAGTGGGGCCCACTCAATTCTAGAATTTTCCACCAAAATCAATTATAAACCTAATTCCGAATCGGACACCTCTTAAAATTCATAACAAATCATTCGTGCATTTTTAACGGTTCAAAATTTGTGGACATATACTCAACTTATGTATGTATAACATACCCAAAAATTACCACAATCCAACGGTCGGATTAAAATTATAACCCCGCAATATATCTCAAAACCCCGATTTGATTTTTAATACCTCCAATCCGATAAAATACCGATAAAACACCTCAACATTAATTTCTTCATTTATAACCACATAAATAAATCCATCATTTATATCCACATAAAATAAATATTTCTTTTATCATATGAATCAATAATTAATTATTCACAAATAATATTACGTAATCACAATTATGACAACCAAAGCGCTTCCAGAAAGAGGGGCTTTCCGATAAGGATTTCTCCTTCTTGGCCGCAATTAGTAAATTAGGTGACCAAACCTCTCCTCGATGTAACTTTCTAGACATCGCCAATAATGCTATCTAATAATATTATTCAAATAATATGAATTATTGATCCGATAATGGAGATAATGCATAATGACAATGAACAACAATAATATAAAATATCAACGCAGCAGAATTATTGAATCAATAAAATAAAATATTGAATAAGAATTCATGAGAAAATTATCGAGAAGGCCTTTCACGTAAGGATCAATAATTCAACAATATCGCGTAATGATCGCGTAACCACGCCAGACATCAGATTTTAACAACCGGTATTTCAATGCCTTAATTCAGAATAATTACCACGTTATTTTTAACCAACTTATATCATTTCCAATCGCTCAAGCTGCTTCAAATCGACGACCATTGTGTGTTTCAAAAATATTGAGCGTTGTGCCTCCACATCATAATCTTGTACTTCAAATCGCAGTGCTAGGAACACAAAGTCTCAGATCACCCTGCTAAGCCTGGCTCGGAGCAACCTTAACTTTTTCTATTAAAGTCGCTCTATGCGTATACTTGACATCATCGCACTCGCTCCTCGAGATATGATCTTCTACTCAACGCCGCCTACCACGCTCGCTTTTCCGGTGATGGTATCAATAGTGTATCGAGTCTTTCAATAGTTCGAGCCAACGTCATCGCCGCATTGAAGTTCTTTTTGAGTGAAGAAATATTTAAGCGCTTTACGTGGTCCTCAATATATCTCCATACTTTCTCCCCATACAGATAAGGCTTCCATATCTTTTAATATTAAAACGATCAATGGCCGCTAACTCTAGATCGCTTAGCAGATAATTCCTCTCATACTTTTGTTGTCGCTAAGATGTGGTTACGACTTTCCCACGCTTGCACGAGATCGGCACAGAGATAACAAATCCATCCGAACTGCATGGTATCATTGGAACAAAGCGCCAAATAAGTCTCCTCTTAAGCTTGGAAACTCTTCTCGCGATTCTTCTTAAAATCTCCGATTAACCAATAAGCCCAAAAAAGCCGATGATCAGCCACCCACTTTGCTTGCTTCCAACTTTTGTATTGCTTCAATCTTCACGGAATTAACGCTACTTCTCGCCTTAACCGTGATTTCTTCAATTCGCATATACTACACGGGTTTTGAGTTGAAAATTAATAATTACTACCGATCGATATCAACACAAGTCGTATTGAGGCTGATGGTGACATGAACAATTCTTATTTTACAAGTCGCCTTATATTCGATGACCACGTCATATAGTATTGCTTATTGTTTTAAGATAATATACTCAAATTATCGAGTCTTCAACAGGGAAAATTTAATCGTAATACAATTATATTTCAATATTCCAGCCATGTTTAATTTGCACTACTAGCCAAAGATATTAATCGTTTTCCGCCAAAGATATGTTCTTCGTAAATCATTCATCTTTGCATCACCACAGCCAAAGATATTCAATAATATCATCATTTAAGACCGAGGATTGATGAAAAATATTTTTAAAGAAAACGTAATCCAAAGTTGGAAACAAAAATGACAAGGATTAAGGATTAAGGATTCGCATTTCTTTGTTTTATCCATGTTCAAAAATAATTTCAAAATAATCATTCAAGAATGATCAAAACAATGTTTTGGACAAAAGAAGCGATAAAACAGTTCCAAACATCAAAGATAATGATATCAAGAAATAATATTACCTCAAAGAATCAAGATATTTCACCAACATTTTTATTTTCCACCAAAATCACCATAAACCTAATTCCTAATCGACACCTCTTAAAATTCATAACAAATCATTCGCGGCATTTTTAATTCCCTTTCAAAATTCAGACATATACTCAACTTATGTATGTATAATACACCCAAAATTACCACAATTCAAAAACGATTTGATTTTTTAATACCCAATCCGATAAAATAATCGATATAAACACCTCAACATTAATTTCTTCATTTATAACCACATAAATAAATCCATCATTTATATCCACATAAAATAAATATTTTTATCATATGAATCAATAATTAATTATTCACAAAATAATATTACGTAATCACAATTTACGACAACCAGCCACGTTCGTGAAAGAGGGGCTTTCCGATGAAGGATTTCTCCTTGACCAAACTCTCCTCGATGTAACTTCTAGACATCGCTTAACAATGGCTGCTATCTAATCATATTATTCAAATAATACGGCAATTATCGATCCATAATTTGGAGATAATGTAAAGGACGAACAACAATAATATAAAATATCAACGCAAAGAATTATCGAATCAATAAAATAAAATATCAATAAAGAATTACCGTGAAAATTATCGAAAAGGCCTTCTTCACGTAAAGTGATCAATAATTCAACAAAGACATCGTATTTTTAACAACTTGCATTATATCACGCCGCATTGCTGCATTTAATATTCCCCGACAAATTTAATATTCCACCACCAAACGAATATTCACAACAATGAATATTTTATAACCACTGCTTATTTTGAAGTATTTCAGTATTTTACCCTTAACTATCCACATTAATCAAATCAACCCTTACTATTTCAAAATAATAAATAGAGAAAATTAAATTTCATTAATAATAAGTTGGGGTCTTACACTAAGCCCTAATTAATTAACCCTAAACACTAGTTAATAAATCCTAAACATTTATTAGTTAAGCCAAACTCTAATTTTGATTAGTGTCTGCTACTATTAGTAGCGGATGGTATGTGTATTTTTTACGCGGACGTCGATTTTCAGTTTTTAATTTTGGTCGTTTCTTCTTATTTTCAATGTTATAAGTGGTGTATGTCTTATAAGAATCGATAATAAATACATGATATTGATCATTACTATATACACTATGGCGGAACCAGAACATTTATAGAGAGAGGTCAAAATATATCAGTAAAAAATTATTTATTAACGCTTGAAGTGCTTCTTTTCAAATTTATTTTGTCCAATTATAGTATTTCACAACATTCTATTCCAACCCTTGTCAACTTTTGAGTTGTGAGTCTAATGACTTTAAATATATATATATATATATATATATATATATATTTTAATTTTTCCCGAATTAACTATGAGACTATTAATCAGATTTTGAAATTTTTAGTCAACTGATTAGCTAGTAATTTTATAGATAAATTATAAATTATAATATTATATATTCAAAACCTTATATTGTGGTTTATGATATTAATTAGCTTGAAAAATGAATTCCAGCAACAAAAATAAAATAAAATAGAAGAAGACAAATTTAATAATCTTGATAGGATAGAACTATGGTGAACTTATGGTCACTATAGTAGGATCCAAAAAAAAATTGTTTTATTTCTTTAGTTTTTTATTTTTAATTAGTTTACAGAAAGAATTATTACTATTTTTTTTGCCTCACTTTGATGATAAAATAAAAAAAAGGAGAAAAGGAAAACAAATAATCCCCGAAAATTCCAGGGTTTCTGCCCATGTATATATATATATATATATATATATATATATATATATATATATATATCGATAAAAATATGTCACTTCTGTTGCGAGTCTGTAAATTAATACAAATATATAGATAATTAGTTGATGTGTATACTCGCACTAAAAAAGCAACATGTTTTTAATTATCGCAATATAATATATATATATATATATATATATAATAATAATAATAATACATAACTACAGTTGGCTGCTATCTAAAAGTTCATCAAATTATTTGACGTACTGATTTATAACACTTGTCCGTCGAACTGTTGACAAACTGTTGATATAAAATATAGTATGTGAAACATATTATATATATTGGTCGCAATTCTATGTCTTCTTGTGTGGAACGAGCTAGCTAGCAATAGCATTGGGTTGATTTTCTTTCCATGTGTGTGTTTATATATAGATCAGCTCGACCATTTTCACATACACAAATACTAATTATAACAAGCCATGCAGCTGGGCATAGCCGTGTCAAGTCCAAGATAGCATTATATTTGAAAAATAGCTATAGTCCTACTAGAATTAGAGAAAGAGAAAGTTGGCTGGGTCTTTGCACGGAAACTACTTAATTATACAGATGGAAAAGATTATATATTTCATAATTGCACAATACTAAAATATGAATTTTATTATATATGACGATAAATTTATGTCTAGACGTACATAGAATATAAAAAAATTTAAAATAAATGTATACGAGTATTATTATTAGGGTTAATTGTATATTATATGCCGAAGTATACACTCTTTTACCATTCGTATCCCTATTTTTAAACACTTCTCATCCCGCTATCCCAAGTACCGTTAAGCAAGCAAAATTGACCCTTTTGTAATTTTTGACCATTTAAATTGTGACACGTGGCCATTTTTCGGCAAATAAATTGACCAAAAGGGTCAGTTATGCTTACTTAACTGTATTTGGGATAATAGGATGAGAGCGTTTAAACATCGAGATACGAATGATAAAAGAGTGTATACTTCGAGTATTAATATACAATTAACCCTTATTATTATTCTATTTTATTATTTAAAGTACACGTTACTCCGAAGCAAATTTTATCAAGAGATTTCTTGATAAATATATCATTTTCCGTAAAATATATATGGGCAACCAAAATGTCTTTCATACATCTTGATCTTTGTCTACTTTATCTTATCTTTTGGATAGGTAAGCAGTGAGTCATGTACTAAATATCAAGTGAGTGATCCATTTTATCATACTTCAGGCGGGATTGATTCGCTTGTGCTTCACCCGACTTAACTTTATTTGTGCTCTAATGTGTGAAAAGAGTATTAAGTGGCATGTGAATATGCTCCACCATACCAACATGATACTAGTTATTGTGAAACTTAACGATCTATTTCACATCAGTTTATCGCCAATGCAACGCACAATTGTATAAACTGACGTAATAAGCACGTTGAATCACTTTTTTATTTAAAATGTTAACTTATATATTAAGTTGAGGCTCTGGATACTTATTAATACATCTTCGCTCTGAAATTTTTCTAATGTAAGATATATGAGAAATATCCCAACAATAAAAAGTTCCTAAAACAGGAATTAAAGAGAATAAATGCATGTTAAATTTGGATTAAATTCATTTTAAGGAAAAAGTCGAAAATATTGATACAAACTCTACTGCAACTGAAATATCAGTATTATAATTAATCAATCCGCAGCCCCTTCAATATCTATCTAGCTGGCCATGACTGATGAATGACAATGATGACAACGTAACTAGAAAGTAATTAATTAATAAACAATTAAGTCAACTATAATTAAGGTTCAAATTGATAGATATACAACAAAAAAATTTAACCCAGCAAAGTCTCTTTCCAGTTCTCGAAAAAAAGAGAGGCATGGGTTAGCTCCGGATTGGCGCATGTACGGCATAAACACTTGACTTCGGCTTATCTTAATAATGTCCCTATATATGGATGACTGAAATGAAAGGAACATAATGAGTCTGTAGGCCCAAGTACAAAATTAGAGTTCACATTATCAAATTAAATTAAATATTCAATTAGGGTTCTACGACTTCATTAAATGCGTAAATTAGGGTTCACATAACCTAATTAAACGAAGACGGAAAAGTCAGAAATAAATGTGCTAGACTCGGGAGAAGCCTCCACGGGTCCCGAAACAGAAGGCTCGTGGAGGCGATTCGTTTTGGAAATTGATTGAGGGATTGTATTTTGGGCAGAGGACGATGGCAAGAATGTGACATTACTCGATGATTAAAAGGTATTTTCGAAATTTTTTCGAAAAGTATGCCCGACACAGACATGACCACTTTCGTGAAATTCCTATAAATACCTCTTCCATTCCATCGAAGGGGGACTCTCTTCGATTATTATGACTTGAACTCTTTTGGTGGCTTAAAGCTTGGATATTCCACCTAAAAGCACTAAAGGGTTTGGACACTTGCTTTCTGCCACGCGTCGTTGGAGTAATCGCTCACCTGTCGTTCTCTCCTCTTCAATCAATCAATCAATCAATTTCGTGCTCTTCGTGGATTTCTCTCCTCCTCAGCCAACACGAAATCATAATCCTAACAAGACACGATTTCCTTGCCCACAGAGTCAATTTAAATTAATTAGAACAATATGGGTTAATCCAAATCAATCAATATTAAAAATAAGTTATATGATTTTAATTTTTAGGAGAAACCATAACTATATTTTATAACTCATAACCAAATCAAAACTCTTTTTTTGACATATATATATATATATATATATATATATATATATATATATATATATATATATATATATATATATATAATCCCAGGATCTTAAGCTCACTTCCTTATTCAACTCATCCGAGCTCACCCCCTTTAATGACGGACTGCATTTACTCTGTTCGATCATACAACCGCTAAGCCTATACTTTTAGTGATGACAAACATATAGTGTCACACCCAAAATATTGTATTATGTAAAATTTCAGCCCATAAAATATTAAATTTTTTAATTATTTTAAAAAAAAACAAAAAAAAAGTCCGCATTTTTAAAAAATATGTGAGTCCGGATTGAAACCGGACCCTAATTTATATGCATTTATTAAACTATGAAATCTTAATGTATCACACGATTTTTTTCTTATTAGTGTAGAAGCTGGTAAAGTTGTAACCCGCACAAGTTTTTACTACCTAATTTCTCAAAAAAGATTCAATTTTTAGACAATATAACATGGTTTTAAAATCTTGACCGGACCGTCGGTTCAACCAATAAAAATTAGAATCGATCAGCACTCCGATCAGAATTGGGCCAATAACCCGTTTTTGGTCAAATCCTGATAGAATTGGTTGACCACCAGTCGGACCAGTGATTCAATCGGTAAAATTAGTTAAGTTGACCCACTAAACCAATTTTAATTATTTTTTAATATATTTTTTGTACTAAACATTTTTTTAATAATAAAATTAATCTCTTTTAGTAATATTGTAACTCAACTTTATTATGTTTTAGTTCATAAAAAGCGAGATTTTTTAAAATTTTATTAATTACTAATAATATATTTTTATATATTAAGGACGTAATTGGTTCAATAAGACCAATGTTTGAACCAGTAAACCATCCATCCACCCAGTACTTTTTTATTCGATAATCGATCCAGATCTAAAAAACTTACAATATAAAAATAAGCTTTTTAAATTACAAATAGAGATGAAAAATAAGTAGTACTGCTAAATGGGTATGTTTTTATTAAATACTCCCTCCGTTCCATGATAAAAGTCTTTATTATTATTTTGGGTAATCCCATGTTAAATGTTCACTTTCTTTTAATAACTAAATTTTTACACATTTTTCATATTATACCCATAACTTTAAATATCTTATAATTTTTTATTCTAATTCTCTCTCCATATTTAATAAGTATGGAGAGAGAATATTTTAATTGAATAGCTAGAAAGTCACTCTCTCACCTATATTGAAAATAATTAATGACATATTATTATGAGTAATTTTATCATTTCATTCATTTTCTTAATTATATGCATAAAAAGTCCACCAGAATTTTTATCTTGGAACGGAGGGAGTATAATTTTAAATTTTTAGTAAGTTTGTCAAAGCATAGAATGCTATATTAAGTTTAATAAAAATATAATTAAGCTTGGGATTCCAACTTGCTGCGTGCTATTTATTATTCAGAATTTCTGATTGGTTTAAATTGAACATAGTACTTCAGTTGTCAACAAATTAAATAAATCACCACTGAAACTTTCTTAAAAAGAAAATCTGGTTATATTAAGTTCTATGTAGACTTCTAGGGCAGAAAAAAAGTTGCTTATTGGCCTGAAAGAATCTTATTTGTTAAATTTTTTATTTTTATTTTAATAGTAATATAAATGATAAAATATTAATTCTCAAGTTTATTATTAGAATTTTATTATCATACTGATCTGTTAAATTAAACAATAAACAAATTTAGAATATATATATATATGTGTGTGGGTCCAAGTGCATAATTAGGGTTTCATGACCTCATTAAATGTACAAATTAGGGTTCGCATGACCTAATTAAATAAAGACAAAAAAGTCAAAAATAAATGTAAGACCCCAACTTTTTATAAATAAAATTGAATTTCCTTTATTAATTATTTTGAAATAGTAAGGGGTGGATTTGATTAATATAGTTAGTTATAGGTAAAATATGCAAATTTTGTAAAATAAACAAGTGGTTATAAAATATTCATTGTTGTCGATGAATATTCGTTTGATCGTGGAATATTCTTGTTCTCGGAGAATATTCGCACGACGGTACAGCCATTTGTGTGCCCCATAACGGAAAACGGTCGGATGAAGAAAACGACAAGTTTGAGTGTTTATAAATAACGACGTAGTTGTTACCATTAACACTGTTGGAATACTGGTGGTGGTTAAAATAAGAATAAAGCGTGGTTGCTTAAAGAGAAGCGATATTGCATAATATTTTGGATTATTGATTCTTACGTAAAGAAAGCCGCTTTTCAATAATTGTTACAGTAATTACTGTTTAATATTTTATTTTATTGATTCAATAATTGCTACGGTGATATTTTATATTATTGTTAATTTAATAATTATCCTCTTGCAAGATTTCCATTATCATATCAATAATTCATATTATTTGAATAATATTATTAAATATCATTATTGGTAATGTCTAAGGAAGTTACGTCAGGAAAGGGGTTTTCGTCACTTAATTGCGGCTACCAAGAAGGAGAAATCCTTATCGAAAAACCTCCTCTTTCCTAGGAACGACCTAGTTGTCATTATTGTGATTCTGTAATATTATTTATGAATAATTAATTATTGATTTATATGATAAGAAAATATTTATTTTATGTGAATATAAATGAAGGAATTAATGCTGAGATATTTTATCAGTATTTTGTCGGAATTGAGATATTAAAAATCATCCGTATATAGATTTTGGTCATTTTCTGTTTAAAATTTGGAAAAACTTTCTTCTACAAAGTTGTAGAGAATTAAATTTTATATGGAGTGGACATAAGGTTCGTATTTTTTTGATAAAAGAGTTATTTATTATGAATTATTGAAGTTTCTGAATTTATAAATAATTTTGGTGGAGATTTCTAGGTGGGACCCATTTGTCCTTTTTACCTTTTAATTTTGCTGAATTTGGTGGGGCCCACTTGTGGAGTGCTGAACTTGGTCAAGTGGTGTGCGTGATTTTTTTATAAAATATTATTTTATTAAATTTTAGTCTACTTTGGCGTTATAATATTTTTCTATAAATAGGGTGCTTAGTTAGACTTGAAAATCACACCAGAATCAGAAGTTTTCTCACTCTATAATATCGAGCGTATTTTTGTGAGTGTTTAGATATCTTGAGTGTTACTATTCAGTGCAAGTTTTCTTCAGCATTATATCCGATATTTCAATTAGAAGTATTATTCTTTTGAGGTAAGGGATGTTATCTTCTTCGTAAATGATGTTATTTCTTTCAATATCATTATACCGAAATATTGGTATAAATTTTATTATGAATTTTTACCTTTTCATGTTGAGGTTACTATTCACGAATACGACACTATTCACGAATACAGTACTATTCACGAAGTATAATTTTTCTTGTGGAATTTCTACCTTTTCGTGTTGTGGTTACTATTTACGTATACGACACTATTCACGAATACGACACTATTCACAAAAAAAATTAAATTTTTTTTTATCCAAGTTGTCTATTATGGTTATTATCTTTGATTGTATCTGTCAGGAATTAGCATGTGAATGTTATTCCTATTTACATATGATTTGATTATGATATATATATGTGAATGAATATGCAAGTATTGTAAGGCCCCAACTTATTATAAATAAAATTGAATTTCATTTATTTATTATTTTGAAATAGTAAGGGTTAATTTGATTAATGTGGTTAGTTATGGGTAAAATGCGCAAATATTTTAAATAAGCAAGTGGTTATAAAATATTCATTTTTATCGGAGAATATTCGTTTGGTTGCGGAATATTCTTACCGTTTGAGAATATTATTAAATGCGCATGGTAAATTTTATGTGGGCCCCTTAACGAAAAGTGATTGGATGAAGAAAACGACAAGTATAAGTTGTTTATTAATAACAACGTAGTTGTTACTGTTAATACTGTTGGAATACCCGGTGGTTAAAAACGATGAATACGCGTTGTTGCAGAGAAGACACTGCAGTATTGCACCAATTATTGATTCTTACGTAAGAAGGCACTACTCAATAATTGTTACAGTAATTATTGTTCAATATTTTATTTCATTGATTCAATAATTGCTACGTTGATATTTTATATTACTGTTGTTTTAATAATTGTCACTACACAGTATTTTTCATTATTGGAGCAATAATTCATATTATCTGAATAATATTATTAGATAACATTATTGGCAATGTCTAGAAAGTTTCGCTCAAGGAGAGGTTTGGTCACCTAATTGCTGGCAAGAAGGAGAAATCTTATTCGAAAGCCCTCTTTCCCAAGGAACTACCGGTTGTCGAGATTGTGATTCTGTAATATTATTTGTGAATAATTAATTATTGATTTATATGATGAGGAAAATATTGATTTTATGTGGATATAGATGGAGAAAATTTTTAAAGTGACAATTGTTGAAAATTGATATTTTATCTTTTTGATAAAATAATATTTTATTATATTATTATAATATAATAATGATGATATTTTTTACAATGAATGTGGGATCTATGAGTATATGAGGAGGAAGAGTATTTTTGTTATAAAATTTGTTTAAAACATGTTAAACATGTCTGTGGGCCCATTTCTTCGATGAAATTTGATTATATACCGTAGAATCGCTTTGTTTGTGAATTTCCTGGCCAATTGCATTTGGAATTTGGAAAAACTTTCTTCTGCAAAGTTGTAGATAATGGAATTTCCTATAGAAAAGACATAAGGTTCGAATTTTTCTGATAAAAGGGCTATTTGTTATGAATTATTGAAGTTCTAGATTAATTGATTTTTATTTTTATTTTGGAGTTTTCAATAATTTTAGTATGAAAAACGTTTTGGTAATGTTGGCACATGTTTTGGCTGATATCTAGAAAATAAAAGTGGCGTAGGAATTTAAGAAAAGTTTATTTATATTTTATTAAATTTTCTACTTTGGTGTTCTAAGCATTTTCCTATAAATAGGGTGCTTAGGTTAGAATTGAAAATCACACCAGAAATTGAAGTTTTCTCTCTCTTTCTCTCTCGATATATTGAGCGTATTCTTGTGAGTATTTTAATACTTTGAGTGTTGCTATACGGTGTAAGTTCAAGTCATAGCCTATATCCGGTGTTTCAACTAGAAGTACTACCTTTACGAGGTAAGGGATATTATTTTTTTTAAAATGATATTAATTCTTTCAATATCATTATGCCGGAATATTGTGAGTATTTTTCTTGTGAAATTCTTGTCTTTTAGTGTCGGGGTTCTTATTCACGATATCGACTATTCACGATACTCACTATTCATGAATACGACATTATTCACAAAAAAATTAAATTTTCGTTTTTCATCCAAAATATCTGTTATGGATACTAGCTTTGATTGTATCAATGTTTTGATCATTCTTGAATTTTACTCCACTATGATTATTTATGAGGTATTTTTGGACATGGATAAACCAAATACTGAATCCTTAATATTTGTTATTTTGTTTCTTTGGATTCATTTCCTTTAAAATATTTTTCATCATCCTCGGTCCTAAATGATGATATTCTTGAATATCTTTGGCCTGTAGTGCAAAAGATTAATGATTGATGAATATCGTTGGCTGTAAGTGTAAAAGATGAGCAGTGTTTAGATGAACATGACTAATTGGTGAATATCTTTGGCCCAGTAGTGCAAAGATGAATATTTGATTCCGGATATATGTTGATTGATGTTCTGAGGATAAAATGTTGACGATGGACTTTTAAATTCATATATAGAAGATAGTAGACTTTATTCTCTATTTAACTCTTCTAATGAATTATTATTTTCGCTGCGAATATTGATTTAAAACTTGTTGTCTATTGATTATATTAGATTTTTCCCTGTTGAAACCTAACGATAATTTGTTCTATATTATCTTGGTCATAATATTCTTTACTGAGCTAGTTGAGCTCACCCTTTTCCTTTTTGTTCCATTTTTCTTCTCAGGAGGCGAGAATGTAGCGAGTACTAGTCGGGGTATGGAATGAAGGTTCTAGAAAGTCATTTTAGTAGTCCTCACCATTTTTTTGTAAAATAATGTATCAATAATTGTAATGAGGACTTATTTAAGTGTGGATATTGTCTAAATGATAATATTTGTATTTAAACCCACAATTTTTATGTTGTACTAATAAACTTGTAGTTGTTTATGTACCATGTATTTTGACGACTCAGAATGGGTGTTGTATACCTATTTTGGGGGCGTCACAGTTGGTATGAGCTTAGGGATATGATCTCTGGCGGAGATCGGAGAATAGAACTAGGAGGGGAGAGACGAATAAATCCTTCGCTATTGTGTCCTACCTAAGCTTATTTGTTGGTCGGTCATAATATAGGGATATTATGTGATTTGTTAATTTGTTAAATTAACCCTTGTTTTATGGTAGTATTTGAGAATGTCAACTGAGAATGTTAACAGTGGAGTAAATGAGACCGTGGAGACACCTTTGCTCACCAATGAAGAGAACGTGCAACAGGCTGGCAATGTTCCTCCTGTAAACAACACCACTGAGCAGATGATGAACGATGAGATGTTTAGAAGCTTTTTGCGATTCATGCAAAACCAGACGAAGGAGATTCCTGTTCAAAATACAGGTAGAAACAATGGCAACGCACAGTTGGTCACAACCAAGCAGTTCAAAGAGTTGGGACCACCAGAATTCTGGGGAAAGCCGGATCCGATTAAGGCGGATACGTGGGTCAAGCAAATTACCAAGATATTCGATGTCCTGGGATGCACGGAGGAACAAAAAGTTCCATTCGCCACTTTTATGTTCCTTAATTAAGTGAGATTCTTGGTGGGAATCGTGAAGCGTATCCATCCGCCGCCAAAGCATGTCTTGAAAACATTTGAATCGTTCAATGACAAATACTTTCCGAAAGTGTTTGTCATATGTAAGGAGGTAGATTTTATTAGATTGGAACAAAACAACATGGCGGTGTCCCAAAGACGAGGCGAAGTTCGCGGAGTTATCCGTGTTTGCACCTCATTTGGTGGAGAATGAGGAATGTATGACGCGGATGTTTACGAGAGGTTTGAAAGCTAAGATACGTCAATATCTCATTTCTCATAAATTTTCTCTATTCAGGATGTTGTTAACGAGGCTCAATTATTAGAGCGAGATAACGAGTAATGCAGTAACCGAGGGACCATAACCGAGGATCATCATGGGTGTGGTCATCGAACAACGATAACTAGCAGAGAAAGAAGAATACGGACAAGAACGAAAACTACTCTGGTGGTAATCATGGCCATGAGAATAGAAGAAGCGAGTCGGGGGGAGATTTTAAAAAGAGGAGATTCAACAATGATAATGTGAATGCGTCATCACCAACAGCAACTGGTTCTAAGGGAGGAGAACGACCACCGATCGTATGCTATAAATGTGGAAAGAAGGACATATCAGCCCAAACTTCCCACAATAGTTTAAGGTATGTTATAATTGTGGAAAGGAAGGACATATCACTCAAGATTGCACTGTAGCGAAACCAAGTCCAGTGGGGATGGTGACTCAAAAGGCTATCCCAGAAAAGTCAAAGTCAACGGTTCCTAGAAGAGCATTTGTCGTGACTGGTCAACATGCGAGGAACCCAAAGGAGGTGATCATGGGTAAGCTAATCATAAATTCATGTGAAGTTTAAACCTTACTAGATACCGGTGCTACCCATTCATTTATTTCTCCTGCTTGTGCTCAACGTTTAAACTTGACTCCGGAAAAATTAGACTTTGATTTATCTGTGGAGACTCTGTTAGGAGAAACTTTCATCACATCCACTGTTTATAAATCTTGTTTGATCCAAGTTGGCACCATCACCTTACCTGTTGACCTTATCTCTTTAAAGATACTTGCATTTGACGTGATTTTAGGGATTGATTGGTTAACTACTCATCATGCCAAAATTGATTGTTTTCGTAAGGTTGTTAGTTTTCATATTCCTAATCAACCTATTGTTCGAATTCAAACAACTAAACCATTAAAATCAATCACTGTCATATCAAGTCATAAAGCTATTCGTTTATTGAAAAACGGATGTCAAGCTTTCTTAGCTCATGTTATGGATTTGAATAAAGACACGTCAGATTTGAATAATATTCTTGTTGTTATTGACTTTCGACATATTTCTGAAGAACTTCCTGCCTACCCCCGTAACGTGAAGTTGAATTCTTTATTGATCTTGAACACGATACAAAGCCCATTTCTAAAACCCCATATCGAATGGCTCCTATTGAACTTCAGGAGTTGAAGGTCCAACTACAGGAGTTGTTGGACATCGGTTTCATTCGTCCTAGTACATCTCCTTGGGGTGCTCCTATTTTATTCAGAAGAAGAAAGATGGGAGTATGCGACTTTGTATTGATTACCGGGAATTAAACTATGTTACCATCAAGAATAGGTATCCGCTACCTCGTATTGATGACCTATTTGACCAGTTGCAAGGAGCACAATTCTTCTTAAAGATCAATCTTCGTTCTGGATATCATTAGTGAAGATTAGAAGGCGAGGATATTCCAAAGGCGCCTTGAATCCGGTATGAGCATTATGAATTCTTAGTCATGTCTTTTGGATTGACTAATGCTCTGCGGCTTTCATGGATATGATGAACCGAGTATTCAAGGATTATTTGGATCAGTTCGTTGTTGTCTTTATTGATGACATCCTCATATATTCCAAAAGCCGTGAAGATCATGAGCACCATTTGAAAATTTGTAATCGCAAAGGCTTCGTGATAACAAGTTATATGCCAAGTTGAAGAAATGGGAGTTCTGGCTTGAGGAAGTAGCATTCCTTAGGCACGTGGTGTCAAAACATGGAGTATTTGTTGACCCGGCGAAGATTGAAGCAATATAAAGTTGGGAACAACCCAAGTTGATGAATAGATCAAGCACGTAGCTTTCGGCTTAATTTGGTTATTATCGGAGATTCATGGAAGGATTTTCTCGAATCGCTACTCTATTAACTCAGCTGACTCGGAAGGATACAAAATTCGTATGGAGCGAGGAATACGAGAAGAGTTTCCAAGAGCTCAAGATGAGACTCATTTCGGCACCTGTTCTGACAATACCATCTGGTTCGGATGGATTTGTTATCTACAGCGATGCTTCAGGCAAAGGGCTAAGATGTGTTCTTATGCAACGTGGGAAAGTTATAGCCTATGCCTCACGACAACTTAAAGAATATGAGAGGAATTATCCTATTCATGATCTAGAGTTGGCAAAGTGATCGTTCGCTGCTTAAAGATCCGGAGGCACTATCTATATGGGGAGAAAGTGGAGATATATTCAGACCATAAAAGCCTCAAAGTATTTCTTCACCCAAAAAGAACTCAACATGCGGCAATGACGTTGGCTTAAGCTGTTGAAAGATTACGACCATACCATTCAATACCATCCGAAAAGCGAATGTGGTAGCTGACGCATTGAGTAGAAGATCATATGCGGGAACAAGTGCGATGTTGTTAACACAAAGGCCTATTTTGTGTGATTTACAAAAGATGAAAATAGAATTCAAGACTCCGGGGACCCACGCGATGATGTCAAGTATACCTATAGAACCAACTTTAATCGATAAAGTTAAAGTTGCTCAAGCCATTGACCCGGAGCTGATGCATATGAAGAAGAAAGTACAAGAAGGTGCTATTCCAGAAGCAAGAATCGATGAAGAAGGAATACTTTGAGTCCACTCCAGACTTTGTGTTCCTAATGATTCTGATTTGAAGTACAAGATCATGATGGAGGCACAGAATACACCATTTGCAATCCATCCTGGAAGTACCAAAATGTATCGTGATCTTCGACATACATTTTGGTGGAATAATATAAAGAGAGAGATTGCAAAGTTTATCTCGAGGTGTTTAACTTGTCAGCGTGTAAAGGCAGAGCATCAAGTACCTAAGGGTCCATTGCAACCACTTGAGATTCTGAAATGGAAGTGGGAACACATTACCATGGATTTCGTTACGGGTCTTCCTACGGTTTCTCAAGGCATAAATGCTATTTGGGTTATTGTTGATAGATTAACCAAGTCTGCACATTTCTTTCCTATACGGGAGACTTATTCCCTTGAACGTCTTGCTCATATGTATGTAGATGAGATTATAAGATTGCATGGCATGCCAGTATCCATAGTTTCGGATCGTGACCCAAGATTCACTTCAAGATTTTGGGTTAGTTTGCAAAAAGCTATGGGCACGGATTTACGATTTAGTTCGGCATACCATCCTCAAACGGACGGACAATCAGAGAGGACTATTCAAACTCTTGAAGATCTATTAAGACTCTGTGTCCTAGACTTCAAAGGCAGTTGGGATAAGTATTTACCATTGGTAGAATTTTCCTACAACAACAGTTATCAGACAAGTATAGGTGTGGCTCCATTTGAAGCATTATATGGACGGAAGTGTCGCTCTCCAGTGTGTTGGGATGAGGTATGTGAAGCAACATTGTTGGGACCAGAGTTGGTACGTATGACTACAGAAAAGATCCAAATGATTCGACAACGTATACAAACGGCACAAGATCGACAAAAGAGTTATGCGGATCTTCATCGAAAGGACGTGGAATTTAGTATTGGGGATCATGTATTATTGTGTGTGGCTCCATGGAAGGGAGTTACAAGATTTGGGAAGAGAGGAAAGCTCAATCCACGATTTATTGGTCCATTTCAAATTCTTGACCGAGTAGGAAATGTGGCCTATAGACTCGCGTTACCTCCAAGTATGTCTCGTGTTCATAATGTTTTTCATATATCTGTGCTATGTAAATATGTGAAAGACCCAAACCACGTTATTGAGTTAGAACTGGACGAGATAGCCGAAGACTTAACGTATGAAGAGGTACCTGTCAAGATCTTGGATAGGAAGGAGCATGTCCTACGCATGAAGGTCATACCACAAGTTAAAGTTTTGTGGAGAAACCATGCTATTGAGGAAATGACCTGGGAGTTGGAAACGGAAATGAAAGCGAGGTATCCTCATCTTTTCGAAATACCAGGTACGTACATCAATTTCGAGAACGAAATTTCATAAGGAGGGGAGGTTGTAAGACCCCAACTTATTATAAATAAAATTGAATTACCTTTATTTATTATTTTGAAATAGTAAGGGTTAATGTGACAGCCCCAAAATAGGTCCAATCTATCCAACCTATTCTGAGTCGCCAAATACATGGTACAGAAAACAACTACAACTTTATTACAACAATTGTCATGCAAAATACAACAACACATATGCTGTGAGTTTTGATACAAATATATACCAACTGTGACTCTCATCCCAACCTTGGATAGCACGTCACAATGGCACCTTACATAAAGGTATAGTCAAAAACTATTTTAGAAATTAAAACCTTTGGGAAGTGCTCAAGGAAACCTTTGTACATGGGAGGCCATGCGTTTAGGTTATGATAGATATCATATGTCCACATAATTATCCTTGGTTGACCCAATAGACCCCAAAGAAAAATGAGAAGATTACTATCATATTCTTTCCAATGGTGAGTCTTCTCTTGACATATCATTATCTCCACTGTCTCTGATTTAGAGTTATACTTCAACCAAACACCAAGATTATATAGGTAGTGCTCGTAGATATACTCAGTAAATGGATGAGCACAACCCTGTCTTATGATGACACGAGGTTGTATGTCATTAGACATCTTGTATGATAGTGGCAAAACACCCTTCCAACGTTGGGTTCGCCTCACCCTATATGATTCACCAAATATAACTACTAAATGATGTATACAACACACTTTTCTATCTTTGTTTAGGAGAACGTCCACGACTAGAGACCAGATTCTATTCTCGTTATCCCCTCTCGACCCAAATATACTCTTATTACCTGAAAGGAATTGTGAAGCAAAAGGGTGAGCACAACTAGCCCAGTAAAGAATATCATGACTAAAGATAAATTAATTATCAATAGCCTTCAACAGTAATAAATCAGAGATTTAGAACATATGGTATATGATAAAACTTTTCAACCATAGTTGCAAATAAAAGAAAGCAATCCATTAGAAGAGTCAAATAGTATAAAGTCAATTATCTTCTCCACGTTAAAAGTCCACCAACAATATTTTATCCCTGTAACATCAATCAACAGTTCCTCTCCACAATCCTATGAATAACTCATAATCATAATTGTGATTCTAAATTCCTCTTCTCATTCAGGACGAAGATAATTTTTATCACCTGTCTTTACTTGAAACATCAAAGATCATAGTTATACCAAATCATAATTCATGTTCATAATCATACTAATAAATTCATCTTTGCACTACGGGCCAAAGATATTCGTCAACAGTTCATCTTTGCACTATTGGCCAAAGATATTCAACTACAGATCATCTTTGCAGTAAATGCCAAAGATATTCAACAACAGATCATCCTTGCACTACAGGCCAAAGATATTCAACAACAGATCATCTTTGCACTACAGGCCAAAGATATTCATATCTCAAAGAAATACATAATCATTTCAAAATTTATATAAACCATAATTATAACCATGTTGATCAATTCACCTTTGCACTTAAGCTAAAAATATTCAATTGTAAATTCAATGGTCATGATCATACCAGTCAACAATTCATCTTTAGACCATCGCCAAAGAGAACTCATAGTCGTGATCATACCAATAATCTATCCATCTTTACACTCAAGTCAAAAGAAATTCTGTAAGACCCCAACTTTTATAAATAAAGATGAATTTTCTATAAATATTATTTTTGAATATTATGGAGTAAATTTGATATAATGTTATAGTTATGGGTAATATTTATAAATTTTGCAAAGTAAGCAAGTTGTTATAAAATATTCGGTTTTGGTGGGGAATATTCTTTTTGTCGGGGAATATTCAGATACGACAACACAATCATTGGTGGACCCCACAATGTAATTGTTGTCGGATTGAGAAAAGCGACAAAAATACTTTATATGAAAATAACGGGAGGTGTTACTATTAAAAGCTGTTGAACTACCCTAAGAGTAGTAAAGTACAAGATGTCTGGCGTGGTTGCATAGTAGCATGCGGTATTGATTATTGATGCTTACGTGAGAAGTCACTCATTTATACTCAATTATTACTACAATAATTCTTTGCATTATATCTCTTATATTATTGATTCAATTATTGTCACAATATCATCCGAATAATATGTTATATTATTAAATCAATAATTGAGACAACAAGTTATAAATGATTAATAATTGTTGAAAGATTAAATATGTACGATTAAAAATAAAATGATTTGTGGTAATATTTATTCAATCCTTGATGTATATAAAGAGTCTATTATGAGACGTTTGTGGTAAGTTTGGTTATTTTTATGGGGGGCCCATATGTCATCATCTAAGAGTCTCTTCATCAATAGTAATTACCTTCGTCAATAGTAATTATCTTCGTCTAATAGTAATTATCTTTACCAGACGTCCAAACCACTTGCCGTTTCATATTACAAAAGGCCGAACCAATTGTCGTTTCACATTATAAAGCGCCAAACCACTTGGTGTTTCATATTACGTGCATCAAACCACTTTTCTCTTCACATCACCACCGTCAAGCCACTCGCCTTTTCACATTTCAAGTGCTAAGCTAGAAATCTTCTATAAATAGAGGCCTAGTGCTTCATTATTTTCACTTAATTCATTCAAGCTATAGAGAGAGAAAGTATAGAGAGAATAAGAAGAAGAGTATACATTACTACACTATCTTTGCGATATTCAATCTCCTACTAATTTAAGGGTGTTATTCTTTCTTATTCATGAAGAGAATGTTGTTATTCCATTGCTTATTATTCATTGGAATAACTTTGATATACTCGGTTTACCCTATACTTGGTGACATTCTTCTATTATTTCGTTGGAACATCACATACGTGTGTTTTACACCGGACACTGGTTTAAATCTTTATTATTATTTTGTTGGAACATCCACATGCGTGTGTTTTACATGGACCCGGTTCCGCTCTTTATTATTCTGTTGGAACATCTGTGTCGGTGCAAATTTTGCACGACCGTTCCGATTATTATTATTCTATTGAATAACTCTGCTTGGCGCGTCGAGAAATCGCGCATGCATGGTGATTTCTTTTTTTATTCCATTCCTTATTATACTCGGTTGGTTAAAGTTTTGACTTTATACTCCATGAAATTAGTAGAATATCCTTGATATTTGCGCTTCATCAAAGTATCTTTTCATGGAAATATTCTTACGATCATTCTTGAATTTTACTCTACAAAGCGAAGATCATGTTGATAATTTGGACATTATTAGTTCTGGATAAATTAATTCTTGAACTTGTTTTATTGAATTCTTATATCATTGTCATCATCCTCATGTTTATATTATGTTGAAAGTCATCGTGTATTCAGAGTGCATAGATGGACTTGGTATGATTATGACCGAGGATTATTGATTGTAATCATGACCGTAATGTTACAAATGATGTGGTAAAAGTTATCATTGGCCCTGTAGTGCATTGATGGATAGTTGTTGGCATGATCATGACCATTAATGAATACACGAATGTCCTGGTCAGAATGCATGGATAATTTGTGGTCGTGATACTAAAGAATATCCTTGGCCAGTAGTGAAAGGGTGATTCAATGATGTGGATTATTTATTAAGTCGAGTCCCAATGATAAAAGTCATGAAAAACCTTTTAAATCATAAAAGATATTAGATTTTATTCTCTACTTGACTCTTTTAATGGATTGCTTTGTTCACCGCAGTTAAACTTGATGTTATTATATTTTATTAGTTTAACATGTTGAAGGCTAACGATAATTTATTCGCATTATCTTAGTCATAATATTTCTTCTTGGGCTAGTTGAGCTCACCTTTCTTTTTCACCGTTCTCTCGTGAAATGAGAACATAGCAGGGACTAGTCGGGGAACGGAGTGATGGTCTAGAGGATAGCATTAGTAGTCCTCACTATTCTATGAAATAGTGTGTTAATAATTGTAATAAGGACTCCTTCTGAGTTTGTATAATCTCTAGTAAACAATAATTGTATTCAAACTCACAGTTATGTTTTGTCGTATTGCATACCGCAACAGTTGTATTAGTAAGTTGTATTTGAATTTTGTACCATGTATCTGACGACCCAAGATGGGTGATGTATACCTAATTTTGGGGGCGTCACAGTTGGTATCAAAGCTTAGGGATATGATCCCTAGCTAAGATGTGAGAATAGTACTAGGAGGGGAGAGACGGGAAATTCCTTCGCTAGTATGACCTACCTAAGTTTATGTGGTATTTAATTGGTCGGTCAGAATTTAGGGATAATATGTTACATGTCAATTAACCTTTGTTTTGTGGAAGTATCTGAAAATGACATCCGAGAATGTTGAGAATAGCAATGGAGCACATGCGACCATTGATTCACCACATATCAATAATCAGGATAATGTGCATCAGGAAGGCGATAATCCTCATGAAAAACAACAACACCGACCAAATGATGAATGATCAAATGGTCGGGGCTTTATGCAATTCATGTACAAAAGTAGCGAGCGCCTCCGTCCAAAATGCGAGTGGAAGCACCGAAACTCTCTGGCGGTCACCGCTAAATAGTTCAAGGAGCTGGGACCACCGGAGTTTAAGGAAGAGCCAAAACCACTTATGGCGGAAGCATGGATATCGGATATCCCTTACTATCCCTTACAATCCTTACAATCCCTTACCTCAAAAGAGCAAAGATTTACGATCGGATATCGGATATGCGTGAAGAAAACTTGCAGATCGATGAATAAAGAAACTCACCAAGTATCTAAATACTCACAAAATACATTTCGATAATATAGAGAGAGAAATAGAGAAAACTTATGAATTTCGGTGTGATTTTCAATTCTAACTTAGCCTCTATTTATAGGAAAATGTTAAGACGAAAGCAGACTTGACTTGCTACCGATGGCTTTACTCGCTACTATTCCACCCACAAAAATCAGCCATCTTCCCTAATAACCAAAAGTGGGGCCCACCCATTTCTAGAATTTTCCACCAAAATCATTTATAAACCTAATTTCCAATCACCACCTCTTAAAATTCATAACAAATCATTCGCTCATTTTTAACGGTTCAAAATTTGTGGACATATACTCAACTTATATATGTATAACATATCCAAAAATCACAACGATCCAACTACGATTAAAAATTATAACTTACACAATAAAGTCGTAAGAACAACCGATTTGATCTTTTAATACCTCCAATCCGGCAAAAAATACCGATAAAATACCTCAACATTAATTCTCGCATTTATAACCACATAAATAAATCCATTATTTATATCCACATCAAATAAATATTTCATTATCATATAAATCAATAATTAATTATTCACAAATAATATTACTGACTCACAATTATGACAACCAGGCGGTTCGAGGAAAGGGGCTTTTCCGATAAGGATTTCTCTTCATTGGCTTGATTAGGTGACCAAACCTCTCCTTGAGAACTTTCTAGACATTGCCAATAATGTTATCTCATAATATTATTTAAATAATATGAATTATTGATCCGATAATGGGAAATATCGTCTTGATGACAATTATTGAAACCCATGATAATATAAAATATCAACGCAGCAATTATTGAATCAATAAAATAAAATATTAAGCAATAACTATCGTAACAATTATTGAGTAGTGCTTTTCTTACGTAAGGATCAATAATTAACAATATCGCAATATCAGGTGTATTCAAGAATGCACGCCAGACATCAGACGTATTTTAACCACCGGTATTTCAACAAATTGTTAACTTCAGTAATAATTACGCCATTATTTATAAAAACTCAAACTTTGTCATTTTATTCATCCGACAGTTATCCGTTATGGGACCCACAAATAGCTGCGCCGTCGTATGAATATTTTCCGACAGAAAGAATATTCCATGACCAAACGAATACCCCGATAAATGAATATTTTATAACCACTTGCGTATTTTGAAAAAAATCGTATTTCACCCTTAACTTTAACTTTTTATCAATTTAACCATTTACTGAATAGTAATTATAAGAAAAATTGAATACTTTTACTTCATAAAATTCGGGGTCTTACAGTTAATTTGATTAATGTGGTTAGTTATGGGTAAAATGCGCAAATATTTTAAATAAGCAAGTGGTTATAAAATATTCATTTTTATCGGAAAATATTCGTTTGGTCGTGGAATATTCTTACTATCTTGTGAATATTCGCATTTACTGGCAATTTTGTGTGGGCCCCATAACCGGAAAAAAAACGATTGGATGAAAAAACGACAAGTATAAGTTGTTTATTAATAACGCAGTAGTTGTTACCATTAATCTTGTTGAATAATATGGTTAAAACACAAGAATACGCTGGCGTTGTCTGACAAGAAGATATTACGGTATTGCACCAATTATTGATTCTTACGTAAGAAGGCACTACTCAATAATTGTTACAAGAATTATCGCTCAATATTTTATTTCATTGATTCAATAATTGCTACGTTGATATTTTATAATACTATTATTTTAATAATTGTCACTACTACAAGATTTTTCATTATTCGAGCAATAATTCATATTATCCTGAATAATATTATTAGATAAGCATTATTGGCAATGTCTAGAAAGTTCTCGCTACAAGGAGAGGTTTGGTCACCTAATCATGCCGCCACAAGAAAAGAGAAATCCTTTATCGAAAGCCCTTCTTTCCCGGGAACTACCGATCACGAGATTGTGATTCGTAATATTATTTGTGAATAATTAATTATTAATTTATATGATGAGGAAAATATTGATTTTATGTGGATATAAATGGAGAAAATTTTAAAGTGACAATTGTTGAAAATTGATATTTTATCTTTTTCGATAAAATAATATTTTATTATATTATTATAATATAATAATGATGATATTTTTACAATGAATGTGGGATATATGAGTATATGAGGAGGAAGAGTATTTTTGTTGTAAAAGTTGTTTTAAAACATGTTAAACATGTCCGTGGGCCCATTTCTCGATCGAAATTTGATTATAGCCTGTAGAATCGCCTTGGTTTGTGGATTTTTGGCCAATTTACATTTGAAATTTGGAAAACTTTCTTATGTAAAGTTGTAGATAATGGAATTTCCTATGGTAAAGATATGAGGTTTGAATTTTTCTGATAAAAGGGCTATTTGTTATGAATTATTGAAGTTCTAGATTAATTGATTTTTATTTTTATTTTGGAGTTTTCAATAATTTTAGTATGAATTTTTTTTTGGTAATGTTGGCACATGTTTTGGCTGATATCTAGAAAACAAAAGTGGGCGTAGGAATTTAAGAAAATTTTATTTATATTTTATTAAATTTTCTGCTTTGGTGTTCTAAGCATTTTCTTATAAATAGGGTGCTTAGGTTAGAATGGAAAATCACACCAGAAACTGAAGTTTTCTCTCTCTTTCTCTCTTGATATATTGAGCGTATTCTTGTGAGTATTTTAATATTTTGAGTGTTGCTATACGGTGCAAGTTCAAGTCATAGCCTATATCCGGTGTTTCAACTAGAAGTACTGTCTTGACGAGGTAAGGGATATTTTTTTTTTAAAATGATATTAATTCTTTCAATATCCTTATGCCGGAATATTGTGAGTATTTTTCTTGTGAAATTCTTGTCTTTTAGTGTCTGGAGTTACTTATTCACGATACGTAAATTATTCACGAATACTACACTTATTCATGTAAAAATTAAATTTTGTTTTTCTTCAAAATATCTCATTATGGATACTAGCTTTGATTGTATCCATGTTTTGATCATTCTTGAATTTTACTCCACTATGATTATTTATGAGGTATTTTGGACATGGATAAACCGAAATACTTAATCCTTAATATTTGTTATTTTGTTTCCTTTGGATTCGCTTTTCTTTAAAATATTTTCATCATCCTCATCCTAAATGATGATATTATTGAATATCTTTGGCCCGTAGTGCAAAGATTAATGATTTTTGATGAATATCTTTGGCTCGTAGTGCAAAGATGAACATGTGTTTAGATGAACATGATCAACTGGTGAATATCTTTGGCCTGTAGTGCAAAGATGAATATTTGATTCCAGATATATGTTGATTGATGTTACAGGGATAAAATGTTGACGATGGACTTTTAAATTCATATATAGAAGATAGTAGACTTTATTCTCTATTTAACTCTTCTAATGAATTATTATTTCCGCTGCGAATATTGATTTAAAACTTGTTGTCTATTGTATTCTATTAGATTTTTCCCTGTTGAAGACTAACGATAATTTGTTCTATATTATCTTGGTGATAATATTCTTTACTGAGCTAGTTGAGCTCACCCTTTTCCTTTTTGTTCTATTTTTCTTCTCAGGAGGCGAGAATGTAGCGAGTACTAGTCGGGGTATGGAATGAAGGTTCTAGAAAGTCGTTTTAGTAGTCTTCACCATTTTTTTGTAAAATAATGTATCAATAATTGTAATGAAGACTTATTTGAGTGTGGATATAGTCTAGATGACAATATTTGTATTTAAACTCACAGTTTTTATGTTGTACTAATAAAGTTATAGTTGTTTCTGTACCATATATTTTGACGACTCAGATTGGGTGTTGTATACCTATTTTGGGGGCGTCACAAGTATGCTTGCATTGAGAAAAGTTGTAAAGTCCTTTGATAGATAATAGAAACAAATGTACAAGGACTTAGAATGAATTGATCAAATGTGTTAGGTTGATCTTATATAAGCAAAACAGCTTTGTAAAGTCCTTAAAAAGAAATGATGTACAAGGACTATAAATATAGAAAGATCAAGCATGTTAGGTTGATCTTATGATGTAATAGATAGGCTTGTCTGATCGTCGAGCACTGCACCAGAAATCGTAGTCTGCCAAGAGAGTCAAAGAAAACTCGAGAGCTATCGAGGTAGAATCGTAGTCTGTAAAATAGTAGATCTCGGAGTTTGTAGACTGCCAGGAGAGATGAGGAAGGATTGTAGTGTGTCGAGAAGAACTTTCTCAGGGCCGTAGTCTGCTGAGGAAGTCATGTTCAGAATCGTAGAGACAGACTGCCTACGAGCCGACCGAGTATCTGCCAAAGCCAAAGTCAAGAATCATAGACTACGCTCAGAGTCGTAGAGCCTACTGATAATATCAGAGGCAGAGATCGTAGTCGAGCAAGATCAGATAAAGATAACCAACACAATGACAGAAATCGTAGAGTGTCAAGACCTGATCGTCGAGTCGTAGTGTCTGCACAGCCGAAGCTGAATCGTAGATTGCAGAACTAAGACCTCAATAGATGTGCTCATAATGCCAAGGCAGAATCGTAGAGCAAATACTATTCTCAACAAATGAGCACTCCCAGAATATCCAAAGGAATGAAGCCTCTGGTTGGCACTGCAAAGATACATCCCATCTTAAGAAAACCAGAGAGCACTCAAAGAATGGCATGCAAGCTAACAGAAGATCTAAGCACCAACCCAATCAGCATCCAGATTGAGTTGTGAAGACTTCGGTAACTGACTAAGGAAAGTCAGTAAGTGCAGCAGCTATCAAGCAGACAGAAGATGACGATCTTGGAAGCAACCAGGATCGTAGTGTTTACCAAACAAAGAAAGAAATGATGGAGTGCATACAGAGATACTGGACAGCTTCTGAAGAGCAAGGCTAAAGTGATTAAGCATTAGGTCAGTCTATTGATGATAAGTGAACGGGAGATCACAAATCTAAAGTGTCTTGTTGTTCAGAAGGGGCCAGAATAAAGAAGTCATGTCATTAGTATCCGAGAGCTGTTGACGCAAACAGAAGTGCTGATGCACTGCATAAAAGAAGGAAGAGGTGTTCTATATTGAAGATCCAATCAACACTCTTCCAGATCGTAGTGTTGTCTCTACCAGTCAACAACACACTACGATCAGGTCCAAGAAGACATGCATCAGAATCGTGGAGTTCGATTAGCTGAATATTGAAGCATTGGCAACAGTTCAATCTGAAGGTTGATATTTGGATAAAAGCTTATTGAGAGCATCGATGCAAAAGGATAACCTTTGATTGAGAAATTAGAAGGAGAAAATAAAGTTTTTGACCTGCCCGAGGCATAAAAGTGACATCTCTGATGGGGTAGGTGAAATAGTAGACTGCAGTGTCAGAAAGTCATGACATGTCACATCAGCAGTCTTCACCAAATAACTCGAGATCTGTGAAGCAATTCAAAGAGCTTTCAACGGCTACTTTCCAACGATAAGATTAAGAAAGAGTATAAATCAGCTAGAGCTTCAAAGATCAAGGGTTATTGGAGTTGCTGAGTTTGGAGATTTGGTGGATTGATCTAACCAACGTAAATAGTGAATGACCAATAAAGGTCTGAAGGCTCACTCTACGATCCACCAAGAACACTTAGAGATAGAAAAGAAAGAAGTAGAAGTGAGAGTTTTACAGTGTAGAAGTGAGAGTTCTACTACAAGAAGATTGTTTTGAACTGCTGAGAGAAAGAAGAGCATCAATGTCATCTTCATGTCCATCATGGGAAGACTCTAAGTACCAGAGAGAAGAGCTTACAGTCATCTTAGCCAGTCCATCGTGAGAAGGCATCAAGTATCAAGAACGAAGATCACCAACGCCATCATGGTGGCAAGTATGAGAAAGTTTCTAAGTACCTAGTAGAAGAGCCTACAGTCATCTTAGAAACCCATCATGTGTAGCCATCAAGTATCAAGAGGAATGATCTTCAAGGCAGTTCATCAAGGGATCATCAGAAGAGGTTGAGTAACTGAAGAAGCTGAGCATCATGCAATACTCAACTGCACTTCAAGGATGATCACGCCAAGCTGCTAAGTACAGAAGATGTTCAGAGCATAAAGACATCTTAGCAGCTCATCACTAACTCCAACAAACAAACAAACAACTCACAACAAGAAGCCAGGGCCTGAGGGGTCCTTGTCCGAAGGGACTAAATAAAGTTCCAAGCCTGCTGGGCTTGAAGAGTTCCTAGAGAACTGGAGAAGTTCCAAGGTTGCTGGCCTTGAAGAGTTCTTAGTGAACTGAAGTTCCAAGGCTACCGCCTCAAGGAATCTTAGTTATTCGTGTAGCCGCCCTTCCTTAGTGGAAATCCTGTTAGTTGAAAGTAGAAGAGTGGATTAGGAGCTTGTGTCTCTGAACCACTTAAAACCTCTTTTGTCTTTTACTTTATGTCATTTATATTATGTACATTAACTGCTATAACTGCTATGTATGTTTTAACTGCTTACAACTGAACTAACTCTATGAACAATGTATGTATGATTATGAATATATCAATGATCTTTTACTTATTCCGCTGTGCTTGAAAAGATTCTATTGTTTGTCATATGCTAAAACACTAGCTATACAAAATAAACGAGAAAAGTATTTGAAATTAAAAAGGATCTATTCAACCCCCCTTCTAGATCTATATTGTGCCTATTGGGAACTAACAGTATCTATGTTTTGATCTTCATTTTTGAATTCTGATCCACAATTGATTATTATGGAGTATTTTTGAACTTGGATAAATTGAAATACGAATCCATAATCTTTTTACTTTTATCTCACTAGATTCGTTTTCTTTAAGATATTTTTCATCATTCTCAGTCTTAAATGATGATATAACTGAATAACTTTGGTCTGTAGTGCAAAGATGAATGATTACCTGATGACTATCTTTGGCCCGTAGTGCAAAGATGGACAGGTGTTGAGATGAACATGACCAACAGATGATACAAATGAATATTGATAATAGATTTCCTTCTCTACTTAACTTCTCTAATGATTTGTTATTTTCGCTGCGAATATTGATCTAAAACTAGTTGTCCATTATATTTTATCTGATTTATTGAAGGCTAACGATAATTTGTTCTACATTATCTTAGTCATAATATTCTTTACTGGGCTAGTTGAGCTCACCCTTTTCCTTTTTGTTCCATTTTTCTTCTCAGGATGCGAGAATATAGTGGGAAATAGTCGGGGTGTGGAGTGATGGTTCAAGATAGTTGTTCTAGCAGTCCTCACTATTTTGTAAAATTGTGTATCAATAATTTTAAAGAGGACTTATTTGAGTGTGGATATTGTCTAGAAGACAATATTTGTATTTAAACTCACAGCATATGTGTTGTCGTATTTTGCACGACAATTGTATTAATGAAGTTGTAGTTATTTTATGTACCATGTATTTGGCGACTCAGAATGGGTTATGTATACCTATTTTGGGGGCGTCACAGTTGGTATTAGAGCTTAGGGATATGGTCTCTGGCGGAGATCGGGGAATAAAAGTAGGAGGGGAGAGACGAGTAAATCCTTCGCTAGTGTGTCCTACCAAAGCTTATTTATTGGTCGGTCAGAATATAGGGGTATTATATGGTATGTTAATTTGTTTAATTAACCTTTGTTTTGTGACAGTATTTGAGAATGGCCGCTAAAAATGTTAACAATGGAGTGAATAAGACCGTAGAGACATTTTTAATCACTAACCAAGAAACGTGCAACAGGACGACAATGTTCCTCTTGTAAACAACACCACCGATCAAACGATTAATGATGAGATGTTTAGAAGCTTTTTGCAGTTCATGCAAAATCAGACGAGGGAGACTCGTGTAAAAAATATGGGTGGAAATAATAGCAATGCGCAACTGGTCACTGCTAAGCAATTCAAGGAGTTGGGACCGCCAGAGTTTTTGGGAAAGCCGGATCCAATTAAGGCGGAAACGCGGGTTAAGCAAATTACCAAGATATTTGATATTTTGGGATGCACGGGGGAACAGAAGGTTCCATTCGCTACCTTTATGTTCAGGCAGATTACTGGTGGAAATCTGTGAAGCGTAAACAGCCAATCACACTCAATATGTCTTGGGAAACGTTTTAGAAATTATTCAATGAGAAGTACTTTCTTGAAAGTATTCGACATATGAAGGAGGTAGAGTTTATTAGATCGAATGTAACAATACGACCGTGTCCCAAAGACGAGGCTAAGTTCGCAGAGTTATCCAGGTTTGTACCTCATTTGGTAGAGAATGAGGAACGTATGAAGCGGATGTTTCTAAGAGGTCTGAAACCAGAAATTCGGCAATATCTCATTTCTCACAAATTTCTCTACATTCAGATGTTGTTAACATGGCTCAATTATTAGAGCGAGATAATGAGTATGTTCAACCGAGGGACCACAACTAGGGTCATACCTCTGGCAGCAGTCATCGAAGCAATGATAACCAGAGAGGAAGAAAATATTCGGACAAAAGCGGTAACCACTCTGGTGGTAATCGTGGCCATGATAATAGAAGAAGCGAGTTGGGAGAGATTTCAAAAAGAGAAGGTACAACAATGACAACGTGAAGACGTTAGCACCAACATTAACTGTTTCTAGGGGAGGAGAACGACCACCAGTCGTATGTTATAAATGCGGGAAAGAGGGATACATCAGCTCAAACTGTCCACAACAATTCAAGGTATGTTATAACTGTGGAAAGGAAGGTCATATATCTCGAGATTGTTCTATAGCGAAACCAAGTCTAGTGGGGATGGTGACTCCAAAGGCTGTCCCGGACAAGTCAAAGTCAGCGGTTCCTAGAAGAGCGTTTGTCATGACTGCCCAAAACGCGAGGAACCCAAACGAGGTGATCACTAGTAAGCTAATTATAAACTCTTGCGAATTTTATACCTTACTAGATATCGGTTCTCAGTGGCGAAGCCACGCCAATTTTGTGGGGTCAATTGACCCCACTGGGAAAAAAATTGTTTTATAATATAAAGTAAATTTTAAAATTTTAAAATAATATATATAAATTGACCCCATTAAAATTTTATAAATTTTCTATTATACTGAGGTCAAATTAAAAATTTATAACTTTGTCAATCAAATTTTAATCATATATGACTTATATCCTTTCAATATATGTATCTCTCTATAATATTTTAAACTAAATAATAATCTAATTTATATTATTTAAAAAAAATAATAATAAATTACTTACTTATGAATAGTTGTAATTAAAAAGTCTATTATGAAGTCAATATAAGTGTATATATACCATATATTGTTACTCATTGTATTTTCATTGTAATATATATATATATATATATATATATATATATATATATATATATACACCGAAAGTATAAAGTACTAAAAAAATTGTTCGTTAGAGAAATTTTCATTACATCCATTTGCTTATAAATCTTGCTTGATCCAAGTTGGCATCATCACATTAACTGTTGATCTTATCTCTTTTAAGATACTTGCATTTGATGTGATTTTAGGGATTGATTGGTTAACTACTCATCATGCCAAAATTGATTGTTTTCGTAAGGTTATTAGTTTTCATATTCATAACCAACCTGTTATGCTAATTCAAGTAACTAAACCACTAAAATCAATCACTGTCATATCAAGCCATAAAGCTATTCGTTTATTTAAAAATGGATGTCAAGCTTTCTTAGCCAATGTCATGGACTTGAACAAAAATACGTCAGATTTGAATAATATTTCTGTTGTTAATGAATTTCCTGACGTATTTCCTCAAGAACTTCCTGGCCTGCCCCTAGAACGTGAAGTTGGATTCTTTATTGACCTTGAACCTGATACAAAACCCATTTCTAAAACCCCATATTGAATGGCTCCTATTGAACTACAGGAGCTGTTAGACATCGGTTTCATTCGTCCTAGTACATCTCCTTGGGGTACTCCTGTTTTATTCGTAAATAAGAACGATGGGAGTATGAGACTTTGTATTGACTATCATGAATTGAACCATGACACCATCAAGAATATGTATCCGCTACCTCGAATTGATGACCTATTCGACCAGTTACAAGGAGCACAATTCTTTTCAAAGATCGATCTTCTTTCTTGATATCATCAGCTGAAGATTAAAACTGAGGATATTCAAGACCGCCTTCGTAACTCCCTAAGACGGGCATTATGAATTCTTAGTCATGTCTTTTGGATTGACTAATGCTCCCGCCGCTTTCATGGATATGATGAACCGTGTGTTCAAGGAATATTTGGATCGGCTTTGTTGTTGTCTTTATTGATGACATCCTCATCTATTCTAAAAGCCGTGAAGATCATGAGCACCATTTGAAGTCGGTACTTCAAAGGCTTCGTGATAACAAGCTATATGCCAAGTCAAGAAATGCGAGTTCGCTCGAGGAAGTAGCATTCCTTCGGGCACGTGATATCAAAACATGGAGTATCTCATTGACCCGGCCAAGATTGAAACAATACAAAGTTGGGAGCAACCAAGTCGATGATCAAGCACGAAGCTTTCGGGTTTATTTGGTTATTATCAGAGATTCGTGGAAGGATTTTCTCGAATCGCTACTCCATTAACTCAGCTGACTCAGACAGATACAAAATTCATATGGAGTGAGGAGTGCAAAAAGAGTTTCTAAGAGCTCAAGAGAAGACTCACAAGTTTATATACCCACTATTCCGAGTAATGCCCAACGAGAAAGCCTACAAGCACAACCGATGTAGATTTTACATGATACAAGTGTACACCAACCAATTTCTTTACCAAACACACCGCCAATGCAGAAATACATCACAACACCACAAAGAGTCCATACCATAAGCCAATACGTGATGAATGATGATATGATTGATGTGATCAATCAACTTCGTAGGCAGACATCCCGACCTTCAGAGTTAGACTTTACTCCACCTTACCCGACACATATTTGGAGACAACCTTACCCGACAGGGTATATTGAGCATCCCCCGCAATTTCCAAAATACAATGGGGAGAAAGGAAATGTCAGGGAACACATTGCCAGGTTCATGGAGTCGATGTCTCCATGGTTAGGATATGATGAAATGAACAATCACAATTTGTTGATGATGGAATTCAATAAGACTTTGACGGATAGTGCCTTCAGTTGGTACTACAACTTGGAGAAAAGATATGTCCATGATTGGGATGATCTAAAATTATAATTTTTTAAGAAATTTTTCTATGTGCAGAAACAGGTAACCATTGTAGAGCTCATGCGATTCAAGCAGAAGCCGAATGAGGAGCTGTCAGATTACGTGGAAAGGTTTAGGGCCCAAGCACAAAAGTGTGCAGAGCCAATTGAAGAAAAGAACTTGGTCAGCATATACAACAATGGTGCTTTAGACGTATTTAAGCCCTACCCCATTACCAAGTCTTGTAATTCATTTGCGACGGTTACAAGACTTGGGAGGAATCTTGACATTGCCTACCAGTAATGCGACGGTTACATGGAAGGGTAAGAGGACAACAATTGTGGCTTTGGCTGACTCTCAATCAAAACCACAAGGGGGCAAGACGGAGAAGAATGAGAAAATTTTTGAATAGAGCAAAGGAATGCCTGGGGACAAATATGCAAGAAAGTCAATCCCAAAGGCTATCACATGCAGTGAGAAGACATTCAGGGGTTTGTACGAACAATGGGTTGAACATGGAGTGGTGAAACCTCTAAGGCCTAGATTTGTGGTGACAAAAAAGATGAAAAGAAGATCGGACTTCTGTGTATACCACCAATATGTGGGACATTCCACGATGGACTGTTACAGCCTGCGGAGGATATACCATGAGAAGCTGGTAAATGGGGAAATTGAACTGGAAAGAAAAGTAGCATCCATGACAAGCCACTGCCAAACCACAAAGGAAAAGAAACATGTAACATTGCTACCCACAATGCAACCCTAGAAGTGGAGATGATGATGAAAGAAAGGGAGGATTTAATGAATGGATGGATTTAAGTTCAATTTTTTTTTTGATTAGATAGGATTGGCCAAAGAAGCAAGGATAAAAGCAACCAAGTCAATCATTAAGGATGCCGAGACGTAGGAGACCTGCATGGCCATGAGCAAAGGATTCGTGAAGACAATGGAGGAAGAAGAAAATAAGATATCTTTCTCTAAAGCTGATAGAGAGATAAGATACCTGTACAACAGGCCGTTGTATGTGACGACAATAATTAATGGCATAAAAGTGCAGAAGGCGTTTATTAAAAATGGAGCGTCTATAAATATTATACCATACACCGTGTTTAAACGGTTAGGCCTGCTAGAGAAGAGAATTGTGAAGGAACAAACAAATATTACAGGATTCTCCAACCAGAGTACAAGAACCCTTGGACACATTAAGGTGGATATGCAAGTTGGGAAGATTCGAGGACCTTTAATGTTTCATGTTGCCGTGGTATATGCATCATATCATGTCTTGTTGGGAAGGGCTTGGCAAAATGACTACGAGGTGGTACCTCAGTCTTTCATCAATGTTTGAAAACCATCTGGAAAGGGAAAGAAGTGAAGGTACAAGCAACAAGGAATCCCTTTGGACAAGAGGAGGCACACATCACCGAAGCAATTTTTTTCGATGATGTCGCTAAAGAGGGAGAGAACAAGATTGCAAGGCCTGATTCCCTAAGACTAGTAAGCTGGGAGGAAGTGAAGGAAGATAAGTTATTGCCTGTAGAAAGAGAAGAAAAATACCTCAAAACAAGGGGAATGTTCCAAAAACAAAATGCTAGTGGTAGTAGACCTGAAGAAGGAAGGAAAAAGAGAAAAGAAAAGGCCACCAGACCCTGAAGATGCCAGAAACATAATAAATGCCAAGCGGATAACACAGACAGAAGATGGCCAAAAGACGTAATGGGAGAGGGTTGTTAAACCCATTGGAAAGATGGTGTTTCGCGTGTGATGGTGCAAAGGGGAAGAGCCCAAGGGCGCATGCAAACCCAACGGCTCAGGAGGTGTCCCTTACTCTGGCAGTAATGAAGAAGGAGAAGTTGTGCAGCAGAAGGTAGAACAAGCTCTAGAATGCTTTTAGGATAGGTCAAAATCTCAACAAAATGAATTAGAAGTAGTTGATTTAGCAACAGATTGAGGAACGCCAAGACCGCCTTATGTCAAGAAAGAGGTGGATGCTAACCAGAAGGAGGAGCTCGTGCAATTGCTGCGAGAGTATAGGGATGTCTTTGCTTGGAATTATGATGAGATGCCTGGAATTGACAAGGATCATGTAGAGCATAATCTAAACATAAGTCCGGGAATAAAGCCAGTGAAGCATGCACCTCGTAACTATGCACCCAAAATCGAAACCCAAATAAAGGAAGAAATCAAAAAGTTGCTGGAAGTAGGGTTCATCAAGCCAATCCAACATCCAATATGGCTATCCAGCATTGTATCGGTAAAGAAATCAAATGGACAGTTACGAATATGTATGGATTTCAAAGACTTAAACAAGGAATGCCTGAAGGACATGTACCCATTACCCAAAATAGACATTTTAGTAGATGCAACGGCTAATCACGAGATGATGTCATTCATGGATGGGTTTGTGGGTTACAATCAGATAAAGATGTCCGTAAAAGATGCAGAATTGACGGTCTTTCGTACCCCGTTTGGGAATTTCTACTATGTAGTAATGTCATTCAGGTTGAAGAATGCGGAGTCAACTTATCAAAGGGTAATGCACGCTATATTTCATGACATGATTCATGATATAGTGGAGAACTACGTGTACGACATAGTAGTGAAATCCAAGAAGGCGATAACCCATGTGGAGGACCTGAGGAAAGTGTTTGAGCGATGCCAAAGGTGCAAGTTGAGGATGAATCCGAAGAAGTGCGCCTTTGGAATGATGGCTGGAAAATTCTTGGGCTTCTTGGTGCACAACAGAGGTTTGGAGGTAGACCCAAGCAAGGTGGAAACTATTGGCAGAATGCATTCTATGATTTGATGTTTTAATGTATAAGCTCATGATTGTTTGTAAGGTCCTTCAATGAATTTATGTACAAGGACTTAGTGATAGATCAAAGTTGTTAGGTTGATCTAAGATCTTAACGTGTATCATTCTGTAATGGAATGTATAGATAGAAAGATCAAAGCTGTTAGGTTGATCTTGATATGTAATAGATAGGCTTCGTAGAAATCGTAGTGTATCATCTGATCAACAGTGCAGAAGTCAAGGCAGAAATGTAGAGCTTAACGGATCGTAGTGTGTGCCTGCCTTGAAGGGACTTTTCGGAAATCGTAGAGTGGTCCCAACGTTTGCCAAACCAAACTCCACTATCGCAGTGTGCTGAAGGAAACATGAAGTTTACAAGTCAACGATCGTAGTGTGCTCTCGGGAACGTAGAGTCAACAACACGAGCAAGTAAGGATCGTAGTGTGCAAGGGTTTAAGAGAAATCGTAGTGCTCTCTAAATGATAGCATCAGATCAAGCACCAAGGCAACAAGTCACTACGATCTGAATCGTAGAGAATTATAATCCAAATCGTAGAGCATCATCTGTCTCATGTCAGAAAACGTCGAGCTTCATGATTTATGTAAAGGTAGATTTCAACATATGAGGAATGGATTCTAGACGCTGCAGTACTCATCAGTCCCAGAGTAAAGAAATATCCTTAGTATGCAACAAAGAAGCGTATTGAAGAAGCTAAAGATAGTACCATGGATAAGAGGGACAAAACACCTTTTCAGGTGGTAGGTGAGAAAGCAGTCTGCTGTGTCAGTGGGCCAGAATGCAATTTTAGAAGATGTGAAAAAATGTCTCCATCACAGTACAAAAAGTTTAGACGCATTTAATGCCACAACGGATGGATCCAACTGATAGTTTTCAACATCACATATATGCAAATCAGATAGATGAGACAGAACGAAGCAAGCATTAAACAAACGTGAACATCTCTCTCAAGCTCAACTCTACGATCTGAGATATTTCAAAGCTTGCTCAACTACTCAGTTCTTTAGAACAAGTGCTTACACAGCGACTAAGTAGCAACCATCAAGAACACAACATTATCAACCAACTGAAGAAGAGTACCAAGTCTGCCGGACTTGAAGAGTTCGTAGTGAACTGTAAGAAAGCCAAGTCTACTGAACTTGAAGAGTTCAAGAGTGAACTAAGAAGTTCCTAGACTGCTGGTCTAGAAGGAATCTGTGTGATTCAGAAGTTGTAACAGACATCCTTAGTGGATATCCTACTCGTTAAGTAGAAGAGTGGACTAGGAGCTTTAAGTGCTCTGAACCACTTAAAAACAACTGTGTCATTCACATTCATATCATAACTGCTATATCTGTTATAACTGCCATAACTGCCTCACCCTCATTACTCCATTGCTTGGTAAAGGAAATTAAAACAAACATTTATTCCGCTAAGTTTTAATCATTATCAAAGAACAAGTTTAAAACAAAAAGATTTTTAAATATCTATTTAACCCCCCCTTCTAGATAACTATTGTGCCAACTAGGAACTAACAATTGGTATCAAAGCAGGTTCTATTTTATAGCTTACAAGCTTTAGTAGATCCAATGGCACTTGTACCAAGCGAATCCAGGACCGAGGGAGACAGCATGCCACCAATGTGCAACAAGGATAAATTTGCTAACTGGAAAGTCAGGATGCAAGCGTACATGGACTCAATAAATGAAGATCTATTTGAGACCGTTCAAAATGGGCCTTATATTCCAACCAAGCTTGCACCAACCACTGACAATCCAAACCGTATACAGATCAAAGTTAAAGAAGAGTGGACAGACAATGAGAAAAGAGCTGTCCAACTTGATAAGAAGGCTAAGAACATCCTGTTCCAATCCTTAGAGGACGATCTGTTTGAAAATGTTATAAATAGCAAAACAGCTAAGGAAGTTTGGGAAGCTCTACTGATCATGCACGAAGGAAGTGAAGAAGTTAGAGAGAATAAATAGTCTCTTCTAACACAGCAGTACTAGATGTTCGCTCATGTGCAAGGAGAAAAAGTAACTGCCACCTATAAAAGATTCAATGTTCTGCTCAACTCTCTACGAGCATATGGAAAGGTCTATCCTAACAAAGATCTGACCATAAAATTCATGAGAGCCCTACCAAGCAAGTGGGATGCCAAGACCACCGCAATAAGAGAGTCAAAGAATCTCAACGAAATGACAGTTCAACAACTATATAGAAATCTCCTGACATACGAACTGGAGCTGACCTAACATGCTGAAACCTTATCAGAAGGAAGAAGGAAGGATAAGGGTGTTGCTTTCAAGGCAACTAAAAGTGCATCAAAGGTCAACACTGAGATTGACTCTGATGATGATGAAGACGATGATGATGACTTTGCTATGCTAGTAAAGAGACTAAGAAGGTTCATACGACAAGGCAGAATCATAAAGCCAAAGAAGGTCAACAATTAAAGCAGTCAAGAGCAAATGAATGACCTATGCTACAACTGCAAAAAGCCTGGCCACTTCATCGCCAACTGCAAAAAACCTATCAAAGAAGAACTAAAGAAGAAAACACATGCAAAGAAGGAATACAAAGGAAACAAGAGGCCTCAGAAAAGAGACAAAGGCCTGGTAGCTGGAGGATCGTGGAGTGACTCAGATAATGACTCAAATGTTGACTCCGGAGACGAGGAAGAACCATATATGGCAAATCTATGCTTAATGGCCAAACATGCAAAGGACAAACAAAGCCTTAACATACATGATGTAAGTCTCGACGAGGTATTTGATTTCAACTCACCTGATGTAGACATGAATGACCTAAGAAGCTGCCTTTGCATGGCATAACCTTCGATCTACATCAATACATGAAGTGGTTCCGAGTCTTGTCTAAAGATCATTCACTTCTTCAAGAGGAAAAGAAGAAAGTTCAAGAAGAGCTTGAAACAACCCTTCTAAGTACTAATCTTCTCTCCAAGATTGAGGCTGAGAATGAGACCTTAAAACAGACAAATACACTCAATGCACAAAGAGAGTCTATTCTAACCTCTAAAGTTGAGGACCTAGAGAAGACTATCTCTACATGGAACAAATCCTCATCGTCCATGGACTGCCTGCTCTCTAGTCAGAGAAGCACTTTTTCGACAAAAACAGTCTCAGCTTTGGGAATTCATCTCAGAGCCGTGTGTGGAAAAGACAGTGGAAACTAGCACTAGTAATGCCTCAAGTTTTGATAGAGGCATTGCCTTTGTGAAATCCTCACATTTGGAAGAGCCAGTTCAACCTTATTCTACTATTTCTAGTTATTCTCAGAGAAGTAAAGGATCTCACGCTGGCCTGGGCTTCATAAAGGAGAAGAGTAACCCAACCTCTACTCACCAACCTCGAAGAATCGTAGAGTCAAGCAAGACCAACTCTACGAATCAACTGGGAAGGTACAGTAGAGGTAAGGCACACTCATCACTATTTATGAAACCTAGGGACACGTGGAAGAAAGAGAATCAGTTTAATAGAAGGTTAACTAAAGAACCACACAAGTCCAAATGGAAGATGAATCATCATGCACACACAGGCATGCATCATAATAGATGTTTCATATGCAATAAATATGGTCATAGGGCCACAAAATGTTATTATAACTCCATGCATATGAGACCCAAGATTAGACAGATTTGGGTCCCCAAAGGTACTAACAATGAAGGACCCATGCAAATATGGGTACCAAAATGAAGGTTCAAATATTTTGACAGGAAAAGAGCTCCACGACCTCAACATGGTATCTAGACAGTGGATGCTCGAGGCATATGACAGGGAACAAAGCTCTTCTATCTAACTACATAGAAAATGAAGGTCCCTCAGTCATCCTTGGAGATAACGGCTCGGGCAAGACAAGAGGATATGGCTCTGCTGGCAATGGTGCAGTATCTTTCAGCAAAGTAGCCTATGTGGAAGGTCTTCAACACAACCTTCTAAGTATCAACCAACTCTGTGACAAAGGTCATCAAGTGACATTCCTCAATAATCAATGTCAAGTCAGAGATTTGAAGACATCTGCTGTAAAGCTAACCGGGACAAGAGAAGGAAATGTCTACACAGTGGATCTTGGTCAACTAAGCTCAGATGAGACAATATGTTTTCTGGCAAAAGCATCGAAGGAAATGAGTTGGTTATGGCATAAACGGTTGTCTCACTTAAACTTCAAAAGCATGTCCAAACCGGCATCAAAAAGACCTAGTAAAGGCTATCCAAGTTCAACTTCGTGAAGGAAAGGCCATACAATGCCTGCCAGCTTGGAAAGCAGACCAGAAGCTCATTCAAGAGAAGACTGCCAACTCTATTGACAAGCCACTGCAGTTTCTTCACTTGGATCTCTTTGGACCAATCCCAACAACCAGTCTTGGAGGAAAAAGATACTCTCTAGTCGTAGTCGACGACTACACCAGATTCACATGGGTATTCTTCCTAACTTCAAAGGATGAAACGAGCTCCAAATTAATCAAGATGTTTAGACTGGTGATGAACGAGAAAGGAGAGAAAATCAAGGCTATAAGGAGTGATCATGGCAGAGAATTCAATTTCTCTGAAATGGATCAGTTCTGCACAGACAATGGGATCAGTCACAACTTTTTAGCTCCTCAAACTCCTCAACAAAATGGAGTAGCTGAAAGGAAGAATAGAACCTTGATTGAGGCTGGAAGAACTCTACTAGCTGCAGCCCATCTACCTGAATACTTCAGGGAAGCTTATCAATCTTTGCATGCTTCTACTTGATGAGCGGATCACTCATACACTTTACAATCAAGAAGACGCCCTACAAACTGTGGAAAGGAAGAAAGCTAAGTGTCAGCTATTTCCATGTCTTTGGTTGTGCATGCTACATTCTCAACAATGGAAAGCAGTATCTGATAAAATTTCAGCCCAAGTCTGACAAAGGGATCTTTCTTGGATATGCCACAGACAACAAGGAAACTACAGGTGTTCAACAAGAAGACCTTTGAATGTTGAAGTCTCAATACACATCATCTTTGATGAAACCGACTTAGACAAAAGCGATTGCCACAAGACACTACTTAATCAGTAGTCTGTGATACTATGAATGAAGTCGTCGAGCTCAACACTACGATCGTAGTACCGGATAGTGAAATCGTAGAGCATGAGAATGTGATCGTAGAGAGGTCCATGCAAGGCAATGAGCCTCCACTCCAAGAAGAAGAGATAGACCTTGAAGAATTAAGACAGAAGGCATCGTGACGGATGTCCCAATCCAATAGCAGATGGATGGGAAGAGATCACACTCGGGATCTAATCATTGGAGATCCAAGTGTGAGAGTCAAAACAAGAAGCTGCTTACTCAGAATGAATGTTTTTATCTAAGCTTCCTATCACTAATAGAGCCAAAGAAGATATAGAATGCTATGGAAGACTCCAGTTGGATAGAAGCCATGCAGGAAGAACTCAACCAATTTGAACGAAACAAAGTATGGAGATTGGTACCAGGACCAAAGAGTCATCTTGTGATAAGAACTAAGTGGGTCTTCAGAAACAAAATGGATGAAGATGGGGTCATAACCAGAAACAAGGCAAGATTAGTGGCAAAAGGCTATTCTCAAGAAGAAGGTATCGACTACGATGAGACATTTGCACTCACGTTGCGAGACCGGAAGCCATCGAGAATCTTTCTTGCCTTTCTTTACCCACATGAAGTTCAAAGTCTCTCCCGGATGGATGTCAAGAGTGCATTTCTAAATGGAGAACTCCAAGAAGAAGTCTATGTAGAACAACCTCCAGGTTTCATCAATCCATCACTTTCCAATTATGTCTATAGATTAGATAAAACTTTATATGGTCTTAAACAAGCACCTAGAGCATGGTATGAAACACTGACTAACTTCTTAATCGAAAATGGGTTCACTAGAGGTAGAGTAGATACCACACTGTTTCTTAAAAAGCATAAAGACAAAGTCTTACTAGTTCAAATCTATGTTGATGACATTATCTTTGGTTCTACTAACGAAAAGTTATGCAAGAGATTCTCTAAGCTAATGCAGAGCAAGTTTGAAATGAGCATGATGGATGAGCTGAACTTCTTCCTTGGACTGCAAGTAAAGCAGACTGAAGAAGGAATTTTCATAAACCAAGCCAAGTACATCAAAGACTTACTGAAGAAGTATGGCATGGAATCACCTCTCCCATAAAAACACCAATTGCTCCTGCAACCAAGCTTGACAAGGATGAGAAAGGTAAAAGTATTGATATCACTTAATGAGAGGTATGATAGGCTCTCTTTTATACCTAAGCGCGATGAGACTGGACATAATGTTTTGCAACATGCATATGTGCTAGATTTTAGGCTAACCCTAAAGAGTCACATTTATCTGCTGTAAAGAGGATCTTCAGGTATCTCAAAGGTACACCTTACTTAGGGCTTTGGTACCCCAAGGAGTCCTCATTTGAACTAACAAGATTCACAGATGCTGATTTTGCAGGATGCAAAATCGATAGAAAAAGTACCAGTGGCACATGTCAATTTCTAGGAAATAGACTTGTGTCCTGGTTTAGCAAAAAACAAAACTCGATTGTCTACTTCACTGCGGCAGGTTTGAATATATTATTCTTTGGCATTCTTTGTGCTTTCGAGATCCTATGGATGAGAAATCAACTGGTGACTATGGGTTTGATTTCAAATCTATTCCCATACTTTGTGATAACACCAAATGCCATAGCAATAACTCATAATCTGTTATGCATTCTAGGACTAAGCATATAGAAATAAGGTATCACTTCATTAGGGATCATGTACAAAATGGAACTATATCTTTACAATATATCCCTACTGAAAATCAACTTGCTGATGTTTTTACAAAACCACTAGATGAATCCAGATTTAATAAGTTAATAAGTGAGCTAGGAATGCTAAATCTATAACCATGAAATATATGCTCTATATTGTGCTAACCATGACAGATACAAAGGCTGAACTCAAAATCGTAAACATGATTAAGGAAAGCCCACGATCGTAGAGCCGAAAAGAAAACTACCTCAACGATCGTAGCAAAGACTTAACTATCGAAGTGCAAACTCAACGATGACACAAGCCCCATCCACAAAGCAAAAATATATCCTGTGATGACAAGATTCATAGCAAGGCAATCTCTATAAGAGGTGCCTCAGGAACAAACCTAACCCTTGAATCTCTCCAAGAGGTTGGCCCTTCCTGAGTTACCTTAAAAGAATGCTTAGTTAAAAACTCATCACAAGGATCCGGTCAGACTCGACGATCGTAGGACAGACTCAACGAATGATTGATCAGACTCGACGATCGTAGGACAGACTCAACGAATGCTGGACAGACTCGACGACCATCGCAGGACAGACTCAACGAACATAAGACTACCTCAACGATCGTAGTCTTCCTCACATCGACTACTGAAGAAGCCAAGGCAAATCGGTACATTCTTCGCACGATCAAAATCGTGAGAGCCAAGCAAAAATCGACACCTGTCCCACTAAGTGAAAAAGAAGAGAGGGAAGTTACAAGTACAAGTTGAAATCATAATTTTAAAATCTGAAGTCCAAAAGATTATATATCTCTCTCTCTCTCTCTCTCAAAGCAAAAGCCCTAAATCAGCAAAAAGCTCAGACGTATCTCACCTCCAACTCTGAGAATCAATGGTCGCTTCAAATGTAGTATGTCCATTCATGGACTCTGTTTTGTGAGTTCAAAAAGCAGCTCCACCAAAATTTAACAAGACCACTAATGGCTGGCTTTGAAGAAAGTGGGTCTCGAGGAGGCTCTGAGCACAGATACCCTTATCTATCCCAAGTTAGTGAAAGAGTTTTACAAAAATGGTGTGTTTAAAAATGACACCATCACTACAAAAGTAAGGGAAGTAGAAATTAGACTAAAGGCAGAAGACTTCAATCTGGCCCTAGGTTTCAAGAATGAAGGGCACCCATTCGTAGACAGCATAGACTTCCAAGAGGGACTAACAAAAATGCATCACAAGAAAAACCCCTCTGTGAAAGGGTACAAAAAAAAGGAGTTCCCACAAAGGTACGAATTTTTGGCTGACATTGTTGGGAAATGCATCTGCTGTAAGAGCTCAGGTCATGACTCGATGAATGAAGCTCAACTTAAGCTCATGACGGCCATGTTTTATGGTATACAACTCAACTATGGAGCTGTATTGCTCGAGTGGATCGGCAAGTGGATCGTCAACTCGAAGAAATCAAAAAGCCCTCAGAAGATGCTATATGGGCGTTTCTTAAGTATCATTCTACAATTTGCACTGGGTGAAAAAATTGGGGATGAAGAGGGAGAAGCCATAAACCCAAATCGAAGAATGACCCAACAGCTGTTTGAAAACTGGAAGAGAAACCCTGCTGAGTATGTACGAATGATGACCGAGTCCGATTGGAAGGCTGGGGAACTGAAGGACGCATGCTTTCCAGGAAACATGTCTGTTGTCAGGGAAGCTGAAGAAGAAGGAGAAGCCAACAAGGGAGAACCCTCTGTCCTTACCAGAAAAAGCAAGGGCAAGAGGAAGCTAAGGGCTAGACAGATAGAAGAACCTCAAGGATCTACTACTGATATTCCTGTGGAGTCCTCTGATATAGAGACTCTGAGGATGCTAAGAAGGAAGCTGCAGCAAGATGAAGCTGATGAGGATCAAGCCACCATATCACAGATCCTAAAGAAGAACAAAGCTGGACATAAGTCCAAAAGGCCATCAACCACCTCAATCATAGAGTCTCTACTATTAGTGGAGACTAGACCAAGCATGGCAGACAAGAAGGTAGCTGCTTCAAGCATAGTGGCTGTTGAACAGGACAAAGCTGAGATTCTGGAGAGTCCTGAAGTTGTGACTAAACCCAGCAAAGCAAGGAGAAAACTGGTCAAGAAGTACATTCTTGAAAATGAAAAGGTGCTAAAGAAGGAAGCAAAGAGCATGGGCGCAAGAAAGGCTATCCCAAAGCAAGTTAAGAAGAAAGTGCTCCAGCTGAGGGGGAGATCCTAGAAATTCTCATGATAGAGAATACACCGGTTGAGGGGGAGATGTCTCTAGCTGAGGGGGAGTTTCTAAACTCTCAAGAAGATAATCATGCTGAAGGGGAGCCTCATGATATCCACATGGCAGAAGAAGAGGTCCCTGCATAAAATAAAGATGAACCTGTGCAATACCATCCAGAGACCATTGAGATAATGGAATCCTCAAAAGAGAACAAAGAAGAAGAACAAGATGATGATAATGATGAGCTCAAAATCATTGGTATAGGTAAAGGTGGATATAGAAGCTATCTGTACAATCAAATGTTTTCTTACCTACCCATGATGGCATACCATCAAGCTCAAATCCTGAACTCATGGGATCATATGTTCTGGAGCTTCAAAGAGTATCTAGCCATCTCAGTTTTGGCTCATGAATTCCCAGGGAAAGTCAACTTTGCCAAGAAGCTGCTCACTGACCATTCTTCAGCCAAGGATAAACTTGAGGTACTGATTATCCCTGATATCTTCAAAGTTAATAACTTGCCATCATCTTCATTCAGTCAATTCTATGAATTTCCTTGGTGGTTGGAAGTGATTCTTCACCCACTCAATCAATTTCCAGTTGCAGAATCCCAAAATTCTGTAACTGAAGAACCAAATAAAGTCAACTTTACTTTGCTCCCACAAATCACCACCTCTACGATTCCAGACTCCAACCACATCGTAGAGTCTCACATAGAAATCGTAGAGTCACCTATCCCAGACATCCAAACCCAAGCCCCTCCATCAGATATACCATCCTCCTCATCAAATGACTACTTTAGTCTTGATCTTGCTCTTTACAACTTCCAAGATCAATCCCAGCAAACAACCCCTCCAACCAACAATCCTCAAACCAATGATACTCTCCCAAGCCTGCCTACAAAGGATGACTTGAAAGAAACTTCTGAGAAAATGGTCAAGTCTATAGAAGCAAGTTTGGAATCTCACCGATCTCATCAATATCCCAATTTGAATCAAATGATCACAAATTGCAAATAATTTCTTTGGCACTATGAATATTGAGCTTACAAAGAAGTTGAGGGAGATTATCCAAGAAATTCTTAAGAGCATGAAGGACAGAGATGAAATTCACTTCCAGATAGCTGCAAAGCAAAGAGAGGCTGTTCTTAAAATGCAGAAACATCAAGACACTCAACATAAACTTATGCTGAAGAATATCATCAACTTGAAAGCTTCTGTCTACAACTTCCAGAAATCTTATGTCAATCAAGAAAAACAAAATGACATGGTTCTAACAGCCCTCCGAAATAAAGAAGCAAGATCTGACAAACAGATCAAGGAAAATAGAGAGGACATTACTCAGACACAAAGCCAACTGAATGAGCTTGTCCAAGGTGTTAATCGACTGTCTGTTGATATTCGAACCCTTGATGCTGACATAAAGGGGGAGAATAAAGGGAAAAGGAGTTTAGGGAGGACACGATAGAGGCAGAGGAGGTCATGGAACTCAAGAAAAGGGAAGAGGACAATATCAAGCTCAAGCATCACGAAGCCCTCCTGCAAGACAATTCCACAGTCAGACTCAACGATCTGATCAACAGGAAATTGTAATGGCTATACCATTAAGCCGTCAGGAGTCAACTCCCAGCTCACAAGATGTGTCTACTGTACGGATAAGAATGCCAACTTGAGATCCTGCATTCATGCACAGGCATGAGGAGAATTCAATACTAAGTCTAAGCGAGCTGGAAGAGTTAGCCAGAAACGAGGAAGCTCAAAGAAAAAGAAGGGCTGAGTATGCCAACCCACCTTCACGAAAGAGGTCAAGGAAATAGAGATAAGTTGAAACTTAAATTTCTTATTGATGTAATGCTGAATTGTAATATCTTCTGATCATCAATAAATTTATGCTTATTCTCTAAAAATTTCAGCTGCTCACTGAAATACTAAGTCATGTTTAAATTTCCTGCAAATGCATCTAGTCACTAATAATCATAACAACAAATCTCCTTGGTTATGTCAACATCAAATAGGGGGAGATTGTTGGAAGAATTCATTCTATGATTTGATGTTTTAATGTATAAGCTCATGATTGTTTGTAAGGTCCTTCAATGAATTTATGTACAAGGACTTAGTGATAGATCAAAGTTGTTAGGTTGATCTAAGATCTTAACGTGTATCATTCTGTAATGGAATGTATAGATAGAAAGATCAAAGCTGTTAGGTTGATCTTGAGATGTAATAGATAGGCTTCGAAGAAATCGTAGTGTATCATCTGATCAACAAGTAGAAGTCAAGGCAGAAACATAGAGCTTAACGGATTGTAGTGTGTGCCTGCCTAGAAGGGACTTTTTGGAAATCGTAGAGTGGTCCCAACGTTTGTCGAACCAAACTCCACGATTGCAGTGTGCTGAAGGAAACATGAAGTTTACAAGTCAACGATCGTAGTGTGCTCTCGGGAACTTAGAGTCAACAACACGAGCAAGTAAGGATCGTAGTGTGCAAGGGTTTAAGAGAAATCGTAGTGCTCTCTAAATGATAGCATCAGATCAAACACCAAGGCAACAAGTCACTACGATCTGAATCGTAGAGAATCATAATCCAAATCAGAACATCATCATCTCTATGTCGAGGAAAATGTCGAGCCTCATGATTTGTGTAAAGGTAGATTTCAACATATGAGGAATGGATTCTAGACGCTGCAGTACTCATCAGTCCCAGAGTAAAGAAATATCCTTAGTATGCAACAAAGAAGCGTATTGAAGAAGCTAAGGATAGTACCATGGATAAGAGGGACAAAACACCTTTTCAGGTGGTAGGTGAGAAAGCAGTCTGTTGTGTCAGTGGGCCAGAAAGCAATTTTAGAAGATGTGAAGAAATGTCTCCATCACAGTACAAAAAGTTCAGACGCATTTAATGCCACAATGGATGGATCCAACGGATAGTTTTCAACATCACATATATGCAGATCAGACAGATGAGACAGAATGAAGCAAGCATTAAATAAACAACGTGAACATCTCTCTCAAGCTCAACTCTACGATCTGAGATATTGCAAAGCTTGCTCAGCTACTCAGTTCTTTAGAACAAGTGCTTACACAACGACTGAGTAGTAACCATCAAGAATACAATGTAAGACCCCAAATTATTAATAAATGAAGTTTAATTCCTCTATTTATTATTTTGAAATAGTAAGGGTTGGTTTGATTAATGTGGTTAGTTATGGGTAAAATGGGCAAATATTTCAAATAAGCAAGTGGTTATAAAATACTCATTATTGTCGGAGAATATTCGTTTAGTCGTAGAATATTCTTGTTATCGGGGAATATTCGTACGACGGCGCAACCTTGTGTGGACCCCATAACAGAAAGCGATTGAATGAAGAAAACGACAAGTATAAGTTGTTTATAAATAGCACGCAGTTATTTACTGCTAATTATCTTGTTGGAATACCCGGTGGTTAAAAACACGAATCTGCGCGTTGTTGCAGAAGATAGACACTGCAGTATTGCACCAATTATTGATTCTTACGTAAGAAGGCCCTACTCAATAATTTTTACGAGTAATTACCGCTTAAAGTATTTTATTTTATTGATTCAATAATTGTTACATTGATATTCTATATATTTGTTGTTTCAATAATTGTCACTACACGTATTTTTCATTATCAAGTAATAATTCATATTATCCGAATAATATTATTAGATAACATTATTGGCAATGTCTAGAAAGTTACATCTAAGGAGAGGTTTGGTCACCTAATCATGCGCGCCGATAAGGAGAAATCCTTATTAGAAAGCCCTCTTTCCGCGGGAACCGCTGGTTGTCGATGATTGTGATTTCGTAATATTATTTGTGAATAATTAATTATTGATTTATATGATGAGGAAAATATTGATTTTATGTGGATATAGATGGAGAAATTTTTAATGTGACAATTGTTGAAAATTAATATTTTATCTTTTTCTGATAAAATAATTCATTTAAATATATTATTTTAATAATATATTAATGGTGATATTTTTACAATGAATGTGGGATATATGAGTATATGAGAAGGAAGAGTATTTTGTGGCATTAAATGATTAACAAATGTTTTGTGTGTCGGTGGACCCCAATTCTTGACCGAAATTTGATTATAGCCTGTAAAATCGCCTGTTTGTGGATTTCGGTCAATTTTTGTTTGGAATTTGGAAAAACTTTCTTCTAAAAAGTTGTAGATAATGAAATTTCCTATTGAAAAAACATGTGGTTTGAATTTTTCTGATAAAAGGGCTATTTATTATGAATTATTGAAGTTCTGAAGTTCCAAAATAATTGATTTTTGGAAGTTTTAATTATTTTTATTAAGAAAAATGTTTTTTCCATTTGAGTGGCACATGTTAATGGTTGAAATCAGCTGGTGTGGTGTGCTAAGGAAATTAACAAAATTATATTATTAATTTATTAAATTTTCTGCTTTGGTGTTCTAAGCATTTTCCTATAAATAGGGTGCTTAGGTTAGAATTGAAAATCACACCAGAAATTGAAATCTTCTCTCTCTTTCTCTCTTGATATATTGAGCGTATTCTTGTGAGTATTTTGATACTTTGAGTGTTGCTATACGGTGCAAGTTTCCTTCAACACTATACCCAGTATTCCAGCCAGAAGTACTATTCATTCGAGGTGAGGGATGTTATTTTCTTCGTAAATGATATTATTTCTTAAATATCATTATGCCGAAATATTGGTCTGAATTTTTATCAAATTTGGAACTTTTCATGTCGGGGTTACTATTCACGATTTACTATTCATGAGAACTTCTCATGCAACGTGGGAAAGTCATAGCCTATGCCTCGCGACAACTTAAAGAATATGAGAGAAATTATCCTACTCATGATCTAGAGTTGCGGCGTGATCGTTTCACTAAAGATCTGGAGAGGCACTATCTATATGGGTAGAAAGTGGAGATATATTTAGACCATAAAAGCCTCAAATATTTCTTCATCCAAAAGGAACTCAACATACGGCAATGACGTTGGCTCGAGCTGTTGAAAGATTACGACCACACTATTCAATACCATCCTGAAAAAACGAACGTGGTAGCTGACGCGTTGAGTAGAAGATCATATGCAGGAACGAGTACGATGATGTCAAGTATACGAATAGAACCAACTTTAATCGAAAAAGTAAAAGTTACTCAAGCCACAGATCCGGAGCTGATGCGTATGAAGAAGAAAGTACAAGAAGGTACTATTCCAGAAGCAAGAATCGATGAAGAATGAATACTTCAAGTCCACTCCAGACTTTGTGTTCCTAACGATTATAACTTGAAGCATAGAATCATGATGGAGGCACACAACACACCATTTGCAGTCCATCCTGGAAGTACCAAAATGTATCGTGATCTTCGACATACATTTTGGTGGAATAATATGAAGAGAGAGATTGCAAAGTTTATCTCAAGGTATGTAACTTGTCAACGTGTAAAGGTGGAGCATCAAGTGCCAAAGGGTCCATTGCAACCACTTGAGATTCTGAAATGGAAGTGGGAACACATTACCATGAATTTCGTTACAGGTCTTCCCACGGTTTCTCAAGGCATAAATGCAATTTGGGTTACTGTTGATAGACTAACCAAGTCTGCCCATTTCTTACCGATACGAGAGACTTATTCCCTTGAACGACTTGCTCGAATGTACGTAAATGAGATTATGAGATTGCATGGAATGCCAGTATCCATAGTTTCGGATCGTGACCCAAGAATCACTTCAAGATTTTGGGTTAGCTTGCAAAAAGCTATGGGCACGGATTTACAATTCAGTTCGGCATACCATCCTCAAACGGACGGAGAATCAAAGAGGACTATTCAAACTCTTGAAGATCTATTAAGACTCTGTGTCCTAGACTTCAAAGGCAGTTGGGATAAGTATTTACCATTGGTGGAATTCTCCTACAACAACAGTTATCAGGCAAGTATAGGTGTGGCTCCATTTGAAGCATTGTATGGACGAAAGTGTCGCTCTCCAATATGTTGGGATGAGGTGGGAGAAGCAACGTTGTTGGGACCAGAGTTGGTACGAATGACTATAGAGAAGATCCAAATGATTCTACAACGTATACAAATGGCACAGGATCGACAAAAGAGTTATGCGGATCTTCATCGAAAGGACGTGGAATTTGACATTGGGGATCATGTATTGTTGCGTGTGGCTCTATGGAAAAGAGTTACAAGATTGGGGAAGAGAGGAAAACTCAATCCACGATTTATTGGTCCATTTCAGATTCTTGACCGAGTAGAAAATGTGGCCTATAGACTCGCGTTACCTCCAAGTATGTCTCGTGTTCATAATGTTTTTCATATGTCTGTGCTACGTAAATATGTGAAAGACCTTAACCACGTTATTGAGTTAGAATCGGACGAGATAGCCGAAGACTTAACGTCTGAAAGAGGTACTGTCAAGATCTTGGATAGGAAGGAGCATGTCCCTACATACGAAGGTCATACCACAAGTTAAAGTTTTATGGAGAAACCATGCTATTGAGGAAATGACCTGGGAGTTGGAAACGGAAATGAAAGCGAGGTATCCTTATCTTTTCGAAACACCAGGTATGTACGTCAATTTTGAGGACGAAATTTCATAAGGAGGGGAGGTTGTAAGACCCCAAATTATTAATAAATGAAGTTTAATTCATCTATTTATTATTTTGAAATAGTAAGGGTTGGTTTGATTAATGTGGTTAGTTATGGGTAAAATGCGCAAATATTTCAAATAAGCAAGTGGTTATAAAATACTCATTATTGTCGGAGAATATTCGTTTGGTCATGGAATATTCTTTCTTTGTCGGGAATATTAAATGCATTGGTAGCATAACCTTGTGTGGACCCCATAACGGAAAGTGATTGAATGAAGAAAACGACAAGTATAAATTGTTTATAAATAACTTGGTATGATTATTCTGAATAATCATTGTTGGAATACCCGATGGTTAAAACACGATGTCTGGCGTTGTTACAATGGCACCCACGGTATTGCACCAAATATTGATTCTTACGTAAGAAGGCACTACTCAATAATTGTTACAGTAATTATTGTTCAGCATTTTATTTTATTGATTCAATAATTGTTGCATTGATATTCTATATTACTGTTGTTTCAATAATTGTCACTACACAGTATTTTTCATTATCGAAGAAATAATTCATATTATCTGAATAATATTATTAGATAACATTATTGGCAATGTCTAGAAAGTTACATCTAAGGAGAGGTTTGGTCACCTAAATGCGCCGCCGGTAGTGAGAAATCCTTATTGGAAAGCCCCTCTTTCCAGGAAGCTGCACGGTTGTCGATATTGTGATTACGTAATATTATTTATGAATAATTAATTATTGATTTATATGATGAGGAAAATATTGATTTTATGTGGATATAGATGGAGAAAATTTTAATGTGACAATTGTTAAAAATTAATATTTTATCTTTTTCTAATAAAATAATTCATTTAAATATATTATTTTAATAATATATTAATGGTGATATTTTTACAATGAATGTGGGATATATGAGTATATGAGAAGGAAGAGTATTTTGTGGCATTAAATGATTAACACATGTTTTGTGTGTCGGTGGACCCCAATTCTTGACCGAAATTTGATTATAGCCTGTAAAATAGCCTGTTTGTGGATTTCGGTCAATTTTTGTTTGGAATTTGGAAAAACTTTCTTCTACAAAGTTGTAGATAATGAAATTTCCTATTGAAAAAACATGTGGTTCGAATTTTTCTGATAAAAGGGCTATTTATTATGAATTATTGAAGTTCTGAAGTTCCAATATAATTGATTTTTGAAAGTTTTAATTATTTTTATTAAGAAAAACGTTTTTTCCATTTAAGTGGCACATGTTAATGGTTGAAATCAGCTGGTGTGGTGTGGAAAGGAAATTAAGAAAATTATATTATTAATTTATTAAATTTTCTACTTTGGTATTTTAAGTATTTTCCTATAAATAGGGTGCTTAGGTTAGAATTGAAAATCATACCAGAAACTGAAATCTTCTCTCTCTTTCTCTCTTGATATATTGAGCGTATTCTTGTGAGTATTTTGATACTTTGAGTGTTGCTATACGGTGCAAGTTCCCTTCAGCACTATACCCAGTATTTCAGCCAGAAGTACTATTCTTTCGAGGTAAGGGATGTTATTTTATTCGTAAATGATATTATTTCTTCAATATCATTATGCCAAAATATTGGTCTGAATTTTTATCAAATTTAGAACTTTTCATGTCGGGGTTACTATTCATGAGTTACTATTCACGAAGTACTATTCACTTAAGCGATGATGATTTTTTTGTAAAATTTCTATCTTTTAGTGTTTGAGTTCTTATTCACGATACTACGGTACTATTCACGATATATCTGACTATTAATAATGAATCGACACTATTATTCAAAAAAAATGAAATTTTCTTCTTTTGTCCAAAATATCTATTATGGATACTAGCTTTGATTGTATCCATGTTTTGATCATTCTTGAATTTTACTCCCACGGTTATTTATGAAATATTTTTGAACTTGGATTGTTTAAAGTACGAATCCTTAATATTTATTCTTTTGTTTATTTGGATTCTTTTTTTTAAAATATTTTTCATCATCCTCGGTCTAAATGATGATCTAATTGAATATCTTTGGCCTGTAGTGCAAAGATGAATGATTTACGATGAATATATCTTCGCCCGTGTAGTGCAAAGATGAGCAGTGTTTAGATGAACATGACTAAATCGATGAATATCTTTGACTGTAGTGCAAAGATGAATATTTGATTTCAGTTATATATTGATTAATGTTCTGAGGATAAAAGATGAGCGATGAACTTTTAAATTAATATATAGAAGATAGTAGATTTCATTCTACTTAACTCTTCTAATGAATTATTATTTCATTGCGAATATTGATTTCAAACTTATTGTCTATTGTATTCTATTAGATTTTTTCCCTGTTGAGGACTAATGATAATTTATTTTATAGTATCTTAGTCATAATGTTGTTTCTTGGGCTAGTTGAGCTCACCATTTTCCTTGTTGTTCCATTTTTTTCTCTGGAGGCGAAAAATGTAGCGAGTACTAGTCGGGGTGTGGAATGATGGTTCTAGAAGTGGTTCTAGTAGTCCTCACTATTACGTAAAATAGTGTATTAATAATTGTAATTAGGACTTATTTGAGTGTGGATATTGTCTAGATGACAATATTTGTATTTAAACTCACGCTTTTTTATGTTGTATTAATAAAGTTATAGTTGTTTCTGTACCATGTATTTTGACGACTCAGAATGGGTGTTGTATACCTATTTTGGGGGCGTCACACACAACATTATCAACCATCTGAAGAAGAGTACCAAGTCTGCTGGACTTGAAGAGTTAAATGAGTGAATCAGAAGAAAGCCAAGTCTGTTGGACTTGAAGAGTTCAAGAGTGAACTAAAGAAGTTCCTAGGATCACTTTGGTGCAGAAGGAATCTGTGTGATTCGAGGAAGTTGTAATGCACATACTTAGTGGATATCCTACTCGTTGAGTAGAAGAGTGGACTAGAGCTTTAAGTGCTCTGAACCACTTAAAAATAATCGTGTGTCATTCACATTCATATCATAAGCGCTATATATCATTATAAGCGCCATAATCGCCTCACCCTCATTACTCCATTGCTTGGTAAAGGAAATTAAAACAAACATTTATTCCGCTAAGTTTTAATCATTATCAAAGAACAAGTTTAAAACGAAAAGATTTTTAAATATCTATTCAACCCCCCCCCCCCCCCTTTTAGATAACTATTGTGCCAACTAGGAACTAACAGAAACAATTACAAAGATGCCCCCACCAAAAATGCAAAAATAGTTGAAGAGCTTTCTAGGGAAAGTTTCTTACATGAGAAGATTCATGCCAACATTAGCAGAAGTCATAGAACCTTTTAGCAAATTGCTAAAAGGAAAGGCAGAATGGGACTGGAAGCAAGACCAACAACAGGCCTTTGAGAAGGTGAAAAGAATTTTAGCTTCAGCGCAAACGATGGTAGTGCCACAAATAGGAATGTCGTTGCAGTTATACATCACATTTACCAAGAAGTCTATAGGCGGATTGATCATGTAGGAGGTGGATGGAGAAGAGAAACATGTGTATTACATTATTAGTCAGATAATTAGAGGACCAAAAACCAGGTGGAGAGGCATTGCCTAGCGTTGGTGTTCATTGCGTAGAAAATGCGATATTACTTTTTGGCGCACGAAGTGAAGCTTGCAACAAGAACTGATCCGATCAGATATCTATTGACTAGGCCAACATTAGTAGGAAAACATACTAGATGGATGATGATCCTTTCAGAATACAACATCAAGTGTGTGACACCAAAGGCGATCTGATATCAAGCCTTGGCAGACCTGCTAGCTCAATTTCCAAATGGAGAATATGAACGTCCCTCTAAGGATCTTCCAGGTAAAGAAGTTGAAGTAATCAAATTAATGGATGAAGACCCAGAATGATGGAGTTTGGTTTTTGACGAATCATCTGCAGAAGGTAAAGGCGGAGCAGGAATGGTGCTAACCACCAAGGAAGGAAAGGAAGTGGCCTTGTCCTATAAATTAGACTTCCCTTGCATGAACAATGAAGCAAAATATGAGGCATTTATACTAGGATTGTTGGCGGCTCAAGAATTGGGAGCCAAACATCTTAAAGTAAAGGGAGATTCAAACCTTATAATGCAACAAATAAGAGGACAATTCGTAGTGAAAGAACCTATCTTGGTGTCGTATCGAACTGCAACACAAAGAGTAATAGAGGCTTTCGAGAAGGTAGTGATTGAATATGTGCCAAGAGGATAAAATAAACAACCTGATGCACTATCAATAGTAGCTTCTCGAGTATATGTCCAAGGAGAAGACTTGGATGTGAAGGTAATGAAGAGAACCCTCCCAACCACGGTGCTAAACTTGTTCCCCAAAGACATGACATCTCCTATCAATTACAAACAAAGGAAGGAACAATACAAATCGTGGAGCTACAGAAGTATAACATCATCAAAGGTGTATTGTATCACAAAGAAGCAGATGGTGTATTGACACGATTCTTAGGGAGGCAACAAGAGAATAGAGTCTTGGATCAAGTACATGATGAGAATTGCGGATTGGCATACATTGATTTGTATCGCAAGTTGCAGCGCCAAGGGTATTATTGGCCCGAAATGAAGAAGGAAACAGATGTACGTCAACGAAAATGTGCTTCATGCCAAGAACACTCCAGGGAAGAGGAATGCGCCTTCATTGATGATATAGCGGATTGATGAATCCCTTATGTGGAGTTCTTACAAAACGTAAATCTTTCGACCAAAAAGAAGGACGCAATTATAATAAAGAGGAAGTCACAACGATTATTCTTATAAAATGGAGAATTGTTTAGAAGAGGGTTCAATGGCAAGCCCTTACGGTGTTTGGAAGTAGACGAAGCCAAAGATTTGGTTTATCAAATGCATAAAGATGAACACCAAGGGGGAGCCAAGTTGTACAAGCAGCTTATCGATCATGGTTACTACTGGCTAAAGATGGAAGGAGATTATCTAGAATTTGTTAAAAAGTTTCACATTTGTCAAATACATGGAAACTTGATTCATCCTCCCGCCGTGGATTTATGAACCTTAGCAACACCATGGCCCTTTCATACATGGGAAATGGATCTTATAGGTCCTATTCACCCTAATTCCAAGGGTAACATCTGAATTTTAACTTCCACCAAGATGTACACAAAGTGGGTTGAAGCAATACCCTTGAGGAAGGTTACGGGACCGGCAGTGGCAAATTTTACCAAGGAGCACATCATTTGTCATTTTGGGATCCCAAAAATCATTTTGTCGGATAATGGAACTCCCTTCATCAATATGGACATAAAAAATATGATGGAAAGATACAGGGTAAAACATTATAAATCATCACCTTACTACCAGAAAGGCAACGGACAAGCAGAGGTTACAAACAAACCTTGATCAAAATCTTATCAAAAACCCTAGAAGATCATCCAAAGACATGGGCAGCAAAATTACCAATAGCGTTATGGGCATATCGAACTTCAAAAAGAAAGCCTACAGAAAAAACTCCATATGCTTTGGTTTATGGTGAAAAAGCTATCTTGCCCGCCGAAATAGAAATCTCTTCAGCTCGGATGAGACTTCGAAGCTAAGTCGGGGAAGAGAACTGACCAGCTGCCCTGGAGGCCTTAGTTGACTTCCGAGACAAAGCTAAAGAAAAACTTTAACGATCTCATGAAAGACTGCGACGATAATATAATACTGTAGTGGTACCACGACAAATTCTGGTGGGAGACTTGGTGCTCAAAACGGCAACTCAAGTCATGAGGGGAACACCAACCACCAAATTTTACCCCAAATGGGAAGGCTCGTATTGGGTACAAGAGATCTCCGAAAGCGGGTATTGCAAGATATCTCGTGTCGGATCAGATACTGTCTCAGGCCTATTAAACTTGAAATGGGTAAAGAAATATTATATATGAGATGATCATCACAAAAGGTTATACTTTCAACTTTAAAAGTAATCGCGGCACCTGACTATCAGCTCTCGGATCACAAAGTTATACTTTCAACTTCAAAATTAATCTAGGCACATGACTAGCAGCCCTCGGATCACAAAGCTATACTTTCAACTTCAAAAGTAATCGAGGCACCTTAATAGCAACCCTCGGATCAAAAAGTTATACTTTAAACTTCAAAAGTAATCGAGGCACCTGACTATCAGCCCTCAGAAGTTAAACTTTTAACTTAAAAAGTGATTGAGGCACCTAAGTATAAGCCTCAACCTCGAAAAAGTTACACTTTATCTCTAAAAGTGGAGAACGTTATGTTTTCTCCGTCAAAAGCAAGATTTATTATCTGAAACATTATGCTTTTCGTTAAAAATAACTTGATTATCAATAAATTATCAAACTTTCATTTATGCTTGATAATTTCTTTAATATATATATATATATACACACACACATTAAACGAGGATCGGTCCGGAGTTCTGGACTGATTAAAATATCTGAATTAATTTATTTTTTTGCTTTTTTTTAAAAAAAACAACTAAAAATAGTTTAATATTTTATGGAATCGGAATTTTCCATAATACTGTTGTTTTGAGTGTGATTTGGATACATATAACAAAATATGTATGCATACGATGCATATAAACATATTTTGTTATATGTATCCAAATCATACCAAAAACACTGTATTATGAAAAAAATTCAAGTTCCATAAAATATTAAACTTTTTTTTCTAGTTGTTTAAAAAAAAAGCGTCCGCATTTTGTTAAAATGCGGGAGTCCGGACCTGATCCGCTCCGTATATATATACATATATATATATATATGGAATTCTATCCACAACAACCGGTTGTTGGGGAGCAACCTATTTATTGAGCCAGCGCCACAAACTGTGTGAATTGTTACAAATTATTATTTTTTTATAAGCGTTCTGAGTTTCAGAATTTACAATAAATGGGTCGCCCCCAACAACCTTCTTGTCATGGATGGACCTTATATATATATATATATATATATATATATATATATATATATATATATATATTCAAGCGTTGGTTTGCATCAAATCGAAAAACAAACATGTCTTTTCTTTAAATTCATGTTTATTCTTTCAATGCCTATTATTGTCTTGGAGTACTAATTTGAATAACTTGAGATTCGATGATAAATATTTAGTTTTAAGGAATCATTCAAATTAAAGGCAATCAATAAGGATAAAGAAACTAAATTTTGATAAATAAAATATGTGTAAATGAGTTTCTGAAATAGGAAATCGAAAAAATTACAACAAGTTATGATCTAAAGGCCATGATATATCAAATTGAAATGGAGGCATAGCTAAAGCTTCCAAGTCAGCAATGGCGGTATTCCGAATATTATGATTTACAGCTTTTACATCCCCAACCTCCTGGGTAGTTGACTCTAAGTCCCGTCGCTGGCACTTTACATCCTGAAACTTGGCCTCTAGATCCCGAAGCTTGCTCTCTAAATCTCGAGACTGGATCTTCAATTTGTTTGCAGCTTCGTCAAGTTCTGAAACCTGTACTAAAAATGATTCATCTTCACACTTACGTACAACAACCTTTGAACATAGTGCAACAAGATTAAAACTTAACTTGAGAAGATCCAGCCAAGCACGAAAAGAAGATATATCAACACCCACAGCTGCAAGGTCGTATACATCATCGCTAAATTTCTTCAAGTCCTCAACTCGCAACGAATATAAAGAAAGAGTGTGCAACCCAAGAACAAGGCCTGCGAGCTGATCTAGGAAGAAGGTTTGAGCGGAAGCCGCCTTAATAATTAGTCGGTCAAATATCTGCAGGAACCGAGCTAGGAGACGCTCTAAACTTTCCTGACTAGAAGATGATATCTGGAAGCCCCTCCAAGAAACAAGATCCCCACTTGGATTGAAGGAAGCTCTAGTAGGAGCTACTTTAGAGGCCACCATAGAATTTGTCGAGACAAAGGATGTAGGAGCATGAAGATGCTGTATAAATGATGATTCCTCGAAGCCTTGGCTATCTGGAGGATAACCAAGGTCACTATATAACGAGTGGGAAACATCCGGATGGAGATCATCAAATAAAGCGAGTGCCTCAACAGGCAAAGGAAAATCTTTCATATTCTCGCTCTAAAAAAAATGTCAAAGCACAATATATTATGGAAAAAGAGAGAAAATTCAAGAAAAAAAATAATATGTTGATTAAAGAAAGATACTCACAATATAGCCAATGGAAAAAGAGTCGGGAGATTCCATAGGAAGCAGAATGTCATTTAACCCACCCAAAGTACTATCAACAATGCCCTCCCGAGCAATCACTAACTCGGCAGAATCCTTCTGGGGAGGATGAACATCATCAATAGTCTCAGAAGGATTCCCCCTCGAGGAAGTAGGAGTGTCATCATCATCTTCAGGCCCATCATGTGGAGAAGTCATAGGAAGGTTTAAGGAAATCGTTGTATCACCCACAGCAAGACTCGAGCTCACATAAGATAAAGTGTCCTTAGCATCAAGACTAACACAATTATCATGAGGAGTAAACGACTCAAAATTAACAAGGATAGGTTGGGGAGGCTCACGACTAGTTGAAGCCGTCGCGACCACCTCATTTGCAGTACCATACATAAACCCAAGATGAACATCATCATCATCTTCATCGACCTCCGTAATCTGAGAATCAAAGAAATAATTACACAAGGAAATAATAAAGCAGCTATATAAGGGATGAAAGAAAAATGAGAATATCACTACAAAATTATGAAATTTCTACGGCGCTTATTGATCGGATCCTCGGCTGCCGGCATACTAAAACTAGCATTATCAAAAGGCATTTTGCTAATGGCTTTAAAATAAGCCTAATGGGGGGACGAATTACCAGAACCACGACAGGAGCAATAGAAGGAGCCACCTCAGAATCAGTAGTAGTAGCTGCTCTCGTTTTAAAACGAGTTACTCTCATTTCCTCGACACCAGAGGATCCTTGGGAGGAGATACCCGAAACGAAGCCTGTGGTGGAAGACTCCTGGAAATAGTAGAGGCCTGTGCGGGAAGGGTATCTGGATCATTTTGAGGATGAATGTCTGCTAACTGAGGAGGAGAAGACTTAGGCATCAAAGCCTCACGCTTAAATAAACCGGCTACTGCCTGGCCAAAGTGCTGAGCGGACATTGGTCTTAAGAGAACATAGCAGTCGGCCCCATTGGAGAAGTTTCGAAATAGAATCTGGCATTGAACAAATCAAGGTATTATCCTGCTATCTTTTAAGATTGATCTGTTAGTAGTTACGCTCGCTAGTAGTATATCGCCCGCTCCGAGAATCATCTAGTATAACAAAAGGAAGGGATCTATAAGGATTATTTAGTAATCTTGAAAATGCCCATGTAAAAGAGGGAGAGGTAGAGACGAAGTTGAGAAGAGCAGCCTCATAATTCCCCCGACAGGTATGACTGAAAAGGCGTTCCTGGTCAAATTTGAACTGCCTAATGACCTTGTGAGGAGAATAAAGTACAGTGCCAAAACTATTATTTTCAATGAAATAGGGAAGCTCTGTGGTACGAAGGAAGACGAACCAGGACAGCGCAGAACCACTCAATCTGTTGAGGCTTGAGTAGGTGCGAATTTTGCACTTGTAAAAATGAGGTAGATGACCGCAACCCCCTGAAACAATGGTATATGGACGAGCAGTGAAGCATGAATAATCATCAAGGAAAGGCCGTAAATCTGTACTGTCGGGACTAAATCAATTATCAATCTAACGTGTTGTGCGGCGGATGATGTTGGGTGATGAAAAAGGAGGTGGAAACTTCTTCTTCTTAGAAGGATGTTCAAGAGTGGAATAGCCCGAAAAGCGTTCAAAAAGAAAGATTTGAAGAAAGGAGCATAGAACAAAGCAATTGACGTCATACCTGAGTAAATGAGAAAAAGGTTGATAAAAAAAGAAGAAAAAAGTGTAGTTTAAAAGACAGTTGATAAAAAATATATGTATATATGAAAGTGATTACCTCTTAACAGATTATTTTAAGGCAAGGGTTGTTTCGTCTAAACGACGATATAAGGTCCCTAGGAAGAGAGAAGCAAGGGGAATCTCCAAGCCCTGAGATAATAAAGCTGCCAAACTAAACATACGGGCAAAAGAACCGTCTACGGGAGATCCAGAGAAGAGGAAGCGGGACAACCACATAGCCAGATAAGCTGCCAGAGGAAAAGGACAAGTCTCTTCACGGAGAGCTAGAACGCATTTGTCATGAACAAAACTATCCCACTATTTAGTTTTGTAGTCACGGAAGAAGTACCTTACCCAAGATAACCAAGAATTTTTTTGCCGACTGGAGGTCGCGAAGTATGGAAGGAGTGTATCGCCTTTGAAGCGGGAGATATAGTGGAAAGATTGCTTGAAGGCTTCCATCAAGTATGCAACACAGTCATTATCTCTACTAGACAAGCTAGAAGGGCCGTAAGTGGTAGAAGCAACAACGAGAAGGCTAGAAGATGTAACTCGAAATAAATATATATTTTAAAAAAAATGAGAATGAATGAAAAGAATAGAAAAAAAGAAGAAGAGAACTTACTGATAGAGTGCATAGACATCCTCTAGAGTAGGGATGAATTTCCCCCAGGCAGTGACGAATGTGCAAGTAGAGGAACACCATTGTGAGATCAATACAATAAGGGCGTTATAGTCCTGTTGGATACTTAGGTCTCTGCATAGCTGAACACAACGAAATATGCCCGCACTCTTGAGTATATCCACATATTCAGCGTTCCCAAGGATTTCGTCGGTCCAATCCTGCTATCCTTAAATGCGACTAGATGAATCAGACAGGAAACGAAGGGGACTGAAAATGTACTCTTGTTTCTCAATGCATATGCGGGGAATGGAATCATCATGGGGGAAGTCATTCCAACCTCCAGTAGCAGGGGCATTTAGAAGTAAGCCTTCTTTCCGGTCATTAGTTTTTAACTTGCTCCCAGAAGGTGTCAAAAGGACCGAAGAAGGGATCCCTTCCCCAATCGGTGATGAATGGGGACTCCTGGGTGGTTTTCGGGTCTGCAGAGCATTCAGGTGAAAGGGCCTACAAGCAAGGAAGTTCATCATAAAAACTCTAAAAAAAAAATCAAAGAAAGGATGTCAAAGAAAGTATTTGAGCTCGAAGTGCTTACTATGGCAAAGAAGAAAGTCTGAGATTTAAGCTTAAAGACACCTGAAAAGAAGAAGAAACAATGTCAGAAAAAGTTAAGAATCACAATCACGCAAGAAAAAATTTCTAGAAATTTTCCAAAAAAACTTCGGACATCCCAAAAGTATCCTTCGGAGCCTTTTTTGGACTTATAACAGTATCTGTCATGGCCAAAGGTGATGATTTTTTTAGGGCTCGTCGCTAGCTTCGTTTTGATATATTATGGGCCCCAAAACTCTAAACAGATCAAAAGTTATGATCAAAATAGTAACTACTCCCGGACTTCATTTTTACCATCTAATCGCTGATTTCCCCCCAGAGTTTGGCCTTCTATGGTTCGACCACCTAGGGTGGTTTCGCTGCAGAGCATTTTTCTTTCTTCGTGTTTTCGTTAAATAAACGCCAAATCTTTCTTTATAATCCGAAGGAAAAAACCAAGATATAATCAAGGTAATGGGGCTCAGAAGACAAAAGAAAGATTGGAGGTACCTAGAAAAAAAACTCCTCTAGGGTTCGGCCCCCTATAGGGTTCAGCCACCTAGTGGGTTTTCCCTTTTATACCTTTGAGTTTCTGTTGCTCTATAAATTGACTGCTTGGAACGAATGCTTCTTTCCCGCGAAAATTATAGAATTTCTTTGATAATATCGAGGTAAAAAAATCAAGATATGATCAAGGAGATGGGGCTCAAAAAACAAAGAAATACTATAATTGTCTGAAAAGAAAAAAAAGAAATAGAGGAAGCAAGTCGAGAGAAATCTGAAAGAAAGCATGCAAATAAGATAAGAAAATTGAAAAGCAAAGACGAGAAGAATGAATGAAACCCCCGAGGGTTCGGGTCCCCCCTAAGGTTCGGCCCTATAGGGTTCAACCCCTAGGGTTTGGCCCTATAGGGAGGAATCCTCCTTGTTACCTCATGCTCGGATTGAAGAATGCCTCCTTGCTGCTCCCTTGATGATCTTCCTGGCTCGTAGGAAGAGAGAAAATCCAAAACAAAGCAAGTCAAAAAAGTGAAGTGTGAATGGCTTGAGAGATGTATATATATAAATACATATATATGTTCTCAAGTGTGTTTGCACCAAAAAAGGAAGTAGTCACCATGTTCCTATTAAGGGAAAGATTCAATCTGATTTTCCAAAAGATAAGTAGATTTGATCTTGCTTCTGAATAGAAATATATAAATATTATTTTCTAAATATAGAACAGATTTGATTTTATTCCCAACAAAGGGAAATTTTGAAATATATGTTTGATTTTCCTTCTAAATAATAATAATAATAATAATAATAATAATAATAATAATAATAATAATCTTGTCTTCAAAATTAAATAAATAAAGGTCTAATTTTATTTCCAAAATAAAAATAAGATTTGATTGGATAAAAAGGAAAGATTTGGTTAGTCAAAAGAAAGATTTTATTAGATTGAATTTTATTTGGTAATATTTGATGATCTTCCTTGTTTTAATTTCTAGAAAAAAAAATAAGGAAACAAATATTGGGCAAGCTATGGAAAGATTAATTTTCAGAAGATTTCCTAATATGTCCAAGGAAGAGCTATGCTAGGTTTTGTCTCCCTGGGGTTTAATCCTAAGGGTTTGGCTCCCTAGGGGTTCCCTCTTTTAGGACCCTTGTCTTCAAGACCTGTAAAGTGCAGTCCCGCAAAATCGTTCAAAAGCTTGAACTATTCTTGCACGATCGTCTCTTTGGAAACGCAACTCTCGCGCAGGGGGCAAATGTGAGCCCAAGTGCAAATTAAGGTTCACAAGACCTAACTAAATTAAATGCACAATTAGGGTTCCACAGCCTCATTAAATGTACAAATTAGGGTTCACATGACCTAATTAGATGAAGACAAAAAAGTCAGAAATAAATATGCTAGACCCGAGAGAAGCCTCCGCGTGTCCCGAGGCAGAAGGCTCGCGGAGGCGGCTTGTTTTGGAAATTGATTGACAGATTGGATTGGTAGCTAGAAAGATAGGATTATATGGGAATTATTATAATTACTAAAGGGTATTTCTGAAATTTTCTTGAAAACATGTGCCTGACATGTGACCACTTAAGTTTCAGGAAACTCTATAAATACCCTTTCCATTCTGTGAAGGGGATCTGCTCTTTGGGACTTTGGATTGGCCATTCTCCCAACTCGAAGCACTCGGGACTTGGACATTCTCCAAACTCGAAACCTTCAAGAAAGCTCTTGGAATCCCTACTACCCTAACAAGGTTTTGGATTCTGAGAGTTCTAACACGTGTCATTTGAGTAACTGATTGCCTGTTCTTCTCCCCTCTCTAATCAATCAATTAATTTCGTGTTCTTCGTGGATTTTTCTCCTCCTCAGCAAACACAAAACCCTAACAAGACACAATTTCATTGTCCACAATATATATATATATATATATATATATATATATATATATATATATCTTAAACTTTATAAATTATATAAATGGGACAATGCCTAATGCCTTTTGAGTTGCATCAATTGAGAATTCTTATTTGTAAAAATTAAAATGTTTAAAAATAATATAAATTAATTGAGTCATATTGTGTATTGTGATAAATTTATAATATATATTATTTTTATATGTATTGCGACAAACTTGTAATATATAATTAATTTTTCATTTGAATTTCTTGAAGTATCATATATATTTGATATAATTTTAAGCTATCAAATGATTTTATGAGAATAATAGTCTGACATTAAGGAAAATAGTCCCTAATAAAGATATTAATTAGTTTAAATTTTAAAATAATATTAAATTAAGATAAATAGTTCAATTCCAAATATATTTTTTTGGCAAGCACACAGTGATGAGTGAGTTTTATACCCATGAATTGAATGCATTTGAGCTTAATCTTTTGGATGTTTTAAGTGTTTATGTCTATTCATGCATTTTTTTACGTTGTTTTATAGGATTTGGGACAAAAGTTATTTGGATCGACGTTTGGGGTTGCTAGATTCGCATTTTCGGCTTGCCATTTACATAGCAGCCATTTTAGGGCCAATTTCAGTATTGTTCCGGACCTTATTTTGAAAAACTCAAAGAATAAAAGTTGTACATCTACGTCTCCTATTTCTGAAACATCTTGAATCATCAAAATCGGAGTTCAGACGAAGAAGTTATGACCATTTTCTCAAAGGACGTCAGAGTAGAAAATTTCCAAAAATGAGGTCGGCGCAGGGGCACCCAATTCTAGCCTATTTCCAATGCCTCTGCGCTAGGGGGCAGTGTTCCAATGCCCTAAGAAGCGCTAGGCTCGAGCCTGGTGAAGTTGGGTCACGTTTTGGGGCGAATTTTGACACTTTTTTGACTCCAAATTGGATTGGGTTTGTTCCTAAGCTAAAAATTGAACTTGTAACCTATAAATACATGATGTGAGGCATAAAATAAGGGGGATTACATAGATTAGATTAGAGATACACTTCATTAGATTAGAACATAAACCCTAGTTCTTATTAGTTTTGGAGATTAAAACAACTTGGAGACCATTGAAGATAAAGAGCGGGAGCTTGATGAAGATGGAGATTTGCTGACAACATATTCTATTCTCTTCTCTTGTCTTACTTTTATCTTTTAATGTCTATTCAATGTTGGATTCTTAGTTTTAATTCATTAATCATGAACTAAATCTTTTGTTAAGACTACAAATTGAACCTTTTATGTCTATGAATTAATTATTTAATTTATTCCAATTATTTATGTCAAAGTGAATTGTTTATCATGTTTTGTGCGTATTGATTAATTATTTGGCCAATAATTACTGTGTTATTCTAGAAGGATTCGGAAGATGAAATCTAGTGTTGGAACTGGACATAATAACATGTATGCTTAATTATTTGCATGAGATGAATAATTAGGATCGTGAATTGAATAGAAATATATGTTCACTGCATGTAACAAATTTGGAATTGGAATTTAACGGGGTTGGTTTAATTATTTTGCATAGGAATATCGCATGATTAATTGAATTAAATAAAAGTTATCTGTTCACTTGAGAAATGGCTTTTAACAACTAGAATTCCTGTTAACAATTCAGGTGGGGTAATAATTGGGTTAATTGGATAATTGATTTATAGTTCATAATTGGGGATATTGTAGTCTTAATCTTTATTTATTAATTTGAATTCATTTATAAAGTAATCCAGTTTAATTAGTTAATTTAGTTTGCTTAAGTTTAAAAATCATAAATTGCGATTGTTTAAATAAAATTAGTTTGGTTAATAACTAGTATTTGGTGATTTCTATTAAATAATTCCTCGTGAGAACGATACTTTACTTTCACTTTATTACTTGTTGACAGTGTATACTTATACGTATATTTTGATTGTGAAATCGATCAACACAGCCAAAGAGTAAAATCTTTTATTAGAGAAACTAAAAAATTAACCCTGAAAATTCATAGTACAAAAAGTCAACAAAGAACATGACTTTTATTCATCTGGATAGTGGTATACGTAATATTAAATTTTTTTCATTATAAAATGTGTATGAACGAAGCGAAATAAGTAATATAACATGATGATATATATTCTTATTAATGTCTATAAACAAATCATCATCATTGATGATCTAATTAAGTATACAATAACATAATCAATACAAAAATAAATAAATAAATAGAAAAAAAATCTAAATCACTAGATGAAACGTAAGGGTTTGGTGTACTTTCTCTCTCATAATAAACAATTTACCATAGGAGGAGCCACCTTTTTCCCAAGCTCAAACTCTATATCATTTTCCATAGGTGTTAAGTTTAAATCCAAACACATAATTCTCCTACTATTTGACTTCTTCACCACCGGAGAAACCAAAGAGAGAGGAGGCCGGTGGTCCTCATTCGCGGCGGCAGCATCGCCTCTATGCCGGCGCATGTGACCTCCCAAAGCTTGTCCTATGTTGAACTCCAGCCCGCAAATGGAGCACTCGTGGATTTTAGGTTTAGCCGGCGTGGCTTCCAAATCCTCATGTTGGCTCATTAGCTTTGGCTTCTTGTGACTTGCCCGGTGGCCGCCGAGGGCTTGGAAGGATGGGAACTGCCGGTTACATGTCTTGCACTCGAATACACGAGTTGTAGTAGAATTATTCATCAGTGCTTTGTCGTACTGATTTATAGAGGTAAGAATGCGTATATCTGACCTTCCCCAGACACCGTTAATTGCAAGAGTCTTGTCGAGGAGGATGTTGTTGAATTCGCCTCCTCCTAGAGAGTGTAACAACAAGTAGTTGGCCATGGTACTACTTGTTATGCTTTCATTCTCTCCTTCTCTTCCTCTCTTCATGGATAAATAAACCATGTATGTATGTTGTTTAGGGTTTTGTTTGGATGGTGGGAATGTGGAAAAAGCTGTTTTTTGTTTTGGAGGAAAGTTAAATGAGAAATAATGAAAAGGCTTTTAAGGGAGTGATGAACGGAGTTGAACATATATAGGTTGAGAAGGTGGGAAGTATTGACTTATTCAGTTGACTATTATTATGTTAGAATGACAAAAGTACCCTTGGTTGCTTGTGAAAGAAAGAAATCAGATGGAGGTGGTTATGCTAAAAAAATAGAGAAAAAAGGGTTAACCGTCATGGACCATGTAAGCATGACAGTGTGGCTGACTCAGTTAGCTGAAATTAGAGACCATGGACGAGTCGTGGGTCGTGACCGGTGAGCCAGAGTGATCCCTTCCTAGAATTTTCAATGTTCTAGAAAATAAATGTTCTACGAACCTAGCTAGTTACTAACATGAACCAAATACTATATAGTACTGACTTCCAAGATTTACATTATTTATTTTTAAATGATTTTAAGTCAAACACGTGGCATTTATATGTACTATATATATTTGTCAATATATATATTATATCTCAACATTTTTTCTAAAAGGAAATCGATCTAATTATAAAGGCTCTAAGCCTTACATCAGACTGATGATAATAATATTGTACATTCTATTAAAATGATTTAATGACACTTCCTCATTTTTAATGTTTGTTCACTGAATGACTAATAAAAGTACTACGTACTCCTACAATGTATATAATAATATAAATGCATACAAACCGGTTCCTCTAGAAAAGTAAGGTTCCTAACCTTCATATATTCACACTTCTGTATGACCATGCAATATATCATGTGTATCACCATGCAATATACAAATAATTTGTTTGAGTAACATGCCTATGTTCGAGTCAAATCATACGAAACAAAAAGAGCAACACGCGGCCTGCGAATTGCTCTATCATGAAGTATCAACCATTGAATCATGAAGTACCAATCATTGAATCATGAACTCTGATATTAATTATAGGGAAATTATACAGATCCATCACACACTAATTTATTGTTAAGAATATTCGGCATATATATATATGAATTAAGGATTTTAAGTTTCATGCTTATCTAATATCATCGCTCACCCCTTTATGATTTAACCCAGCAATGACGATTCGGTCCGTCGCTATATGTTCGATTTGTCGTATATATGTTGTCCGTCGTTAAAAGTTTAAGGCGACGGTTACATATATACGACATACCGAATCGCCCTCCCGTCGATATGCTAAAGAGGAGTGAGTAGTGTGTTAAATAAAAAAGTGAATTTTAAGATCTTAACTTCATATATATATATATATATATATATATATATATATATATATATATATATTCATCAAAAATAATATTTTGATCTAAAAGGTTAACCTCTTATGTTTATGATGAGCATATATGTCTTCAATGTTTCTCCTTATGTTTCGATATAAGACTTTACTATTACGTAGTACTCTCAATAATCTCTCCCTTAACGCGTGATCTCTCATATTTCTCTTTATGTTTCGATATAAGACTTCCTTCCCCTTAAACTTTAACATATTCTTTTTTAGTATTAATTAGCTCATCACTTCTTTCTAGTAGCTGAGTCACCATCTTTTTATCACTTATTTGATCCATCAAAAGCATCTGTTCAAACCCATCAAAACTTCCTATATGACGAGTGTATCCCATATCCCTTATCAAGAGTCAACTAAGAGTCTTTGCGAGAAGAATAATTCACCACTTGCTTAATGAATTATTTTTGTCCATCATATCCATGAACATGACTCTGATACCAGTTCTTGAAAATATCCGACCCATATATATTTATCTGAAATTACATCTTGAGCTAAAAGGTTAACTTCTTAGGCCTATATTTCATTAAAACATATATATATGCTCTCAATGTTTCTCCTTATGTTCTGCACATTTGTGTAGAGTGGCCCAACAAACATGTTGGATTAAATCTTTACCTAAAAGGTTAACTTATTATGTTGAAACTCCATCAAATTTATTAATCCATCTACACTTTTGAATTAATTTATCCCATGTGAGATTTATGTGAAATATCTAACAATTTTTATACTAAATTAAGTCGTTTCATCAAGTTATATTAGATAAACTTGATTAAAATATGTCTTTAGACTACTTCTCCTTATGCGGTCCCCTTTTTCAGCCAACAAAAAAAAATTAAAGACGAATCAGTTATAGCGACGATTTTCTGAAATATAGCGACGATTCGAACTATCATTATAGTTATGTAGTCAGTTTTGTATGCTATAGCGACAGAAAAAATCGTCGTTATAATCGATTCGTTTTTTTTTTCGCTCCCTATGATTTACAGGAAAAGGACACTCCTTATATGCATGTATGTGTCTGTATATATAAATATGCGCGTGTGGTTAACAATTTTTTAATTTCATATTTTAGTATCCAAATTTGTTTGTTATTAATAACAAAAAGTGTGTTCGTAGTTGTTAGATTATAATTACCATGCATGTAACTTGACCTTTTGTTGAGAAAGAGGTTCTTTTTAGTTTCCAATGGAAAAGGTACTTATGAATTATTAGTAATAAGGTCTAGTTTTCAAAAAGGTCCAACACATGCTAGTAAGCTAAGTAGGCTGGTACAAGCCTACATATATAGTCAAAACTAATATCATGAGGTTTTGTGTTCCACGTTGCATTGCTTGTATACATTTTATATATACAAATTCCGGCCCTAAATGTGCGTAAATTATATGAGATAAGATAAAAAATTTATGAAATTTAGTGAAGTAAATATAAAAATATAATTTTAATAAGGACAAAATAGTAACATATCTAAAATTATAAAGGCAAAAGAGTAAAAAAGATATTACCCAATTACACCAACTTTGTGGAGAAAGCTTCTATGAAAGCTTTTATAATATATATATATATATATATATATATATATATATATATATATATATATCTGGTCCGTCTTTAAAGCGAATCTTAAAGAAGCGAATCAAAGACGAAACGTCGTTTTGGTGTCTATGACAAACGGTTCGACACGTCGCCATAGCCATGTAGTCTTTGGGTGGCGAACTGTCGCTTATAGACACCAAACACGCAAGGCAACCTGCCTTAAATTTTTAGCTTCTTTAGCTTTTTTTAATATATATATATATATATATATATATATATATATATATATATATATATATATATATATATATATCTGATCGAGATCAAGAGTATTCTCCTTAAATAACATTCCGCCTTTAAATAGCATTTTTTTTATTAAACTACGTTGTTTTGGAGGGACGCGGTGACATTTTTAAATATATATATATATATATATATATATATATATATATATATATATATATGTAAGGATCAAGAGCATTCTCTTAAATAAGATTCTTCTTAAATAACATTCTTTTATTAAAACTAAATGCGTTTTGGAGGACGCGGTTGCATTTTTTGTAAATACGGCGGTGGCATTGTATTTATAAAATGTCACCGCGTCCCTCCAAAACGACGCGTTGTTTTAATAAAAAAACGCTATTTAAGGCGGAATCTTATTTAAGAATCTTCTTGATTGACTCATATATATATATATATATATATATATATATATATATATATATATATTATGTGCAGGCATATACATTAGTTATCTATGGTTAGTGGATAATACAAACAAATTTTTATTATCTTCTAAATAAATATATTATCGTATTCTCGCACACAACCACATGACGTGTATCCTACAAAATAAGTTGTTAGACAAATTAATTAAGCTTAAAAAATTAATAAGTAAATTAAACTCGATTATTCTCAATTGACCATTCTACATTCCAAGTTTCCAACCCCCTGCCCCCTTCTCAATTAAAGAAAAGGAAAAAGATAATTAGAAGTGATATTGCATGCACGACCGTGATATCTCTCATATAGAGTTGAATGATTCATAATTTGTATTTGTTATATAGATCAATAATGAGCAAATATTATTTCTGCCTTCCATTATAACCGCATGGGGGACTTTGAGCTGAGGATTTATTCTTTGGGGGGGGGGGGCAAAAAAAATTTTAACAACATAAAATATATTCATCATTAAAAGTAAAATTTCACTATTACAAAACATATTTTTACAAAAACAAAAATAATATAGTAATAGAATTTGCTTTGACAAAGATATTAAAACATAGCAAAAAAAGTCTTTTAAAACATATCAAAACTTCGTCGAAACTTGGGGGGCTAGCCTTACAAAATTTTCAAACCAAACCAAATGTACAAGTGAGTTTTATAAAATTTTCAAACTTTGAGGGTAAATCTTACAAAGATTTCAAACCTTGGGGGGTCGTGGCCCCCTCCAATAAGCATGTAGCTCCGTCCCTGACAATTGTCAATGACCCGAATTAAAAATCAAATCTCGTCATCTGCTAGATTAAAAACATTATAGGACCATTATAGCTCATAACACCGAATGAAGCCCAAGTCAAAATCAAGACACAAAATTTACAATTGCTGCACTTTCCCGTAGAACAAAAATGTCGGCTAAGGTATTTTAAGTAGAATTTAAAAAATATTACTAATATTACAGTGGAAGTAACTTTCTTTAGAACTTATTTCCCCAATTTGCGACTAAATCAATTATTTTCTGATTCATTTTTTCCCTTATTTTAAACAAATAGATAGGATAATAGGTACTAACCGACGAAATTATCATTTGAATCAATATAAGATGATAAATTGGATAGAAAATTGGAGCGCAAAGTGGATTTGATGGAGAAGAGGCCACGGAGGAAGTGGCGGAACTTATGGTGGTCGAAGGGTAGGCATCGTGGGCCGGAGGAGTTTATTAGAGTGTAATCGGCGTTGGCTACCACTGATGCCAACTTGTCGATTGGGTTTAGGGTTTGTGGTGGTGGCGATTGTGGTGGTGGTGGTATGTATGTTGTTGTTTTGGGGTTTCTGGTGTTCGGGGATTTTGTGTGGTTGAAGAAAAGAGGAAACGAAGGAATTGGTGGAGGATCGTTTGCGAGAGAGTCCTTTGTTCTAGCGGACTGAACATTTTTCGCCTAATAAGGGGCTGACACTTAGAGGCATAATCGGCTGACGAAAATTTTAATCACATCCGCTAGAAATTCTAGCGGATGACGAGATTTGATTTTTAATCCGGGCCATTAATTAATAGTTGTAATGGAATGTAGAGATGGTATTTGCCCATTATTGATCCACAACAAATACATGCATGTAGCGGTTGCCAAATGTACTATTCCAACAACCATAAATTCATTCGTTGATTTAGATATTGGATGGTATAGATTTAAAAGTTAAAAGTCTCAGCCGTTACAACATGTAGCGACAATTCAACAATTGTAACCGGCAGCTGAAATTCTAAATAAGCCCCCAAAAAGTAATTATTCTAAATAAACCCCAAAAAGTAATTAAAAGTAATATGGATTAATCACTTGTCGCTACAATTTGTAGCGGCAGGCCAAGAAGTTAGTAATATATATGTGGGCAAGGAAATTGTGCCTTGCTAGTTAGGGTTTCGTGTTGGCTGAGGAGGAGAGAAATCCACGAATAGCATGAAATTGATTGATTGATTGAAGAGGGGAAAACGACAGGTGGGCGATTACTCCAATGACGCGTGGCAGAACCCCTAGAATCCAGAAACCTTATTAGGGTTATTGGGATTCCAAGAGTCTTCTGAGTGTTGAGAGAGAATGTCTAAGTCCTTTGATCGTCCAAGAGTCCAAGTCCTGAGTCTGAAGAACGAGTATCCAAACCCTTTAGTGCTTTTAGGTGGAATATCCAAGTCTTAAGTCACCAAAAGAGTTGAAGTCTTGTGTCTCTAGAGAGGTCCCCATCCCAATGGAATGGAAGGGGTATTTATAGGATTTTCTGAAAAGTGGTCATGTGCCAGACACATGCTTTCAGGGAAATTCCAGAAATACCCTTTAATCATCAAAGTAATGCCCATGTTTCCCTATCCTTCTAGCCACCAATCCAATCCCTCAATCAATTTCCAAAACGAGCCGCCTCCACGAGTCTTCTGCCTCGGGACACGTGGAGACTTCTCTCGGGTCTAGCACATTTATTTCTGAATTCTCCTTCTTCATTTGATTATAAATATGTGAATTCTAATTTTTCACTTGGGCCCACATTTGCCCCCCTGCGCGAGAGTCGCATTCTCAAATAGACGATCGTGCAAGAATACTTCAAGCCTTTGAACGATTTTGCGGAACTTCACTTTATATGGGCCTAGTAGAGGGAACCTCTAAGGAGCTAAACCCTTAGGGTTAAACCCTAGGGAGGCAAAACTTAGCAGGGCTCTTCCTTGGACATATTGGAAAATCCTCCAAAAATATTTCCATAACTTGCCCAAGATTTATTTCCTTATTTTTCTGGAAATTAAGACAAGAAAGAATAATCAAATATCACCAAATAAAATTCAATCTAATAGAATTCTTCTCTTGGTAAATCAAATCTTTCCTTTATTTTGAAAATAAAATAAAATCTTTCTTTACAAAATTAAATCTTTCTTTATTTGATCTCAAAAACAAGGGAGATTTTTTTTTCAATCAAATCAAATCTTTTTTTTTTTGGAAATAAAATAAAATTTTATTTTTTCTAAAATAAAATAAAATCTTATTTTATTTTTATTTTTCGAAAAATAAATAAAACCTTTAATTATCTTTTTTTTTTAGAAGTAAGGAGTCGATATTCATAATCCATTACCACATTTCTTGCATCCAAATTGAAGAGAACAGCCCCTAGGTGGCCGAAGCCTATATGGCCGAAAACTATAAAAAAAAATTTAAGGATGAAGAGAACAGCATCTAGGTGGCCGAAGCCTATAGGTTTTTTTTTCTTAAGGGATGAAGGGAACAACCCCTAGGTGGCCGAAGCCTAATGGCCGAACCCTATAGGGGTTTTTTTAAAGGATGAAAGGAACAACCCCTAGGTGGCCGAAGCCTACATGGTTGAACCCTATAGATTTAAGGATGAAGAGAACAGCCCCTAGGTGGCCAAAACCTACATGGTTGAACCCTATAGATTAAATCTTAGACTTCCCTCTTTGCCAAGGTGAGCACTTCAAGTTCAAATGCCTCCTTTTCTTGCTCTTTAGATCCCTTATGCTGAATTCTTTTTTTCTTACAGGCCCTCCCCGTTGAACTTTCTGCAGATTTGAGAACAACCAAGGAGGCTCTGTTTCTCAATAATTGGGGAAGGGCTCCCCTCCTTTGGTCTTTTCGACTTCTTTTGGAAGCAAGTCCAGACTTATGACCTTACAACTTTTCCTCCACCAGATTCTTCGTTACATCAATCTATGCAGGGACAATCGTATCCACTAGGACAATGGTGTTCCTCTACATGCATATTTATCACTTCTTGGGGGGAATGCACCTCTACTCTGGATGATGTCTATGCCATCTACCAGTAAGCATTTTCCCCCTGCGCATGAGTCACATCACGCCTTTGGTGAGATGATCGCGTAAAATATTGTAAGTGTTGAAGTCTTGATTCCATTGTCTGAACACTTCGCGGGACTTGATGTTTTGCAAGCCTCACAAACGAAAGTCCTAGGAGAAGGAACCTCTAGGGGAACAAACCCTAGAAGGGCGAACCTTAGAAGAGCTCTCCTGGGATATTTTGAAAATCTTCGATCTAATCTTTCTTACCCTCTCTTGGAATTTCTCTTTTCTTTAGAATCAAGAAGTCATTGAGAACCAAGAAGTCCATGAAGGCCTGAAAGCCTCAAAGGCTTGATATCCTCAAAGGCTCGATAGCCTCGAAGACCTGTTGATAGCCTCGAAGGCCTGATAGCATCGAAGACCTTATAGCCTTGAAGACCTGATAGCCTCGAAGACCGGAAGATAGCCTTGAAGACCTGCTGATAGGTTCACAAACCTGCTGATAGCCTCGAAGGCCTGCTGAAAGCTTTGAAGGCCTGATAGCCTTGAAGACCTGATAGCCTTGAAGACTTGATAGCATCGAAGACCTGCTGATAGCCTCGAATGCCTGATAGCCTCGAAGGCCTGATAGCCACGAAAACCAAGCTTTAGGTATTCCTCTCTCTTCAATTCGACAGATCATAACCTTTAGATCATGAACTTCCGTAATTTTTCCATTTCCTATATTAGAAAATCATGTACATTTATTTCATACAAACTAACACTTGAATCTATACTTTTCTTTTTTTTTTTTTTTTTTTTTAAGAAATTTAAAAAACATTCAAGTATAAGTGAAAGTTTGTCAATTTATTGATAATAAAATTGCTTTTAACGAAAAGCATAACGTTTCATATAATAAATCTTGCTTTTGTTAGTGAAAGCATAACGTCCACCACTTTTAGAGATAAAGTGGAACATTTTCGGGGTTGAGGGCTTATACTCAGGCACCTCAATTATTTTTATTAAAGTTGAAAGTATAACTTTTTGGGTCTGAGGACTTATAGTCATGTGCCTCATTCACTTTTGATGATAAAGTGTAACATTCATTCGGGTGCCTCGTCACTTGGGTAGTCCAATTTCTTGGCAAGTGCAGTCTACGATGACTTGAAATTGGGTTCCTCGTCACTTGGATTGTCCAATTTCTTGGCAAGTGCAGTCTACGAGGACTTGAAATCGGGTGCCTCGTCACTTGGGTCGTCCAATTTCTTGGCAAGTGCAGTCTACGAGGACTTAAAATTGGGTGCCTCGTTAGGGGTGAGCATTCGGTTATAACCGAACCGAAATGTCTATTCGGGTATAACCGAAAACCGAAATATCGATAAAACATCTATCCAAATGCTAACCAAGAATTTTAGAACTAGCAGAATAGCAAGAATCACCGAATTACAGAATGCACAATTCGGTAATTGGATAATCTTGAATAGACATTTGATATTAATAATTAATAATTAATAATTAATTTTCCTATAATTAATAATTAATAATTATTTTTTTAAAATATTACAATTAATAATTAATAATTAATAATTATTTTTTTAATTAATATTACAATTCGGTTATTAGGATACACGAATAGTCTTTTTTGAAAATGGGGCCAAACAGAATATTGAATACTAATTCGGATATAACCGAAATTCAAAAAAAACCGGCAAATAATTGGTTAAAATGGTTGAGTTCGGTTGTAGTTCGGTTTTAACCGAATTGTGCTTACTCTATGCCTAAATCACTTGGGTCGTCTAATTTCTTGGCAAGTGCAGTCTACGAGGACTTGACAACGATTTAGAGTGGACCACCATCTTGGGTGGTTTTTTTTTTTTTATAATTCTTATGCCTCCTCCCTTGGTCATCCAATTACTTGGCAAGGAATACTCATGAGGGCTTAAACCACCATTTTTGGTGGACCACCATCTTGGGTGGATTTTTAATTCGTCTGTAGTTCAGAGTTTTTTCGATGGTACATGGAGCCATTATTTGAGTTCTTGACTTCCGGGACTGCACCATGGGTGATAGTGTTGCACGATTCTTCTCCTAGTTCAATCTCCCGGTGCTTGACTTCTCATGGTATATCCTCCGCATGATCGTATGTGATCCATAGTGGAATGTCCTGCGTATTGGTGGTATACACAGAAGTCTGGTCTTCTTTTCATTTCTTCCATTACAACCAATCGAGGCCTTGGAGGTTTCACCACTCCATGCTCGACCCATTGTTCGTACAGGCTCCTGAACGCCTTCTCGCTGCATGTGATATCCTCCGGAACTGGCATTCTGGTATACTTATCTCCATGCTTTTCTCTGCTTCGTTCAAATTTCTCATTCTTCTCCCTTTTGCCTCCTTGTGGTTTTGACTGAGAATCCACCAAAGCCACAGTTGTTGTCCTCTTGTTCTTCCATGTATCCGTCGCATGGTTGGTGGGAAATGTCATGATTCCCCCCAAGTCTTGTGCAAAAGATGAGAGGGTCGCAAATGAATCACAGGCCTTGGTAATGAGGTGGGGCTTGAAGGCGTCTAAAGCACCATTGTTGCATATACTAACCAAGTTCTTTTCTTCAATTGGCTCTACACACTTCTGTGCTTGGGCCCTGAACCTATCCACGTAATCTGACAGCTCCTCGTTTGGCTTCTACTTGAATCGCATGAGCTCTACGATGGTTACCTGTTTCTGCACATAGAAAAATTTCTTAAAAATTTGTAATTTTAGATCATCCCAATCATGGACTGATCCCTTCTCCAAGTTGTAGTACCAACTGAAGGCATTATCCGTCAAAGTCTTGTTGAATTCCCTCATCAACAAATTGTGATTGTTCTTTTCATCATACCCTAACCATGGAGACATCGACTCCACGAACCTGGCAATGTGTTCCCTGGCATTTCCTTTCTCCCCATTGTATTTTGGTAATTATGGGGGATGCTCGATATACCCTGCCGGGTAAGGTTGTCTTCGAATATGTGCCGGGTAGGGTGGAGTAAAGTCTAACTCCGAAGGTCGAGATGTCTGCCTGTGAAGTTGATTGATCACATCGATTATATCATCCTTTATCACATATTGGCTCGCGGTATGGACTCTCTCGTGGGTACGAAAATGGTGGATGATGTACACTTGGCATCATGTAAATTTCAGATCGGTTCAGGCTTGTGGGCCGGTTCGTTGGCTTGGGATGGTTGGCATCTGCACTTGTGAAAATATGGGGATAGTGGTCGGAATGATGTTTGTCTTAGGTTGGCTGACTTCCATTCTGGGTTGTGGCGCGTCACCACTGTTCTGAGGTTCCAAGTGGATGATTGGCATAGACTGATTCTCCATCAATGGAGGTGTTGTCTGATTCTCCTTATTATTGCTATCGTTGTTGTTGTCCTCCACTCCTGCTGGTTCTCCTTGTGAATTGTCTGGGAACATGGCCTTAAAAGCGGGAATCTGCATCAATTGCTGACGGAAATTTTCCATTTCCTCTTGCTTCTCTGCATCTCCAGCATCATAGCCATCATCATCCTTTGTCCTTCCCTTGCTTCCTTCAACGTCTTGAGCATCTCCAGTTGCACAGCATTTGCCTGCTCCCCACTTTCTTCCTCGCCTTGCCTTCCCACGCCTGTCTGCCTGACATTCGTTAGTTGTTGATCAGCCATGTATGGTGATGTTGAACTTCCTTCTGAGGCATCTTCAAGGATGGGTTGTTCGAGATTTAGATTCACGCCTTGAAAAGATTGACTTGATTTCCTTGGAACTGGATCCGATGAGGTAATGCTATTTATTGGTGAAGCTCTTCCTGTTGTTCTCCCACTTCGAGTTGTGGGCATAACCTTCACGAATTCTACACCTCCCCAGTAGAGTCGCCAAATAAATGTGGGCAAGAAAATCGTGCCTTGTTAGTTAGGGTTTCGTGTTGGCTGAGGAGGAGAGAAATCCACAAAGAGCATGAAATTGATTGATTGATTGAAGAGGGGAGAACGACAGGTGGGCGATTACTCCAATGACGCGTGGCAGAACCCCTAGAATCCGGAAACCTTATTAGGGTTATTGGGATTCCAAGAGCCTTCTTCTTGAGTCCTTCCACTCCAAGAATCCAGAAACCTTATTAGGGTTATTGGGATTCCAAGAGTCTTCCTGAGTGTTGAGAGAGAATGTCTAAGTCCTTTGATCGTCCAAGAGTCCAAGTCCTGAGTCTGAAGTGCGAGTATCCAAACCCTTTAGTGCTTTTAGGTGGAATATCCAAGCCTTAAGTCACCAAAAGAGTTGAAGTGTTGTGTCTCTAGAGAGGTCCCCTTCCCAATGGAATGGAAGGGGTATTTATAGGGTTTTCTAAAAAGTGGTCATGTGCCAGACACATGCTTTCAGGGAAATTCCAGAAATACCCTTTAATCATCAAAGTAATGCTCATATTGCCCTGTCCTTCTAGCTACCAATCCAATTCCTCAATCAATTCCCAAAACGAGCCACCTCCACGAGTCTTCTGCCTCGGGACACGTGGAGACTTCTCTCGGGTCTAGCACATTTATTTCTGAATTTTTCTTCTTCATTTGATTATAAATATGTGAATTCTAATTTTGCCCTTGGGCCCACAATATAGAAAAGGACTTGAAGGTGAACTAAAGACAAAGAAGACTAAATGGAGATTTGGGGAGCTCAAATTAACTTTTACCACACGGTAGAGTTTTTTTAGATTGTTTTTTGTTTGGTTTGTCTATACTTTCAAGTGATCCTCAACAATAATTAAAAAATAACATTATTAATTTACTATTCATTTTAAAGAAGTTAAATAAAAATACAAATAAATAATTAAGGCCACTAACTTTCTACAAAATAAAATTAAAATTACACAACATATGTGACTTTGATTATCTCTCTCAAGTTATCAAAAAATTATTTACTAATTAATTCTTTTCTATGTATCAAAAAATAATAATCTATACTAGCTATAAAAAAATTCAAAAATTAAAGGTATGCTTCAAATCCATGTCTAAATCCGGCGGAGAAATGGAAGAGACAGTCAATAAGTCTAGAACCTTTTGACCGATAAATGTAGCATGCATGCATACTACTAGTTAAATTTTCTTTTCTTCTGTTATAATCTTACTTATTATCCTTTTTTTCATGTCATAGTAAATCTAGAAGATAAGTACATTTCTCATGTCAGATTTCCCTGCCGTGCACTTCTTTGAAAAATAACAATGTTCATATTTATCCAAGTAGATTTTTTCTGATTGTTTCCTATCTATATTTGATTTTTTATATCCAACCCATATAAATCTGGTGTACTTGGTTTTCATTAATATATTTTTTTGCCCATAAAAATAAATAAAATTTAATCTACCATATCTTGTTCGGTAAGTTGCCTTGGGGGTTTAAAATAATTTTTAGGCGGGCGCATTTAAGGCTGTAAAATAAAAAACAGTTTGATTTCGATTTGTATTCGTTAGACTAAAAGTTCGATTCGAACTCGACTTGAAATATAAATGATTCAAATATGAACAAATTTTAAATTTCGATAAACTATTCGAACCTCCTCAAATTATAATTTTCTATTGATACTCGAATCATATTCTTTTAAAAAGTTCAAACTGCTCGGGTTTGATTCGAGATCGTGCTCTACTCGGTAGTTAAACAAGCCTCAATTAAATCTTATTTTATACTCGATAAATTTTGTAAACTAAATTTGAACAAAACAATACTCAACTTGACTCGACATACTCATTTACACCCTTATATGCATTTGTGTTGGTGACATTATATCGTACTTTTTCCCTTCCAAAAATGAGAGTCCCTCGTTGGATGTGTATGAATTGCTTACTGCAAGTTGATTTGCTGATCTAGTATGTATTAGAGTAAGCCAACAGATACATTTGTATTAGCTAGTACTACTAGTCAAATCCAGTTTGGTTCTAGAAAATTAAAGCAGATGATCAAGATTAATCTTACGTGTGACCATCGTAATTAACAAAATCCATTTTTCACTCATACATTGGCGTGAGAAAACTAAATTAGAATTTAAATATGTTGACAAAAGCCTACACACAATTATTTTTTTGGCTTGTTTCATCCAAATTCCTATTATTTTCAATCATTTTACGTAAGGTTTAATGATTTTGATTGTGCTAAAAAAATAAGGAAATTTTATGGCTTTTTAAACATTTCAATAATAAATTTTAACACATTATGTGCTTTCATTTTCGCTTAATCAATCAAGACTTGGCCTTACACATACACATGTACATATATATATATATATATATATATATATATATATATATATATATATATAATATAATATAATTTTGATTTAGTTGTGAGTTATAAAATATGATTATGGTTTTCCTTAACAACTAAAACCATTTAACATGTTTTTAGTATGGGTTGATTTGAAGAATTGATGTTTCTAGTTAATTTAGATTGACTCACTTATTTGTAAATCAAATTGTCAGTCTATATATATGTTGGTCAAGGTCCTCACTCCATTAAATGCTCCACCCATTGAATTATGCCTAGGCCCTTTCTTGACTCTCTCTCCATTAATTGGTTCCAACCGGCTATAAAAAGGAAGCAGCACCAACACATAACAACACACCAAAAACAACTCTCTCAAGTCTCATCCGAGATCAATCCAAGAGTTGGAAGAAATAGAGAGTGAGAGAAAGAAGTTTTTATGAAGTTTTAGAAAAATAGGGAGAGAAAGAAAGTTCAAATAAAATGGTATTTTATTTGGGTTTCATCAAATAGTTATTGTGATGAAATAATTTGGGTTTGTACTCAAATTAAGATTTTTGTATTCTCTCATATTATTCTAGTGAATTATTCGGAGTTTGTCCCGTGGTTTTTACCTCTTAGTTTTAGAGGGTTTTCACGTAAAATTTTGGTGTCTCGTGGTTGGATATTTTTCTACTTATTATTTCCTGCAGTGGTTGTTATTTTGGTGGAACTGCAAATTTAATCTGTTTGGCATGTGGTGATATTTTATCCGTCTAATTTATCAAAGACAACAGTATTTGGGAGGTGATTTTTTCCCAATAACTGGTATCAGAGCTAAGGTTATTTGCTCGGTTGTTTTTAATAAATTTTATGGAGGAATCAGTCGGAGCCATGATTAAATTGACCTCTTCAAATTTTTCTATCTGGAAGCCCAGAATGGAGGATATCCTTTATTGCAAGGATTTGTATGATCCGTTGGAGCTCAAGGGAAAGAAGCCCGCGGATAAGTCTGAGGCTGATTGGAATAAAATGAATAAAAGACTATTGGTCACATCCGGCAGTGGATTGATCAAAGTGTGTTCCACCATGTTTCGTAGGAAACGGATGCTCACACTCTATGGACAACACTAGAGTCTATGTACGAGAAGAAGAATGCACAAAATAAAACTTTTGTCATTCGGAAAATTGTGAATCTAAAGTACAAGGAGGCCGGGGCGGTGTGCCGGAGCATATGAGTGAGTTTCAAGGTTTGGTGAACCAATTTATCCACCATGAAGTTGAATCTTGATGATGAGATTGAGCTCTTTTGCTTCTCGATTCGTTACAAACAATTTAGGAGACATTGGTTGTATCTCTAAGCAATTCAGCTCCAGAAGGAAAAATGACTATGCAGATGGTCAAGGACAGTCTTCATAATGAGGAGACAAGACGAAAGGAGCAATGTGTGAATTCTGAGACACGAACATAAGTTTTCATTCTTGTGAGTAGTAAGCGAAAACAGAGAGAAGAGCTCTTCTGAAGATGACAAATTCAGGAGAAGGTTGAGAGGAAAAGAGATAATTTGTTTTCACTGCCAGAGATCGGGTCATATAAGGCGAGAGTGCAGATTTTTAAAGAAGGAACAGTCTAAGAAAAAAGATGAGGATAAGGACTCAATCGTGTATCTATCCGACGTTGATGTAGCCCTTGTTAGTAATGGTAAACCCAAGTGTCAAGTTAATGAATGGGTTATTGATTCGGGTGCTTCGTTCCATGCTACTTCGCGTGGTGAAATCTTCACATCCTACACTAGTGGTGATTTTGGCTATGTACGGATGGGAAATGGTAGTGCATCCAAGGTTATCGGCATTGGAGATATTTTTCTGAAGACTAACAATGGTGGCATATTGATGCTTAGAGAAGTCAGACATGTTCCGGATATCCGTCTTAATTTGATATCTACTGGTAAGCTTGATGAGAATGGTTATAGCATTTCCTTTGGTGAAGGTCAGTGGAAGCTCACTAAAGGGTCTCTAGTAGTGACTAAAGGAAAGAAGGTAGGCGCTTTTTACACAATGCAATCGCGTGTGGAAGGTGTTAAAGATGGGGGAGTTAGGCGGAAAAAGATGTGGTACAAAACCATGCAAGATGGAAGAAAAGCCTTGCATGAGAACCACGAGAAGAAAGCTCTTCACTTGAAATGGGTACCAAAAGTGAAGAAAGAAAGTGATAGCTCGCAGCCAAGATACAAAGCGGATGTGAAAGAATTTGACAAGCAAAAATTTGTCAAGTTTGAGTTAGATCCTCCCATCAAGAAGAGCCATGCCGATGAGATAAAGTCGGACGTAAAGAAAGTTAAAAATTCCAAGAAGCTTGAGTTGATTCAAGGCTTCGTTGGGATTAACTCCAAGTGAGGAGTTGTGGTTTCGGGGTCTTGGAAGGTTAACCCAAGTTTGAAAGAGTGTGTGACGCCCCAAAATTAGGTATCGTCACCCATCTTGGGTCGCCACTTACATGGTACAATTCAAATACAACTTACTAATATAACGATGCCGTGGTATAATCGACATCAAGCTGTGAGTTTGAATACAAATATTGTCTACTAGATATTATACAAACTCAAAAAGAGTCCTCATTACAACTATTATCACACTATTTCACGAATAGTGAGGGACTACTAATGCTATCCTCCGGACCATTACTTGCCGTTCCCAGACTCGTCCCGACTATGTTCTCATTTCTCAAGAGAATAAAGTGAAAAGAAAAGGTGAGCTCGACTAGCCCAAGAAGAAATATTATGACTAAGATAATGCGAATAAATTATCATTAGCCTTCAGCATGTGATGTTAAAGCGATAAAATACAATGACAAACCGCGGTTTTTAAGCTAACAGAATAAGCAATCCATTAAAAGAGTCAAGTAGAGAATAAAGTCAACTATCTTTTGGTTTTAAAGGTTTTCATCAATTTTATCATTGAGACTCAAACAATAATAAACCACCACATCTAATCATCCCTGTATACTACTGGCCAAGGATTTTCATCAAATTATCAATGGTCATGACTATATATCAATCACCCCAGTCATAATCATACCAAAAATTATCCATCACTTTGCATTACAAAGCCATCGAGGACTTTTGTCACATCATTTATATCAAGTCGTGATTATCTTAGAATGATCCCTAGTCATAATCATACTAAGTTCATCTATGCACGTAAGTTTTCAAAGATAACATAATATAACATGAGGATGATGACAATGACATAATAATTCAATAAAACAAGTTCAAGAATTATTTAATCCATGAATTATTAACGTCCCAATTATACAATCTTTGTTTCGTAGAGTTAAATTCAAGAATGATCGGAAGAATATTTCCATGAAAGATCTTTGGATGAAACGCAAATATCAAGGATATTCTACTAATTTCATGGAGTATAAGTCAAAGTTTTAACTTTTGGGTATAATAAAGAATGGAATAACAAAAGAAATCACCACGCATGCGATTACTTATGCAGACGAGTTATTCAGCGAGAATAATAATAACGGAACCGAAGTCGGGTGAAAAGGATGTTCCAACAGAATAATAAAGATGGAACCGGATCCGGTGTAAAACCTACGAATAGGATATTCAACAGAATGATAAAAAGGCGGAACGGTCCGGTGTAAAACACATACGCATGCAGGATGTTCCAAGCGAGAATAATAAAAGGCGGAACAGTGCGGTGTTGAGCATGGATGTTCCAGCGTAATAATAGAAGAATGTCACCAAGTATAGGGTAAGCGCGTATACGTTATTCAACGAAGAATAATAAGCAATGGAATAACATAAAGATTTCACCAAGTATAGGGTATCGCGTGTACTGAGTTATGTATAGGGTATGCCACTTTTACAAAAAGTTATTCAAATGTAATAATAATGAATGGAATAATGAAGTTCTCTCAAGAAGAAAAGAATAACACCCTTACTGTAAAAGAACCGAATATAGAAGTAGTGAAGTGAGAATCTCTTCTTTCTTTCTATAATTTTCTCTATAGCTTCTCTCTATAATTTCTCTCTGCAGTTTCAATGAATTCGTAAGAAAATAATGAAGGAATGAGTTTCTATTTATAGGAAAATGGAATGCATAAGTAACTAATCCATGAGCGGTCCAGTTGATTTACTTTAATCTGACGGTCCATATTTAAAGAAAATCTTTTAAATAAAATATAATATATTCTATTTATATAAAACATTTTACTATGCAAACACTATACAATACTATATACAAAACACTATGCAAAACTGCAACACTATGCATAATAAAATATAATATATTCTATTTATAGAATAACTTTAATAAAGTATTCTATTTTATATAAAAAGATGTTTACATTTTATTACGTTAATAATCTGAATAAAACAAAACGTCATTATCATTTATAATAATTCAGGGTAATAATGGAATCAAACCTGGTGACTTCTCACATAAGCATCAATAATCAATACCGGTAATGCTACTTATGCAACCACATCGCGTACTTCGTATTTTTACTACCGAGTAGTTCAACAAGAACTACACGGTAAAACTTCCACCGTTATTTCAATAAAATATTTTTGTGCCGCTTTTTGATCAAATAATAATTACACATTATAGGGATTGAATATTCCTGCTAAATAGAATGCAATCGAATATAATATAACCACTTGCATACTTTGCAAAATTTATTAATACTACCCACAACTATAATATTATCTCAAATTACCATAATATAAAAAATTTATTTTGACAAAATTTAAATCTTTATTAATAAAATCTGGGGTCTCACAAACGAGTCTACTTTGGGGTATTTGTTTACTTTTGCAGGGGGAGCCGTGTTATAGCAGTCCAAGTTGCAGAAGTGTGTTGCTTTGTCTATTACTGAGTTGACAACAAAATGTTGTGGTTTCTTCAAGAGTTGAATTTGACACAGGAATCGACTCCAAGTGATGGAGTCATGGTGAACATATCCTTTAATGGGTTCGGAGGGGGAGATTGTTGGTCAAGGTCCTCACTCCATTTAATGCTCCGCCCATTGAATTATGCCTAGGCCCTTTCTTGACTCTCTCTCCATTAATTGGTTCCAACCGGCTATAAAAAGGAAGCAGCACCAACACAAAACAACACACCAAAAACAACTCTCTCAGGTCTCATCCGAGAGCAATCCAAGAGTTGGAAGAAATAGAGAGTGAGAGAAAGAAGCTTTTATGAAGCTTTAAAAAAATAGGGAGAGAAAGATAGTTCAAATAAAAGGGTGTTTTATTTAGGTTCCATCACATAGTTATTGTGATGAAGTAATTTGGGTTTGTACTCAAATTAAGATATCTTTGTATTCTCTCATATTATTCTAGTGAATTATTCGGAGTTTGTCCCGTGGTTTTTACCTCTTAGTTTTAGAGGGTTTTCCACGTAAAATCTTGGTGTCTCGTGGTTGGATATTTTTCTACTTATTATTTTCTGCAGTGGTTGTTATTTTGGTGGAACTGCAAATTTAATCTGTTTGGCATGTGGTGATATTTTATCCGTCTAATTTATCAAAGACAACAGTATTTGGGAGGTGATTTTTTCCCAACAATATATATATATATGGGTTCCATCCACAGCAATCGATTGCTGTGGAGCAACCCTTTTTTGGCATGTTGAAATTTCAGCTGGAGCAAAAAAAAAATCAACAGGCCAAAAAGCGTTGCCCACAGCAACCGATTTTTTATAGCGACGGTTCACCCGTTGCTATAGTTATTCTTGTCTATGGCGACAGTTTAGCCCAAAAAAGCAGTCGTCATAAGCGACTGTGTACTACACAACTATGTGTGTGTGTATATATATATATATATATATATATAATTCTATATATTATTATATAAATTACTTCCTTCGTTCCTTAATATAAGTCGTTTTAGGGTTGTACACAAGTATTAAGATAATGATTGTATAGCATTAACTATAATATCAATTGTCTGTATTGCCCTTGTATTGGAAGAAGAGATTGTTATTTATTGGACAAAATATAGTGAGAGAACCAAAGTTACATTTAATACTTGGGGTAATATTGAAAACTAAACAATTAATGTTTACCTGAAATTCTCAAACGACTTATATTAAGGAACAAAAATATTTCTCTGAAAAACTTATATTAAGAAACGAATGGAGTATTAATTTGGACGAATTTCGGTTGGCTCGGGTTTCATGAGTTTATAAAAATATACTCCCTCCGTCCCATAGTTATAGGTTGATTTTTCATTTTGAGATGTCCCAATATATAGGCTACTTATTATTTATAAAATATAGTTGGTTCATTATTTTACTTTTATGCCCTTATAATAAATATTCAACCATTACTCTTTTTTTGAATAAACAACATTCAATGTCATTATTTTTATCAGCACATTTAATATTGTTGTATTCTCTTTGATTTAAGTTCTATGGTTATGGACTTTAATGGTTAATATACGTCAATCAATGAAGTTGAGAGTTTCATCCACAGCAATTGGTTGTCGTGGAGCAACCCTTTTTGGCCTGTTGAAATTTCAGCTAGAACAAAAAAAAATCTACAGGCCAAAAAAGGGTTGCCCACAGCAACCGATTTTTTATAGCGACGGTTCACCCGTTGCTATAGTTATTCTTGTCTATGGCGACAGTTTAGCCCAAAAAAGCAGTCGTCATAAGCGATTGTGTATTACACAACTATGTGTGTATATATATATATATATATATATATAATTCTATATATTATTATATAAATTACTTCCTCCGTTCCTTAATATAGGTCATTTTAGGGTTGTGCACAAGTATTAAGATAATGATTGTATAGCATTAACTATAATATCAATTGTTTGTATTGCCCTTGTATTGGAAGAAAAGATTGTTATTTATTGGATAAAATATAGTGAGAGAACCAAAGTTACATTTAATACTTGGGGTAATATTGGAAACTAAACAATTAATATTTACCTAAAATTCTCAAACAACTTATATTAAGGAACACAAATATTTCTCTAAAAAACTTATATTAAGAAACGGATGGAGTATTAATTTGGACGGATTTCGGTTGGCTGGGGTTTCATGAGTTTATAAAAATATACTCCGTCCGTCCCATAGTTATAGGTTGATTTTCCATTTTGAGATGTCCCAATATATAGGTTACTTACTATTTATAAAATTTAGTTGATTCATTATTTTACTTTTATGCCCTTATAATAAATATTCAACCATTACTCTTTTTTTGAATAAACAACATTCAATGTCATTATTTTTATCAGCACATTTAATATTGTTGTATTCTCTTTGATTTAAGTTCTATGGTTATGGACTTTAATGGTTAGTAGACGTCAATCAATGAAGTTGAGAGTTCCATCCATGATGATCGGTTCTTTGTGGGAGCAACCCCACAGCTGTTGAAATTTCAGCTGGAGGAAAAAAAAATTCAACAGGCCAAAACAGGGTTGCCCACAGCAACCGATTCTTTATAGCGACGATTTTTTTGGGCTATATGACGGTTCACCGTTCTTTATAGTTATTCTTGTCTGTATGACAGTTTAGCCCTAAAAAGCGATTAAATCATGGCGGCCCATGTCTACTACACAACTATGTGTGTGTGTGTGTGTATATATATATTTATAATTCTATATATTATTATATATATTACTTCATCCGTTCCTTAATATATGTCGTTTTAGGGTTGTGCACAAGTATTAAGATAATGATTGTATAGCATTAACTATAATATCAATTGTCTATATATATTGCCCTTGTATTGGAAGAAGAAATTGTTATTTATTGGACAAAATGTAAGACCCCAACTTTTATAAATAAAGATTAAATTTTCTCGAAATATTAATGAGTGAGTTTTATACTCATAATTGAGTGCGTTTGAACTTAATCTGTTGGATGTTTTTAAGTGTTTATGTCTATTCATGCATGATTTTGTGTTGTTTTGTAGGAATTGGGACAAAAGTTACTTGGATCGACGTTAGGGGTGGCTAGATACGCGTTTTCGGCTTGCCATTTACACATCAGTCACTTCATAGCCAATTTTTGTATTGATTGGGATCTTATTTCAATAAACTTAAAGAATGAAAGTTTTAGATCTACGTCTCCTCTTTCCGGAACATCTTGAATCAACGAAATCGGAGTTCGGACGAAGAAGTTATGGCTATTTTTCCAAAGGACGTCAGAGTAGAAAATATCCAAAAAAAGGGCCCAAACAAGGCTTATTTCAGCGGTGGCCAGGGGAGCTAGAGGGAGAATCAGAATCGTCAATTTAGGCAAATATGGGAGAAAAGGAAAGAGGTTGGGCAAGCTTGGACGCGTTTTGGGGCGAATTTTGACACTTTTTTGACTCCAAATAGGATTAGGTTTGTTCCGAAGCTAAAAATTGAACTTGTAACCTATAAATACATGATGTAAGGCATAAAATAAAGGGAGATTACATAGATTAGATTAGAGATACACTCCATTAGATTAGACATTAACCCTAGTTCTTAATTAGCCATTGGAGATTGAAGCAACTTGGAGAACAATGAAGATCAAGAGCAAGCAAAAAGAGAGGAGCATCGACGGTCGACAATGATTCTATTCTCTTCTCTTATCATACTTTTATCTTTTAATGTCTATTCAGTTGTGGATTCTTGGTTTCCATTCATTAATTATGAACTAACTCTTTTATTAAGATTTCAATTGAACCTTTTATGTCTATAAATTAGTTATTTGATTTATTCCAATTATTTATGTCAAAGTGAATTGTTTATCTTATCTTGAGCTTATTGATTAATTATCTGATCAGTAATTACCTTGTTACTCTAGAAGGAATTAAAAGAGGAATTCTAGGGTTAGAACTGGGCATGATAACATGTGACTTAGTTATTTGCATGGTGAATAATTAGGTTTGTGAATTGAATGGAAATATCTGTTCACCGCATGTAACACATAAGGAATTGGAATTGAAGAAGTTTAATTTAATTGTTTTGCATAGGAATATAGCAAGATTAATCTGGATTAAATAGAAGTCAATTGATCACTTGGAAAATGACTTTTGGCATTTGAGAATTTCTGTTAACAATTCAGTAGGCATAATAATTGGGATAATTGGATAATTAATTTATAGTTCATAATTGGGGATATTGAAGTCTTAATCTTTATTTATTTGAATTCAGTCATAAAGCAATTCAGTTTAATTAGTTAATTTAGTTTTCTTAATTAGAAAAATCACGATTTGAGATTGTTTAAATAAAATTAGTTTGGTTAAGAATTAGTACTTGGTGATTTTTATTAAATAATTCCTCATGGGAATGATACTCTACTTTCACTTTATTACTTGTTGATTGTGTATATTTGCACGTATTCATTGATTGCGAAATCGACCAACAAATATATTATTGAATATTATGGTGTGGATTTGGTATAATGTTATAGTTGTGGGTTATATTTACAAATTTTGCAAAGTAAACAAGTGGCTATATAATATTCGATTGGTCGAGGAATATTTGTTTTAACAGGGAATATTCATGCGACGGCATAATCATTGGTGGACCCCACAACGGAAGTATTATCGTAGTTAGAAAACGACAAAATTATCTTTTTATAAAAATAACGGCGAAAGTGTTACCGTTAAAACCGTTGAACTACCCGGTAGTAAAAAAATGCGATGTCTGGCGTGGTTGCATAGTAGCAAACGATATTGATTATTGATGCTTACGTGAGAAGTCACTTAGTTATACTCAATTATTGATACAATAATTGCTGCATCATATCTCTTATATTATTGATTCAATTATTGTCACAGTATCATCTGCATAATATTTATTATTATTAAATCAATAATTGAGACGACAAAGTTATTCATATTATTATTTGCAATATTGACAATGTCTAGAAGTTACATCGAGGTGAGGTTTAGTCACCTAATCAATTGGCGCCATGATAAAGAGAAATCCTTATCGGAAAGCCCCCTCTTTCCTGGGAACGGCCTGGTTGTTAAATATTGTGAGTTATAATATTAATGATGAATAAGTTTGTGTTGATTAAAGATGAAATTGATAGTTCCATTGTGTTGGGATTATTAGTGTTAGTGAAAATCGACATTTATTTCGATAATAATTGATGTCTGGAGGTTATATTGACCAATCGGGTAATTAATCGGATAAATGAGCAATTAATTGCTATTATTTTACAAGCTTATAACTATTTGTTCACATGTGTGTACTATTGATTCACATTCATGTACTATTAGGGGAGGTGGTGCAAGATTGATAATACTTGCATGACTAAATTAAAAATGGAGGTATAGATGAATGTACTATACTGTAATTAATTTTTTCACATGATTATACTATTAAGTCACATGAATGAACTATTAATTTACATTATTTACTATTTGGAGAGGTGGTGCAAGTTTGATAATACTTGCGGGACTAAATTAAAAATGAAGAAAAAGAGGAAGGTATTATACTGTAATATTTTGAGCCCCAAAACGTGCAATTATCGAAACTATATTTTCCTATAAATAGAAGCTCATTCTTCTTTCATTCTCACCAATTCACTAAGTCTCACAAGAGCAATTATTATAGAGAGAAATTATAGAGAGAAAGAAGAAGAGAAGTCTTCTACATCACTATTCCAGTATCCAGTTTCTTCTAAAGTAAGGCGTATTATTCCTTCGTATTCATGAAGAGAGTTATTTTCTTTCAATACTGGTAAGGGTTGTTATTCCATTCTTTATTATTCTGTTGGAATAATAATATACACATCAATCACCGCATACACGTGGTGAAATTCTTCTTTTATTCCATTCTTTATTATTCTCGTTAGAATAACACATGCATGCGATCTATCGCATGCACGGTGAATCTGTTGTTATTCCATTCTTTATTATTTCATTGGAATATCCTATCTCGTATGGATTAAGCATGACTGGTTTCATTCTTTATTATTACATTGGAATATCCTATCATGCGGTTCTTACGCATGACACAGTTCCATTCTTTATCATTCTGTTGAATAACTCGCTCATGCGGATTATGCATCGCCTGGTGAATTCTTACATTATTTCATTCTTTATTATTACATTGGAATAACTCTCATGAAGATTACCGCATACATGGTGAATGATCCTTCGTATTCATTCCTTATTAAATTATGGAAATGATGCGTCTACGTGGATTCTGCATAGCAATGCGAGCAAAAATCCATTTGTAGCTTCATATATTCTATTATACTCGGTTGGTTAAAGTTTTGGTTCTATACTCCATAAAATTAGTAGAATATCACGGATATTTGCGCTTCATCCAAAGATCTTTTCATGGAAATATTCTTCCGAGCATTCTTGAATTTTACTCCACAAAACAAAGATATGTCGACAATTTGGGACGTTATTGATTACGGATAAATTAAATTAAAATCTTTACAAATTTATCCTTGAATTTGTTTTATTTAATTCTTATATCATTGTCATCATCCTCATGTTTATAATATGTTGAAAGTCATCATGTATTCGTAGTGCATAGATGGACTTGGCATGATTATGACCAGAGGATTATTTGCATATAATCATGACCGTAATGTTACAAATGATGTTGTAAAAGTCCTCATTCGTCGTAGTAGTGCATTGATGGAATGATGGTTGACATGATCATGACCATTGATGAATACACGAATATCATCGCCCGCGTAGTGCATGAATAATTTGTGGTCGTGATACTAATGAATATCCTTGGTCGAGAAAGTGCGGGGATGATGTGGTTTATTTATTGTGAGTCTCGTGATAAAAGTGATGAAAAATCTTTTAAATCATAGAAGATAGTAGATTGTATTCTCTACTTAACTCTTCTAATGGATTGCTTGTTCATTGCAGCTAAACTTGATGTTTGTTATATTTTATCGCTTTAACATTTGTTCAAGGCTAACGATAAATTATTCTCGCATTATCTTAGTCATAATATTTCTTACTAAGCTAGTTGAGCTCACCCTTTCTTTCACCGTTATCTTCGAGAAAATGAGAACGCGTTAGGGACTAGCTCGGAGGAGAAAGTGGAGTGTACCTCGGATGATAGCATTGGTAGTCCTCACTATTACATTAAATAGTGTGACAAAAAATGTAATGAGGACTCCATTGAGTGTGGATATATCTAGATGACAATATTCTTATTAAAACTCTTAAATTATGTTTTGTCGTATTTTACACGACTGTTGTATAATTAAGTTGTATTTGAATTTTGTACCATGTATTTGGCGACCCAAGATGGGTGATGTATACCTGTTTTGGGGGCGTCACACAAAATATAGTGAGAGAACCAAAGTTACATTTAATACTTGGGGTAATATTGAAAACTAAACAATTAATGTTTACTTGAAATTCTCAAACGACTTATATTAAGGAACAAAAATATTTCTCTAAAACAACTTATATTAAGAAACGGAGGGAGTATTAATTTGGATGGATTTCGGTTGGCTCGGGTTTCATGAGTTTATAAAAATATACTCCCTCCGTCCCATAGTTATAGGTTGATTTTTTATTTTGAGATGTCCCAATATATAGGCTACTTACTATTTATAAAATTTAGTTGGTTCATTGTTTTACTTTTATGCCCTTATAATAAATATTCAACCATTACTCTTTTTTTGAATAAACAACATTCAATGTCATTATTTTTATCAGCACATTTAATGTTGTTGTATTCTCTTTGATTTAAGTTCTATGGTTATGGACTTTAATGGTTAGTATACGTCAATCAATGAAGTTGAGAGTTTCATCCACAGCAATCGGTTGCTGTGGAGCAACCCTTTTTGGCCTTATAATAAATATTCAACCATTACTCTTTTTTTGAATAAACAACATTCAATGTCATTATTTTTATCAGCATATTTAATGTTGTTGTATTCTCTTTGATTTAAGTTATATGGTTATGGACTTTAATGGTTAGTATACGTCAATCAATGAAGTTGAGAGTTTCATCCACAGCAATTGGTTGCTATGGAGCAACTCTTTTTGGCCTGTTGAAATTTCAGCTGGAGCAAAAAAAAAAATTCAACAGGCCAAAAAAGGGTTGCCCACAGCAACCGATTTTTTATAGCGACGGTTTTTTTGGGCTATAGCGACGATTCACCCATTGCTATAGTTATTCTTGTCTATGGCAACAGTTTAGCCCAAAAATACAGTCATCATAAGCGACTGTGTACTACACATTTATGTGTGTGTGTGTATATATATATATATATAATTCTATATATTATTATATATATTAATTCCTTCGTTCCTTAATATAGGTCGTTTTAGGGTTGTGCACAAGTATTAAGATAATGATTGTATAGCATTAACTATAATATCAATTGTCTATATTGCCCTTGTATTGGAAGAAAAGATTGTTATTTATTGGACAAAATATAATGAGAGAACCAAAGGTATATTTAATACTTGGGGTAATATTGAAAACTAAACAATTAATGTTTACTTGAAATTCTCAAACGATTTATATTAAGGAACAAAAATATTTCTCTAAAACAACTTATATTAAGAAACGGATGGAGTATTAATTTGGACGGATTTCGGTTGGCTCGGGTTACATGAGTTTATAAAAATATACTCCCTCCGTCTCATAGTTATAGGTTGATTTTCTATTTTGAGATGTCCCAATATATAAGTTACTTACTATTTATAAAATTTAATTGGTTCATTGTTTTACTTTTATGCATTTATAATAAATATTCAACCATTATCCTTATTCAAGTATTGATTTAGACGGACTATATATAGAGATTAGGCAAGTTTTTTAAAATATTAAAAAAACTCTTACCCAAGTATCATAAATAGGCTTATCTGTGAGTTGTCTTAACCCAAATTGCACCCTTAATTCGACTACTCCAAACATAAATCTCTCTTAGGTGGTATTTGATAAAAATTGAATGAATTTGAATTTGAATTTGAATCTGAATCAATTTAAATGAGTTGAATTTGAATGAAAAAAATTATTTGATAATTGACATGTCTGAAACATTTGAATAACATATTTTTATTATTTTACTCCTCTAAAAAAATTTAAAATTATTGTAAATTTATTTAATATTACTTAATATATAATAGTCAATATTTAAAAAAAAAATCATTCATTCATTCAACCAGAAAAATGGGACTTAATCATTCTACCCAAATCGTATAAGTGGCTGATCAATTTAACCATTTAAACGATTTTTATTAAAAACAAACGCATTGAATAGATAAATTGGTGCCATAACAATCTTAATGGTTAAGAAAAAAAAATAAAATTAAATACTATTAAATGAAGTGAGATATTACTATTAAATCATATATTGACATACATGTGAGGGATATGTTCTCAAATGAAATTGAATCATATTATGTACAAACTAACAATTATAATTTAATTTTGATAATTTTCATATGCGACAAAGGACGCCTAAACAAAATTTAATTTGTAGTAGGCAAACCATAGTTAATACTATACTTCTGAATAATATATATTTTCTAATTTTTTTAATAAGAACTCTGAAATCAAGCCATTGTAAATGTTCGATACATATAACAAAATAAATTTTTATAAAAATTGATATTTTCACATAATTTTTTAATATTTTTATATAAAAATTGTCGCTATAGATATATAGCGACGGTAAAAATTGTCGTTGTCGCTATAGGATCTATAACGACGATTTTTATATAAATTATCAAAACGTCATGTAAAAATATCAATTTTTATTTTCATTAATATTGACTTACGATTAAACATCCTAAATCTGTTTAAATATTCTCTCATCATATCTTTCTATCCAAGAAAAATCTACCATAAATGCAAGTGAAACTGCATATCATTTATGTATTTTACAAGAAAAATAACTTCAGCATAATTATTAACTTTTGAAAATAAATTAACCTAGCTACTACATATAATGTTTACAATTTAAAAGTTATTTTAGATCATTTAAAAATAATTTTGTCTTAAAGTTGAGATGGAAACCTTATAAACACTTGATTAAATACAATAAATAAGCACTTTTATCTAGGAAAATAAATCATAATTCCAAAAGAAAATAGTTGGATTCTCAAACTCATTGATTGAAGTATACTTATTGGAAACTTATATTTGCACTTGAAAAAAATAAATCCAAGTTATCATGAAATTAATTTTATGATAAGTTAATTAGGGTCTTTAACACTAATATACAACAATTAAAAAGTCTTTACAAAAACAATACATACACAAAATAATTACAAAAATAACGCAATTCACATTAATAAAGAAACCTAAAATCAAGGAGAAATAACTGTCATAATTAATAATTCAAATATCTGAAATCTAACAACAAAAACAAATTCAAATTCAAAATAATAATTCAAATTCAAATATTCAAATTTAATATCATTTCCAATCTGAAACAATGGAAACTTGTAATTTATCTGCTTCTGCAAAGTGATTAATCATTCCACCTTCTATCTCACTCTCGCTTCGTGAATCATCCCAATCAAAGTGTTTCTTGATGGCATCCATCATGCCTGAAACATCTTGAAGAAAAAAGTAATGGTTCATAATCCATTCCAAAGTAGAAGTTAATTCTTCGGTAAAATTTTCAAGACCTGCTTTTCCATTTAATACGCCATTACAGATTTGAAAAAAATACTCAAATTCAGAGAATTTATTCATATTCGAAAATTTCAATTTCAATTTCATGTCCAAAAGAAAATAAGAACACTGCATAGAAAAGAAAGAGATAAGAGAGTGATGTGTAATGTAATGTTGATAACCAAACCATCGTACAAAGGTAACCAAACTTTTATACCAAGGTAACCAAACCTTTATTCCAAGGTAACCAATCTACTTCCACACCTGCAGTATAAATTGGTTACCTTGGTTTGAAAGTTTGGCAACTAACTGCATGAAGGTTTGGCTACCAACTGCATCACATTCAAAATAAATTGGTAACTTAATAAAATTGAATTGGTTACCTTGATATAAAGGTTTGACTACCCACTGCATGAAGGTTTGACTACCAACTGCATCACATTCAAAATAAATTGATAACCTAATAACACTGAATTGGTTACCTTAGTATGAATGTTTGGCTACCAACTGCAGTATGAAAAAACTGCAGGTGTGGATGTGAATTGGTTACTTTGGTATGAAAGTTTTGTTACCATGGTATGAAGGTTTGGTTACCTTGGTGTGAAGGTTTGGTTACCAACTGCACTATGAAAAAACTGAAGATGTGGAGGTGGATTGGTTACCTTAGTATGACGGTTTGGTTACCTTGGTATGAAGGTTTGGTTACCAACTGCACTATAAAAAAATGCAGGTGTGGAGGTGGATTGGTAACCTTGGTATGAATGTTTGGTTACCAATCTCTTCTACCAGTTGCTGATTTTGGATCAAATCCAATAATCAAGGTAAATCATCTAGGTCGTCTAAATTTTGGATAAATCCTACCGTCCATGTAGTTCCGGAGTTACGGGACAAAGATAACACTGCTCGAGTAGAGTTGTGTGCTTGTGCCTTGTATTACTGGCTACTAGCAGCTACTACTAATGATATTCAGACAACACATTTTCCAATCACTCATTTTCTCAATTTGATTCTCTCTCTTTGTTTCTCTTTGCCGGCGAAATTCGAAAGACACTAAAACCATTTAAAAAACAATGCAAAGAAAGATAAGATGCTAATGACGTTTTCTCTCTTCTCTTACCCCCAAACTTTCTCTATTTACAATAAACACTTTCTCTCCTTAAAAACTAATAATCCGCCTCATCACTTGAATAAACAGCAGCTCCTTCCCTCTACAAACTCCTCAACGTATTTAGGGTTCAATCCTTTGAGGTAAGTTTGACTGAATTCCCAGTGAAATTTGGAGATAAAAGGTTTACACGAGTAGAAAATTTCTTTTTTTTTATACAAGTTTCTGTATGTGGTTTTGCATGGTAGGTTCAATTTAATATAGAGGAGTGATGAATATAAATAAGCAGCGAGGATTTGGCGCTGTTTGTTACTCAGAGTAAGTCCCCACTCTTTTAGACAAGACTCAACCATTTCCCCAATGTCCTTCCCCTTATGACTTGTGATGGTTCGAAAATTTAAGATTTTCTTATGCAATTTCCAATTTTCATCAATAAAATGGGAAGAATAACACATATATAATACAAGCGTTGATTGAAAGTCCAAGAATCATGAGTGAGGCAAACACGTTCACAATTTTTTTCTAAGGAATGTTTTCAAACAAATTTTCATTATCATACAAACGAATGCGGTCTCTAGTAAATGTAAAGCGTGAAGGCAATGAAACCTAGGACATGCAAACTTGCATAAGTTGTTTAAAACCATCTTTCTCAACATGTTTGAAAGGAAGCTCATCTACAATAAGATGGTAAATGCTTGGCGCCCTAACAACTTCTTGGTCAAACCTCCAAGTGGTGAGTGTACCCTAACATGCCCCTCTCTCCCCCTCACCCTCTTTAATTCCTACAAGTTGGGGTTGAGCTTTATCCATGTTCATGGGATTTTTTTTACAAGTTCTAAAGTGATTTCTTAAAGCAGTAGTACCATTTGAAGATGAATCGTTGACTAATTCTTTTCCACAATAAGTACACTTACCTTTGATGACATTACCATCATTATCTTTAATTGGAATGAAGTGCCCCTCAGTCCACACCTTGGATCTAGGTGCCATCCTCTTTCTTTGCAGCTTTACATTTTCTGACTGTCCCGTACTTTTTGTAGTTGTGGTTATGGGGGTGGGGGTGGGGGTGGGAACACTGTCACCCCCCTCTTTCTCATGTCCAATTATATCAAGGTCATCAAGGTCAGGTTCGTCTGTATCATCCACCATATGCAAATCATTTAAAATACTTCTTGACATCATCTGAAAATTTCAAACAAATTACATTAACAACGAAAGTTTAAAAAGTTTACATAAATAAAAAACTTCAAGCAATTAATATTCAAGCATAAATCAAAATACAACATTTCAGTTACATTTTAACATTTCAGTTGACATACATCAAAATGTTGTATTTAGTTTCCACATTTCAGTTGACATACATGTACTCTTCCACCTTTGCAATCATTTTACTTCAAGTTTGATCATGCATGCTAAACACCAGCAGATAACTAACCAACAACCATACAATCTAAATAGTCAGCTATCATGAAATAAGTTATTGTTCTTGAAGTGAATGTAAATGCATGTTAATAATTTTCTAGTAAGTATAGCTACCAAGATCAGTTGGTTCATCAAAAGTAAATGCATTAAATACTAACTAGAGTACTGTATATATATCAAAAGAAAAGTGAGGTTAATTATCCCTGTGTACATTTACGACAACCAATTGGTAAATGTGAGAACTAACTCAAATATTATAAATGTGAGAACTAACTAACTAATGCATAATTTTGATAATATAATAATCTAGTTAACTAATGCATAATTTTAAAAGAAGTATAACCTGACTTCCAAATCGTAAGAGTTTAGGAAATAAATTTAGAATCTCATGACAACATAATACTACTTTCTTTAACTTGTAGGACAAAATAAAGTCCAAACAAGAAATATACAAGCAATATAACAAATACACAAATAACTACAGGGTGAAAAAGGTATAGAGTTTCAAAAATCACAACAAACGTGCAGACAAAAACCATAGAAGGAAAAAAAGCACCACCAAAATAATTAATGCTTACTTGAAAGACAAATGACTCGGTGAGGCATGAAGTGAGTCGCATTGACGAGAGGCGCCAAGAGACAGACAGAGAGATAGTGACCATTGAGTCACCGACCAGCCGAGTGAGTCGAGTTAGTGAGGGTCGAGGCGAGAGGCAGAGCCATGGGAGACCGAGACGGGAGAGGTGGAGGCGCGTGGGAGACTTGAGACTGTCGAGAGTCGATCGAGTGATTGAGTGAGGAATCGAGAATTGAGTCTTTGAGATCTCGAGATCTGGGCGTGGCGTGGCGAGTGGGTTAGGGCAAAATGGGATTGGGGAAAACTCGGAAAACAAAATGGGCAAATACTGAATTACTGATACTCACTCTGATAGTCGAATAGAAGTTAATAGATAATATGATTAATAATTAATTTTTTAAAATATTAAAATTTGGTTATTAAGGGTTACTCGAATAATTTATTTTAAAAACCAAAGCAAACCGAATCTTTGAATAATAATTGGATATAGCAGAAATTCCAAAAAAAAAAAAACCGAAAACTGAAATAATTCGGTTAAAATAATTTGGTTCGGTTCGGTAGTTCGGTTTTATCCATTTTTTGCTCACTCCTAGTTACTCTGCGCCTCTTTCCCCTCCTAATCTCCAGTGGATTTCCACAATCGCGAATTATTAACGGGAAGAGATAAGGGAGATAATCGTGGGCCACGATTAAAGGAAACCCAAATGTATTAATTTTGTAAATAAATATGAGAAAATGTATTACTTTTATAATTATTTTATCTATCCACCATTATTGTAATTATATTTAAAAATGTACTAAAATATGTAATTAACCCTTAATTAATTGATCAATACAATGTTGACACGTAAAAGGATAGATCACCTCTCGTTCTGCGTATCAACAATGTATTGATCAAAGTTAACTTTATGTTAACCACTCCTGAAAAAAATTATATTTTGACGTAAGTGTCTTTCACATATATAAAAGAGCTCACGTTAGAATATTATATTTTTTGTGCAAATTAATACTCCCTCTGTCCTATGATAAAAATTTTTATTACTATTTTAGGTAGTCCCAAGTTAAATGTTTACTTACCTTAAATGATCTATTTTTTATAATAATTTACCTATAATACCCTTATTATTAATTGTTATATTTCTATTATATATACATATTTATGGAGCATCACTGGTAATATGCAGAAAATTATGCAATTAAATGAGAATTTAAATATGTCCAATTTTATCATTTTATCATCTTTTTTAATATGCGCAAAAAATCAACCATGACTTTTATCCTAGGACGAAGGGAGTATTAGTTCTCTATTTCGTTTAGGAAATTATATTGTCATAAGCAAAATGATAATTACACAAAATCTCTTTTATATGAATAATAAATGGATCTCACGCTCATGTAAAAAATGTTTTGTTCAAATATCAAAATTTATTTATAAATATATCATTTCACTTATTTAATAAGAGAATGGTTATTCTCACAAGTGAAAATTGATATTCTCACATACGATATTATATTCATACAAGTCTCATTTATCATTTATATGAGAAAAATCTCATAAAAATAAGAGATTTATTTATAAAATATCAAATTCCCGTATAAAAATATCAATTCTTTTTATAATCTATGTATGAGTAATTTATATACAATTAAATAGTCACATAATTTATTATTTATACTGTTAGCTAATACAAAAAAAATGTCTACTGTTCAATGCTAAGATGTAGTAAAGTGTTTGACGTGAAGTTTGTACCTTATCTACACTCCACCCGATCCCCATCAACGTCCACGTGACCAGTTTTGAGCTTCCATCTGTATGATTAAGAATAGACTGCAGTAGTATTGAATCAGACGGCAATTTAGGCATATATATAAAGCCCAATTCTCTCACTTTCTCCCTCACTCAAATCTAGAGCTCGGTGTCAGTTGTCAGTAGTCAGAGTAGTCCGTATTTCTTCTCCGGCGATTTCGCCGATTGAACTCCGGCGAAGGTATATAGGCCTTATTGAAGTTTCATTTCTCTCAGTTTTTTCTTTGCTCTCGGTTAACTTGTATCGATTGCTTACACTCTCTATCTGTGCTTGATCACCCAATGCATGTTATGAATGTAGTTAGATTATCTAACTTATACAAAAGTATCTGTATTTTGAAATAGAATCGAGGTTTTTTTAATACATAAAAAGTGCTTTTTCCTTTTCAACAGTTTTTGAAATGCTAGATTTCTATAGATTGATTTCATAAAATTTGAGCTATGTTTTTGGGGGTAATTTTTGCATGGTTTTATGCTAATGACTATAAGAACAAGAAATGGTGTTTTACAGAGTGGTTGTAGAATTGAATGAGCTGAACTGATTGTGCAGGGTCGATTTTTGATCGTTTGGCGGGTTGGTAAGTTGATTTTGATCAGAATAAATGAGTGGGGATCGCAGCATGGAAAAGGTAGACTCTGAACTCTAATTGTGTTTTTTTTGGTTAGAAGATTCAAAAAGGATGTTGTTTTTAGGGCACATGTGGTACTTTTGTTATTTGATTAGTAATGATACTACATGTTGTTTTAGAACAGTTCACTTCTTGAGTTCTTGTTGTATTTGGAAATGTTAGGTTTATTGGTGGTTTTCTTCTTATTAATTTTATACAATTTATTTATATTTATTTTTCCTCTTTCTTTTGTTTTGTTTTTATTTTCAGTCTTTTCCATCCCCTTTTCCATTTTTGACTTTAGTTAGTTATTTATATATGCGTGTATTCTTTATGTTGTTGTGTTTCTATTTTATTTATTTCCATCTATATCTATTTTGTTATTTTTTTTATTTTACCATTTTGTATTTCATGTGTTTTAATCCTTTTATTTTCATCTTGGCTTTATGCTATTACTCTTACATATGGGATTCATTATCATTTATCAACATGCCCCAATTAATTTGGTATAAAAGGCATTTTTGAGTTGATTAATGTTAATTCAACTTATAGTTTCAATTTTTAGGGTGATCTATTATATAAACTGTATAATTGAGAGCTTGCTTATTTGAGTATATTTTTGATCAATTTATTCTAATATTACTTATTTATGTGGGTTAATTTTGTTACTTTTTATATACTTATGTGATTTTGACACTTTACTTTTGTCTGTGCTGCTGCTTATGTGATGAGTATATTGAAGCTTATGATGTGTTACACATATAGAATGGAAGTGCTTGCTTCTTGTATTGAACTTTCAAATGTGCATTGTGTTCCATGTGTTCCAACTAAGTTTCTAATTATGTTGAGTGATTTGTAGAAATTTCAGTATGTAAATTATATACTAGCTTATGCGGATATCTTCTTTATCTGTCAATTATACCTAATCATACATTAAATGATGTTATAGGAGCTATCTCCCCTTGTAAATAGTTGTCGAGAGTTAGTTTAAGTAACTGGGGCTTTCTTTATTGGTAACAAGGCTCTACTGGAATATCTAGTTGTTTTTCTTATGATATTGTAAAATCTTAATCCTGCTAAGAGTTGAAGAGCTTAATCACGGTAGCATCTTTCACATACTGAAAGATATTTGTTGACCCTTCCCCTTGTTTTTCCACTCAAAGTTTTGCCAAGTACGAGGGCAGAGTTAAATGGTAAGCCCTAAAAGGAAGATAGGGCATGCTGGTTTATCTTTTATCTATTAATACAGTAAAAAACATGAAGAGAAGAGCGAAAGTAGTAATAGGAGCGATCTTTATCCCAAAAAAAAAGTAGTAATGTTTATTAGGTCTAATTAGTAGGATCAAGAAGTTTCAGTTAATGTTTAAGCTTGAAAAAAAAACTTCACCTCAAGTTGTGATGGAGTTACTCACCAAGTTGTTTTGTAACTGTTATAATGCTTTGGATAATGTAAAGAGGTTGAGAGAAGCAATATGCTCTTTATGAATAGTCTGATGCTATTAACCCTAGTTGAGAGGTAGTTTCTTCTTTGAATTTTCTTTGGCATTTGTACTTTTATATGCTTAAAACTATACCTTATTAACAATTTCTTAATCACTAAACAACCTACCGTCCCTTATATTTCTCTTCATTATTGTAACATCCAACTCAAAGAACCAGAGTTACTATTTGCGGTTGATGAAGTTGGAATAACAGAGACATTAACCTTATCTAGCGCTCTCTTTTCAAAACTCTATCCACTACTCCGTCACCTACCTTTAGCATTTCTACATTGACCATGACCCTATTAGCTTTTCCTCATTGCTAAATTCTAAACTGTATACACCAATTATTGATTCTGGGAAATAATCCTCTAAACAACGCAGTTGAAAGAAGGATTAATATGTAAGAAAAGTAGTGCATGTGGATGAGGAGTTGGAAAGACGATTAGATTAGGTTCAAGTGCATAAATTGGGTGAGCCTTGCCTCGCCCAACCAAATTTCATGAAACTCTTTTCATGCTCAGCCTAGTGTAGTACGGTTAGGGTTCTTCTTGAACTTGATTTGTCGGTCAACTTTGATTGAGCTAAGCTGCTTAGATTATTGAAACCTAATGCTCATTCTGTATAGACTTAACTCATAAGTTTTACCTGAACTGGATTGTAACTGCATATTGGCATGCTGCAATGGTGGTTCATAAGGGAACAGGGTTTGGTGCTTTGTGCTGGAACTTGTCTTGCCAGATGTCATCCTTGATGTCTGAGCTTATTATCATAATTAGGAGGGACAGAGTTCCGCTTGAGCTTAAGTTGCCATTCAACTTTGACATAGCTTGCTTTCTGAAGTAAAATAGTCACCTAGTGTTGATTCTCTGTGTCTATGTCGACATTAAATTGTTCTAACAACTGGTGCTGAGAAGATTGATAATTTATACTCTCTTTTTGTTGCTTAGGTGGAGCATTAGTTAGGTCACCGTAAAAGGGAAGCTTCTGTTTTTGCAAACTCTATACATCTGATAATTCCATTGATTGATACTACATATGTTCGCCCATTGATTGTTGCAAACTACTTGCTTATCTATCTTTTTGTAGTCCAGTGGTGCTAATGCAAATTACTGTGATATGCTTAATGGACTGCTCGATTAGGTTAGGTTTTATGTATCCATTAGGTAAGACACCCAAGTGGTTTCTTGTTTTATGTCATGGTAACAAGGAAGACAAATATCGAGTTTCAGACCTGAAACATGTCAGTCGTTATAACATGACACATCATCACATGAAATGCATGATGATCAAGTGCTCTGGCGTCCAACTTACCTCTCCTTGTGTGTCATCTTTGCCGAGTCTGGGCAAGTGCAGCTGTAGTACCTTTTAAAATATTATTATGAAATTTAGACCTTAACTTCTTAAAGTAAAAGCAGCATTATATCTGTTGAAATTAATCTCATAAAGTGGTACAAAAATATGATGTCACGGGTCTATACAAATCTTTGCACATATGCAGATAGTGTGACTAGTTGAACATTTTTGTTCATTACAAATCTGAAAGGGTATTATAGTTTCTGTTGTGACTTTTATAATTGATGTCAATATTCACCATTAAAGTCAGCTTTTGGATATTCAGTTCTAAAGGTTGTGAACTAGGTCGAATTCTGCATATCAGGAAGTTTTGGATTATCAATTCTATTGGTATAATTGTTGTTATTGGCAAAGCCTAATCCAAATTTTAATCAGAGGTGATTGTAAAGCTATCCAAAAAGCGGAAGAAACGGCCCCTCACAAGTGGTCGTCATTTGATTGCCGCTACGAATAATTTAGCGGGGGCTCGGGGCCAGCGCCCCCGGCCCAAATATGGAGGGGGTAGTTTTATACTTTCTGGGGGTGAGTTAGGGTTACTTATATTCGTTGTATAAGGAGGGTTCCTGCAATTGCATGAATTGCATGATGTACGAATTTTCTAAGAGATAGTGAAACTGTCCGACGCCGACCGTGGACTAGCCCAAATGTTTTGGGTGAACCACGTAAATTTTGTATCTTGATTATTTTTCTTTCCTTTTTCTCTTTTGCTATTTTTTGTGCTGCGTTGTTAATCTCTAACAATTGACTATTAATTAAAGCATTTATTATTCACAGCCTTACTAACAGGCATGCTCGTCATAAATTCAAAGAGGAAAAGCTTTCCTTTGATGTCGTGAATACATTATGTTGGAAAATTTGAAACACTGCTTACCAAATGTATACTCGAGTGTGAATGCATAGATACCATTCTTGGTATTTATTTAATGAAATAGAAACAAATTGAGGGGAATAGATATGGGATGAAAATAAACTGATTTGGGTAGTTTGTAGAGTTTGATCGAAACTTTGTCGTTACCTCTTTTCTTGACAATATAAGCTCTTCCTATATCATTCTAAACCAGCTTTTAATGAAATTTAAGGGAAGTTCTTGAGCAGAAGAAGAGTTAACTAAATCGGAAATAGTTGAGGGAAATTTAGTGATAACCATGAGGTTTAGGTAAAGTATATCCTTCTCCGGTACAAATTCAATACAATTTCTCTGAATCAAGATATCTTTAGGGGTTTCTTTTAGATGAGTTCATCTATGATTGAGTTCTGAAGAACAACGAAACATGAATGTATCCATCTCAGGAATGAAGGTATTTGATTGTGATATAATAGTCTACCTCCTGATTGACCTGGTTTTCTTTCTTTTAAATTTTGAATGATTATAAGTCCTGATTTAAATTTCAGGCTCACATTTTTGTTAGTTTTGTAAACTAATCTCTTCCCGGATTTGCAGCTAATGCTATGGGTTCTCTAAAACTTTCTTAGGTATGTGAGGTAGCACCATACAGAGTTTGTTGTCTGATTTTTCTTTTTCTCAATGATGATTATATCACGTACCAATTAGACTGTCACAAACTTTTATCATGCTTAATTTTTTAAATTGCTCTTCGATATGCATGTTGCACTGTTTTTATGTGTGAATTGATAATCTTTTCCTTCACTCTATATATAATTTTTCATTAGTTCCTGAATGCTTTTGCCCATTCTCTTTTTTTTGGGGGTATATCTCCAATGATAATTGCTCTATGTTCTATTAGCTTACCATTACCCTCACATATTTCCCCCAGAACAAGAACTTATGGATGCCAGGAGACGCCGGGCGTGTAACTGAACTAAAGCGCTCTCATCCGTGGTTTATGGATGCTCCGGTACCAGAACTAGTTTGTAACAAGAAGAAAGCCATAGAAGATGTTAACAACAGAGCAGTATCTGGAACCCCGGATATGAATATTTCTCTATGGGAAAATACTCCCAATTTTCAATCAGGCTCTGGGCTATTCACCTACTGCCTTTATGGACCAGAGCTTGCTGGAACTTACAACTTTGCTGCTAGGAATATGTCCCCTGTTGGTGCTAGTGATTTTAATTTTGAAAGCAGCAGTTTGGAGAAACAAGTTAGACGTAATTCCTCGATTCTGTTATCCATGTCTCATGATATGGATAATCCCACATCATTTCTCAATTATGGTGCCACAAAATATCTAGTTAATCAAGTAGCAGATTATAATAGGGTTCCTGAGAATGTCTTTGGCAGGGGCATTACCTGCAATAAAGTCAATGAGAGCTTCATTTCACCCGGTCCCATTTTTGACACTGGCAGTGGTAATATTATTCCAGTGGGTCCTACCCATGATAAGGTGAACACTAATGTTATTTCAGTGGAGACCACCTACGAAAAAGTAAATTCCAGCATTTCATCAATGGATCATAAGTACAACAAGGGCGGGGGGAGTTCCATATATTTCGAAGGGTTTCAATATGACCCAGAGGCAAATAATCCCTCGGACAAGATCATTAGTAGCTATGATTTGTTGATGAGCCAACCTTTCGTTCAACCTTTTGAAGTACCTCCACAAGCACCTCGACTGAAAGACTTGGTTCTGCCAAATTCTGAACCAAGTGTAAATGTTTCAGCAACATCTACTTCACAAAATGATGCCACTGCAAAAACTAAGGTGCAGAAAAAAACTACCGCGCAGAAGAAGCCTAGTAATGTTTCTCAAAACAATTTTCCTTCTAACGCCAAAAGCTTGTTAGCAACTGGTATATTTGATGGAGTTCCAGTGAAGTATGTCTCCTGGTCTCGAGATGTAAGCTGTCAACTTTTGTTGCCCATCTCTTTTGAATGAGTTATTAATGTTATTTTTCCTGAGTGGGTTTAATTTGTGTGCATGCAGAAGAGTCTTAAAGGGATTATACAAGGGCCTAGTTATCTTTGTGGCTGCAAGGACTGCAAGGGCCGCAAGGTAGCAATTAGCTCTAATTATTTGACCTTATTTGTACTTTCTAAAATGAATCCAGTAATGTGTAGTCTAACTTCTGTGATTCGTGACTAACTTGTCTCTCTCAACTTGTTTCTGAAGGCTGTCAAGGCTTGTGAGTTTGAACTCCATGCTGGTGGCAAGACCAAACAACCAAACAGACATATTTACTTTGAGAACGGCAAGACCGTCACTGCAGCAGTTCAGGAGCTGAGGAGTACTCATGAAGATAAGCTGTTTGAAGTAATTCAAAGTGTATCAGGGTCTCCCATAAACCAGACTAAATTCAGCATATGGAAAGGTGATTTACTCTTTCAGTTATTTACATAAATATTTATTTATTTATTTTGATAGGTAATTTTGGGCCAATTGTGGGGGATCGGAACCAGCGACCTTGAATTATACGTCAAGGCCTCTGCTTTGCACCTATCCCTTGGGGTTTACAACAATATTTACAGACATGGTAATTTTTTAAAAAAAAAAATCTTAGCATAATGAGAAAATAATTCCTTTCTTTATTTTTCTTTTGTGTGCCTTTGTCTTTATGTTTGTTTGTTTCCTTAACATAAGCTTTTCTATTTTTTGCCCTTATCAGGTGCATATGAAGCTGCAGCGGTTGAGCTACATCGTATCTATCGAAAGGATGAACTCCGCAAGTCATCTTGATTTGAGAACGATAATTTCATAATTGTGAGGTTCATTAATACCTGATTTCCGCAAAAATGGCGTACATAATTATGGTGCATTAAGAACTGAGACTGAAATTTATAGAGTTTGGGGTAAGTGTTTTTTTCTAGTTGGATTTCAATTCTCAAAACCTTTAATGTGTTTTGGTTTTTGGACGAGTTCCATATCTGGACTGCAGTCATGGGATGAAATCTGAATGTGCCAATGTATTTCAACGTATTCATCTCAAATTTCAGGCTCTTTTATGCAATCTATTCTTGGTACGCATATAGCAATCTGTATTTCATTTGTTGTGCATATAGCAATCTGCATTTCATGTTGGATTTCCTTTTATAAAAATGGTACACGGAAAGTCCTTAGGCGAATATATGTGTGGAACTAGGGTAAGTCCTTTTGGAGTGCATTTGGGATCCAAATGCCCTAATAATCTCAACAACAAAAATGAAGTTGTGTTTGGATGAGTAAATTTAATGGCAAGTTATTATAAGCCTTTTTCATAATTTGGTTGATCCATTTAAACATAATCCTATGTTACGTAAAATTTAGAAGGTAGTTTAAAGTATTGATCACGAGCGTTTTTAAAGCTGTTTCTAAAGTTTTTATAAATATTTTTTTATATGAATAGTAGATAGGTTACACATTTATGTGAGAGTTTGAGAAAATCTCAAAAGTTACTCGTGAAATAACACTTTCCTGATAGCTGTTAGATTTTGATGAACTTTGGTCCTTGCCCTTACTTCATGTTTGATTGTATCTTAATACATCTTAACAGCCTACCTTTTAATGTATTTTAAGAGCCTACATCTTTGTATTAAGAGATTCTCTGAATAGTTTAAGATACAAATATGAGTCTAAACTATTTAGATGACCTCTTAATAGCTAGCCAATATTATTTCTTAATTTCTTTAAACTGAAAATGGTGGAATATTGGTATATATACCTTCCCAATACCAGTTGATCAGCTAGCATGAAGGATCCAAGAATTTTTTACAATAACCATGGTAAGAGGATTAAAGGCTGTGACAAAAACAGGCCCCCTTTCTCTCATTATTACTCCTGAAATATAATAACCAGCCCCTGCCCGGCTGCCCCCCTGCACAGATTATCCCCTGTACCCAAATATTTACACGGGTGAGTATAAATTGAGCAAATTGCGAGAGCAAAAATGATACTTATAAGTAATATTAACAATTAATATTACATACATATTAACAATATTAATATTAATATTGTATTAATATTAATTAATAGTAATATTAATTAATAATTAATTAATTATTAATATTAACAATTAATATTAAGTAATTTCAACAATGGTAGTGAACAAGGTTCCTTGGCAGTGTGCCCATCATACATATTAAGGCTGTTAGGGAGAGTTCTGCAGAGGGAATAGATATTATGAAAAGAAGATTGTACGTAATATTCAATAAGTAATTTTGTTCACAAGTTTTTTACGCAGAGGTGGAATTAGGGGGGGGGGGGGCGGGCGGGGGCATCTGCCCCAGTAGCAGCTGGAGGCAGAACTAGGGGGGCGGTGACAGGGGGCGGGGGCAGGGGGGGGGGGTGGCCGGGCTGGGGGGGGGGGGCCAGCCAGCCACTGCTGACTGCTCCGGGCCTTCCGGTGGAGAATTTTGACAAAAGCTTTAGAATTTAGATGGTGGTCGCCGGTTTAGGAAAGGAAGAGATAACGGAGAGGAGAGAGAAAGTGATGATGATGATGTTTTTAATGAGTTTGAAATTACTATTTAAATAAAATTAGTTTTTTAATTTTAACCCATGCCAGGCGCATGACTAATTTGTTTTATTTAATATAATTAATATTTATACATATTTAAGGTGTTAATTAATGTTTTGAAAAAAATTAGTAAGATTTCCTTATAACAATGATTCAAGTAACAACCATAACACAATAAAAAATACAAAAAATAAGGATAAAAGTAAATGGCTGAACCATGTACCGGTATGTGAGAAATTTGTCTTTTAAAATTGTGCATATGTTATGTTTGATAAATGTTCTCAAGAGGTTGTCAAAGCATAAATAAAAAGATTTGGTCAAGTTTGTGATTAAGAAATTCTTTATACATGTTTTATAAAGTAAGTCAACTTGTATTGGTTGGGTGAGCCAAAACAAATCTGTATACCCGATTGACAGACGTTAATTTTTTGTCTACGTGGCGCTGACGTGACAAAAAAAATAAAAAATATTGTTTATGTGGCAAAAAAAATCAAAAACAGATTTTAAAAATAAAAAAAACATAATAAAGTAAAACAAAAAAATACAAATTTTTAAAAAAACATATTTTTTTTTAAAACAAGTTGGCTCGTTTTACTAAAGAATTGAATGAGTTAGGCTATGTTGAAAAACGGCAAAAACTAATGATTTGGTATCAAAGTTGAATTGCTTTTTCTTGAATAATTCGATTGAAACTTTTATTTTTCAAATTAAGTCACTGAACTAATTTTTATTTTCAAATTGGGTCATTCCGTTAAAAAAAGTTGACAGACGTTAATTTTTTGTCTACGTGGCGCTGACGTGGCAAAAAAAACTAAAAAATATTGCTTATGTGGCAAAAAAAATTAAAAACAGATTATAAAAATAAAAAAAATTAACATTTTAAAGTTTTAAAAATAACAAAAACATAATAAAATAAAACAAAAAAATACAGATTTTTTTTTTAAAAAACTGTTTTTTTAAAAAAAAACTGTTTTTTTTATAAAAATCTGTGTTTTTAAAAAAATCGGCTTTTTAAAAAACAGTTTTTTAAAAAATCTGTTTTTTAAAAAATATGTGTTTTAAAATAAAAATCTGTTTTTTAAAAACTGCTTTTTTTAAAAAGCTGTTTTTCTAAAAATCTTTTTTTTAAATTTTTTTTTTACATTAAAAAGTTCCTCTATTTCGCATGATGAAGAAAAAGAAAGAAAGATAAAGAATAACAAAATCTGTTTTTAAAAATAAATCTGTTTTTTTTAAAAACTATGTTTTTTTTAAAAAAACTGTTTTTTTAAAAACCTGTTTTTAAATTTTTTTTTTTAAAAAATCTGTTTTTTAAAAATCGGCTTTTAAAAAAACTGTTTTTTAAAAAAATCTGTTTTTTTAAAGAAATCCGTTTTTGTTAAAAAAATCTCTTTTTTAAAAAAATCTGTTTTTAAAAATCTATTTTTTTTAAAAAAACTGTTTTTTAAAAAAATCTGTTTTTTTTAAAAAATCTGTTTTTTTTAAAAAAAAAATGTTTTTTTAAAAATCTGTATTTTTTTGTTTTACTTTATTATGTTTTTTTTTATTTTTAAAATTTGTTTTTGATTTTTTTTGCCACATAAGCAATATTTTTTATTTTTTTTGCCACGTCAGCGCCACGTAGACAAAAAATTAACGTCTGTCAATTTTTTTTAACAGAATGACTTAATTTGAAAATTAAAATTAGTTCAGTAACTTAATTTGAAAAATTAAAAGTTCAATCGGGTATTCAGTAAAACGTGCCAACTTTGGTGACCAAATCATTAGTTTTGCCGTTGAAATACTGTTTCAGCTAGGCAGTTTTAAATTCTTATAAAACCTATCTAAGATGCTTGTTTTAGTAGGTTTATATTTTTAAAAAATAGTATGATATGCCTTCTACAACATATTAAACGTTGGTTTATATTGGATGTACGGTTTGAAAGATAGAAAATCGCAAAGTAGCTACTATTAGATGTTAGAGTTTTTTCAATTAATTGATTTTTTGTTTGGTATTAATATCTTTCCATTTTTTTGATTTGGGTCAAAATCAAACCCAAGACCTTAACTCATTTCCTCCGCCCTGGCAACAACCTCTGGCGTTCTTGATCAGGACCTTCGATGAATCAGCCTCAAATTTCAATTCTCAAATTTTGTTAACTTTGTTCGCCCACTGTTTTTACATATGGAACACCTGACTTGGAGAAGGACAAAACATTCCCAGCAGAAACAGCCTGCGGTGACCATGAGAGCGCCCTTGTTCCGGAGGTTGATCATCCATCATCATGACCACCATGCTTGGTCCATGGCAATCTGATGGTAGGTCCTTTAATAAGTGTCATTATCATAGCTCCCCCTACTGTCACTAATGTCCCCAATATCTTTCCCTGGCTGTGTAATCTCTTTATATTCACTTTCTCAAGCCTATCAAAAAAAAAAACCCTTCCAATATTAATTAGTAGACAGTAGTTAAATCACTTTCATAATTTTAATTTCATCCGTTTTGACCTCAAGTTTGTACATATATCAACTTGCAGTCCATTCCTTTTTATAATCAGTGATATATATATATATATATATATATATATATATATATACCTCACTACCACAATAATTATCACAATAACAATTATCACAATAATTATCAGACATAATAATTATCATAATTTACCTCATTACACAATAATTAATTTTTCTTTAAAATAAATATTCAGAAAAATCTAAACTTGTCTACAAAACTTACAATCATCAATAACATGTTATCATAATTAACCACACCACCACAATAATAATAGTAATTATAATAATTATTATTATTGGTATTATTATTGTTATAATTATTATAATAATAATTATTATTAGTATTATTATTATTATTATTATTACTATTATTATTATAATAATAATTATTAATATTATTATAATAATAATAATTATTATTATTATAATAATAATAATAATTATTATTATTATTATTATTATTATTATTATTATTATTATTATTATTATTATTATTATTATTATTATTATTATTATTATTATTATTATTATTATTATTATTATTATTATTATTATTATTATTATTATTATTATTATTATTATTATTATTATTATTATTATTATTATTATTATTATTATTATTATTATTATTATTATTATTATTATTATTATTATTATTATTATTATTATTATTATTATTATTATTATTATTATTATTATTATTATTTTGAATTAAAATTAGAATGAATCGAAGCGTGTACTTGTGTTTTCTAACCAAATCAATTAGAATGAATCAATCTTTATTATATAGATTACTATTTATTATTATTATTATTATTATTATTATTATTATTATTATTATTATTATTATTATTATTATTATAATTATGACGCCCCAAAATAGGTATACAACACCCATTCCGAGTCGCCAAATACATGGATACGTAAAGCAAACTACAACTTGATAATACAATTGTCGTGTAAAAATACGACAACACATACTGTGAGTTTAAATACAAATATTGTCTTCTAGACAATATCCACACTCAAATAAGTCCTCGTTACAATTATTCAAACACTATTTTATAGAAATAGTAAGGACTGCTAAAACATCTTTCTAGAACCATCACTCCGTACCCCGATTAGTTCTTGCTATGTTCTCAACTCCTGAGAAAAATGGAACAAAAAGGAAAAGGGTGAGCTCAACTAGCCCAGTAAAGAATATTATGACTAAGATAATATACAACAAATTATCGTTAGTCTTCAACAGAAAAAAATCTGATAAAATATAATAGCCAACAAGTTTTAGATCAACAATCGCAATGGAAACAACAATCCATTAGAAGAGTCAGTAGAGAATGAGTTCTACTATCTTCTAAGATTTAAAAGTCTATCATCAATATTTTATCCCTGTAACAATAATCAATATACATCTTTAATCAAATATTTATCTTTGCACTATGTGCCAAAGATATTCATTTTATATCACCAGTTGGTCATGTTCATCTCAACTATTCATCTGCACTATGGGCCAAAGATATTCATCGATTAATCATTTATCTTGACTACAAACAGTGAAGATATTTAGTAATATCATCATTTAGGACCGAGGATGATGAAAATATTTTAAAGAAAAGCGAATCCGATTGAAGCGGAAGGACAAATAGTAGGGATTAAGTATAACAGTTTATCCAAGATCAATAATACTTCATAAATACCAATTTTGAAGCGTAATTCAAAAATAAAGATCAAAACATGGATCTGATCAAAGATAGTAACCATAATAGACATCTTGGACAAAAAGAAAAAAATTCATTTTAGGTGAATAGTCAAGTATTAGTGAATAAGGCAGTATCGTGAATAGTAACTCTGCACACAAAAAGTTCCAAATTCGATAAAAATTCAGATCAATACTTCGACATAATGATATTGAAGAAATAATATCATATATGAAGAAAATAACATCCCTTACCTCAAAATATTAGTACTTCTGATCGGAATATCGGTATAAGGCTGAAGGAAACTTGCACTGATGAATAGAAACTCACAAAGTATCTAAATACTCACAAAATACACTCAATAATCTAGAGAGAGAGAGAAAACTTGTTTCTGGTGTGATTTTCAATTCTAACTTAGCCCTCTATTTATAGGAAAATGTTAGCAGACTTGACCTGCAACCTGATAGCTTTATCTGCTACTATTCTCACCCACCACATTTGAAATAAATTCAGCACATTTTTTCACGAACCACAAGTGGGACCCACTCAATTCTAGAATTTTCCACCAAAATCATTTATAAACCTAATTTCTGAATCAGTCACCTCTTAAAATTCATAACAAATCATACGTTCATTTTTAACGGTTCAAAATTTGTGGACATATACTCAATTTATATATGTATAACATATCCAAAAATTACAACGATCCAACGGTCGGATTAAAATTATAACTCACACAATATATATCAAAAAATATTTGGTTTAATTTTTAATACCTTCATTCAAACAAAAATCTTGATAAAACACCTCAACATTAACTCCTTCATTTTTAACCACAATAAATATATCCAACATTTATATCCATATAAAATAAATATTTCCTTATCATATGAATCAATAATTAATTATTCACAAATAATATTACAGAATCACATTTATGACAACCAGGCCGTTCCCAGGAAAGAGGGGGCTTTCCAATAAGAATTTCTCCTTATTGGTAGCCATGATTAGGTGACCAAACCTCTCCTCGACAGAACTTTCTAGACATTGTCAATAATGCTATCTAATAATATTATTCAAATAATATGAATTATTGATCGATAATGGGAAATATGTGTGCGATGACAATTATTGAAACAACAATAATATAAAATATCAACGCAAAGAATTATTGAATTAATAAAATAAAATATTGAGCAATAATTCATCGTAACAATTATTGAGTAGTGTCTTCTTCACGTAAGGATCAATAATTCATCAATACGGTGCATCCACGCGTAGACATCGTATTTTAACCAACGGGTATTCCAACAATGTTAATTGATAATAACTACTGCAAGTTATTTATAAAAACTCAAACTTGTCATTTTTTTCACCGACGTGGTTATTACATTATGGGGCCCCAAATGAATCGCTAGCTGGCCGTCATTGAATATTCCCCAACAACAAGAATATTCCACGACCAAACGAATATTCCCCGACAACAATGATTATTTTATAACCACTTGCATATTTTGCAAAATTTGCACATTTCACCCATAACCAGAGAATTATATCAAATTAATACCTTATTATTCACAAATATAATTAGAGGAAATTCGATTTTATTTATAATAAGTTGGGGTCTTACAACCTCCCCTCCTTATGAAATTTCGTCCTCGAAATTGACATACGTACCTGGTGTTTCGAAAAGGTGAGGATACCTCGCTTTCATTTCTGATTCCAACTCCCAGGTCATTTCTTCAATAGCATGGTTCTCCATAAAACCTTAAATTGTGGTATAACCTTGGTGCGTAGGACATGCTCTTTCCTATCCAAGATCTTAACAAGTACTTCTTCGTACGTTAAATCTTCGGCTATCTCGTCTGGTTCTAACGCAATAATATGGTTCGGGTCTTTCACATATTTACGAAGCATGGATATGTGAAAAACATTATGAACACTGAGACATACTTGGAGGTAATCTTGAGTCTATAGGCCACATTTCCTATTCGGTCAAGAATCTCAAATGGACCAACAAATCGTGGATTGAGCTTTCTTCTCTTCCCAAATCTTGTAACTCCCTTCCATGGTGCAACATGTAACAATACATGATCCCCAATATTAAATTCCACGTCTTTTCGATGAAGATCCGCATAACTCTTTTGTCGATCTTGTGCCGTTTGTATACGTTGTCGAATCATTTGGATCTTTTCTGTAGTCATGCGTACTAATTATGGTCCCAACAACGTTGCTTCTCCCACCTCGTCCCAGCATACTGGAGAACGACACTTTTGTCCATACAACGCCTCAAATGGAGCCATGCCTATACTTGCTTGATAAGCTTTGTTGTTGTAGGAGAATTCCACCGATTGGCAAGTACTTATCCCAACTTCCTTTAAAATCTAGGACACAAAGTCTTAATAGATCTTCAAGGGTTTGAATAGTCCTCTCTGATTGTCCGTCCGTTTGAGGATGGTATGCCGAACTGAATTGTAAATCCGTGCCCATAGCTTTCTGCAAGCTAACCCAAAATAGTGAAGTGAATCTTGGGTCACGATTCGAAACTATAGATACTGGCATGTCATGCAATCTCACAATCTCATTCACGTACATGCGAGTAAGACGTTCAAGGGAATAAGTCTCACGTATCGGTAAGAAATGGGCAGACTTGGTTAATCTATCAACAATAACCCAAATCGCATCTATGCCTTGAGAAACTTTAGGAAGACCTGTAACGAAATCCATAGTAATGTGTTCCCACTTCCATTTCGGAATCTCAAGTGGTTCTAATGGACCCTTTGGCACTTGATGTGACGCCCCCAAAAATAGGTATACATCACCCATCTTGGGTAGTCAGATACATGGTACAGAATTTAAATACAACTTACTAATATAAGCGCCGTGGTACAATACGACATAAATCGTGAGTTTGAATACAATATTGTCTACTAGAGATCATACAAACTCAAAAGGAGTCCTCATTACAATTATTATCACACTATTTCACGAGAATAGTGAGGACTACTAATGCTATTCTCTGGACCATTACTTCGTTCCCCGACTCGTCCCGCCTATATTGTCATTTCTCAAGAGAACCAGTGAAAGAAAGGGTGAGCTCAACTAGCTCAGTAAGAAATATTATGACTAAGATAATGCAGAATAAATTATCATTAGCCTACAATAGTGTTAAACTGATAAAATATAATGAACATCAAGTTTAACTACAGCGGAACCAGCAATCCATTAAAAGAGTCAAGTAGAAAATAAAATCTACTACCTTTTATGATTTTAAAAGGTTTTTCATCACTGTTATAAATTTGAGACTCGACTTTAATAAATATTCCACATCATCGAATCACCCCTGCACTACGGCCAAGGATATTCTTTAGTATCACGACCACAATTATTCATGCACTACGGGCCAAGAATATTTTTACCACATCATTTGTAACATTACGGTCATGATTACACCGAATAGTCTCTGGTCATAATCATACCAAGTCCATCTATGCACTACAGTGAATACATATGACTTTCAACATAATATAAGCAGGAGGATGATGACAATGATATAAGAATTCAATAAAACAAGTTCAAGAATTAATTTATCTAGGAACCAATAACATCCAAATCATCAACATGATCATCGCTTTGTAGAGTAAAATTCAAGAATCTCGAGAAGAATATTTCCATGAAAGGATCTTTGGATGAAGCACAAATATCAAGGATATTCCACTAATTTCATGGAGTATAGAAGTCAAAGTTTTAACCAACTGGGTATAATAAAGAATGGAATAACAAAAGAAATCACCGTACGCATGCGATAGGCGCATGCAGCAAAAGTTATTCCAATGAATAATAAATAACGGAACCAGTGCGGTGTAAACGCATGCATGAGGATATTCCAACAGAATAATAAAGAATGGAACCAGTGTACGCCAGAAACACATGCAGTACGAGGATGTTCCAGCGGAATAATAATAATAAAGCGGAACCAGTCCGGTAGTAAACACATGCACAAGATGTTCCAATAGAATAATAATAAAGAGCGGAACCAGTGGGTGTAAAACACATGCACGAGGATGTTCCAAAGTAATAATAGAAGAATGTCACCAAGTATAGGGTAAACCACGATACAAAAGTTATTCCAATGAATAATAAGCAATGGAATAACAACAGTTCTCTTCATGAATAAGAAAGAATAACACCCCTTACTTTTGGTAGGAGATTGAATACCGCGGTAGAGTGTAGTAACAAAATACTCTTCTTCTTCTCTCTTATTCTCTCTATACTTTCTCTCTCTATAGCTTGAATGAATTCGTGAAAAAATAATGAAGCACTAGGCCTCTATTTATAGAAGATTTCTAGCTTAAGACCGCCATATGAAAAGGCAAGTGGCTTGACGATTGGTGATGTGGAAAGAAAAGTGGTTTGACACCTATAATGTGAAACGACAAGTGGTTCGACGCCTGTAATATGAAACGGCAAGTGGTTTGACGTCTGGTAAAGGTAATTACTATTGACGATGGTAATTACTATTCACAAAGGTAATTACTATTGACGAAGGTAATTCTTATTGTGAAGAGACTCTTAGATGATGACATATGGCCCCCATAAAATAATCAAACTTACCACAAACGTCTCATAAGACTCTTTATATACATCAAGGATTGAATAAATATTACCACAAATCATTTTATTTTTAATCAACACATATTTAATCTTTCAACAATTATTAATCATTTATAACTTGTCGTCTCAATTATTGATTTAATACTATAACATATTATCTGAGATGATCTTTGTGACAATAATTGAATCAATAATATAAGAGATATGATGCAAAGAATTATCGTAGTAATAATTGAGCATAAATGAGTGACTTCTCACGTAAGCATCAATAATCAATATCGTGTGCTACTATACAACTACACGCGTAGACATCGTATTTTTTTACTCTAGGGTAGTTCAACAGTTTTAACAGTAACACCTCTGTAGTTATTTTTATAGAAAGATAATTTTGTCGTTTTCTAACTACGACAATACTTCCGTTGTGGGGTCCACCAATGATTGAGTCGTCGTACGAATATTCCCCGACAAAAAGAATATTCACCGACCAAATGAATATTTTATAACAACTTGCTTACTTTACAAAATTTATAAATATTACCCACAACTATAACATTATATCAAATTTATTCTATAATATTCAAAAATAATATTTATAAAAAAATTCATCTTTATTTATAAAAGTTGGGGTCTTACACTTGATGCTCCGCCTTTACACGTTGAAAAGTTAAACACCTCGAGATAAACTCCGCGATCTCTCTCTTCATATTGTTCCACCAAAATGTATGTCGAATATCATGATACATTTTGGTATTCCTGAGATGGATTGCAAGCGGGTGTTGTGTGCCTCCATCATGATTCTATGCTTCAAGTCGAGAATCGTTAGGAACACAAAGTCTGGAGTTGAATCTAAGTATTCCTTCTTCATCGATTCTCACTTCTGGAATAGCTCCTTCTTGCACTTTCTTCTTCATACGTGACGCTCCAGTCCGTATCTTGAAAGCGACTTTAACTTTATCGATTAAAAGTCGGTTCTACTCAGTATATTCGCCATCATCATGTAGGTCCCTGGAGTCTTTAATTCTACCTCCATCCTTTGCAAGTCATACGGAATGGGCCTTTGCATTAACAATATCGCACTCGTACTCGCATATGATCATCTACTCAACGATAAATACGACTACGCGTTCGCTTTTCGAGGATGATATTGAATAGTGTGATCGTAATCTTTCAATAGTTCAAGCCAACGCGTCGTTGTCGCATGTTGAGTTCTTTTGGGTGAAGAAATATTTGAGGCTTTTATGGTCCAAGTATAAATCTCCACTTTCTCCCCATACAAGTAGTGTCTCCAAATTTTCAACGCGAATACATTGCACGCTAACTCTAGATCGCCAGTAGGATAATTCCTCTCATATTCTTTGAGTTGTCGTGAGGTATAGGCTATGACTTTCCCATGTTGCATGAGAACGCATCCTAACCCTTTGCCTGAAGCATCGCTGTATATAACAAATCCATCCGTACCAGATGGTATTGCCAGAACAGGTGCCAAAATGAGTCTCCTCTTGAGCTCTTGGAAACTCTTCTCACATTCCTCGCTCCATACAAATTTTGTATCTTTCAAAAGTCAATGAGTTAAGCGGAGTAGCGATTCGAGAAAATCCTTCCACGAATCTCCGATAATAACCAGCTAAGCCCAGAAAGCTACGCATTTCGGTCACCGACTTTGGTTGCTCCCAACTTTATACTGCTTCAATCTTCGCCGGGTCGATAGATACTCCATGTTTTGACACCACGTGCCCAAGGAATGCTACTTCCTCAAGCCAGAATCGCATTTCTTCAGCTTGGCATAAAGTTTGTTTTCACGAAGCCTTTCAAGTATCAGCTTCAAATGGTGCTCATGATCTTCACGGCTTTTGGAATAGATGAGGATGTCATCAATAAAGACAACAACAAATTGATCCAAATATTCCTTGAATACACGGTTCATCATATCCATGAAAGCAACAAGAGCATTAGTCAATCCAAAAGACATGACTAAGAATTCATAATGCCGTCATCGAAGTTACAAGGCGTCTTTGGAATATCCTCGATTTTAATCTTGGTGATGATATCCGAGCGAAGATCGATCTTTGAAAAGAATTGTTTCTTGCAATTGGTCGAACAGTCATCAATGCGAGGTAAGCGGATACTATTCTTGATGGTGGCATGGTTTAATTCTCGGTAGTCAATACAAAGTCGCATACTCTCGCGTCTTTCTTCTTTACTTGAATAAAGCAGAGCACCCCAAGGAGATGTACTAGTACAAATGAAACCTATGTCTAATAATTCCTGTAGTTGGACTTTTAACTCACGAAGTTCAATAGGAGCCATTCGATATGGGGTTTTAGAAATGGATTTTGTACCCGGCTCAAGGTCAATAAAGAATTCAACATCACGTTCGGGGTAGACTGAGAAGTTCTTCAGGAAATACATCAGAAAATTCTCTAACAATGAAATATTATTCAAATCGACTTGTCTTTGTTCAAATCCATAACATGGGCTAAGAAAGCTTGACATCCATTTTTCAATAAACGAATAGCTTTATGGCTTGATATGATAGTGACTGATTTTAGTGGTTTAGTTGTTTGAATTCGTATGACAGGTTAGGAATATGAAAACTAACAACCTTACGAAAATAATCAATTTTGGCATGATGAGTGTTTAACCAATCAATTCCTAAAATCACATCAAAAACAAGTATCTTTAAAGATATAAGATCAACAGGTAATGTGATAGTGCCAACTTGGATCATGCAAGATTTATAAACAGTAGATGTAACGAAGGTTTCACCGAACGGAGTTTCAACAGATAAGTCAAAGTCCAATTTCTCCGGAGTCAAGTTTAAACGTTGAGCACAAGCAAGAGAGATAAGAGAATGGGTAGAACCAGTATCTAGTAAGGTATAAACTTCGCAAGAGTTCAAGATTAGCTTACCCGTAATCACCTCGTTCGGGTTTCTCGCGTTTTGGCCAGTCACAACAAACGCTCTTCCAAGAACCGCTGATTTTGACTTATCCGGGACATCCCTTGGAGTCACCATCCCCGTTGAACTTGATTTTGCTACAGAACAATCCCGAGCTATGTGGCCTTCCTTTCCACAGTTGTAACATACCTTGGATTGTTGTGGACGATTTCAATGATATGTCCCTCTTTCCGCATTTGTAACATCTAACCGACGGTGGTCGTTCTCCTCCCTAGAATTTGTTGTTGGTCTTTGGTGTTCTTTGTTGATGTCTTTCCGTCGTTGTTGAATCTCCTCTTTCGAAATTTCCACTTGACTCACCTCTCCTATTATCATGGCCACGATGACCACCCGAAAGTGGTTACCGCCTTTGTTCAGATTTTTCCTCCTCGTTGGTTATCATCGCCTCACGATGGCTTCTTTGTCACCCGTGATGACCACAGTTGTGGTCCCTCGGTTGAACATACTCATTATCTCGCTTTCTAATAATTGAGCCCTGTTTACAACATCTGAATATAAAGAAAATTTATGAGATATAAGATATTGCCGAATCTCGGGCTTTAGACCTCTTAAAAACATCCTCGTCATTCGTTCCTCATTTTCGACCAAATGAGGTGCAAACTTGGATAACTCTGCAAACTTCGACTCGTACTGGGACATCGTCATGTTGTTTTGTTCTAGTCTGATAAACTCCACCTCCTTTATATGACGAATACTTTCAGGAAAGTACTTGTCATTGAATAGTTTCAAACATTTCCCAAGACATGCTTTGAAAAGTACCGGTTGGTACGCTTCACTGACTCCCACCGATGAAATCACTCTCACCATGAACAAAAAGGTGGCGAATGGAACCTTCTGTTCCTCCGTGCATCCCAAGACATCGAATATCTTGGTAATTTGCTTGACCCACGTTTCTGCCATGATCGGATCTGGCTTTCCCTTAAATTCTAGTAGTCCCAACTCCTTGAACTGCTTGGCTGTGACAAGCTGCGCATTGCTATCATTTCCACCCGTATTTTGTGCACGAGTCTCCTAAATGCGGTTTTGCATGAAGCGCAAAAAGCTCTTAAACATTCCATCATTCATCGTTTGCTCGGTAGTGTTGTTTACAGGAGGAATATTGCCTTCCTGTTGCACATTCTCCTAGTTTGTAACTAAAGGTTGTTCCACAGTCTCATACACTCCATTGTTAACGTTCTCAGCGGCCATTCTTAAATACTGCCATAAAACAAGGTTTACTTAAACAAATTAACATATCACATAATATCCCTATATTATGGTGACCAACAAATAAGCTTAGATAAGACACACTAGCCAAGGATTTACTCATCTCTCCTCCTAGTTCTATTCCCCGATCTCCGCCAGAGACCATATCCCTAAGCTTTGATACCAACTATGCGCCCCCAAAATAGGTATACAACACCCATTCGAGTCGCCAAATACATGGTGCGAAAAAGCAAACTACAACTTCAATAATACAATTGTCGTGCATAATACGACAACACATACTGTGAGTTTAAATACAAATATTGTCTTCTAGACAATATCCACACTCAAATAAGTCCTCGTTAAAATTATTCAAACACTATTTTACAGAAATAGTGATGACTGCTAAAACATCTTTCTAGAACCATCACTCCGTACCCCGACTAGTTCCTGCTATGTTCTCAACTCCTGAGAAAAATGGAACAAAAAGGAAAAGGGTGAGCTCAACTAGCCGATAAAGAATATTATGACTAAGATAATATACAACAAATTATCGTTAGTCTTCAACAGGAAAAATCGATAAAATATAATAGCCAACAAGTTTTAGATCAACAATTGCGGTGAAACAACAATCCATTAGAAGAGTCAAGTAGAGAATGAGTTCTACTATCTTCTAAGATTTAAAAGTCCATCATCAATATTTTTCCCCGTAACAACAATCAATATACATCTTTAATCAAATATTCATCTTTGCACTCATGGCCAATAATATTCATTTGTATCACCGGTTGGTCATGTTCATCTCAACGCTTTGTTTATCTTTGCACTACGGGCCAAAGATATTCATCGATTAATCATTTATCTCTTTACTACAGTCAAGATATTTAGTAATATCATCATTTAGGACCGAGGATGATGAAAAATATTTTAAAGAAAGCGAATCCGATTGAAACGGAAGGACAAATAGTAGGGATTCAGTATAACGGTTTATCCAAGATCAATAATACTTCATAAATACCAATTTTGAAGCGTAATTCAAAATAAAGATCAAAACATGGATACAATCAAATATAGTAACCATAATAGACATCTTGGACAAAAAGAAGAAAATTTCATTTTTAAATTGAATAGTCCGTAGATTCGTGAATAAAGGCCAGTATACGTGAACAAGAACCCAGACACAAAAAGTTCTAAATTCGATAAAATTCAGATCAATACTTTCCAAGATAATGATATTGAAGAAATAATATCATATATGAAGAAAATAACATCCCTTACCTCAAAATATCAAGATTTACGATCGGAATATCGGTATATAAGGGTCAAGGAAACTTGCATCGATGAATAGAAACTCACAAAGTATCTAAATACTCACAAAATACACTCAATAATCTAGAGAGAAAGAGAGAAAACTTGTTTACGGTGTGATTTTCAATTCTAACTTAGCCCTCTATTTATAAGAAAATATTTGCAGACTTGACCTGCAACCGGATGGCTTTACCTGCTATTATTCCCACCCACCACATTTGAAATAAATTCAGCACATTTCTTCACCAACCACAAGTGGGACCCACTCAATTCTAGAATTTTCCACCAAAATCATTTATAAACCTAATTTCGAATCGGTCACCTCTTAAAATTCATAACAAATCATACGTTCATTTTAACGGTTCAAAATTTGTGGATATATACTCAACTTATATATGTATAACATATCCAAAAATTACAACGATCCAATATTCGGATTAAAAATTATAACTCACACAATATATCTCAAAAACACTTTGGTTTAATTTTTAATACCTTCATTCAAATAAAATAATTGATAAAACACCTCAACATTAATTCCTTCATTTTTAACCACAATAAATATATCCAACATTTATATCCACATAAAATAAATATTTCCTTATCATATGAATCAATAATTAATTATTCACAAATAATATTACTGAGAATCACATTTATGATAACCGGTAGTTCCAGGAAAAGGAGACTTTCCAATAAGAATTTCTCCTTATTGTAGGCATGATTAGGTGACCAAACCTCTCTCGATGTGAATTTTCTAGACATTGCCAATAATGCTATCTAATAATATTATTCAAATAATATGAATTATTGATCCGATAATTGGAAATCTTTGCGATGACAATTATTGAAACAATAATATTATAAAATATCAACGCTTGCAATTATTGAATCAATAAAATAAAATATTCGAATAAAGAACTCATTGTAACAATTATTGAGTAGTGCCTTCTTACGTAAGGATCAATAATTCATCAATACATGCATCCACGCCAGACATCGTATTTTAACCCACGAATTATTCCAACGTGATGTTATGTAGAATAACTACGCCATTATTTATAAAAACTCAAACTTATCATTTTCTTCATCCGACGGTTATTCATTATGGGGCCCCATAAATGATCGCTAGCTTGCCGTCATACGAATATTCCCAACAACAATGATTATTTTATAACCACTTGCATATTTTGCAAAATTTGCACATTTCACCCATAACCTGAGATAATTATATCAAATTAATACCTTATTATTCACAAATATAATTAGAGGAAATTGATTTTATTTATAATAAGTTGAGGTCTTCTTATAATAATAATAATAATAATAATAATAATAATAATAATAATAATTACTATTATTAATTATTATTATTATTATTATTATAATTATTATTATTATCATAATTATTATTATTACTATTACTATTATTATTATTATTATAATAATAATAATATTATTATTATTAGTATTATTATTATTATTATTATTATTATTATTATTATTATTATTATTATTATAATAATAATAATAATAATAATAATAAATTTTATTATTATTTGTTTGTGTGTATGAAGAAGATAGGAGAGATAGAGATTTTGTGTGTGAATATGAGACAGAGTAGAGTATAGGGGTGAATTTGATTTGGGCGGGAAGAAATATGAGATTTTAGATTAAGTTGAAAGAATTAGGTTAGAATAAATCTGAACCGTCCTTGTGTTTTGTGAAATGAAAGATTCAAAATAAGTTCTGTTTTATTATATATATATATATATATATATATATATATATATATATATACACACACACACACACTCCAGTAAGCCCAGCAGTGTTATCTTCAAGAAGATGGAGCTGAGGTGGTCATTTGGCCTTACTTTTCTGTTCAATGATAATTAAAAATAACTAAAATTAGTTTACATCTTCATTTCTAAAGCAAAAAATAAAATAAAAAATCACACACACAAAATAAAATAGAGAGTGATATATATATATATATATATATATATATATATATATATATATATATATCTTTCCAATACCATAGCAAAAGGAGCAAATAAAAGAGCAGCAATCGCGTTCCGATAGACCGCACTAGTGTAAATTATCATTCCCTGGTTTAATGGAGACTTGGCAACTATAGGCATACCAGCATAACCAAACTGTGCAATAATATAACACCTAAATATGGCTTTCCTATCTTATAATAAAGCTGCAACAATGTTTCTCTGTCTATCCGTGTGTAAGAAAAATATGTATTTGGCAGTTTTGTGCCAAGTAAAATAAAAAATGTTTTGTGCAAGTAATTGGTAGTCTAGCACGCTAGCCCTTGTTTATATAGTTGTTTTTGACCCCATAGTTTGTTTGGAATTTTAGTAAATAAAAATTAATATTTTGATATGTTCTATAAAAGAGTCTCATTTGTAAATTTTATAAATATTTATTTCATATTTATCTTTAAAGATAATATTACGTTGTTAGTTTGGTGGATGCCGTGATAATGAAATTATGCTGTTATCCTTGAAAATATTGTGTCATTTTATATTACCATCAATTGAAACACAATTTTTTTTGTGTGAAAAAATATATGATAAAATAAAATTCTTTCTATAGATAAGATAATGTTAGAAATAATGTAACATATGAATATAAAAGGTCATTGATAATATCAGAACAATAATTATGTTATCAGAGTAATAAATATTGTTGAAAGTTTAAATTTTTGTTAAAACAAATATAAAAGTATCGCTGAATACATATTTATTTTCACAATATAAATAGTATTTATCTGGCATTATCAACAATTTAGAAAAAACAACTTTCTTTTTCGACCTAAGTTGTTAAGTTCCAAACATGAGTGGATGAAAAATAATCTAAACAAGCTAGGACTCCACTAGGGGACAATTGGGCTACATGGAATTATTAATAAATCGAAGGGTTTTACCAATAATATATCAAAACTAGTGGCAGAGATAAATGTGTTAATCCAGTACATTACTAATACTATATTATGCGACAAAACAACTTAATTGCAACCCAACTAATGACGTGACGTAGAGCTAATTCTTAAGATCTTTTTAATTGACAACGTACACTGTTGACGCCGGGATTTTTTCCTGTTTAGGTTGTTCTCTTACCTTTTATATTTCGCTATTTTGATTTATTTTATCTTTTTTAAATAGTGAAATTTTAAGAAAAGACCGACATATAATATAATTTGATTTTAATGATTGAGCCGAATTAGATAGAACCGACAGTTGATATAAGTTTAAATGGATGTATCAACTCATCCGAATTTTAAAGGTTTTCGCAATATGTTACAGTTGTGTACAGGAAGACCATATAAATCGATTTTGTCTTGTAGCAAAATTAAGTCCTGCAGTGATGACGACACCAAAGGTTGGCACGAACAGAACAAAATTTGTAAAATCCCAACTTTTTATGAATAAGATTTAATTTTCTTTATATATTATTCTAAATAGTAAGGTGTTGATTTAATAAATGTTAAAGTTAAGGGTAATATATGCAAGTTAACAAATAAACAGTTTTTAGGGAATATTCATTTTGTCGGGAAATATTCTTTCTGTCGAGAATATTATATTCGGTAAAGTACGACGGCGCCAAAATAACCGATCATTGGTGAGCCCCACAACAGAATAACTGCCGGATATAGAAAGCGACAAAAATAACCTTTTTAAAAATTGACGACAAAACTTTTACCGTTAAACTATTGAAATATCCGATGATAAAAGTATAGTAATATGCGTTGTTCCACACGGTAAAGAGACGCCAGTATTGCATAAAGATAGATACGCTGTGAGATTGCACAAGAATAATACGGAGATTTACAAAGAATACACGGTATTACACAATATATCTAATTATTAATTCTTATGTAAGAAGTCACTTAGTATTTCATTCAATAATTGCCACAGTAGTTGCTGCATAGTATATATCTCATATTATTGATTCAATAATTGTTACAGTAACATATACACAATATTTTATATTATTAAATCAATAATTGTCACGACATAGTAACTCATATTATTGAAATAATATTATTAGTTAGCATTATTGTTAATATGTAGAAAGTTATCGAGGAAAGGAGTTAGGTTATCTAATTACGCGCTAGTAAGGAGAAATCCTTATCGGAAAGCCCCCTCTTTCCTGGGAACGATCTGACTGTCAGTATTGTGAATCTATAATATTAATGGTGAATAATTGTTAAAAAAATTAAAATGTATTGATTGAAGATAAGTGATTTGTGGTAGATATTTATTCAATTTTTAATACAAATAGAGAGGTTTGTCATGAGGCGTTTGTTGTATGTTTGACTTATTATTCCATGGACTCCCACAAGCCAATTTTCAAAATCGTCGGCAGAAAATTTATTTACTTTTTGTTTTATTATTATAATAATAGAAATAAAACAGAAAACTTTTTATATAAATAGAAAACTTTTTATAATATATATAAATTTATTTAGTTTATTAGAATATAATTAGAATATATTATATTATATATAAAGTTAATTTTTGTATTAGAATATTTTAATTGAATAGTAAAAATCAGTTGATCAAATTGTTCGTCCGTGATTATTGTACTATTCATCCGTGATTATTTTTAAATAGTGGTACCCTGCCATTCTCCTATAAATAGGTTACTTAGTTAAAGTATGAAACTCACATCAGAGTCACAAAATTCTTCTTCCATAATATTGTGCGTATTTCTTTTGAGCATAAAGATACTTTAAGTGTAGTTAATAATGCAAGATATTTCTCAAGATAATCTCCATTATACCAATCAGATCTAGTCTCCTACTAAGTTAAAAGATGTTATTTTCTTCCAATACTCGTAAGGAATATCATTTTCTTTCATACTCCATATTATGTAAGTGATATTATTTCATTTCGTAGTTCTAAATCTGAACTTACTACGGTAGGTATTGCTTCTATAATTCTTGAAATGATTAGAAATTCCTTGGGTTTTGCGCTTCATCTAATATCATTTCATTGGAATATTGGTCTAAACTTTCTTATTAAATTTTAATCCTTTCATGTCGGGGTACTATTCATCCGGGGTACTATTCACGCTGAAGTACTATACACGACGAAATTTAGTTTTCATTTCTTGTCTAAATTATTTTTGCAATATGAATCTTAAATATCATTCTTGAATTTTACTCCATAATTGGTTATCATACAGACAATTTGGACATTCCTGAACTCTGGATAAATTAAATTACAAATATTTAATATTTATCCTTGATCTCACTTTTATTCATCTTTTATATCATTATCATCATTCTCATGCTTAAATTTATGGTGGAAAGTTATCTTTGGCCCATAGTATAAAGATGAGTTGTTGATTGGTATGATTATGACCATGAATTAATTGTGTATTGGTATAATCATGACCTTTAATATTACAGGCAAATGCTTGTGATAAGAGTTCTCTTTGGCTCGTAGTGAAAAGATAGATTGTTGTTTGACATGATCATGACCACTGGTGATAAAAATGAATATATATCTTTGGCCCTTAATGCAAAGATAAACTGTTGATTTGCATATTTATGAACATGAACTGTTGATTGGTGTTACAAGGAAAAAATATGGATGTTGAATTCTTAAATCATAGAAGATAGTAGACATCATGCTTTACTTGACTCTTCTAATGGATTGTTTGTTCCGCTGCAGTTGTTGATCTAAAACTTGTTGTCTATTACATTTTATCTGATTTATCATTGTTGAAGGCTAAAGATAAGTTTATTCTTTATTATCTTAGTCATTATATTCTTTACTGAGCTAGTTGAGCTCACCATTTTTGTTCCATTATTCTTCTCAGGAAATGAAAGTGTAGCTGGGACTAGTCGGAGAGTGGAGTACGTAATGGTCCGAGATAGTTACTATAAAAGTCTTCACTATGTTGTGAAATAGTGTGACAATAACTGTAACGAGGACTTAATTTGAGTGTGTATAGTGTCGTATTATGTATGATACAATATTTGTATTAAAAATATCAGTATGTGTGGTCGTATTTTACACGACAGTTTAATAGTTATAAATAGGAAAATTTGTATTTGGATTTTTTGGTATGTATTTGGCGACTCAAAATGGGTTATGTGAACCTATTTTAGGGGCTTCACAAAATCTGTAGTCCAGGGAAGAGCTTTTGTTGTGCAGTCCCAAAAAGCATGAAACCCGAACGAAGTTATCATATGTAAGCTACTTATCAACTCTTGTGAAGTTTATGCCTTGTTAGATACTGTCTCTACCATCTCTTTTATTTCACCTGCATGTGCTCGACGTTTAAACTTGACTCCTGAAAAATTGGATGTTGACTTATCAGTTTAAACCTCACTAGGAGAAATAGCCATTACATCTATTGTCTATAAATCCTATTTGGTCCAAATCAAGAATTTCACATTAACCTTTGATCTTATTTCTTTGGAAATGCATGAATTCGATGTAATTATAGGAATTGATTGGTTGACTATCCATTATGCTAAAATTGTATGCTTTCAGAAAATCATTAGTTTTCATATTCATAATCAACCTATTACTCGAATTCAAGCAACAAAACCATTGAAATCAATAGCTATCATTTCTAGTCATAAAACTATTTATTTATTGAAAAACAGATGTTAAGCCTTCTTAGCACATATCACTGATTTGAACAAAAATACGTCAGACTTGAATGATATTCTCATTGTTAATTAATTTTCTGATGTTTTTCCTGAAGAACTTCCTGGCTTACCCCCAAACCGTGAAATTGAATTTTGTATTGACCTTGAACTCGGTACAAAACCCATTTCTAAAACCCCATATCGAATGGCTAGCTCCTATTAAACTTTAGGAGTTAAAAGTCTAACTTCAAGAATTATTGGATACTGGTTTTATACGTCTGAGTACATCGCCTTGGGGTGCTCTTGTTCTATTTTTGAAGAAGAAAGATGGGAGTATGAGACCGTGTATTGATTATCGAGAGTTGAACCATGTCACTATCAAAAATAGGTACCCGTTACCTAGAATTGATAACATGTTTGATCAATTACAAGGTGTTCAGTACTTTTCAAATATTGATCTTTGTTAGGGTATCATCAGTTAAAGGTTAAAACTGATGACATTCCTAAGACTGCCTTCAGAACTCGCTACGGGCATTACAAGTTCTTAGTCATGCCTTTTGGATTAACCAATACTCTTGTAGCTTTTATGGACATGATGAACCGAATATTAAAGGAATATTTGGATCATTTTTTGGTTTTCTTTGTTGATGACATCCTCATATACTCTAAGAGTCGCGAGGATCATGAACAACACTCACTACAAGAAAATAGTTTATCTCCGACGGAATTAACTTCGACGGAATACATTCAGTCGATGTTAGACTATTTCTGACTGATTATTCAATCGATAATAGTTTGGTCGTACATAACATATTTTCGACGAACTTCTGTCGAAAACACAACCCAACATGGCGCCAAACTCTCCCGCTAGTACCAACACTATGGTCGACTGAATATCATGTTAATCTTGATGGAGTTCAGTCGAAGTTAGAGTAATACCGACGGACATAAGAACGACGGACTTCCGTCGAGTTTAGCTTTTAAAACCTAACAGGCTGATATGCTCCCCTCATTTTATTTCTGCTTATTTTTCTCTCACTCTCTCACGTCTGCTCTCTCTCTCTCTCTCACGTCTGCTCTCTCTCTCACGTTTGCTCTCTCTCTTTCTCGCACGTCTGCTCTCTTTCTCTCGGCCGTTTGCAAGCGACTCGATCGAGCCAAGTGACGCCACCTTGTGGTGACTTAAATTTACTCGGTCAAGTAGTTCCGCCAATTCCTACCATTTCAATGACTCAAATTCGATTTCTTCTCAAATTGGTGGCATACTTTCATTTGTTTGTTAAAATTTCAAGTTAATCAGGTATATTTGATGAATTGCCATTTGATTTTGATTATTATGCTTTTAAATCTATGCCTTAATTTTATAAGTTGAGTTACATAAAACTGCTATGTATTTTGTTGGCTATTTTGGGTCTGAAAAATTGTTGGTACATATTGTGTCCATGCCCTAATAGAGTTATATAATTTGCTATGTAATTTATAATGCTATGAATCTACATAAGTTTGTTCATGCCCTAATGTTATACTGCTATTGTTTGTTCTCAAAATTTGTAGGTATGTAATTTGGGTCTGAAAATTTATGGGTATTTTGTTTCTCACAGTGACATATTTGTTATATCCGACGAAATTCTTGACGAAATTCTGTCAGAATTCATCAATTGCAATTTATGTGGGTCCTTTTTATTATATTAATGTATAGTTAATAGTTTCTCAATACTAAAATACAATTTAAAAAAATTAAATTATCTAATAAAATACAAATTACATTTAATTAAATAAAATAAAAAATTGACTTAATTTAATTTAAGATAATAAAATTTAAATAAATTATTTAATATTAAATTATATAATATAATAAAAAATTAATTAAATTTAAAATAAAATAAAATAAAATAAAATAAAATAAAAAATATGATATAATATAATACAAATTAAAATTAAAATAATTTAATTTTATTAATTTAATATAATAAAATTTAAATAAATTAAATATTATAATATGAAATAATACAAGTACAAATAAATTAAATTAAATTCAAATAAATAATTTAAAATAAAATAAAATACAAAATAAATATAATTAAACCTGAGTAGCACTTACTTAGTTAAATAAAATCAAAATTAAATAAAATACAATACAATAAAATAAAATTATGATTTAATTTAAGATAATACAAATTAAATTAAATTAAATTCAAAAATAAATTGACTTAATTTAATATAATATAATATAATACAAAATAAATATAATTAAATGAGTAGCACTTACTTAGTTAAATAAAATCAAAATTAAATAAAAGCCAATAAAATAAAATAAAATAAAATGCAATTAATTACTAAGTAACATTTGTTGAGTTGGGATGCAATATAACTAAGTAGCATTTGCTTAGTTAGGGTGAAATTTTCAATAAACTAAGTTGTAAGACCGAAAATTTTTTAAATAAAAAGGAATTTCCTTTATTTATTATTTTGAAATAGTAAGGGTTGATTTGATTAATGTGGATAGTTAAGGGTTAAATCATGCAAATATTTCAAAATAAGCAAGTGGTTATAAAATATTCATTGTTGTCGGGGAATATTCGTTTGGTCGTGGAATATTTAAATCTTTTGGGAATATTCGACGACTGCCAAATGACCATGTGTGGGCCCATAACTGGGAAAGCGATTGGATGAAGAAAACGACAAATATAAGTTGTTTTTAAATAATCTGCAGCGTTGTTATTCTGCAATTATCATTGTTGGAATACCCGGTGGTTAAAACACACTAATACGCGTTGTTGAACAAGAAAGACACCAGTATTGCACCAATTCTTACGTGAGAAGGCACTACTCAATAATGGTTACGATAAATCTTTGCTCAAAGTATTTTATTGAGTTAATAATTCTTTGCGTTGATATTTTATATTCTTTCATTGTTTCAATAATTGTCATTACATAGTATTTTTCATTATCGAAGCAATAATTCATATTATCTGAATAATATTATTAGATAACATTATTGGCAATGTCTAGAAAGTTACATCTAAGGAGAGGTTTGGTCATCTAATTCATGTGCCACAAGAAGAAGAAATTCTTATTGGAAAGCCCCCTCTCTCCAGAACCCGCCGGTTGTCAATATTGTGATTACGTAATATTATTTGTGAATAATTAATTATTGATTTATCGATGAGGAAAATATTGATTTTATGTGGATATAGATGGAGAAAATTTTTAAAATGACAATTGTTGAAAATTAATATTTTATCTTTTTACGATAAAATAATTCATTTAAATATATTATTTTAATAATATATTAATCAGTGATATTTTTTACAATGAATATGGGATATATGAGTATATGAGGAGGAAGAGTATTTTTGTGGCATTAAATGTTTAACACATGTTTTGTGTGTTGGTGGACACAATTATTATGAATTCAAATTTGATTATAGCTTGTAAAATCACCCGTTTGTGGATTTCGGTCAATTTCTATTTGGAATTTGGAAAACTTTCTTCTGCAAAGTTGTAGAGAATTGAATTTCCTATAAAAACTCATGAGATTCGAATTTTCTGATGAAAGGGCTATTTATTATGAATTATTGAAGTTCAAGTCAAAATAATTGATTTTTGGGAGTTTAAATTATTTTTTTGTTAAGAAAAATGTTTTTGTATTTTTTGGACATCATTAACATGTGTGGCTGGTGTTTTGACCAAAAGGTGGGCTAAGGAAAATTTGTATAATTATATTAATATTATATTAAATTTTACGCTTTAGTGTTCTAAGCATTTTCCTATAAATAGGGTCTTGCCAGTTAGAATTGAAAATCACACCGAAACTGAAGTTTTCTCTATTTCTCTCGATATTTTGAGCGTATTCTTGTGAGTATTTTGAGTATACTTTGAGTATTGATATACGGTGCAAGTTCATTCAAACGTTATTCCAAATGTAATCTTCGCTCTTTTGAGGTAAGGATATTATTTTTTCGTAATGATATTATTTCTTCAATATCATTATCTTTGAAATGTTGATCTGAAGTTTTTATCAAATTTGGAACTTTTTCATGCTCGGGGTTACTATTCATGGGTTACTATTCATGAGTTACTATTCACGAGTTACTATTCATGAGTTCTTATTCACGAGTTCTTATTCACGCAGTACTATTCATGAAGCGTGAAGATGTTTTTGTGGAATTTCTATCTTTTGGTGTTGGAGTTACTATTCACGATAATGCACTTATTCTTAGAAAAATAAAATTTCTTCTTTTGTCAAAATATCTATTACGGATACTAGCTCCGATTGTATCCATGTTTTGATCATTCTTGAATTTTACACCACTATGATTATTTTGAGGTATTTTGGACGTGGATAAAACCAAGTACTAATCCTTAATCCTTAATCCTTGTCATTTTGTTTCACCTGGATTCGCTTTCTTTAAAAAAAATATTTTCATCATCCTCGATCTTAAATGATGATATTATGGAATATCTTTGGCTGTAGTGCAAAGATGAATGATTTCAAGAATATCTTTGGCTGTAGTGCAAAGATGAGCAGTGTTTAAATGAACATGATTAATCGATGAATATCTTTGGCCAGTAGTGCAAAGATGAATATTTGATTCGGATGTATATTGATTGATGTTACAAGGATAAAAGATAAACGATGAACTTTTAAATTCATACATAGAAGATAGTAGTTTGCATTCTCTACTTAACTCTTCTAATGAATTATTATTTCATTGCGAATATTGATTTAAAGTTTGTTGTCTATTGTATTCTATTAGATTTTTTTTCCTGTTGAAGACTAACGATAATTTGTTGTATATTATCTTAGTCATAATATTCTTCTTGAGCTAGTTGAGCTCACCCTTTTTCTTTTTTGTTCCATTTTTCTCGTGAGGCGAGAATATAGCGAGTATGTAGTCTGGGGTATGGAATGAAGGTTTTAGAAAGGATTGTTTAGTAGTCCTCACCATTTTGTAAAATAATGTATCAATAAATGTGATGAGGATTTATTTGAGTATAGATATTATGCAGAAGATAATATTTGTATTCAAACTCACGATTTCTTGTTGTAATAATAAAGTTGTAGTTGTTTACATGTACCATGTATTGACAACTCGAGAATAGGTGATGTATACCTATTTTGGGGCGCCACGGTTAAGTATCGAGCTTAGGATATGATCTCTGGCGGAGATCGGGGAATAGAACTAGGAGGGAGGCGAGTAAATCCTTCGCTAGTGTGTCCTACCTAAGCTTATTTGTTAGTTGGTCAATTATATAGGGATATTATGTGATATATTGATTTCCTTAATTAACCCTTGTTTTATGATGAGATTTGAGAATGTCGATCGAGAATATTAATGATTGGAGTAAATGAGACCGTGGAGATGCTGTACTTTACCAACGAGGAGAACGTGCAACAGTGGCAATGTACCTCTGTGAACAACACCGTTGAGCGAGATGATGAACGAGGGATGTTTAGAAGTTTTTGCAGTTCATGCAAAAATCGCACGGTGGAAACTTCGTGTTCAAAATCTGAGGAGAAATGATAGCAATTCACGGGTTGTCACTGACCAAGCGATTCAAAGAAGTTGGGACCACACGAATTTAAGGGAAAGCGGATCCGATCATGGCGGAAGCATGGGTCAAACAAATTACCAAGATATTCGATGTCTTGGGATGCACGGAGAACGAAGGTTCCATTCGCCACCTTTATGTTCCGTGGCGAGGCGGACTCACTGGTGGAGAATGCGTGAAGCGCACCCATCCACCGCTTTCGGCATGTCTTGGGAGACGTTTGAAGCTATTTAATGACAAATACTTTCCCGAAAGTGTGTTCGTCATATGAAGGAAGTGGAGTTCATCGATTGGAACAAAACAACATGACGGTGTCTCGAAGACGAGGCAAAGTTTGCGAGTTATCGAGTTTGCACCTCATTTGGTGGAGAATGAAGAACGTATGACGCGGATGTTTCTTAGAGGTTTGAAACCGGCAGATACGTCGGTATCTCATTTCTCATAAATTTTCTCTTTATTGAGATGTTGTAAAATGGGCTCAAATATTAGAGCGAGATAACGAGTACGGTCAATTGAGGACCACAACCGAGGATCGTGATCGAGAGATAGCAATCAGCAGAATAATGATAACTGCGGAGAAAAAGCAGACGGACGAAATGGTAACCACTCTGGTGGTAATCATGGCCATGAAAATAGAAGAAGCGAGTCGGGGAGATTTTAAAAGAGGAGATTTAACAAATGAATTATGTGAAGATGACAGTCTTGCGTAAAAGAATCGGTTCTAAGGAGGAGAACGACCACCGGTCGTATATGCTATAAATCACGGAAAAGAGGACATATCGATCCAAAGCGCCCACAACAGTTCAAGGTATGCTATAATTGTGGAAAGGAAGGACATATATCGCTCGAGATTATACGATGGCGAAACCTAGTTCAATGAGGGACGGTGACTCAAAAAAAGATCCCGTAAAAGTCAAAGTCAACGATTCCGGAAGAAGCGTTTGTTGTGATGAGGGTCATAATGCGAGAACCCAAACGAGGTGATCACGGGTAAGCTATTTATAAATTCTTACGAAGTTTATACCTTACTTGATCTTGGTATACCCATTCATTTATCTCTCCTGCATGCGCTCAACGTTTAAACTTGACTCGGAGAAATTAGACTTTGACCTATCTGTGGAAACTCAGTTAGGAGAAACTTTCATCACATCCTTCGTTTATAAATCTTGTTTGATTCAAGTTGGCACCATTACCTTACTGTTGACCTTATCTCTTTAAAGATACTTGCTTTTGATGTGATTTTAGGGATTGATTGGTTAACTACTCATCATGCCAAAATTGATTGTTTTCGTAAGGTTGTTAGTTTTCATATTCCTAACCAACCTTTGTTGTATTTAATTCAAGCAACTAAACCATTAAAATCGATCAACGTCATATCTAATCATAAAGCTATTCGTTTATTAAAAAGCGGATGTCAAGCTTTCTTAGCCCATGTTATGGATTTGAATAAAGACACGTCAAATTTGAATGATATTCTGTTGTTATTGACTTTCCGACGTATTTCAGAAGAACTTCCTGCCTACCCCGTAGCGTGAAGTTGAATTCTTTATTGATCTTGAACTCGTACAAAGCCCATTTCTAAAACCCCATATCGAATGGCTCCTATTGAACTTCAGGAGTTAAAGGTCCAACTACGAGGAATTGTTGGACATCGGTTTCATTAAATCCCAAGTACATCTCCTGGGGGTGCTCTGTTTTATTCAGAAGAAAAGAAGAGCGGGAGTATGCGACTTTTGTATTGACTATGGGAATTGAACCATGTCACCATCAAGAATAGGTATCCTCTACCTCGTATTGATGACTTGTTTGACCGATTCACCGAGAGGGCACAATTCTTTTCAAAAATCGATCTTTGTTCGGATATCATCAATTTGAAGATTAAAAGCGAGGATATTCCAAAGACCGCCTTCAGAACTCCGGTATGGGCATTATGAATTCTTAGTCATGTCTTTCGGACTAACTAATGCTCCTATGACTTTCATGGATATGATGAACCGAGTATTCAAGGAATATTTGGATCGATTCGTTGTTGTCTTTATTGATGACATCCTCATATATTCCAAAAGCCGTGAAGATCATGAGCACCATTTGAAAATTTGGTACTCCAAAGGCTTCGTGAAAACCAACTATATGCCAAATTGAAGAAATGTGAGTTCGGCGAGGAAGTAGCATTCCTTGGGCACGTGGTGTCAAAACATGGAGTATCTGTTGATCCGGTGAATATTGAAGCAATACAAAGTTGGGAGCAACCAAGTCGGTGGATCAAGTACGTAGTTTTTGGGCTTAATGGTTATTATCGGAGATTTGTGGAAGGGTTTTCTCGAATCGCTACTTCATTAACCCACTAACTTTCGGAAGGATACAAAATTGTTTGGAGTGAAGAATGCGAAGAAGAGTTTCAAGAGCTTAAGAGGAGACTTATTTTAAGACTGATTCTAACAATACCATCCGGTTCGGATGGATTTGTTATCTCTGATGATGCTTGTGCAAAGGGTTAGGATGTGTTCTCGTGCAAGCGTGGGAAAGTCATAGCCTATGCCTCGCGACAACTTAAAGAGTATGAGAGGAATTATCCTACTCATGATCAGAGAGTTAGCGTGATCGTTTCAGCGCTTAAAGATATGGAGGCACTATCTATATGGGAGAAAGTGGAGATATATTCGGACCATAAAAGCCTTAAATATTTCTTCACTCAAAAAAAGAACTCAACACGCGGAAATGACGTTGGCTCGAACTATTGAAAGACTACGACCACACTATTCAATACCATCCCGAGTAAAGCGAACGTGGTAGTGGCGATTGAGTAGAAGATCATATGCTGGGAACGAGTGCGATGATGTCAAGTATCGCGATAGAGCCAACTTTAATAGAAAAGTTAAGGTTGCTCAAGCCACCCTTGGGCCGGGTCGATGCGTATGAAGAAGAAAGTACAAGAAGGAGCTATTCTAAGCGAGAATTGATGAAGAAGGAATACTTGAGTCCACTCTAGACTTTGTGTTCCTAACGACTCGATTTGAAGTACAAGATTATGATGGAGGCACACAATACGCCATTTGCAATCCATCCTGGAAGTACTAAAATGTATCGTGATCTTGACATACATTTTGGTGGAACAATATGAAGAGAGATTGCAAAGTTTATCTCGATGTGTTTAACTTGCCAACGTGTAAAGGTGAGCATCTTGTACCTAAGGGTCCGTTGCAACCACTTGAGATTCCGGAATGGAAGTGGGAACACATTACTATGGATTTCGTTCACGGGTCTTCCTACGGTTTCTCAAGGCATCAATGCTATTTGGGTTATTGTTGATAGATTAACCAAGTTCTGCTCATTTCTTGCCGACACGGAGACTTATTCCCATGAACGTCTTCTTGCTAGTATACGCGTGAATGAGATTGTGAGGTTGCATGGCATGCCTGTATCCATAGTTTGGATCGTGACCCAAGATTCACTTCAAGATTTTGGGTTAGCTTATAAAAAAAGCTATGGGAGCGCGGATTTGCAATTTAGTTAAGCATACCATCCCCAAGCAGACGGACAATTAGAGAGGACTATTCAAACTCTTGAAGATCTATTAAGACTCGTGTCCTGAACTTCAAGGGTAGTTGGGATAAGTATTTACCATTGGTGGAATTCTCCTACAACAACAGTTATCGAGCAAGATATAGGTGTGGCTCCATTTGAAGCATTATATGGACGAAAATGTCGTTCTCAATATGTTGGGATGAGGAGGGTGAAGCAACATTGTTGGGACCCGAAGTTAATACGTATGATCACCTAAAAGATCCAAATGATTCGACAACGTATACAAAGCGGCACAAGATCGACAAAAGAGTTATGCGGATCTTCATCGAAAGGACGTGGAATTTAATGTAGGGGATCATGTATTGTTCCGAAGTTGCTCCGTGGAAGGAGTTACAAGATTTGGGAAGAGAGGAAAGCTCAATCCACGATTTATTGGTCCATTTCAAATTCTTGACCGAGTAGGAAATGTAGCCTATAGACTTGCATTACCTCCGAATATGTCTCGTGTTCATAATGTGTTTCACATATCTCGTACTACGTAAATATGTGAAAGACCCGAACCACGTTATTGAGTTAGAATCCAGGGACGAGATAGCAGAAGACTTAACGTATGAGGAGGTACATCAAGATCTTGGATAGGAAGGAGCATGTCCTACGCCTTGAAAGGTCATACCACAAGTTAAAGTTTTGTGGAGGAATCATGTTTATAGAGAAATGACACAGGAGTTGGAAAGCGGAAATGAAAGCGAGGTATCCTCACCTTTTGAAACACAGTATCGTGACGTCAATTTCGAGGCCGAAATTTCATAAGGAGGGAGGTTGTAAGACCCCGAAAATTTTTTAAATAAAAAAGAATTTCCATTATTTATTATTTTGAAATAGTAAGGGTTGATTTGATTAATGTGGATAGTTAAGGGTTAAATACATAAATATTTCAAAATAAGCAAGTGGTTATAAAATATTCATTGTTGCCGGGGAATATTTGTTTGGTCGTGGAATATTCAGATCGTTTGGGAATATTAAATGCTGACAGTGCCGTTAAATAATGTGGGCCCCCATGTGAAAGCGATTGGATGAAGAAAGCGACAAATATAAGTTGTTTTTAAATAACTTGGCGTAGTTATTACCTAGTTATCTTGTTGGAATAATTGTGGTTAAAACACACTAATACGCGTTGTTGAACAAGAGTAGCACCAGTATTGCACCAATTCTTACGTGAAGAAGGCACTACTCAATAATGGTTCATAATTCTTTATTCGATTATTTTATTGAGTTAATAATTGTTGCGTTGATATTTTATATTGTCATTGTTTCAATAATTGTCATTACATAGTATTTTTCATTATCGAAGCAATAATTCATATTATCCGAATAATATTATTAGATAACATTATTGGCAATGTCTAGAAAGTTCGTCTAAGGAGAGGTTTGGTCATCTAATTGCGGCGCAAGAAGAAGAAATTCTTAATGGAAAGCCCCCTTTCCAGGAGCCGCCGGTTGTCAATATTGTGATTCGTAATATTATTTGTGAATAATTAATTATTGATTTATACGATGAGGAAAATATTGATTTTATGTGGATATAGATGGAGAAAATTTTAAAATGACAATTGTTGAAAATTAATATTTTATCTTTTTTTACGATAAAATAATTCATTTAAATATATTATTTTAATAATATATTAACGGTGATATTTTTACAATGAATGTGGGATATATGAGTATATGAGGAGGAAGAGTATTTTGTGGCATTAAATGTTTAACACATGTTTTGTGTGTTGGTGGACACAATTATTGATAGAAATTTGATTATAACTTTGTAAAATCACCCGTTTGTGGATTTCGGTCAATTTCTATTTGGAATTTGGAAAAACTTTCTTCTGCAAAGTTGTAGAGAATTGAATTTCCTATAAAAACTCGCGTGATTCGAATTTTCTGATGAAAGGGCTATTTATTATGAATTATTGAAGTTCCGAAGCTCCGAAATAATTGATTTTTGGGAGTTTAAATTATTTTTGTTAAGAAAAACGTTTTTTGTATTTTTTTGGACATCATTAACATGTGTGGCTGGTTTTTTGACCAAAAGGTGGGCTAAGGAAAATTTGTATAATTATATTAATATTATATTAAATTTTCGCTTTGGTGTTCTAAGCATTTTCCTATAAATAGGTGCTTAGGTTAGAATTGAAAATCACACCGTAACTCAAGTTTTCTCTATTTCTCTCTCGATATTTTGAGCGTATTCTTGTGAGTATTTTGAGTATACTTTGAGTATTGATATACGGTGCAAGTTCATTCAAATTATTCCAAATCAAATCTTCGCTTCTTTTGAGGTAAGTGGATATTATTTTTTGTAATGATATTATTTCTTCAATATCATTATCTTTGAAATGTTGATCTGAAGTTTTATCAAATTTGGAACTTTTTCATGCTGGGGTTACTATTCATGGGTTACTATTCATGAGTTACTATTCACGAGTTACTATTTATGAGTTCTTATTCACGAGTTACTATTCACGTAGTACTATTCATGAAGCGTGAAGATGTTTTTGTGGAATTTCTATCTTTTGGTGTCGAGTTACTATTCACGATATCTTGCACTATTCACGATATCTGACACTATTCACGTGATCTGTGACTATTCAATAGAAAAATAAAATTTCTTCTTTTGTCCAAAATATCTATTACGGATACTAGCTCGATTGTATCCATGTTTTGATCATTCTTGAATTTTACACCACTATGATTATTTTTGAGGTATTTTTGGACGTGGATAAAACCAAGTACGAATCCTTAATCCTTAATCCTTGTCATTTTGTTTCATTTGGATTCGTTTCTTTAAAAAAATATTTTTCATCATCCTCGGTCTTAAATGATGATATTATGGAATATCTTTGGCCCAGAGTGCAAAGATGAATGATTTCTTAAGAATATCTTTGGCTTTTGTAGTGCAAAGATGAATGATTTCTGAAGAATATCTTTGGCCTTGTAGTGCAAAGATGAGCAGGTGTTTAAATGAACATGACTAATCGATGAATATCTTTGGCTGTAGTGTAAAGATGAATATTTGATTCGGATGTATATTGATTGATGTTACGGGATAAAAGATAGAGCGATGAACTTTTAAATTCATACATAGAAGATAGTAGTTTGCATTCTCTACTTAACTCTTCTAATGAATTATTATTTCAGCTGCGAATATTGATTTAAAGTTTGTTGTCTATCGTATTCTATTAGATTTTTTTCTGTTGAAGACTAACGATAATTTGTTGTATATTATCTTAGTCATAATATTCTTTCTTGAGCTAGTTGAGCTCACCCTTTTTCCTTTTGTTCCATTTTTCTCGTGAGGCGAGAATATAGCGAGTACGTTAGCCTGGGTATGGAATGAAGGTTTTAGAAAGGATTGTTTAGTAGTCCTCACCATTTTGTAAAATAATGTATCAATAAATGTGATGAGGATTTATTTGAGTATAGATATTGTCAGAAGATAATATTTGTATTCAAACTCACGAGTTTCTTGTTGTAATAATAAAGTTGTAGTTGTTTACGTACTCATGTATTGACAACTCGGAATAGGTGATGTATACCTATTTTGGGGCGTCACATAAGTAGCACTTACTTAGTTTTTCATTGGCAAAATAAACCAAGTAGCATTTGCTTAGTTTGAATTATATGATCTGGTTCCCATAAAAAAATATGGGAACCAGATCATATCGTTCAAACTAAGCAAATGATATACTTAGTTTATTTTGATGAAGACATACATGCTTTGGAGGTGTCAACTTAGAAACCGGTTCGACGTTCACTCATTAGGAGTGAATGTCGAATAGTCCCCAGTTTGGGACTGTTACTGGATGTTATGTCTCTCACTTAGGTCGGTGCCAATGCACAAGGTGCGTTTTTATAAATTTTGAGGAACTTTCAGCTGGTGTCTCTACATGTTCTCCGAGTGCATACTTAGACTAAGTTTTCTTGGTCTATTTCGTACTTGGAGACCATGGGAGAATCTTCGCTAAAATTTACGAAAATAGTAGAAACGTGCTTAAGATTGGCACTAGTGAGGAGACGCATCCAGGAACGGGATAGAAGCCTAACCCCTGTAGAGTGGAGATATAAACTAGGTAAACTAAATTTCATGCTTGGACCATATTCATGATTATTCTTGATCTAATTGGGTATTTTCTTCAATTAAAGATGGATGCCGATCGGAGTTGGATGTACCGTAGGATAAAGATTGATGGGAGGGGATTAGTTGATGCGTACCGTGACGGGGGGTCTAATTTTATGAACAAAGCAATAGAACTTGCTGATGATCTGAACGGAAAGATGAAATGCCCGTGTCTCAATTGTAAGAACATGATATGGAAGACTGCCGATGATATACTAATTAAAATTAAGGGGAATGTGAAATATATTTAGGGGGAAATGAAAGAAAATTATAATAAAACTAGAAAATTTAGCAAAAAATACATGGTCAAAATTAAAAAATAAAAAGAGTTATTTAGTTATTTTTGTAATTAATAGAAAATGTTTTTTATATAATTAATAACAAATATAATTGAGGAAATTATAAAATTAAAATCTTTTATTTAAAATTGTTAATTAAAAATCATTAATTAAAACTATTTTAAAAATCTATTAGTTAAAACTTTTTAAAAATCATTAATTAAAAATATTTTAAAATTAAAAATCATTAATTAAAAATGTTTTAATTGAGGAAATTATAAAAATTAAAAATATTTTAAAATTAAAAATCATTAATTAAAATTGTTTTAATTGAGGAAATTATAAAATTTAAAATATTTTAAAATTAATTTTTTAATTAAAAGCTGTTAATCAAAAATCATTAATTAAAATTGTTTTAAAAATCTATTAATTAAAATATTTTAAAATTAAAAATCATTAATTAAAAGCTGTTAATTAAAAATCATTAATTAAAACTATTTTATTTTTAAAATATTTTTAATTTTATAATTTTATAATTTCCTCAATTATATTTGTTATTAATTATATAAAATAAACATTTTCTATTAATTACAAAAATAACTAAATAACTCTTTTTATTTTAAATTTTACCATGTTATTTTTTTGCTAAATTTTCGGTTTTATTATAATTTTCTTTCATTTCCCTAAATATATTTCACATTCCCTTAATTTTTATTAGAATATTTTGGATTTTTTATTTTATAAATGGCTTAATTATAAATAAAATTTATTTGATATTAATTACAAAAATAATTAAATATATTTTTTTATTTATTTTCTTGTTTTTTGGCTCATTTTTAAATTTATATTATACTTTAAAATATATTTTTTCTATTTTTTCATAAAAATTTTCCTCCAAATCCTGCAAATTAGTTAGTAGTTATAAGGTGTAGAGTGGTTGTTGGAGCCAAGTTCATTGCATGAGCCAAGTAGCTACTAGATGATTCAATTAATAAGGGCCAACATAGGGGCCAAGTAGACTGCCAAACAGTAGGAGGCCGATAAGCCTTGTAAGGGTTGTGTGGTGGTAATGCTGAAGGCCAATATAGGGGTCGGGTAGGAGCTAAAGAGAGCTGCCAGGTAGAGATAATGATGGAGAGCAACAATAGGCCAAATAGACAGTTAAGAGAGAGAGAGAGAGAGAAAGCTCAACTGTGACAACCCCAAAATAGGTATACATCACCTATTATGAGTCGCCAAATACATGGTACAGAATACAAATACAATCTTTAATATATAACAAGAGAGCTGTGAGTTTTAATACAAATACTATCTTCTAGACAATATCCACTCTCGGAATAAGTTCTCATTACATTTATTGTCACACTATTTAACAGAATAGTGAGGACTACTAATACTATCATCTGGACCGTCACTCCGTTCCTCGACTAGTCCCGGCTACGTTATCATTTCCTGAAGAGAACAGTGAAAGAAAGGGTGAGCTCAACTAGCCCAGTAAGAAATATTATGACTAAGATAAAGCAGAATAAATTATCATTAGTCTTCAACAATGTTAAACTAATAAAATACAATAGACATCAAGTTTAACTGCAGCGGAACAAGCAATCCATTAAAAGAGTCAAGTAGAGAATAAAATCTACAATCTTTTATAATTTAAAATGGTTTTTCATCACTTTTATCGATCGGACTCAACTTAATAAATAATCCACATCATCGAATCACCCTTGCACTACGGCCAAGGATATTCTTTAGTATCATGACCACAAATTATCCATGCACTACGGGCCAAGGACATTCGTGTATTCATTAATGGTCATGATCATGCCAACAACTGTCCATCAATGCACTATGGGCCAATGAGGACTTTTTTCACATCATTTGTAACATTACGGTCATGATTACACTGAACAATCCCTGGTTATAATCATACCAAGTCCATCTATGCACTATAGGCCACAGATGACTTTCAACATAATATAAACATGAGGATGATGACAATGATATAAGAATTCAATAAAACAAGTTCAAGAATTAATTTACCCAGGAACCAATAACGTCCAAATTGTCAACATGATACTTCTTTGTGGAGTAAAATTCAAGAATGCTCGGAAGAATATTTCCATGAAAAGATCTTTGGATGAAGGCTTAAATATCAAGGATATTCCACTAATTTCATGGAGTATGAAGTCAAAACTTTAACCAACCGAGTATTATAAAGAATGGAATAACAAAAGAAATCACCGGATACGCGATAGGCCGCATATGCGCAGTTATTCCAATGTAATAATAAAGAGGCGGAAATGTGTCCGGCGTAAAATGCATGCGTATGTGGATATTCTAATGTAATAATAAAGAATGGAACCAGTCCAAGCATAAAATGCATGATGGGATATTCCAAATGTAATAATAAAGAATGGAATAATGTAAGAATTTCACCAAGTATAGGGTAGCAGCGTGTACAAAAGTTATTCCAATGTAATAATAAATAATGGAATAACAAAAGTTCTCTTCATGAATACAAAAGAAGTAATACCCCTTACCGTAAAAGAAATTGGATATAAGAGTAGGGAAGTAGCAGAATACTTTTCTATAGTTTCTCTATAATTTCTCTCTCTAGAGGTTTAGTGAATTCGTAAGAAATAATGACGGAATGAGCTTCTATTTATAGGAGAATGGAAAGGCACTGTGTAAGGATATTCACGGACGCAACAATAATTATTCGGACGTAGTTCACGGTTCCAATGTATCAATATTTTCTTTTCAAGGTGCTGGCCAATGAGGAAAATGTAAGACCCCAACTTATTATTAATAAAATTTAATTTTCTCTATTTATTATTTTGAAATAGTAAGGGTTGATTTGATTAATGTGGATAGTTAGGGGTAAAATACGCAAATATTTCAAAATAAGCAAGTGGTTATAAAATATTCATTGTTGTTGTTGGGAATATTCGTTTGGTCGTGGAATATTCGATCTTTGTCGGGAATATTCGTATTTACGCATGACCATGTGTGGGCCCCATGTGAAAGATTGGATGAAGAAAATGACAAATATAAGTTGTTTAAAATAATAAACGTAGTTGTTACCATTAATCTTGTTAAATACTAGATGGTTAAAACACAAGAAGCATTACCTGCAGTATTGCACCAATTATTGATTCTTACGTAAGAAGGCACTACTCAATAATGGTTACGATAATTACTGCTCAAAGATTTTATTGATTTAATAATTCTTTGCGTTGATATTTTATATTCTTTGTTGTTTCAATAATTGTCATTACACAAGATTTTTCATTATCAAGCAATAATTCATATTATCTCGAATAATATTATTAGATAACATTATTGGCAATGTCTAGAAAGTTCATCGCTAAGGAGAGGTTTGGTCACCTAATTGCGCGCCAAGAAGGAGAAATTCTTATGGAAAGCCCCCCTCCTGAATCACGGTTGTCAATATTGTGATTCGTAATATTATTTGTGAATAATTAATTATTGATTCATATGATGAGGAAAATATTGATTTTATGTGGATATAGATGGAGAAAATTTTAATGTGACAATTGTTGAAAATTGAAATTTTATCTTTTCTCGATAAAATAATTCATTTAAATATATTATTATATTTTAATAATATAATAATGGTGATATTTTTACAACGAATGTGGGATATATGAGTATAAGAGGAGGAAGAGTATTTTTGTTGCAATAAATGTTTAAAACATGTTAAAATGCTCATTGGACCCCATTTATCGATCGAAATTTGATTATACCGTAAAATCGCCTGTTTGTGGATTTGATCAATTTCATTTGGAATTTGGAAAACTTTCTTCGCGCAAAATTGTAGAGAATTGAATTTCCTATAAAAATACGCAAGATTCGAATTTTTTTGATAAAGGGCTATTTATTATGAATTATTGAAGTTCAAGCTCAAATAATTGATTTTTGAAAGTTTTAATTATTTTTATTAAGAAAAACGTTTTTATTGTTTTTTGGCACATGTGTGGCTGAAGTTTGGACCAGATTTGTGTGCGAGGAAATTTGATTATATATATTATTATTATATTAAATTTTTCGCTTTGGTGTTCTAAGCATTTTCCTATAAATAGGGTGCTTAGGTTAGAATTGAAAATCACACCGTAAATTGAAGTTTTCTCTCTATATTATCGAGCGTATTCTTGTGAGTATTTTGAGTATACTTTGAGTATTGCTATACGGTACAAGTTCAAGTTATAGTCAATATCCGGTGTTTCAACTAGAAGTACTGTCTTTGTGAGGTAAGGGATATTATTATTTTTCGTAATGATATTATTTCTTCAATATCATTATGCTGAAATATTGATCTGAAGTTTTTATCAAATTTGGAACTTTTGGTGTCGGAGTTACTATTCACGTATACGGCACTATTCACGATATCTGATCTTATTCACGAATACGGCACTATTCATCGAAAAATGAAAATTTTCCTTTTCGTCTAAAATATCTATTGTGGATACTAGCTTTGATTGTATCCATGTTTTGATCATTCTTGAATTTTACACCACTATGATTATTTTTGAGGTATTTTTGGACATAGATAAAACAAAGTACGAATCCTTAATCCTTAATCCTTGTCATTTTGTTTCACTGGATTCGTTTCTTTAAAAATATTTTCATCATCCTCGGCCTTAAATGATGATATTATTTAATATCTTTGGCTTTCAGAAAGTGCAAAGATGAATGATTTTCGATGAATATCTTTGCCCGTAGTAGTGCAAAGATGAGCAGTGTTTAGATGAACATGACCAATCGATGAATATCTTTGGCACGTAGTGTAAAGATGAATATTTGATTCCGGATATATATTGATTGATGTTACTGAGGATAAAAGATAGAGCGATGAACTTTTAAATTCATACATAGAAGATAGTAGTTTGCATTCTCTACTCAACTCTTCTAATGAATTATTATTTCATCCGCTGAATATTGATTTAAAAACTTGTTGTCTATTGTATTCTATTAGATTTTTTCCTGTTGAAGACTAATGATAATTTGTTGTATATTATCTTAGTCATAATATTCTTTTCTTGGGCTAGTTGAGCTCACCCTTTTCTTTTTGTTCCATTTTTCTTCTCGGGAGGCGAGAATATAGCTAAGACGTAGCCTGTGGTATGGAATGAAGGTTCTAGAGAGAGTTGTTTAGTAGTCCTCACCATTTTGTAAAATAATGTATCAATAAATGTGATGAGGATTTATTTGAGTATAGATATTGTGCAGAAGATAATATTTGTATTCAAACTCACGCTTTTCTTGTTGTAATAATAAAGTTGTAGTTGTTTCGTATCATGTATTGACAACTCGTGAATGGGTGATGTATACCTATTTTGGGGGCGTCACAGTTGGTATCAGAGCTTAGGGATATGATCTCTGGCGGAGATCGGGGAATAAAAATAGGAGGGGAGAGACGAGTAAATCCTTCGCTAGTGTGTCCTACCTAAGCTTATTTGTTAGTTGGTTAGTATATAGGGATATTATGTAATATATTGATTTCCTTAATTAACCCTTGTTTTATGACAGTATTTGAGAATGTCGACTGAGAATATTAACAGTGGAGTAAATGAGACCGTGGAGATGCCTATACTTATCAACGAGGAGAACGTGCAACAGTCGGGCAATGTTCCTCCGTGAACAACACCAACGAGTAGTAGATGATGAACGAGGGATGTTTAGAAGCTTTTTTGTAGTTCATACAAAATCGCACGAGGAGACTCGTGTTCAAAATACTGAGGAGGAAATGATAGCAATTCACGGGTTGTCACAACCAAGCGATTCAAAGAGTTGGGACCACCGTAATTTAAGGGAAAGCCGGATCCGATCACGGCGGAAACATGGGTCAAGCAAATTACTAAGATATTCGATGTCTTGGGATGCACGGAGAACAGAAGGTTCCATTCGCCACCTTTATGTTCCGTGGCGCAGTGTATCATTCTGTGTGGAGTCGTGAAGCGTACTCCATCCAGCCGCACTCAACATATCTTGGGAGACATTTTGAAACTATTTAATGACAAATACTTTCCCGAAAGTGTTCGTCATATGAAGGAAGTGGAGTTTATCGATTAGAGCAAAACAACACGCGGTGTCTCAAAGACGAGGCAAAGTTTGCAGAGTTATCCAGTTTGACCTCATTTGGTGGAGAATGAGGAACGATGACGCGGATGTTTTCGAGAGGTTTGAAACCCGGCATACGACAATATCTCATTTCTCATAAATTTTCTCTCTATTCGGATGTTGTTAATGACAGGCTCAATTGTTAGAGCGAGATAACGAGTATGTTCAAAGAAGAACCATATCCGAGGATCGCATCAGAGATAAAGATCAATGTAATAACAATAACCAAATGAGAAAGAAGCAGACGGACAAAATGGTAACCACTCTGGTGGTAATCATGGCCATGAAAATAGAAGAAATGAGTCGGGAGGAGATTTTAAAAAGAGGAGATTTAACAACGACTATGTGAAGACGACAGCGGTCTTGCAAAAGAATCGGTTCTAAGGGAGGAGAAACGACCACCCGGTCGTATATGCTATAAATGCGGAAAGAGGGACATATCGGTCCAAACTGTCCACAACGATTCAAGGTATGCTATAATTGTGGAAAGGAAGGACATATCGCCGAGATCAGACGCAGTAGCAAAATCTAGTTCAATGAGGGACGGTGACTCAAAAGACCATCCCGAGAAAAGTCAAAGTCAACGGTTCTGGAAGAGCGTTTGTTGTGGTGGTCAAAATGCGAGGAACCCAAACGAGGTGATCACGGGTAAGCTATTTATAAATTCTTGCGAAGTTTATACTTTACTTGATACCGGTGCTACCCATTCATTTATCTCTTCTACTTGTGCTCAACGTTTAAATTTGACTCCAAAAAAATTAGACTTAAACCTATCTGTGGAAGCTCCGTTAGGAGAAACTTTCATCACATCCACTGTTTATAAATCTTGTTTGATTCAAGTTGGCACCATTACCTTACCTATTGACCTTATCTCTTTAAAGATACTTGCTTTTGATGTGATTTTAGGGATTGATTGGTTAACTATTCATCATGCCAAAATTGATTGTTTTCGTAAGGTTGTTAGTTTTCATATTCCTAACCAACCCGTTGTATTTAATTCAAGCAACTAAACCATTAAAATCAATCACCGTCATATCTAATCATAAAGCTATTCGTTTATTGAAAACGGATGTCAAGCTTTCTTAGCCCATGTTATGGATTTGAATAAAGACACGTCAAATTTGAATAATATTCTGTTGTTATTGATTTTTCCGACGTATTTCAAGAACTTCCCGGTCTACCCCGTAACGTGAAGTTGAATTCTTTATTGATCTTGAACCCGCATACAAAGCCCATTTCTAAAACCCCATATCGAATGGCTCCTATTGAACTTCAGAGTTAAAGGTCCAACTACAGGAATTGTTGGACATCGGTTTCATTCGCCCTAGTACATCTCCTTGGGGTGCTCTGTTTTATTCAGTAAAGAAGAAAGACGGAGTATGCGACTTTGTATTGACTATCGGGAATTGAACCATGTCACCATCAAGAATAGGTATCCCTCACCTCGTATTGATGACTTGTTTGACCGATTGCAAGGGCACAATTCTTTTCAAAAATCGATCTTCGTTTTGGATATCATCAATCAAGATTAGAGGCGAGGATATTCCAAAGACCGCCTTTAGAACTCGAGACGGGCATTATGAATTCTTAGTCATGTCTTTCGGACCGACTAATGCTCTCGCGACTTTCATGGATATGATGAACCGTGTATTCAAGGAATATTTGGATCGATTCGTTGTTGTTTTTTATTGATGACATCCTCATATATTCCAAAAGTTGTGAAGATCATGAGCACCATTTGAAATTTGGTACTCCAAAGGCTTCGTGAAAACAAACTATATGCCAAATTGAAGAAATGCGAGTTACGGCAAGAGGAAGTAGCATTCCTTGGGCATGTGGTGTCGAAACATGGAGTATCCGTGGACCCTGCCAAGATTGAAGCAATACAAAGTTGGGAGCAATAGAAGTCGGTGATCAAGCACGTAGCTTTTGGGCTTAATTTGGTTATTATCGGAGATTCGTGGAAGGGTTTTCTCGAATCGCTACTCCATTAACTCAAATTAACTTCGGAAAGATATAAAATTCGTTTGGAGCGAAGAATGCGAGAAGAGTTTCCAAGAGCTTAAGAGAGAGACTTATTTTAAGCACTGTTCTAACAATACCATCCGGTTCTGGATGGATTTGTTATCTCAAATGACGATGCTTTAGGCAAAGGGTTAGGATGTGTTCTCATGCAACGTGGGAAAGTCATAGCCTATGACTCACGACAACTTAAAGATTATGAGAGGAATTATCCTACTCATGATCTAGAGTTGGCAGTGATCGTTTTTCCGCTAAAGATATGGAGGCACTATCTATATGGGGAGAAAGTGGAGATATATTCGGACCATAAAAGCCTCAAATATTTCTTCACGCGCAAAGGAACTCAACATGCGGCAACGACGTTGGCTCGAGTTGTTGAAAGATTACGACCACACTATTCAATACCATCCCGGAAAAGCGAACGTAGTAGTGACGCGTTGAGTAGAAGATCATATGTGGGAATGAGTGCGATGATGTCAAGTATACGACAGAGCCAACTTTAATAGAAAAGTTAAGGTTGCTTGCCACCCGACCCGGAGCAGGAGGCGATGTATGAAGAAAGTACAAGAAGGAGATATTAGGAAGTGAGAATTGATGAAGAAGGAATACTTGAGTCCACTCGGACTTTGTGTCCCTAACGACTACGATTTGAAGTACAAGATTATGATGGAGGCACACAATACACCATTTGCAATCCATCTGGAAGTACCAAATGTATCGTGATCTTGACATACATTTTGGTGGAACAATATGAAGAGAGAGATTGCAAAGTTTATCTCAATGTGTTTAACTTGTCAACGTGTAAAGGCGGAACATCTAGTACCTAAGGGTCCGTTGCAACCACTTGAGATTCGAAATGGAAGTGGGAACACAATACCATGGATTTCGTTCACGGGTCTTCCTACGGTTTCTCAAGGCATCAATGCTATTTGGGTTATTGTTGATAGATTAACCAAGTCCGCTCATTTCTTGCCGACACGGAGACTTATTCCTTGAACGTCTTGCTAGTATATGACGTGAATGAGATTGTGAGGTTGCATGGCATGCCTGTATCCATAGTTTCGGATCGTGACCCAAGATTCACTTCAAGATTTTGGGTTAGCTTGCAAAAAGCTATGGGCACGGATTTACGATTTAGTTCAGCATACCATCCCTCAAAGCAGACGGAAAATTAGAGAGGACTATTCAAACTCTTGAAGATCTATTAAGACTCTGTGTCCTAGACTTCAAGGGTAGTTGGGATAAGTATTTACCATTGGTGGAATTCTCCTACAACAACAGTTATCAGGCAAGTATAGGTGTGGCTCCATTTGAAGCACTATATGGACGAAAGTGTTGCTCTCCAATATGTTGGGATGAGGTGGGTGAAGTAACATTGTTGGGACCCAAGTTAGTACGTATGACTTCTGAAAAGATCCAAATGATTCGACAACGATACAAAGCGGCACAAGATAGACAAAAGAGTTATGCGGATCTTCATCGAAAGGACGTGGAATTTAGTATAGGGGATCATGTGTTGTCATGAAGTTGCTCCATGGAAGGAAGTTACAAGATTTGGGAAGAGAGGAAAGCTCAATCCACGATTTATTGGTCCATTTCAAATTCTTGACCGAGTAGGAAATGTAGCCTATAGACTCGCGTTACCTCCGAAAGTATGTCTCGTGTTCATAATGCGTTTCACATATCTCGTATCTTCGTAAATATGTAAAAGACCGAACCACGTTATAGAGTTAGAACCGGACGAGATAGCAAGAAGACTTAACGCACGAAGAGGTACTGTCAAGATCTTGGATAGGAAGGAGCATGTCCTACGCTCAAAGGTCATACCACAAGTTAAAGTTCGTGGAGGAATCATGCTATAGAGGAAATGACACAGGAATTGGAAAGCGAAATGAAAGCGAGGTATCCTCACCTTTTGAAACACCAGTACGTCACGTCAATTTCGAGGACGAAATTTCATAAGGAGGGAGGTTGTAAGACCCCAACTTATTATTAATGAAATTTAATTTTCTATTTATTATTTTGAAATAGTAATGGTTGATTTGATTAATGTGGATAGTTTAGGGTAAAATACGCAAATATTTCAAAATAAGCAAGTGGTTATAAAATATTCATTGTTGTTGAGGGAATATTCGTTTGGTCGTGGAATATTAGATCGCTTTTGGGGAATATTAAATGACGACGCAGTAGCGACCATGTGTGGGCCCCATAATGTAAAAGCGATTGGATGAAGAAAACGACAAAATATAAGTTGTTTAAAAATAACGGTACGTAGTTATTACTCAATAATACCGTTAAATACCGATGGTTAAAACACAAGAAGATTACCAGTATTGCACCAATTATTGATTCTTACGTGAAGAAGGCACTACTCAATAATGGTTACGGTAATTATCGCTCAAGATTTTATTGATTTAATAATTGTCTGCGTTGATATTTTATATCTTTGTTGTTTCAATAATTGTCATTACACAAGATTTTTCATTATCGAAGCAATAATTCATATTATCTCGAATAATATTATTAGATAACATTATTGGCAATGTCTAGAAAGTTTACATCTAAGGAGAGGTTTGGTCACCTAATCAAGGCGCGCCACAAGTGAGAAATTCTTATTGAAAGCCCCCTCTTTCCTGGGGAACCGCAGTTGTGATATTGTGATTCTGTAATATTATTTGTGAATAATTAATTATTGATTCATATGATGAGGAAAATATTGATTTTATGTGGATATAGATGGAGAAAATTTTTAATGTGACAATTGTTGAAAATTGAAATTTTATCTTTTTCGATAAAATAATTTATTTAAATATATTATTATATTTTAATAATATAATAATGGTGATATTTTTACAACGAATGTGGGATATATGAGTATAAGAGGAGGAAGAGTATTTTTGTTGCAATAAATGTTTAAAACATGTTAAACATGTCGGTGGACCCCATTTATCGGTGAAATTTGATTATACCGTAAAATCGCCTTGTTTCAGGATTTCAGGTCAATTTCATTTGGAATTTGGAAAACTTTCTTCTACAAAGTTGTAGAGAATTGAATTTCCTATAAAAATTCATGAGATTCGAATTTTTTTGATAAAAGGGCTATTTATTATGAATTATTGAAGTTCCTAAGCTCCGAAATAATTAAATTTTGGAAGTTTTAATTATTTTTATTAAGAAAAACGTTTTTTATTGTTTTTGGCATATGTGTGGCTGATGTTTGGACCAGATTTGTGTGCGTAAGAAATTTGATTATATATATTATTATTATATTAAATTTTCGCTTTTGGTGTTCTAAGCATTTTCCTATAAATAGGTGCTTAGGTTAGAATTGAAAATCACACGTAAATTGAAGTTTTCTCTCTATATTATCGAAGCGTATTCTTGTGAGTATTTTGAGTATACTTTGAGTATTGCTATATGCATACAAGTTCAAGTTATAGTCGATATCCAAGTGTTTCAACTAAATCATTGCATCTTTGTGAGGTAGGGATATTATTATTTTTCAGTAATGATATTATTTCTTCAATATCATTATGCTAAAATATTGATCCAAGTTTTTATCAAATTTGGAACTTTTGGTGTCGGAGTTCTTATTCACGTATACTAAGACTATTCACGATATCTACAGTCTTATTCATTTAATACTAAGACTATTCATCTGAAAAATGAAAATTTTCATTTTCGTCTAAAATATCTATTGTGGATACTAGCTTTGATTGTATCCATGTTTTGATCATTCTTGAATTTTACACCACTATGATTATTTTTGAGGTATTTTGGACATAAATAAAACAAAAGTACGAATCCTTAATCCTTAATCCTTGTCATTTTGTTTCTTTGGATTCGTTTCTTTAAAAATATTTTCATCATCCTCGGTCTTAAATGATGATATTATTGAATATCTTTGGCTTTTGTAGTGCAAAGATGAATGATTTCGATGAATATCTTTGGCCCGTAGTGCAAAGATGAGCAGTGTTTAGATGAACATGACCGGTGATGAATATCTTTGGCCAGAGTAGTGTAAAGATGAATATTTGATTCCGGATGTATATTGATTGATGTTACAGGATAAAAGATGAGCGATGAACTTTTAAATTCATACATAGAAGATAGTAGTTTGCATTCTCTACTTAACTCTTCTAATGAATTATTATTTCAGCTGCGAATATTGATTTAAAAACTTGTTGTCTATTGTATTCTATTAGATTTTTCCTGTTGAAGACTAATGATAATTTGTTGTATATTATCTTAGTCATAATATTCTTTTTCGGGCTAGTTGAGCTCACCCTTTTCCTTTTTGTTCCATTTTTCTTCTCGGGAGGGCGAGAATATAAGCGAGTACTTAGCCTGGGTATGGAATGAAGGTTCTAGAGAGAGTTGTTTAGTAGTCCTCACCATTTTTGTAAAATAATGTATCAATAAATGTGATGAGGATTTATTTGAGTATAGATATTGTCTAGAAGATAATATTTGTATTCAAACTCACAGTTTTACTGTTGTAATAATAAAGTTGTAGTTGTTTCTGTACCATGTATTGACAACTCAGAATGGGTGATGTATACCTATTTTGGGGGCGTCACAGAAAACTAACACATGCGCATTTGAAACTTTAACCAATTAAGAATCATCCTAATTCACAAGTTTGAAAAATTTGGCAAATAAGTCCAAGCATTGAAAAAATCATTGCATCCTGTCAAATTAACTCTACCAGGACCACCACCATTTTGCCATCTTTTTCTTCTTCAATACCCATGACCACATACTGATCATATTATTCCAACGTGATGAATTATTTTACATAATATATATATGCAATTCATGACTTTTCTTACATCTCGTGACAATTATGTCACCTCCACCTCCTGACAATTTTTCCAACATATACATACTATAATACTAATACTCATTCCACCATTTCCACTTTTCCACCATCATCCACTCACACACACATAAACACACATATATATATATAAATATATAATACTTATATATATATATATATATATAAACAAAACTGAGATAACTTCCCACCGGCAGTTTTGAAAAATGGGTAAATGGGAGTTTAAATAACAAGCCAAACTTACAACAAATAAAAATCTCCTCAATATTTTTAACAACATTTATCATCATTATTATAATTCAAAATATTAATCGACCAGGTCGTTCCCAGGAAAGAGGGGGCTTTCCAATAAGGATTTCTCCCTATTGGCGCGCAATTAGGTGACCAAACCTCTCCTTGACAGAACTTCTAGACATCGTTAATATTACAAATAATAATATTAATAATTATGCCATCTCAATTATTGATTTAATAATATATAAAATATCGACAATAGTTAAATCAAATAACGTGAGATACTATGCAATAATTACTATAGCAATAATTGAACAAAACTGAGTGACTTCTCACGTAAGCATCAATAATCAATACCGTGTGCTACTATGCAACCACGCCAGACATCATTCATTTTTAACACCGGGTGTTTCAATAGTTAACAGTAAAATTTCCGCCGTTATTTTCATATAAAATATTTTTGTCGTTTTCTCAATCCGACAATAATTCCGCTAAGGGGTCCACTAATTATCAGGTCGCTGCATTTAATATTCCCTACTAAAACGAATATTTTCCGACCAATCGAATATTATATATTCACTTGCGTATTTTGCAAAAGTTATAAATATTACCCACAACTATAACATTATTTCAATTTCACACCTTAATATTAAAAATGATATGTATAAAAATTTATCTTTATTCATTAAGGTTGGGGTCTTACAACCTCCCATTCTTAAGAAATTTCGCCTTCAAAATTAGGGTACGTACCTGGTATGTCGAATAGGTAAGGATACCTTGATTTTATTTCAGATTCTAACTCCTAGGTCATTTCCTCAACATCGTGGTTCCTCCATAAAACTTTGACTTGAGGTATAGCCTTGGAGCGTAGAATATGTTCTTTCTTATCCAAGATTTGACCAGGAACCTTTTCATACGTTAAATCTTCCGCTATCTCGTCCGGTTCTAACTCAATAATGTGGTCTGGGTCTTTCACATATTTACGTAACATGGATATATAAAAAACGCGTTATGAACACGAGACATACTTGGCAGAAAAATGAAGTCTATAGCCACATCTCCTACTCGATCAAGGATTAAAATGGGCCAATGAATCGAGGATCGAGCTTTCCTCTCTTTCTAAATCTCGTAACTTCTTTCCATGGAGCGACACACGTAACAACACATGATCTCCTATATCGAATTTTACGTCCTTTCGATGAAGATCAAGATAACTCTTTTGTCGATCTTGTGAGGTTTTTATACGTTGTCGATCATTTGAATCTTTCCGTAGTCATACGACACGTATCAACTCGGTCCCAATAACGTTGCTTCACCCACCTCATCCCAAAGATATCGAGGAAGCGACACTTTCTTCCATACAACGCCTCGAATGGAGCCATACAATAATATTGCTTGATAACTGTTGTTGTAGGAAAACTCCACCAACCCAGAAGAACTTGTCCCAACTTCCTGAAGTCAAGGAAAACAGAGTCTTAATAAATCTTCAAGAGTTTGAATAGTTCTCTCCCGATTGTAGGTTAAATCGAGGGTGATACACGCCCCAACCCAGGTATACACAACACCCATTCAGTCGCCAAATACATGGTATGTAAATAACTACATCTTTATTATTACAACAAGAAACTGTGAGTTTAAATACAAATATTATCTTCTAGACAATATTTATACTCAAATAAATCCTCATCACATTTATTGATACATTATTTTACAAAATGGTGAGGACTACTAAACAATCCTTTCTAAAACCTTCATTCCATACCCCGACTGTACTCGCTATATTCTCGCCTCCCGAGAAGAATAATGGAACAAAAGGAAAAGGGTGAGCTCAACTAGCTCAAGAAAGAATATTATGACTAAGATAATATACAACAAATTATCGTTAATCTTCAACAGGAAAAATTTAATAGTAATACAATAGACAACAAGTTTTCAGATCATATATTCGCAATGAAATAATAATTCATGTAAGAGTTACGTAGAGAATGAAATCTACTATAATCTATGAATTTAATAAGTTCCATCATCAATATTTTATCCTCGTAACATCAATCAATATTCATCTCAAATCAAATATTCATCTTTGCACTATGTGCCAAAGATATTCATCAATCGGGTCATGTTCATCTCAACACTGCTCATCTTTGCACTAAAGGCCAAAGATATTCATCACTGGCCATGTTCATTTAAACACTGCTCATCTTTGCACTACAAAGCCAAAGATATTCTTCAGAAATCATTCATCTTTGCACTACAAAGCCAAAGATATTCAATAATATCATCATTTAAGACCGAGGATGATGAAAATATTTTTAAAGAACGAATCCAAAGGAAACAAAATGACAAGGATTAAGGATTAATGATTCATTTTGTTTTATCCATGTCCAACAATACCTCAAAAATAATCATAGTGGTGTAAAATTCAAGAATGATCAAAACATGGATACAATCAAAGCTAGTATCCGTAATAGATATTTTGGACTAAAAGAAGAAATTTTATTTTTCTATGAATAGTGCCAGACACGTGAATAGTCAGATAACGTGAATAAGGCCAGATACGTGAATAAGAATCTGACACCAAAAGATAGAAATTTCATAAAAAAACATTTTCACGCTTCATGAATAGTACTCGTGAATAAGAACTCATGAATAGTAACTCATGAATAAGAACTCGTGAATAAGAACTCATGAATAGTAACCCCACATGAAAAAGTTCCAAATTTGATAAAACTTCAGATCAACATTTCAAAGATAATGATATCAAGAAATAATATCATTACTTAAAAAAAATAATATCCCTTACCTCAAAGAATCAAGATTTTTAAGGAAAGGCTCAAGTGATGTTGAATGAAACTTGTAATCGAACAAAGAACTCTCAAAGTATCTAAATACTCACAAAATACGCCAATAATATAGAGAGAGAAAGAGAGAAAACTTTGTTTTCGTGTGATTTTCAATTCTAACTTAAATTTCTATTTATAGAAAATGTTAGCATTACCAAGCAGACATTTGACGCACACCGATGGCTTTACCGCTACTATTGCCACCCACCACATTTGAAATAAAATTCAGCACATTTCTTCACCAACCACAAGTGGGGCCCACTCAATTCTAGAATTTTCCACCAAAATCAATTATAACCCTAATTTCCTAATCGTACACCTCTTAAAATTCATAACAAATCATTCGTGCATTTTTAATTCGGCTCAAAATTTGTGGACATATACTCAACTTATGTATGTATAACATACCCAAAATTACTATTAATCCAACTCGCTTCGGATTAAAATTATAACCCCGCAATATATCTCAAAACCCCGATTTAATTTTTAATACCTCCAACTGATAAAATAATCGATAAAACACCTCAACAATAATTTCTTCATTTATAACCACATAAATAAATCCATCATTTATATCCACATAAAATAAATATTTCTTTATCATATGAATCAATAATTAATTATTCACAAATAATATTACGTAATCACAATTATGACAAACAAAAGCCGCTCCTGTGAAAGAGGGGCTTTCCGATAAGGATTTCTCTCATCGGGCGCCGCAATTAGGTGACCAAACCTCTCCTCGATGTAACTTTCTAGACATTGCCAATAATGCTATCTAATAATATTATTCAAATAATATGAATTATTGATCCGATAATGGAGATAATGTGCGTTGACAATTATCGAACAACAATAATATAAAATATCAACGCAAAGAATTATTGAATCAATAAAATAAAATATTGAATAAAGAATTACCGTGGAATATTATTGAGTAAAGTGCCTTCACGTAAGGATCAATAATTCAACAATCACTGCAATACCGTAAAGCATCGCAGGCAACCACGCCAGACATCAGATTTTAACCCACCGGTATTCCAAATAAATTTTAACTCAGAATAACCACGCCGTTATTTTTAACCAACTTATATTTGTCGCTTTCTTCATCCAATCGCTTTCGTTATGGGCTCACACACGGTCGCTAAGGCCATGCATTTAATATTCCCGACAAGATTTAATATTCCACGACCAAACGAATATTCCCGACAAAAATGAATATTTTATAACCACTTGCTTATTTTGAAATATTTATGATTTAACCCTTAACTATCCACATTAATCAAATCAACCCTTACTATTTTCAAAATAATAAATAAAGGAAATTCCTTTTATTTAAAAAATTTTTGGTCTTACAACCTCCCCTCCTTATGAAATTTCGTCCTCGAAATTGACGACGTACTGTGTGTTTCAAAAGGTGAGGATACCTCGCTTTCATTTCCGCTTTCCAATTCCCTGTGTCATTTCCTCTATAGCATGATTCCTCCACAAAACTTTAACTTGTGGTATGACCTTTTCATACAGGACATGCTCCTTCCTATCCAAGATCTTGACAGTACCTCCTCACACGTTAAGTCTTCTGGCTATCTCATCCTGGTTCTAACTCAATAACGTGGTTTCGGTGTCTTTCACATATTTACTTAAGCATGATATGTGAAACACATTATGAACACGTAGACATACTTTGAGGTAACGCAAGTCTATAGGCTACATTTCCCTACCGGTCAAGAATTTGAAATGGACCAATAAATCGTGGATCGAGCTTTCCTCTCTTCCCAAATCTTGTAACTCCCTTCCATGGAGCAACTCGCAATAATACATGATCCCTCACATTAAATTCCACGCCCTTTCGATGAATATCCGCATAACTCTTTTGTCGATCTTGAGCCGCTTTGTATACGTTGTCAATTATTTGGATCTTTTCAGAGTCATACGCATTTTAACTCGGGTCCCAACAATGTTGTTTTCACCCACCTCATCCCAACATATTGGAGAACGACATTTTCGGCCCATATAATGCTTTCAATGGAGCCACACCTATACTTGCACGATAATCGTTGTTGTAGGAGAATTCCACCAATGGTAAATACTTATCCCAACTACCCTTGAAGTCTAGGACACAAAGTCTTAATAAATCTTCAAGAGTTTGAATAGTCCCTCTCGATTGTTCGTCTGCTTGGGGATGGTATGTCGAACTAAATCGCAAACTGCGCCCATAGCTTTTTGCAAGCTAACCCAAAATCTTGAAGTGAATCTTGGGTCACGATCCCAAACTATGGATATGTGCATGCCATGCAACCTCACAATCTCATTTACGCATACATACTAGCAAGACATTCAAGTGAATAAGTCTCCGTATCGGCAAGAAATGAGCAGACTTGGTTAATCTATCAACAATAACCCAAATAGCATTGATGCCTTGAGAAACCGTAGAGGAAGACCCGTAACTAAATCCATGGTAATGTGTTCCCACTTCCATTCCTAATCTCAAGTGGTTGCAAACGGACCCTTAGGTACTAGATGCTCCGCCTTTACACGTCGGGTAAGTTAAACACATCGAGATAAACTTTGCAATCTCTCTCTTCATATTATTCCACCAAAATGTATGTCAAGATCACGATACATTTTAGTACTTCCGTGATGGATTGCAAATGGTGTATTGGTGCTCCATCATAATCTTGTACTTCAAATCGTAGTCGTTAGGAACACAAAGTCTAGAGTGGACTCAAGTATTCCTTCTTCATCAATTCTCGCCCTAATAGCTCCTTCTTGTACTTTCTTCTTCATAACGATACTCTGCCTATTGGGTGGCTTGAGCAACCTTAACTTTTTCTATTAAAGTTGGCTCTACGCTGATACTTGACATCATCGCACTCGCTCCCAAGATATGATCTTCTACTCAACGCGCGCTACCTACCACGCTCGCTTTACCGTGATGGTATTGAATAGTGTGGTCGTAGTCTTCAATAGCTCGAGCCAACGTCGTCGCCAAGATGTTGAGTTTCTTTTGAGTGAAGAAATATTTAAGCTTTTTATGGTCCGAATATATCTCCACTTTCTCCCCATATAGATAGTGCCTCCATATTTTTAGCGCTGAACGATCACGCTAACTCTAGATCATGAGTAGTAGGATAATTCCTCTCATACTCTTTTAAGTTGTCGCGAGGCATAAAGGCTATGACTTTCCCACGCCTGCATGAGAACACATCCTAACCCTTTGCTCAAGCATCATCAGAGATAACAAATCCATCCCAACCAGATGGTATTGTTGTAACAGTGCCAAATAAGTCTCCTCTTAAGCTCTTGGAAACTTTTTCTCGATTCTTCATTTCCAAACGAATTTCAGATCCTTTCGAAAGTTAATGAGTTAATGGAGTAGCGATTCGAGAAAACCTTCCACTAATCTCCGATAATAACCACTAAGCCCAAAAGCTACGACTTCACCACCGACTTTGGTTGTTCCTAACTTCAGATTGCTTCAATCTTCACGGATCACAGATACTCCATGTTTTGACACTACATGCCCAAGAAAGGCTACTTCCTCAAGCCGTAACTCGCATTTCTTCAATTTGGCATATAGTTGGTTTTCACGAAGCCTTTCGAGTACCAAACTTCAAATGGTGCTCATGATCTTCACTACTTTTGAATATATAAGGATGTCATCAATAAAGACAACAACGAACCGATCCAAATATTCCTTGAATACTTGGCTCATCATATCCATGAAAGTCGTAGGAGCATTAGTTAGTCCGAAAGACATGACTAAGAATTCATAATGCCCATATCGAGTTTCAAGGCGCCTTTTGAATATCCTCGCCTAATTTTCACCGATGATATCCGTAACTAAGATCGATTTTTGAAAAGAATTGTGCCTTCAGAATCGGGTCAAATAAGTCATCAATACGAGGTAGAGGATACCTATTCTCGATGGTGACATGGTTCAATTCCCCGATAGTCAATACAAAGTCGCATACTCCCGCCTTTCTTTTTACAAATAAAACACAGAGCACCCCAAGGAGATGTACTAGATTTAATGAAACCGATGTCCAACAATTCTCGTAGTTGGACCTTTAACTCAAGTTCAATAGAGCCATTCGATATGGGGTTTTAGAAATGGGCTTTACTGTGTTCAAGATCAATAAAGAATTCAACTTCACGCTCGGGGTAGACCGGAAGTTCTTCAGAAATACGCCAGAAAGTCAATAACAACATGAATATTATTCAAATTTGACGTGTCTTTATTCAAATCCATAACATGGGCTAAGAAAGCTTGACATCCGCTTTTCAATAAACGAATAGCTTTATGATTAGATATGATAGTGATTGATTTTAATGGTTTAGTTGCTTGAATTGCATAACAAAGTTGGTTAGAATATGAAAACTAACAACCTTACTTAAAATAATCAATTTTGGCATGATGAGTAGTTAACCAATCAATCCCTAAAATCACATCAAAAGCAAGTATCTTTAAAGAGATAAGGTCAATGTGTAAGGTGATGGTGCCAACTTGAATCAAACAAGATTTATAAACAAAGGATGTGATGAAAGTTTCTCCCTAACTGAGTTTCCACAGATAGGTCAAAGTCTAATTTCTCCTGAGTCAAGTTTAAACGCTGAGCACATGCAGGAGAGATAAATGAATGGGTAAAGACCCCAGATCAAGTAAGGTATAAACTTCGCAAGAATTTATAAATAGCTTACCCGTGATCACCTCGTTTGGGTTCTCTCGATTATGACCAAACCACAACAAACGCTTCTTCCCTAATCGCTGACTTTGACTTTTCGGGACGATCTTTTGAGTCACCGCCCTCATTGAACTAGGTTTCGCCATCGCATAATCTCGAGCGATATGTCCTTCCTTTCCACAACTATAGCATACCTTGAACTGTTCAGGCGCTTGGACCGATATGTCCTCTTTTTTTCAAGATTTAGAGTATATGACCGGTGGTCGCTTCTCTCTCCCTTAGAACCAGCTTGTCACGCAGATCGCTGCCTTCACATATCATTGTTAAATCTCCTCTTTTTAAAATCTCCTCCCCGACTCGCTTCTTCTTTTACGACCATGATTACCACCAGAGTGGTAACCATTTTTTGTCCGTCTGCTTTTCTCCGCTGGTTATCATTATTCGCTGATCGCTATCTCCGGTACGATCCTCGTCATGGTCCTCAATGACCATACTCGTTATCTCGCCTAATAATTGAGCCTCTGCTTACAACATCCGAATAAAGAGAAAGTTTATGAGAAATGAGATATCGACGACGCCGGGTTTCAAACCTCTAAGAAACATCCGCCATAACGCTCCTCATTCTCCACCAAATGAGGTGCAAAACTCGATAACTCGCAAACTTTGCCTCGCATCGAGACACCGCCATGTTGTTTTGCTCTAATCTGATGAACTCCACTTCCTTCATACGATTTAACACTTTCGTGAAAGTATTTGTCATTAAATAGTCTCTCAAACGCCTCCCAAGACATGCCGAAAAGTGCCGGATGGGTACGCTTCACGCATCTCTACCAAGAGTCTCCGCTTCGCCACTTTTAACATAAAGGTGGCGAATGGAACCTTCGTTCTCCTCCGCATCCCAAGACATCGAATATCTTGGTAATTTGTTTGACCCATGTTTCCCCATGATCGGATCTCGCTTTCCTTAAATTTCGTGGTCCCAACTCTTTGAATGCTGGTCATTGTGATAACCCGTGAATTGCTATCATTTCCTCCTCAGATTTTGAACACGAAGTCTCCTCTCGTCGATTTTGCATGAATCGCAAAAAGCTTCTAAACATCCCCTCGCTCATCATCTCGCTTCCGATTGGTGTTGTTTCACAGAGAGGAACATTGCCAATTGCTCAGACGCTCTCCTCGCTGGTAAAGACATGCATCTCCACGGCCTCATTTACTCCATCGTTAATATTCTCACGACATTCTCAAATACCGCCATAAAACAAGGGTTAATTAAGGAAATCAATATATCACATAATATCCCTATATATCGACCAACTAACAAATAAGCTTAGTAGACACACTAAATAAGGATTTACTCGCCTCTCCTCCTAGTTCTATTCCCGATCTCCGCCAGAGATCATATCCCTAAGCTCGATATTAACCGTGGACGCCCCCAAAATAGTATATACAACACCCATTCTCGAGTCGCCAAATACATGGCATGTAAAACAACTACATCTTTATTATTACAACAAAGAAACTGTGAGTTTAAATACAAATATTATCTTCAGACAATATTTAAACTCAAATAAATCCTCATCACATTTATCGATACATTATTTTACAAAAATGGTGAGGACTACTAAACAATCCTTTCTAAAACCTTCATTCCATACCCCGAGGCTAGCATTTCGCTATATTCTCGCCTCCCGAGAAGAATGGAACAAAAAGGAAAAGGTGAGCTCAACTAGCTCAAGAAGAATATTATGACTAAGATAATATACAACAAATTATCGTTAGTCTTCAACAGGAAAAATTTAATAGAATACAATAGACAACAAGTTTCAGATCAATATTCGCTAATGAAATAATAATTCATAAGAGTTACGTAGAGAATGAAATCTACTATAATCTATGAATTTAATAAATCCATCATCAATATTTTATCCTCGTAACATCAATCAATATTCATCTCAAATCAAATATTCATCTTTGCACTACAGCCAAAGATATTCATCAATGGCCATGTTCATCTCAACACTGCTCATCTTTGCACTAAAGCCAAAGATATTCATCGATAATCATGTTCATTTAAACACTGCTCATCTTTGCACTATGTGCCAAAGATATTCTTCAGAAATCATTCATCTTTGCACTATGTGCCAAAGATATTCAATAATATCATCATTTAAGACCGAGGATGATGAAAAATATTTTTAAAGAACGAATCCAAAGGAAACAAAATGACAAGGATTAAGGATTAATGATTCGTACTTTGTTTTTTTCCATGTCCAACAATACCTCAAAAATAATCATAGTGGTGTAAAATTCAAGAATGATCAAAACATGGATACAATCAAAGCTAGTATCCGTAATAGATATTTTGGACTAAAAGAAGAAATTTTATTTTTCTATGAATAGTGTCGATACGTGAATAGTGTCAGATACGTGAATAAGGCCAGATACGTGAATAAGAATCTCGACACCAAAAGATAGAAATTTCACAAAAAACATTTTCACGCCTCATTAATAAGACTTGTGAATAAGAATCGTGAATAAGAACTCATGAATAGTAACTCATGAATAAGAACTCATGAATAGTAACCCCGACATGAAAAAGTTCCAAATTTATATAAAACTTCAGATCAATATTTCAAAGATAATGATATCAAGAAATAATATCATTACGAAAAAAAATAATATCCCTTACCTCAAAGAATCAAGATTTCTAAGGAAAGGCTCAAGTGATGTTTGAATGAAACTCAGATCGTAACAAAGAACTCTCAAAGTATCTAAATACTCACAAAATACGCTCAATAATATAGAGAGAGAAGAGAGAAAACTTTGTTTCGTGTGATTTTCAATTCTAACTTAGCCCTCTATTTATAGGAAAATGTTAGCCTCACCAAGCAGATTTGACTGCCACCGATGGCTTTACCGCTACTATTGCCACCCACCACATTTGAAATAAAATTCAGCACATTTCTTCACCAACCACAAGTGGGGCCCACTCAATTCTAGAATTTTCCACCAAAATCAATTATAACCTAATTTCCTAATCGACACCTCTTAAAATTCATAACAAATCATTCGTGCATTTTTAACGGTTCAAAATTTGTGGACATATACTCAACTTATGTATGTATAATATACCCAAAAATTACCACAATCCAACTATTCGGATTAAAAATTATAACCCCGCAATATATCTCAAAACCCCGATTTAATTTTTAATACCTCCAACTGTAAAATATCGATAAAACACCTCAACAATAATTTCTTCATTTATAACCACATAAATAAATCCATCATTTATATCCACATAAAATAAATATTTCTTTATCATATGAATCAATAATTAATTATTCACAAATAATATTACGTAATCACAATTATGACAAACCAGCCGCTCCTCAGAAAGAGGGGGCTTCCGATAAGGATTTCTCTCATCTTGGTGCCGCAATTAGGTGACCAAACCTCTCCTCGATGTAACTTTCTAGACATTGCCAATAATGCTATCTAATAATATTATTCAAATAATATGAATTATTGATCCGATAATGGAGATAATGTAAAGTGACAATTATTGAACAACAATAATATAAAATATCAACGCAAAGAATTATCGAATCAATAAAATAAAATATTGAATAAAGAATCATCGTGAATATTATTGAGTAGTGCTTTTCACGTAAGGATCAATAATTCAACAATAATGCGTAATACCGCGGTGCTATCGCAATGCAACCAACCAGACATCAGATTTTAACCACCGGGTATTCCAACAAAGATAATCTGTGAATAACTACGCCGTTATTTTAAAACAACTTATATTTGTCGCTTTCTTCATCCAATCGCTTTCAGTTATGGGCCCACATACACGGTCGCTACCCGCATTTAATATTCCCGACAAGATTTAATATTCCACGCACCAAACGAATATTCCCTAACAAAAATGAATATTTTATAACCACTGCTTATTTTGAAATATTTGTGTATTTAATTTAACTATCCACATTAATCAAATCCTTACTATTTTAAAATAATAAATAAAGGAAATTCCTTTTATTTAAAAAAATTTCTTGGTAATAAATAAAGGAAACTTCCCAAAATTGAAGTGAATCTTGGGTCTCAATCAGAAACTATGGATACTGGCATTCCATGCAGTTTTACAATTTTGTTTATGTACATATAAGCAAGATGTTTAAGTGTATAAGTTTTTCGTATTGGTAAGAAATTAGCAGACTTGGTCAATCTATCAACAATGACCCAATTGCATCTATGCCTTGAGAAACCTTGGGAAGACCAGTAACGAAATCCATGGTAATGTGCTCCCACTTCCATTATGGAATTTCAAGTGGTTGCAATGGACCTTTTGGTACTTGATGCTCCGCCTTGACTCGTTGACAAGTTAGACACCTTGAGATAAACAACGCTATCTCTCTCTTCATATTGCTCCACCAAAATGTATGACGAAGATCACGATACATTTTGGTACTCCCAGGATGGATTGCAAACGGTGTGTTGTGCGCCTCCATCATGATTTTATAATTTAAATCAGGGTCGTTAGGAACACAAAGTTTGGAGTTGACTAGAAGTATTCCTTCTTCATCGATTCTTGCTTCCGGCATAGCACCTTCTTGCACTTTTTTCCTCATACGCATCAGCTCCAGGTCTTTAGTTTGAGCTGCTTTAACTTTATCAATTAAAGTCGGTTCTACTCGTATGTTCGCCATCATCACATGGGTCCTGGAGTCTTTAACTCTATCTCCATCCTTTGCAATTTACACAAAATGGGCCTTTGTGTTGACAATATCGCACTCGTACCCACATATGATCTTCTACTCAATGCGTCAGCTACCACGTTCGCTTTTTAGGATGGTATTGGATGGTATGATCATAATCTTTCAACAGTTCAAGCCAACGTCGTTGTCGCATGTTAAGTTCCTTTTGAGTAAAGAAATATTTGAGGCTTTTATGATCCGTAAAGATCTCCACTTTCTCCCCATATAAGTAATGCCTCCAAATCTTTAGTGCGAAGACAACAACTGCCAACTCTAAATCATGAGTAGGATAATTCCTCTAATATTCTTTGAGTTGTCGTGAGGCATAGGCTATGACTTTCTCATGTTGCATGAGAACACATCCTAACCTTTGCCCGGCAGCATCTTGTAGATGACAAATCCTCCGAGCCGGATGGTATTGCCGTAACAGTCTTTGAAATGAGTCTCCTCTTGAATTCTTGAAAACTCTTCTCACATTCTTTGCTCCAACCAAACTTTGTATCTTTTTGAGTTAGCTGAGTTAATGGAGTAGCGATTCGAGAAAACCCTTCTATGAATCTTCGATAATAACCAACTTGTTCGAGAAAGCTACGATTTCTATCGGCCTGAATTAGGTTGTTCCCAGCTTTGAATAGCTTCAATCTTTGCCGGGTCAACAGATATTCCATGACTCGATACCACGTGCCCAAGGAATGCTACTTCCTCAAGCCAGAACTCGCATTTCTTCAACTTGGCATAAAGCTTATATTCACGAAGCTTTTGGAGTATCAGCCTCAAGTGTTGCTCATGATCTTCATGACTTTTGGAATTAATAAGGATGTCATCAATAAAGACGACCACAAAGTGATCCAAATATTCCTTGAATACTTGGTTCATCATATCCATGAAGGCAGCAGGAGCATTAGTCAATCTAAAAGACATAACTAGGAATTCATAATGCCCGTACCGAGTTCTGAAAGCCGTCTTTGGAATGTCATCGGTTCTAATATTTAATTTATGATATCCGGAACGAATATCAATCTTTGAAAAGAATTTGGCTCCTTGCAACTAGTCAAACAGGTCATCAATACGTGGCAATGGGTACCTATTTTTGATGGTGACATGATTTAACTCCCGATAATCAATACAAAGTCGCATACTCCCATCTTTTTTCTTCACGAATAGAACAAGAGCACCCTAAGGAAGTACTAGGACGAATAAAGCCAATGTCTAACAATTCCTGCAGTTGGGTCTTTAACTCCTAAAGTTCAATAGAAACCATTCGATATGGGGCTTTGGAAATGGGTTTTGTACTGGGTTCAAGGTCGATACAAAATTCAATTTCACGCTCTGGGGGTAGGCCAGGAAGTTCTTCAGGGAATACGTCAGGGAATTTATTAACAATAGAGATATCATTTAAAACTGACGTATTTTTGTTTAGATCCGTGACATGAGCTAAGAAAGCTTGACATCCGTTTTTCAATAAATGAATAGCTTTATGGCTTGAGATGACCGTGATTGATTTTAATGGTTTGGTCTCTTGAATTCGCATAATAGGTTGATTAGGAATATAAAAGCTAACAACCTTACGAAAATAATCAATTTTAGCATGATGAGTAGTTAACCAATCAATCCCTAGAATCACATCAAATGCAAGTATTTTCAATGAAATAAGATCAATAGGTAATGTGAGAGTACCGATTTGAACCAAACAAGACTTATAGACAGTGGATGTAATGAAGGTTTCTCCCAACGGAGTTTCAACAGATAAGTCAAAGTCTAATTTCTCCAGAGTCAAATTTAATCGTTGAGCGCAAGTAGGAGAAATAAAAGAATGGGTAGAACCGGTATCAAATAAGGTATAGACTTCACTAGAGTTTATGATAAGCTTAGCCGTGATGACCTCGTTCGGGTTCCTTGCTTTCTGGGAGGTCACAACAAATGCTCTCCTTGCACCACCGGCTTTGAATTTTCTGGGACGGCCTTTGGTGCCTCCATCCTAGCTGAACTTGTCTTCGGTGAACGACAAAATCGGGCTAGGTGACCTTCTCTTCCACAATTATAACATGCTTTGGATGGCATCGCTTAGATTTGACCGATGTGTCCTCCCTCCGCATTTGAAGCATATGATAGGTGGTCGTTCTCCTTCCTTAACAACGGTCTTGACGTCTTTCCATCATTGTTGAATCTCTCTTCTTGAAATGTCCATTCTTATTGTTTTAGCCCTGATTACCACCGAAGTGGTTACCATTTCTGGCATGTTGATTCCCTCCACGCTTGTTGTCACTGCTTCGATGACTGCTCTCACTGGAATTATCATTTTGCCGGTTGCTCTCTTTTGGTTGCGTTGACTCGTTATCGCGCTCCAATAACTGAGCCCTATTTACAACATCTGAATACAAACACAGTTTATGAGAAATAAGATATTGACGTATCTCCGATTTCAAACCTCTTAAAAACATTCGTGTCATTCTCTCCTCATTATCAACCAAATGGGATGCAAACCGGGACAACTCGGCAAACTTGGCTTCGTACTGCGATACGATCATGTTGTTTTGCTCCAGCTTGATGAATTCTATTTCTTTCATGTGACGAATACTTTCAGGAAAGTACTTATCGTTGAACAATTCTTGGAACTTCTCCCAAGACATCTTTAGTGCGCCAGGTTGAGTACGTTTTACCGATTCCCACCAGTAATCTGCCTTTACTCGTAACATAAAGGTGGCAAATGGCACCTTTTGCTCCTCGGAGCATCCCAAGACATCAAATATCTTGGTGATCTGCTTTATCCATGCTTCCACCTTAAGTGGTTTTGGCTCTCCAATAAACTCTGGTGGTCCCAGCTCCTTGAACTGTTTAGCGGTGACTGTCCGAGAGTTTTTAGTGTTTCCACCTATATTTTGGACAGGAGCCGCTCTCGCCTGACGTTGCATGAATTGCATAAAGCCTCTGATAATTCCATCATTCATCATTTGGTCATTGTTGTTGTTTGCATGAGGATTGTCGCCTTCCTGATGCACATTCTCATGATTATTGATATGTGGAGACTTAACGGTCTCCTGTGCTCCATTGCTATTCTCAACATTCTCGGTTGTCATTTTCAGATACTGCCATAAAACAAGGGTTAGTTATCATATCATATATTATCCCTATACTCTGACCGACCAATTAAATACCAAATAAACTTAGGTAGGTCATACTAGCGAAGGAATTCCCCGTCTCTCCCCTCCTAGTTCTATTCTCACATCTCAGCCAAGGATCATATCCCTAAGCTTTGATACCAACTGTGACAACCCCAAAATAGGTATACATCACCTATTCTGAGTCGCCAAATACATGGTACAGAATACAAATACAATCTTTTATATACAACAAGAGAGCTGTGAGTTTTAATACAAATATTGTCTTCTAGACAATATCCACTCTCGGAATAAGTCCTCATTACATTTATTGTCACACTATTTAACAAAATAGTGAGGACTACTAATACTATCATCTGGACTGCCACTCCGTTCCCCGACTAGTCCCGGCTACGTTCTCATTTCCTGAAGAGAATAGTGAAAAAAAGGGTGAGCTCAACTAGCCCAGTAAGAAATATTATGACTAAGATAATGCAGAATAAATTATCATTAGTCTTCAACAATGTTAAACTAATAAAATACAATAGACATCAAGTTTAACTGCAGCGGAACAAGCAATCCATTAAAAGAGTCAAGTAGAGAATAAAATCTACTATCTTTTATGATTTAAAAGGGTTTTTCATCACTTTTATCGCTGGGACTCAACTTAATAAATAATCCACATCATCGAATCACCCCTGCACTAAGGCCAAGGATATTCTTTAGTATCACGACCACAAATTATCCATGCACTACGGGCCAAGGACATTCGTGTATTCATTAATGGTCATGATCATGCCAACAACTATCCATCAATGCACTACGGGCCAATGAGGACTTTTTCCACATCATTTGTAACATTACGGTCATGATTACACCGAATAATTCCTGGTCATAATCATACCAAGTCCATCTATGCACTACAATCCACAGATGACTTTCAACATAATATAAACATGAGGATGATGACAATGTTATAAGAATTCAATAAAAACAAGTTCAAGAATTAATTTATCCAGGAACCAATAACGTCCAAATTGTCAACATGATACTTCTTTGTGGAGTAAAATTCAAGAATGCTCAGAAGAATATTTCCATGAAAAGATACTGGATGAAGCAAAATATATCAAGGATATTCCACTAATTTCATGGAGTATAGAAGTCAAAACTTTAACCAACTGAGTATAATAAAGAATGGAATAACAAAAGAAATCACCGAGAATGCGATAGATCAGCACAGCAAAAGTTATTCCAGAATAATAATAAAGGCGGAAGCAGTCCCGGCCAGTAAAAGCATATGTGATAGGATATTCCAGCAGAATAATAAAGAATAGAACTGTGTCAAAGCGTAAAAGCATGCAGACATGATATTCCAAATGAATAATAAAGAATGGAATAATGAGGAAGAATTTCACCAAGTATAGGGTAGCTTGCGTATCTGAGTTATTCCAATGAATAATAAATAATGTAATAACAAAAGTTCTCTTCATGAATACAAAAGAAGTAATACCCCTTACCGTAAAAGAAACTGGATATAAGAGTAGGGAAGTAGCAGAATACTTTTCTATAGTTTCTCTATAATTTCTCTCCCTAGAGGTTCAGTGAATTCGTAAGAAATAATGAAGGAATGAGCTTCTATTTATAGGAGAATGGAAAGGCATTGTGTAAGGATATTCACGGATGCAACAGTAATTATTCGGAAAAAGTTCACGGTTCTAATGTATCAATATTTTCTTTTCAAGGTACTGGCCAATGAAGAAAACCAACACATGCGCATTTGAAACTTTAACCAATTAGGAATCATCCTAATTCACAAGTTTGAGAAATTTGGAAAATAAGTCCAAGCTTTGAAAAAATCATTGCATCCTGTTAAATTAACTCTACTAGGACCACCACCATTTCGCCATCTTTTTCTTCTTCAATACCCATGACCACATACTGAGCATATTATTCCAACGTGATGAATTATTTTACATAATATATATATGCAATTCATGACTTTTCTTACATCCCATGACAATTATGTCACCCCCACCTCCTGACAATTTTTCCAGCATATACATACTATAATACTAATACTCATTCCACCATTTCCACTTGTCCACTAAAATTCTACTTTTCCACCATCATCCACTCACACACACATAATATTATATATATATATATATATATATATATATATCCACCCACCACACACACACACACACATATATATATATATAAATATATAATACTTACATATATATATATATATATAAAACAAAATTGAGATAACTTTCCACCCAGTATTATATATTTATATATATATATATATACGTGTGTGTGTGTGTGTGTGGAATATATATATATATGGGTATATATATATATATATATATATATAAAATAAAATTGAGATAACTTGAGATAACTTTCCTGCAGATTTTTGAAAAATGGGTAAATGGGAGTTTAAATAACAAGCCAAACTTTACAACAAATAAAAATCTCCTCAATATTTTTAACAACATTTATCATCATTATTATAATTCACAATATTAATCGACGTGTGTTCCTGGAAAGAGGGGCTTTCAATAAGGATTTCTCCTATGGTAGCGCATGATTAGGTGACCAAACCTCTCATTGACAGAACTTCTAGACATCGTTAATATTGCAAATAATAATATTAATAATTCTTTCATCTCAATTATTGATTTAATAATATATAAAATATCGACAATAGTTGAATCAAATAACGTGAGATACTATGCAATAATTACTATAGCAATAAATAAACAAAATTGAGTGACTTCTCACGTAAGCGTCAATAATCAATATCGTGTGTTACTATGCAACCACGCCAGTATTATCGTACTTTTTAACACCGGGTGTTTCAACAGTTAATGGTAAAACTTCCGCTGTTATTTTCATAAAAATATTTTTGTCGTTTTCTCAATCCGACAATAATTTTGTTGTGGGGTCCACCAATGATTGTGCCGTCGTACGAATATTCCCTGCTAAAACGAATATTCCCCGACCAAACGAATATTATATATCCACTTGCGTACTTTGCAAAATTTATAAATATTCCCAACAACTATAACATTATTTCAATTTCACACCTTAATATTAAAAATGATATTTATAAAAATTTATCTTTATTCATTAAAGTTGGGGTCTTACATCAACCATATATGACCATACAATGCACCTGAAATCAGATAACTTCTATACTTATTAAATTATGAGAGTAACAAAGCTACGACTAGAAGGGAATGGAGGATTGAGCAACAAAGCTACTTCAATCTCTAGAAGTTATCAAGGTAATCAAGCTTAGACTCTTTCGATCCATTCCTTTTCCATTTCATATTTATGGGCTATTAGTGGCTATAGTATTAAATAAGACTATGATGGTTGTTATGATGATATTAGAGCTTTGTGTGATTGTTGAGGCATTATATGAAGACCTTTAATAAATCAAAAGCCAAAAGGCTAGGGAAAATGGACAGGAAATTAGTGGTTACATGTAAATAAAATCATGCTCACCAACTGTTTGATTAAATGTCCAAGTAGGGGTTGTTATAGTATAAAAGCATGCTAGCTATGAATTAGAGTCCAAATCATTTCTACAGGCTCAAATATTCATATGGATGCCTCAAACATGCTTCTATGCTTAAAAATACCATGTTGTAGTATAACTTACATGCTATGATAATTTTATAGTAGAGTATCTTACTACACGATCGTAGAATACAACTCCACGATCATTAATCTTAACTTAAGAGTGATCTGCGGACCCCCACTTTGTGTCTCAAATTGGAATACTGTAAATTGATGTTCCTAGACCAATGAAAGAAGAATTAAAAGTCTATTAGGGACTATTTTGAACAAAAGATAGAATCCCCGCATTTAGATGTATTAAACCATGAACATATAGTATACATAAAGTACTTGTTGTGATAAAACTTGTATTTAAAAGTTTGAAGGCTGTTATGGTGGTTTAGTACTAACTCATGCTAATAATGCCTAGAAATGAGTTGTTTTGTTATTGATACATGAGAAAAGTTTCAAATTTGTTAAAGTATGTGATGATAAGTTTTAAGGATAATTTAAAGTTTATATGAATGCTTAGATAACCCTTGAATCATAGCTTGGGGATTATTTGCGAGTAATAGTCAAAACTGTGCTTAAACTCTAGATTAGAGGACTGTTTTGGTCAATGTCAGAACTTGAACTTTTGAGTCAGTAAGGAGACCATAATATGTCCATAATTAACATTTAAAATTTGTTCCTTAACTTAGTTGTCATATTGAGTACTACTTAGTTTTCATGTTTAAGGACCATAAAAAGTAAGCTTTAAAGTGTCATCTAACACTTAAACGAAGAGAGGCCACACCTAAATCTTGTAGGTAAGTTTCAATAGCTATAATATGGCATAAGTAAGCTACATAAATTAAAGAAACCAAGTCTAAACAATTTTGAATATTGGACTTGTTAAAAATTATGTTTTAGGCAAGAAGTGGTCTGTTTTGGGGTAAATTTTAGTACCTTAATTTCTAAGAATGTAATGAACTCATATAAAATTGTTAATACTTGCTTGTGATGATTCCTAATCATTTCTATGACCAAAGCTAGTAAGAGAACCAATTTAGGGTATATTTTTCAAGCCTAAAATGAGTTTTGATAGGTCAAAATTTGCTAGATGACTAAAGAAAGTGAGATGATGATAAAAGTAACCTTAGGAAACTAAAATACACATGTCTAGACTGTCCAAGTAACCAAAAATGAAAGAAATTTAAGAAATGTCAAAATTAATTTTGGGAAAAAAGTGTTAAACTATCCAATTTGAGCCTCAGTTAAAGTAGGTCTAACTGATATGAATGAGGAACCTAAACCCCTATTAAAATACCTTGGTATGTGGTCTAGAAGTAGGGACAAATGGTAGAGTGGTTCTGCATATAGTAGAGTGGTTCAGCAAATGGTAGAGTGGCTCTGCAGATGGTAAAGTGACTCAGCAGATAGTAGAGTGGAAAACTCAGCAGATATTAGACATAAAATTGTCGAAGTGAGAATATCTGAATACCACCGTAGCCACTAGATCCTCCTGCTGTCCTCAAAACCTTCATCTTCTCCTGAGTTGGAAGGTTGAATAGCCTTCTGGCCTCGGAATCCACTTTGTCTATCAGACTTGAGGGAAATCCATGGTTGGTAATTTGAAACATCCCCCAAGTTTCAGCCCCATGGCCCATGAGTTGTTCCGCATTGGGATCCGTGAAATCAATAACGGGTATCACTAGTTTTTCGTATGAGAGGCCATCATATAATTCCTCGCATTCATAAGAATTAGGCATTGTTTTCACAGAGTTGAAGTCAAGAGGGACAATGTCTTCAAAGTATTTTGGATCATCACTAAAGGCTTTGGAAAGAATATTTAGAGACGACATTGTAATAAATATATCGTTTGATTGATTAAGAAAATGGATGGCTAGTTGGTTTTGATTGATCGATGGATGGAGAAATGATGATAGGAAGAGTGAACTGTATATGTATAACAATTAAATTTATAAATAAATGTCTAATATATAATTAAATAAACAAATATAAATATATATATACACACACACAATATGTATATTTCATTCTTATAATTAATAATATAATAGGATTGTCTTAGAAAAAAAAATACTAATTTTGATTATTAGAAAATTTTAATTAGGCAACTGATATTTTCACATAAAAGTTGATATTCACACATTATTCTTCTCATATGAATAGTGAGTGGGTCCCACTTCCATGTGAGAAAGCCTCATGTGAAAATATCATTTTAACATGTAAAAATATCAATTTTCTTTTAATTATAACTCGTGGAACAAAGTTAATTTCTTAAAAAAATTAATGAATATTAAAGATATTATGTACTATATTTCACAAATATTGTGTAAAAATCATAGATAATAAATATATTAATTAATAGATGATAAATTGTATTTTGTATATATTATCCAAAAGAACATTAATTATTGGAGATATACTCTATTTTAGATAATAAATACATTAATTACTAGAGGATCAATTGTATTTCATAAATATGATCTAAAATCTTAATTAAGAACATTAATTATCATAGATATACTCTATTTTATAAATATTGTCTAAAAATCTTTAATAGAAAGTGAGTGGACCTACACTTTTTGTTCTTTTATGAAATATATAAGGATAATGTCAACATTTAATAAATTTAAGGATAATATTGTGTACCAACTATACCCAAAAAGTTGTGCAACAAGAATAGGACTCATGTATTGATTATCAATAAAAATATGTAAAACATTAATTCAATCTCACTCCCTATTTTCTCCCATTTTTTATACTTTGTGTGCACAACTTTTTGTGTACAGTTGGTATTTGTAGTATTACTCTAAATTTAATGTAATCATTTTAATAATGATAATCATATTAATTAATAATAATAATAATACACTACAAGAAAAAAAAAGTATTTCCGACAGATTTTTCCATTGAAAATAAGCTTATTCCGTCGGATTTATATTATTTCTAAAAAAAATATCCATTGGAAATTCGTTCATAATCGTTCCATACATACACTTTCCCCAAGCTTTGAGTTGATAAACACTCATCACTAGGCCTTGCCCTGCCCCGATGCTGCGGCTCCCCATTCCTTTTATAATTCGGCACTGAGACGACCACTTACAAGATTCAACCTCCCGAAGCGACACTGCCTTCCAAGCCTTGGCCGGCACTGCGGCGCTAGACTTAAAACATTGATTTTTTTGTAGCTTTTCACTACGATTGAGACTCTAACTTTGTTAACTCGTAACTTTATCATTCCTACTCGGAATGAGTCCGTTCTCGGGCCAAATTCTTACTCTCATTACATATACTAAGATTTCCCCAGGATAAAATTATCTTCTGAATCCGTTAACAAGCTTTTCATTCGGCTCAAAAATTCCTCGTCGTCCAGTTTTTCAACTTCGTGTTAAATCTTTATTTCTCCATAACTTACTCATCCGAACCCAGAATGAATTTGTTCTTGAGTCTGCGACTCACGTTTTCCATGATTTACATCACTCAATTATTCGGGATCATTAACTTACTTTCTAAATTTGTCCAGAAATTATATCGAACTAGAAATTTAACGTTTAACGTCTTTTACTCAAATTTTCGTCATAACTTTGTTATAGCATATTTTTAATCCGTTCCTCCTGGATCATTTCTTACACTTCTATATCCCTTTACTCAGATATTAAAACTAATATACTACAATGGTTTTCAATTTATCCATTAACAAAATACTAATGATAGTTTTAAATTTGTCCATTAACAACTCGTTTTTCATTCTAATCATTATTTTAATTATAATTTCACCTTACACATGCATATTAGTGTTTTAAATCCACTAATTCTTCCTTATTTCTCAGGATCATTCATATGATTCATTCGAATCATCAAACCACAAACAATGAAAAGCTATAAAAGAGTTAATGAAATTAAGATTCGAGTTTTTATTAATTCCATTTTCTTATCATCTTATACTTCCATATCAATAAGCTATGTGATTATATATATTAAACTTAAAGGAAATGGATTAAAAGCTAGGTTTTATTATCTTTCTTCTTTGTTCTTCTTTCTTATTGACAAAACTTGCAAAGTTGTTAGCTTTTCCTCTTCCTTTTCTTTCCCCAAATCCGAGCTCTCTCTCTTTCGCTCTCAATTTATGAAGAGGTTCTTCTCTTAGATTTTGATTTGGTAAAGAAATGAGTGAACTTTGCTGGCATATATAAAATTTGCAAGACTTGGGGTATTTTGGTCATTTGCCATATAATTAGCATATTCTTAGCATATTCTTTTCTTAAGTTTTTTAACCTAACCACACCTAACTAACCATAGTTAAATATTAACTAGTGTGGTTAATTGGAGGGAAAATAAATGATTAGTTAGGGTTTAGTTGTCCTAACCTAATCATCCCCATTTACTTTGGTTAAACAATCTAATTAGTGTTAAGTTTTTATATAGCGCGATCATACAATCATATTACATAAAAAGTGCGGAAGCACGATAAAACGGAATTTAAAAATTTTCATACAAACCATCAACATGATCATACTTTGTGCATAATTATTAATCAATAGAAAAGAGATTGATATCAGATTCATACCCTTGTAAAAATGAGCTTCCTCAGGTATAAGTTCACCTCTAATTCCTTTTCACGTTCAACTTGAATCCACCGGTTGGGTTTGATTCCTTCTTTTAATCAACGTTAGCCACCTAAGTGTTTGACCTCTAGAGGTGATCCACCAAGGAAGAACAAATATTCAAGAAGATGAGTGTTTGACAAAACTCTAATTTTATCTCCATAGAATATTATGTACTCTATCAACTCGTGGAATTGTCATTTTGTGTAACAAGTGTAACCCTTACCCATAATAAGACTACTATTATTTATAGATGTAGGGAACCCTTCTAAAGTATTTAGGAACAAGGTTTTATTATAATTAATTAGGCTTCCTACTCTTATTAGGTATAATTAATTAAACTATTTTAATTAATTAGCCTCTTAATCTTATTAGGAATATATGAGAGTACCTTTTATTAATTAATTCCCAAACTCTTTTAGGAATTAAATAATAATAGTAATAATAGTAATAATAATAATAAGACTCCTCTTATTAATTTATATTTAATATTTCTAAAATATTAAATAATAAATATTAAGCTATTTAATTTATTCTATCACCATAGATTAAATTAAATACACTTAACTTATTATTACGATTATGCCATTTATTTCTTAAATAAATATTCTTCCTTTTATGGTATGACCTTTTGGTTCTCCATATTAAATAGGTTGTGAATAAATTAATTAGAACAATTCTAATCTTATTTAAATAAATAAATAAATTTATTAATTTATTTAAATAAATAACATTTATTCTACAATAATGATAAGCCTCCTTAGCGATTAACGACTTTCCAGATAATATAGATTTCAACGTTAATCATAAAAGAACCTTTGAGTAAATAGTTATCGTACAATTCAATCCTTCAAACATACAATGTCCCAATTAAATATAAGTCATGAAATTATTGTCAAGTCTTATTTTATTTAATTATATGTATTTTGATTCTTAAATACACAACTCCAAATAATGCAAATTAGAAACTCCTTTTTAATTTCATTGTCTTGGCCAATGACTACTAGGTTATCATTTATCGAATCACATAGGATATTTATCTTCTTTTACTAGAAGCGGTAGATTCTTTATTGATTATTCATTATCTATATATACAACTTATTACACCCAAGCATACCCTTTGATATACCCTAAGGGTCTTAAGGAATATGTCAAAGTATAATTTATCATATACAAGATACTATGATGATCTAAAGTCTAAGTGTGACACCCCCAAAATAGGTCCATTCCATCCAACCCATTCTGAGTCGCCAAATACATGGTACAGAAAACAACTACAACTTTATTACAACAATTATCGTGCAAAATACAACAACATAAATGCTGTGAGTTTTGATACAAATATATACCAACTGTGACTCATGTCCCAACCTTGGATAGTACGTCACAATGACACCTTACATAAAGGTACAGTCAAAAACAGTTTTAGAAATTAGAATCTTTGGAAAGTGCTCAAGGAAACCTTCGTACATGGGAGGCCATGGGTCTAAGTTATTATAGATATCCTATGTCCACAGAATTATCCTTGGTTGACCCAATAGACCCTAAAGAAAAATGAGAAGATTACTATCATGTTCTTCCCAATGGTGAGTCTTCTCTTGACATATAACTATCTCCACTGTCTCCAATTGAGAATTATACTTCAAATAAACTCTAAGATCATATAGGTAGTGCTCGTAGATATACTCATCAAGTGGATGAGCACAACCCTGTCTTATGATAACACGAGTTTGTATGTCATTAGACATCTTGTATGATAGTGGCAAAACACCCTTCAAAAGTTGAGTTCACCTCACCCTATTCGGTTCACCAAAATTAAATATTAAATGACGTATATAATACGACACACTTATCTAAAGTCTCAATAAAATTATTTTCATACTATTTAGGGAGAACCTCAACAGCTATAGACCACCGTTCTATTCCCCTGTTATCCCGCCGACTCGAAATGACCACACTTTTATTACCTGAAAGGAATTGTGAAGCAAAAGGGTGAGCACAACTAGCTCAGTAAAGAATATCATGACTAAAGATAATTAAATTATCAATAGCCTTCATCAGTAATAAATCAGAGATTTAGAACATATGGTAGATGATAAAACTTTTCAACCATAGTTGCAGCGGAACGAGCAATCCATTAGAAGAGTCAAATAGACCATAAAATCTATTATCTTCTCCATGTTAAAAGTCCACCAACAATGTTTTATCCCTGTAACATCAATCAACAATTCTTATCCACAATCACATGTATAACTCATAATCGTAATTGTAGTTCTAAATTCCTTTTCTCATCCAGGACAAAGATAATTTTCATCACCTGAAACATCAAAGATCATGGTTATACCAAATCACAATTCATGTTCATAATCATACTAATAAATTTATCTTTGCACTACGGGCCAAAGATATTCATCAACAAGTTATCTTTTGCACTCTGAGGCCAAAGATATTCAACAATGATCATCTTTGCATTCACGAGCCACGAGATATTCAACAGGTCATCTTTGCACTACAGGCCAAAGATATTCAACAATAATTCATCTTTGCACTACGGGCCAAAGATATTCACATCTCAAAGAAATATATAATCATTTCAAAATATATATAAACCATAATTATAACCATGTTGATCAATTCACCTTTGCACTTAAGCTAAAAATATTCAATTATAAATTCAATGGTCATGATCATACCAGTCAACGATTCAACTTTGCACTACTGGCCAAAGAGAACCCATAGTCATGATCATACCAATAATCTACCCATCTTTACACTCAAGTCAAAGAGAAATTTCTTCACCAGGATTATAAAAATGTTATATATGATAATAAAAACAATATCATCAAAACATGGATTTAATTTCAAGAGTAAGATTCATAAATCAACGATAATTTGGTCAGAAAAAGAAACCAATTTTGTCTTGAATAGTACCCGTGAATAGTAACTCGTGAATAGTAACTCATGAATAATAACTCGTGAATAGTAACTCGTGAATAGTACTCCGACTCAAAAAGGTAGAAATTCCACAATAAGATCCATACCAATATGTCACTATAATGATATTGAAAGAATAACATCATTAGAAAGAAAATAACATCCCTTACTATCCCTTACTATCCTTTACCTCAAAAGAGCAACACTTCTGACTGGATATCGGATATGACGCTGAAGGAAACTTGCACTGATGAATAGCAACTCACCAAGTATCTAAATACTCACAAAATACAATCGATAATCTAGAGAGAAAAAGAGAGAAAACTTATGAATTCTGATGTGATTTTTCAATTCTAACTTAGCCCTCTATTTATAGGAAAATGTTAGCACGCCGAAGCAGACTTGACCTGCTACTATTCCACCCACCAAAAATCAGCCATCTTCCCCAACAACCAAGAGTGGGGTCCACTCAATTCTAGAATTTTCCACCAAAATCTAATTTTCGAATCAGTTACCTCTTAAAATTCATAACAAATTATACGCTCATTTTTAACGGTTCAAAATTTGTGGACATATACTCAACTTATATATGTATAAATTATCCAAAAATTACAACGATCCAACGGTCAGATTAAATATTATAACTCACACAATAAAGCTGTAAGAACACCGATTTGATCTTTTAATACCTCCAATCTGACAAAATACTGATAAAATACCTCAACATTAATTCCTTCATTTATAACCACATAAATAAATCCATCATTTATATCCACATCAAATAAATATTTCCTTATCATATAAATCAATAATTAATTATTCACAAATAATATTATAGAATCACAATAATGACAACCAGGCAGTTCCCAGGAAAGAGGGGGCTTTCCGATAAGAATTTCTCCTTACTGGCATGCAATTAGGTGACCAAACCTCTCCTTGACAAAACTTTCTAGACATTGCTAATAATGCTATCTAATAATATTATTCAAATAATATAAATTATTGATCTGATAATGGAATCTTTGTGCGTTGAAAATTATTAAGCAACAATAATATAAAATATCAATGCAAAGAATTATTGAATCAATAAAATAAAATATTGAGCGGTAACTCTCGTAATAATTATTGAGTAGTGCCTTCTTACGTAAGGATCAATAATTCAAAAAATCTTGTCTGCAATACCGTGTGCTTCTTTGTGCGGCAAACAGACATCTTGTATTTTAACCACGTGTATTCAACAGCGTTAATGGTAACAACTACGCCATTATTTATAAAAACTCAAACTTTGTCATTTTCTTCATCCGACAGTTATCCGTTATGGGACCCACAAATAGCTGCGCCGTCGTACCAATATTCTCCGACAGAAAGAATATTCCACGACCAAACGAATATTCCCCGACAACAATGAATATTTTATAACCACTTGCTTATTTTGAAAATTTTTATATATTACCCTTAACTTTAACTTGTTATCAATTTAGCCATTTACTAAATAGAAAAATTGAAAACTTTTATTTCATAAAATTCGGGGTCTTACACTAAGGATCACTTGTACTACTATCACTACATGAATTCTTATTGACAGACAAGTAAAACTCTATTAGGTATTCTTTAGCGAGCCACGTTCAATAAACTTATTCTTCAATAAGCACCTACATACATACTTTAGTATCTCCACACAAATGATCATGAGATCAATCATCCTCATCCAATGAGCAAGCAACGTATGTATCAATCTATCCAGATTCACTAATCCCCTTTTTAGTAATCCAATGATTGAGAACAATTTTAGTTTTAATCTATCTAAGAATTTAGATCTCATTAGCATGATCTCATCATGATTCTAAAAGTATTACTTCAAACTATGGGTTTATCACATATTATAAAACAACACCATGTATATAAGTTAAAAGCCTTTAATTAAACAATTTTTTTATTAATAAATGAATAAGATTGTTACAAAGTATATGTTTTATCATCAGACATGATTGGCTTGTGTGCATACTACTTTCAATTAGTTAGCCGAAATTGTTGACTTTGACTTTTGTATTTTTATCGTATAATTTTCGTATTATACGCATATTGTACTTCGTATTATACATCGTATTATTCTTCATATTCTACTCGTATAATAATTCGTATTATACTCGTATATTTCTTGTATCCTTCTCGTATAATAATTTGTATTATACTTAATTAACTTTCAAAATTCATTACATAGGCTAAAACTACTCTTTTCATTTTCAAATTTTATTAGACATTCTTTTCTCATCATATTAACATTTACGTGTTCTTCGAAAAATCGAAAAAACGCAAAAGTATTTTTCGGGTGAATAATGTTTTTACGTCTTTTTCTCGATTTTTTTTATTTCCATATACGAATCTGAAACTCGTAAAGTCTTACTCATAAACACATTCAAGGTCATAATAAGACCTTTAACCACATAACACATAATATTATCAATAAAAATTTATTTTATTATATAAATAATAATTCTTTAAATTTAATTTACAAAACTATTCGATTTCTCAGGTTGTCACACACACATAATCTAGATGACACATCATTCGTATGAACATGTTTAAGACTTGTTGCAATTCTAATCTCAAATCCAATTTTTTTAGCATATACTCTTTATATTTTTTTAACTTCTTCCAACTTAGAGATCGAATAACTGACCAAAGTATGGAACCAATTCTGATTTACTACTTTTAACTTTATTTACAAACTCAAATGCATTTGTACAATATAAGCTACCAATAGAATCTGAAAAATTAACTAGATAAAAATAGATTATGAGTAGACATTTTTCTAGCCATTTTGAAAAACTTACCTAGATTAAGAAGTGACATAGTAATCTCAAGCTCTAGCGCACAATTACTTGAACTTGGGAGTGTGAGTGAACTTGGGAGTGAGAGTGGATGACCAGATCTGAGAAAAAAAAGAAAATATCTGATATAACCAAACTTTGATTACTCCTTCTAGCGCTAGGTAGGGGTGCTCATCGGTAAAAAACCGAACCGGTACAAAAAAACCGAACTGAAATCGAACCGAAAAACCCGGAAAATCAAGAACCAGTATCGGTACCGAATAACCGGTTTCGGTACAAAGTCGGTACCAATTTTTTCGGTTCGGTATCGGTTCACTCTTTGTGCCTCTTACAATTAAATCCTCAACAGCTAAATCCTCTCTCTCTCTGTGCGTACATTTGAAATTTCACTCTTTGTGCCTCTTACAATTCTGTGTTTCAGCTCACTTAATTGCAGTAGGTTAAGTATACTTCTCTTTCCGAGAGTTTTTAACTGTCCGTTTCTCAAAGAGGGTCTTTTCTTAATAATATAACTGTCTAGGAGCTACTACTTCTTTTGATTCTTGTCTATCTTTTAATTGATGCCCATTTGTTTTAACTTGATCTGAATCATTTCTATTCAAATTTAGTAATGAGTTCTCGCTAATCTTTGTGCCGGATAGATTTCAAGGACTCGTTTTCCTTGGATTTTGAGGGTTTTGTTGTGTTCTGGTGAATGCCCATTTACCTAAACTTGTTCTAAATCCACCTAATCATTTCCTCACAAATGCGTATTCGCTAATTTTGTCAACTATCACTTTCTGAACTTCACATACTTCGAGTTTTGGGATATAAATATTCAGACCATGTAACTGATCATTTTAAGTCTTCTCTTGCATTTCATTACCTCTGTATATGTAAGAAATAGGAATAGAGGCGAGGTGATGGATCTGAACTATTCTGAAATCAACCGTTAGTTGACATATATGCTAGTTAATGGAGAGTGTCTTGTTATTTCGTTAGTATTTTTGCCTAATTATCAATGAATCCAGTCCGTTAGTATCATTGATTCTCACTCAGATATGGAATCCAGGTAGGCAGGACTTAGATTCCAGTACCTTCATCTGTTGAGGAGGGGAGGCGAGGCTAGGCTAGGCAAGGTGAGTGAGCAGGCCCATGAAAACTTACTCCATATTATTTATGATCTTTTCGGTTTTTCGGTATTTACCGAATTCAAAATTTTTATTACCGCTATCGGTACCGAAAAGTATAAAAAAACCGAAAAATCAGAACTGAAAAAACTGAAACCGAAAAAAACCGATACCGCCGGTACCGGTTACAACCGGTTCAGTAAAAAACCGAAAAAATTAAATTTTTTGAGCACCCCTAGCGCTAGGAATCAGATTACACGGAAGGAAGGAGGGTATCTAGGTAATTTCTTGAGCCGCTAGAAAGAGTATGCATGTCGCTACTTCTTCTAGCGACAATAACTAAGTTGACTTCAATTTCAACCCTAAATATCATGATAAATAGTTAACGATTTGGTTGCTGAAAAAGTACTGTTTGTGACAACTAGTTGTTACGGATGAGTTCCCATTAATATATCCATACATACCATATATATATATATGTCTAAATAGATTTCCACACATGGATGCAAATGGGATATCCACTCACTTGTGAAAATATAGTATTATCATTTGAAAACATTAATTCCCTTATATAGTCATTCAAGAAAAAATCTATACACCTTTGGTGACGTATGCTACAATTTTAAAATTCTATCATAGTAATTTTAAGGCTTAAATATGAATTAATACTCTAAACTATAGGCTATATTCCACTTCGGTGATCCACCTTTTAATTTTGTCAATTAGATGATTAAACTATTAAATTTTTTCAATTGCAAAAAATTGAACATGTCACGTCAAAATTGTTGGCGTGGCAACTTGTAATGGGCCTTTGTGGTGGTGTGGCAAAAAAAGAGTTTTTTAATCATAATATTTTTTGTTTTGTATTAATTAGTTATATTATATAATTTGTTGTTTGATCATTTTACCCCACACCAAATCAGATTTGTTTATTTTATGATTAAAAAACTCTTTTTTTTTGCCACACCAATTTCCTAAGACCCCACACAAGTTGCCACGTCAACAATTTCTGACGTGACATGTTCAATTTTTTGCAATTGGAAAAATTTTATAGTTTAATCATATAATTGACAAAATTGAAAGGTGGATCACCAAAGTGGAATATGACCTATAGTTTAGGGTACTAATTCATATTTAAACCTAATTTTAATTAACACGTGTCCAAAATAACAGATAAGAAGAAACATTGCATTTGTAATGTATAGTAATAATATGTTTCGTAATTTGGTACATTAATGCTACATTGAAATATTTGATAAAATTAAAAAAAAAAGATATTTAATTAATAAAGCTAGTAACCAATGACTCTTAATAATGTCTGAGCAAGAGTTGTTAGTGTTAGTAAATGTGGTTGTTAGTATTAATATATATTTAAAAATATATGCTAAATGTGCCTTTACCAATATGATCAATATTACTCTGCATTATCAACAACTTAAATAATTTATCATATTTAGAGCATTTGTTACTAAATTGAGTATATTAAACTAATACCACAATTGAAATATTTAATTAGCAAAAAATAAAGAAATAAACATTGCCATTTTTAAGATTGTAGTTATTACAATGTTTAAAAGGGTTAATTATTACTCATTTCATCTAAAAAACAGATGAGTAAAATACAATTTACATACATATTATAAAAACTAGAAAAGTAAAAGTAGAAGAAGAGAGTAAAAGTTTTAAATTTATCTTTAATAACCTCGCAAGATTATATAAAGTGATGAGTAATTTTTTTTATATCAATAGACTACACTAAATGAATTAGTTACCTTTCTCTTTATATGTTTTATCTCATTTTTTGAAGATAAAAAAATTTATATTTTTAATCATTCGTTCAGAGACGAAGAGAGACTACATTAGAATAGTTAATTACTAGCACATTCAAAATACTTAACCAAGAGTATATTTGGTACGAGGAAAAACTATTTGTGATCAAAATTTTGTAAAAACAACCTTGAAATGGCTCGCGATATAATGGTTGCTAAAATTAATAATAATGATTGATATGACATATATATTTTATTATATGCACATATTAATTATAGACAGGGACGAAACCAGGATTTGATATTGCGGGGGACCAAGAATTTTTTTAACAACATAATATATATTCATAATTAAAAAGTAAAGTTCCACCATTACAAAACACATTTTTACTAAAACAAAGATAATGTAGTAATAGATTTGCTTTACCAAAGACAACAAAACATAGCAAAAAAAGTCTTTTAAAACATATCTTCGTCAAAATTGCACACGACGTTCTTTCAAATCACGAAATCCATCTATGATTGATTTTGTACTGAACTGTTTCGCAATTTCTTTTTCAATGTACACAATAAGTGAATTTGTAAGATATTCATCATCCATCTTGTTTCGAAGTTCAGATTTGACAAGACTCGTAGTTGAAAATGCACGTTCTGTAGTTGCAGTAGAAATTAGAAGAGTTAGAACAAACCTGACCAGTCTATCGATTAGTGGATAGATTGTTGACTTTCTTGTTTTCACAAACCATTGACAGAGATCAGAAATAGTGGACAACTTTTCAAATTCTTGATGTTGTAGTACATCAAACTCGTAAAAATATATTATTGAACAAGCGGGCCTAAAAAATTGTTCACATCACTGAGTAACAAAAAAAATTCAAATCTTGGGGGGGGCATGACCCCCTAATGCACCATCATCGATTTAAATTTCCACGATTATAGGCGTAATGAGACATTATATATATATATATATATATATATATATATAATTAAATAAAAAAATCAAAATTTTTATTATTTACCAATTCAAATCAAAAATTGGAACTAGTATCATAGTGTTATAAGAAATCAAGACTCAGTAATATAGTTTTATAACAATATAATAAAAAAAATAAGATCATATTATTTAATAATAATTTGTTAGTTTTATTCAAAATTGAAATTAGTATCTTAGTTTTGTATGAAAACATGAATTCGTAATATGGTTTTATAAGAAAATAATAAAAAATAAAATCATCAAAACTAATACTATTTGATTTCTTTTATTTTAGTACCTATACAATAATACAAGTTTAAGCGTAATTATATTACCATTTAGATAATATATATGTATATTGTGAGACCCCATATTTTATGAATAAAGATTTTATTTTCTCGAAATATTTTTTTTTTGAATATTATGGTGTGGATTTGAGATAATGTTATAGTTGTGGGTAGTATTTATAAATTTTGCAAAGTATGCAAGTTGTCATATTATATTCGAATTGTCGGGGAATATTTGTTTTATCAGGGAATATTCGTGCAATGGCACAATTATTGGTGGACCCCGCAACGAAATTATTTTCAGATTGAGAAAACGACAAAAATATTTTATGAAAATAACGGCGGAAGTTTTACCGTTAATAATGTTGAACTACTCGGTAGTAAAAGTACAGTAATATGTGTGGTTGCATAGTAGCACACGGTATTGATTATTGATGCTTATGTGATAAGTCACTTAGTTTTGTTTTATTGGTATTATTAATGTAAGAAAACAGAATGTTTTTATAAAGTTATTCTATAAATAGAATATATTATATTTTATTATGCATAGTGTTGCATAGTGTCTGCATAGTATTTTGCATAGTAAAATCTTTTTTATATAAGCAGAATACTTTTATAAAGTTATTCATTTTATTAGATTATAAATAGAATATATTATATTTTATTTAAAAGATTTTGCTTTAAATATGGACCGTCAGATTAAAAGTAAATCAATCTGGATAGTTCATAAATTAGTTACTATCTGGTCCATTCTCCTATAAATAGAAGCTCATTCCTTCATTATTTCTTACGAATTCACTGAAACTCTAGAGAGAGAATTCTTCTTCTATAATCTTGAGAGTATTTCTTTAGAGTTTAAGAAAGCTTTGAGCGTAGTGCAAGTTTTCTTCAAATATATCCTGGCCCTACCAGTCGGAATACTCTTCTTTCAAAGGTAGGGGATATTATTTATTGTACTCGTAAGGGGTATTATTTCTTTCTTATTCATGAAGAGAACTTCTGTTATTCCATTCTTTATTATTCTGTTGGAATAATCTGTATGTCTGTGAGGATACCCTATACTTGGTGAAATTCTTACATTATTCCATTCTTTACTATTATGTTGGAATAACTTTGTTTATCGCAATCTGTATATATGGTGAAAATTTTCTATTATTCCATTCTTTATTATTATGTTGGAATAACTTTGTTTATGTGAAATCCGCATACATGGTGAAATTCTTCTATTATTAGTTCTTTATTATTGATTCAAAATATCACGTAAATGCGTTTACGCATGACACAGTTCCGTTCTTTATTATTACTTCGGAATATCCATGCGCATGCGTTTACGCGTGACTGGTTCCATTCTTTATTATTTTGTTTGAATATCACTGTTGTGCGTATACGCTTTGACTGGTTCCATTATTTATTATTTTGTTGTAATAACCGTCTGCATGCGGTCTATCGCATGCATGGTGATTTCTGTTGTTATTCCATTCTTTTTATTATTACATTGGAATATCCGCTACCGGTGCGTATTAAATCGACTGGTTCCATTATTTATTATTACGTTAGAATAATGCATACATATGGATTACACATGCATGGTGAATGATCCTTTGTATTCATTCCTTATTAAATTGTGAAATGATCTCTCATATCGTGGATTCTTTGCATGGCAGACGAAAAGTCCATTTGCAGTTTCATATATTCTCTTATATTCAGTTGGTTTAAGTTTTGACTTCTATACTTCATGAAATTAGTGGAATATCCTTAATATTTGCGCTTCATCCAGTATCTTTTCATGGAAATATTCTTCTGAGTATTCTTGAATTTTACTCCACAAAGAAGTAACATGTTAACAATTTGGACGTTATTGGTTCTTGGATAAATTAATTCTTGAACTTGTTTTATTGAATTATTATGTCATTGTCATCATCCTCATGTTTATATTATGTTGAAAGTCATCGTGGCTTTGTGTTGTGCATAGATGGACTTGGTATCTTATATAATGAGGAGATTATTAGGTATAATCATGATCGTAATATTACAAATGATGTGGAAAAAGTCTTCATTGGCCCGTGGTGCATTGATGGACAGTTTTTGGTATGATTATGGCTATGAATTCTATTCGGCCAAGGGTGCAAAGATGAATTGTTTTATGGCATGATCAGGACCGTTGATGAAAACACGAATATCCTTGGCCCGTAGTGCATGGATAATTCGTGGTCGTGATACTAAAGAATATCATTGGCCTGTAGTGCAGGGATGATTCGATGATGTAGATTAATTATTGAGCTGAGTCTCAGCAATAAAATATTAATTCATGAATGTGATAATAATGAATATCCTTGGCCCGTAGTGCATGAATAATTCGTGGTCGTGATACTAAAGAATATCCTTGGCCTGTAGTGCAGGGATGATTCGATGATGTGGATTAATTATTGAGCTTAGTCTCAGCAATGAAATATTAATTCATGAATGTGATAATAATAAATATCCTTGGCCTGTAGTGCATGGATAATTCGTGGATGTGATATTAACGAATATCTTTGGCCGTAGTGCAGGGGTGATTCGATGATGTGGATTATTTATTAAGCTGAGTCTCAGCGATAAAAATTGATGAAAACATTTTAAATCATAGAAGATAGTAGATTTTATTCTCTACTTGACTCTTCTAATGGATTGCTTGTTCCGCTGCAGTTAAACTTGATGTTTGTTATATTGTATCGGTTTAACATTGTTGAAGGCTAACGATAATTTATTCGCATTATCTTAGTCATAATATTTCTTCTTTGGGCTAGTTGAGCTCACCTTTTACTTTCATTGTTCTCTTCTTGAAATGAGAGCGTAGTTGGGATTAGTCGGGGAGCGGAGTGACTGGTCGGATGATAGCATTAGTTGTCCTCACTATTACATTAAATAGTGTGATAATAAATGTAATGAGGACTCTTTTGAGTGTGGATATTGTCAGAAGACAATGTCCTTATTAAAACTCGCTTACTTATGTTACGTCAGATTTTTACATTACAATTTGTATATTTAAGGTTGTATTTGTATTACATTACGATTATATAACCCGGTAGAAGATAGGTGATGTATACCTAATTTTGGGGGCGTCACATATATAACTTGAGAAGAAAATAAATTATTATAAAATTCATCAACCAAACTTTAATTTATTATTACTATACTATTGAAAAATAAATACTATTATAGTTTTGAGCATAAGAAATATTTTTATATTATTTAGATAATAAAATTGCTATTATTAAAATAAAAATATAATATACGTACTAAATTGACCATATGATTTAATTATTAAATAAAAATAAATTTTAATTAGGCTATCCAATAAAAATTTGTAAAAATAAAATTTATAACATCAATAATTTTATAATTGTACAACAAGAGTACCCTTCGTTCAATTCAATTGAGTCGAAAATAACAATTAATAGAGTTTATATACAAGGAAACGATCACATAACTTGAAATTGTTACTATTTATTAAATATGAGTGTAGTTATATTCAAGTATATATAAAATATTATTATAATTTAAATAATATAATTTTAGAATGAAAGAATTTTTTATTAGAATTATTTTATCTAATAAATCTAATAATATATTTATAAAAAAATTTATAGTATATAACTTTATAATAAGACCCCGTGCTTTGGGTGATGTGAACGGTTGCTTACTTTGATAGTAAAACTGAGGAAAGTTGAAAAAAGGGAATCCAAAACCCTTTGTTTGCATATTATTTATTTGGAAGCCCATCACAAGGAACTATTTCTCTAATTATAAACATCTATAAATTTTATTTTATCAGCAAAAAAGTAAAAAAAAATTATTTCTGCAAAATAAGATTTGGATTCAATTTTAAAATTTTAAATAATCTACAGTTATACATTATCATCTTGTAAATTGATTCTACGTACAAATCAAAACTGCAATAAAAAAAACAATCATAATATATATGCATGCATCTTATGCGTAAAGATGATAATGCTAAAACAAAATGCTCATAAAGAAATTAAATTCTTCCACTATATATACTATCAAGAACAATGATATTGTCACTTAAACATATATAAATAAGAAGCATAATTATTTAAAAATAGTTAAGTGCCTCGATGGATCCACTGAGGTACGTTAACAAATTAAGAATGGTTCTATAATCTCATATCATGTATTAGAGCTAGGGTATGAGATCATGTGATATTTTTATAATATAATATATGTAAATCAACAACTTAACTTAAATTTTAATCTTTGAAAGTGAGTCATTCGGATGCTTCGCCTTGATCTCAAGGTACTCTTTCACAGGCATAGAACGGTAAAGCGGAGGAGACTGACTGTTGGCAAACATGGCAAGTTGAGAATCCATCCGGGGTCCATAGAAGTAAGCAAATGATATCCGGTGCTTATTTTCATTAATAATCACGCGTTGCAGAGGGTTATGAAATTTGCCATTGGAGAAAATGTGCAAAAAATCTCCAATAAATATGACGACAGCACCGGGGACTGGGGGGACAGTGACCCACCCATCTCTTTCTCCAAAAATCTGGAGTCCACTTATTTCACTTTGGTTAAGGATGGTAAGCAACAGTGTATCAGTATGAGGGGCCAGACCCATTGCATGGCTAGGGTTAGGGCAGCAGGGATATGAATTTAGCTGTAACGCCCCTTGGGACTCCTCAGGACTTGGTGCTGCCCATTTCTTCTCTTCTTCAGTCACGTCCAACGACTTCAGAATTTTAAGTATCAGTTGGTGGGCAAAACCTTTCACTTTGTTCTGATAATCGTACATTACATCACTGCATGCAAAAGTTTTTGGATGAGTAAAGCTACAAATAAATATATATATTAAGAATATTTAATATGGAGAAATTAATATTAATTAAGAGATGCATTTTATTATTGTTTTAGTAGTAAGTAATTTCCTAGCTACAGTTAGCATGTATGAATTGAATGCATGGATGGGAGGACTTACGAAAAAGTGGTATGATCATGAGGCCAAAGTTTTTTAGCATCATCAAGAGTAGAATTACCGACGATAGTGTATCCCTCATGCCACATAAACTTATCGAAAAGAGGTGACATCCGAACAACACCGTAGCCACTGGATCCTCCCGCTGGCCGTAAAACCTTCATCTTCTCCTGAGTTGGAAGGTTGAATAGCCTTCTGGCCTCGAAATCCACATTGTCTATCAGACTTGACGGAATTCCATGGTTGGTAATTTGAAAATTTATTCATTGTTACAAGGATTTATTATCTTAACATGGATAAGGAGAACAAAATATTACATATATAAAATCTACTTATATAAAAATCAATGATTTGGATCCCCTCCATTAATTACACATTTCAATATAATTGAAATTTATACCGGTAAATTAATTTATTATATTAAATAAAATAATTAATTGTTTCAAAAATGAAACTAATAATCCGATATTTTTTCACCATTTGATGAGCATATGGATTTTTTATTAAATTTTAATGGATGAAAATTCCTTTAGACTTTTAACGGTGAAAATATTTTTATGATTCTAATTTTTATAGGATTGATCTTAATATATATCATCAACAATCTATTAACATATTTTGATTATTATTAATAAAATTATTAAGATCAAATAATTGGTGTATTGGATGAAAAAATTGAAGAAAATGTGTAAGGAGGGAACCAAATCTAAAAAATCAAGATTGTGTTCATATTTCACTTTACATACATTAATTCTTACCTTTTGTGCAGGAACTACATAATTAATATGCACATTGTTTAAAATACGTAAAAACTTTTAATATAGTTTTTTTTTCCAGATAGAATATCATAATTTAAACATTCTTTTATAGTTGCTATTTTAGTAATCATTATATAATCAAGTCATATACTAATAGTATTCTTGTGTACTGATTTTATATAAAAAAATATTAATTTTTTGATCCATTAGCTATGACCATAAAATTTATAAATAAATGTCTAATATATAATTAAATATATATATATATATAATATGTATATTTCATTCTTATAATTAATAATATAAGATGATTTTCTTAGAAACATACTAATTATGATTATTAGAAAATTTTAATTAAACCCCCATTGTTTGCCTCAGTGATTTAAAGTAGAACTTGAGTCCAGCCGTAAACTCGGAGGTCTTGAGTTCCACTCCCACTCGAAGCAGCATATGGACCACGAACCGTAAGTGTAAGCCTGTTTCAAAAGCCTTGTTCGGGGGATACTCCACATATCAAAAAAAATTAATTATAACTCGTGGAACAAAGTTAATTTCTTTAAAAATTAATGAATGTTATTACGTATTATGTGACACCCCCAAAATAGGTATACACAACCCATTTTGAGTAAATCAAATACGTAGTATGTAATTCAAATACAAACTTAATTTTACAATAATGACATTACGTAAGGTACATGTAAGCCCTAACTTTTTATTAATAAAATTGAATTTCCTCTAATTATTATTATGAATAATAAAGTGTTAATTTCCTCTAATTATTATTTCAATAATTGCTACGTTGATATTTTATATTATTGTTGTTTCAATAATTGTCACTGCACAGTATTTTCCATTATCAGATCAATAATTTATATTATTTGAATAATATTATTAGATAGCATTATTGGCAATGTCTAAGGAAGTTCTGTCTAGAAAAAGAGTTTGGTCACCTAATTGCGCGCCAGTAAGGAGAAATTCTTATCGAAAAGCCCCATCTTTCCTAGGATCGATCTGGTTGTCATTATTGTGATTCTGTAATATTATTTGTGAATAATTAATTATTGATTTATATGATAAGAAAATATTTATTTTTATGTGGATATAAATGAAGGAATTAATGTTGAGATATTTTTATGTGGATATAAAATTCGTATTTTTTTGAAAAAAGGGCTATTTATTATGAATTATTGAAGTTTCGAAAATAAATATTTTTTTAAAAAACATGATGGGCCCCACTTGTGGAGTGCTGATGGATTGGTCATGGAGGTGTGCATAGAAAACTTTTAAAAAATATTAATTTATTAAATTTTAGTCTGCTTTGGCGTTCTAGCATTTTCCTATAAGTGCTTAGGTTAGAATTGAAAATCACACCAAAAACTAAAGTTTTCTCTCTCTATAATATCGAGCGTATTTTTGTGAGTATTTAGATACTTTGAGAGTTGTTATTCAGTGCAAGTTCCTTCAGCATTATATCCGATATTTCAGGCAGAAGTATTATTCTTTTGATGTAAGGGATGTTATTTTCTTCGTAAATGGTGTTATTTCTTTTAATATTATTATACCAAAATATTGGTATGAATTTTATTATAAAATTTATACCTTTTCATGTCGGGGTTACTATTCACGTATACGACACCATTCACGAGTACTATTCACGAAGTATGATTTGTCTTGTGTAATTTCTACCTTTTTATGTCGGAGTTACTATTCACGTATACGGCACTATTCACGTATACGACATTATTCACAGAAAAATAAAATTTTCTCTTCTTTGTCCAAGATGTCTATTATGGTTACTATCTTTGATTGCATCCATGTTTTGATCTTCATTCTTGAATTTTACTCCACTATGGTTTATTATGGAGTATTTTTGAACTTGGATTATCAAAAGTACGAATTCCTAATCTTTGTCCTTTTATCTCACTGGATTCGTTTCTTTAAAATATTTTTCATCATCCTCAGTCTTACATTGTAAGACCCCGAAATTTTTAAATAAAAAGGAATTTCCTTTATTTATTATTTTGAAATAGTAAGGGTTGATTTGATTAATGTGGATAGTTAAGGGTTAAATCATGTAAATATTTCAAAATAAGTAAGTGGTTATAAAATATTCATTGTTGTCAGGGAATATTCGTTTGGTCGTGGAATATTAAATGCTTGTCGGGGAATATTTAAATTTGACCAAGGCCAACTTGACCATATGTGGGCCCCATAACTGAAAGCGATTGGATGAAGAAACGACAAATATAAGTTGTTTTAAATAAGCAGGCGTAGTTGTTGCAAGATTATCTTGTTGGAATACCGGTGGTTTAAAACACACTACTACTGCGTTGTTGAGCAAGTAGCACGCGGTATTGCACCAATTATTGATTCTTACGTAAAAAGGCCTTTACTCAATAATGGTTACTGTAATTCTTATTCGATTATTTTATTGAGTTAATAATTGTTGCGTTGATATTTTATATTCTTTGTTGTTTGATAATTGTCATTACAAGTATTTTTCATTATCGAAGCAATAATTCATATTATCTGAATAATATTATTAGATAACATTATTGGCAATGTCTAGAAAGTTACATCTCAAGGAGAGGTTTGGTCACCTAATTTGGCATTAGTAAGAAGAAATTCTTATTGGAAAGCCCCTCTTTCCTTTAAGGGCTGCTGGTTGTCAATATTGTGATTCGTAATATTATTTGTGAATAATTAATTATTGATTTATATGATGAGGAAAATATTGATTTTATGTGGATATAGATGGAGAAAATTTTTAAAATGACAATTGTTGAAAATTAATATTTTATCTTTTACGATAAAATAATTCATTTAAATATATTATTTTAATAATATATTAACGGTGATATTTTACAAACGAATGTGGGATATATGAGTATCTGCGAGGAGGAAGAGTATTTTTGTTGCAATAAATGTTTAAAACATGTTAAACATGTCGGTGGACCCCATTTATTGACTAAAATTTGATTATAACTTTGTAAAATCGACCGTTTGTGGATTTGGCCAATTTCTATTTGGAATTTGGAAAAACTTTCTTCCGCAAAGTTGTAGAGAATTGAATTTCCTATAAAACTCGCGAGATTCAATTTTACGATGAAAGGGCAAAGTTGTATTGATTATCGGGAATTGAACCATGTCACCATCAAGAATAGGTATCCTCTACCTCGTATTGATGACTTGTTTGACCGATTGCAGAGGGCACAATTCTTTTCAAAAATCGATCTTCGATTCGGATATCATCAATTTGAAGATTAGAGGCGAGGATATTCAAAGCGCCTTGAGAACTTCGGTATGGGCATTATGAATTCTTAGTCGTATCTTTCGGACTAACTAATGCTCCTGCTGACTTTCATGGATATGATGAACCGAGTATTCAAGGAATATTTGGATCGGTTTGTTGTTGTCTTTATTGATGACATCCTTATATATTCCAAAAGTCGTGAAGATCATGAGCACCATTTGAAGTTTGGTACTCCAAAGGCCGTGAAAACAAACTATATGCCAAATTGAAGAAATGCGAGTTACGGCGAGAGAAGTAGCATTCCTTGGGCACGTGGTGTCGAAACATGGAGTATCCGTGGACGGCCAAGATTGAATCAATACAAAGTTAGAACAACAGAAGTCGGTGGTGAAAGAAACGTAGCTTTTTGGGCTACATTTGGTTATTATCGGAGATTCGTGGAAGTGTTTTCTCGAATCGCTACTCCATTAACTCACTAACTTTCGGAAGGATACAAAATTCGTTTGGAGGCGAAGAATGCGAGAAAAGTTTCCAAGAGCTTAAGAGGAGACTTATTTCAAGACTGTTCTAACAATACCATCTGGTTCGGATGGATTTGTTATCTCTGATGATGCTTGAGCCAAAGGGTTAGGATGTGTTCTCATACAACGTGGGAAAGTCATAGCCTTTATGCCTCGCGACAACTTAAAGAGTATGAGAGGAATTATCCTACTCATGATCTAGAGTTAGCGGTGATCGTTTTCGCGCTAAAGATATGGAGGCACTATCTATATGGGGAGAAAGTGGAGATATATTCGGACCATAAAAGCCTTAAATATTTCTTCACTCAAAAAGAACTCAACATGCGGCGTGACGTTGGCTCGAGCTATTGAAAGACTACGACCACACTATTCAATACCATCTGGTAAAGTTGAACGTGGTGGTGACGCATTGAGTAGAAGATCATATGCGAGGAACGAGTGCGATGATGTCAAGTATCGATAGAGCCAACTTTAATAGAAAAAGTTAAGGTTGCTCGAGCCACCGACCCGTGAAATGATGCGTATTATGAAGAAGAAAGTACAAGAAGGAGCTATTAGGGCGAGAATTGATGAAGAAGGAATACTTCAAGTTCACTCTAGACTTTGTGTTCCTAACGACTCGATTTGAAGTACAAGATTATGATGGAGGCACAATCGCCATTTGCAATCCATCCTGGAAGTACTAAAATGTATCGTGATCTTGACATACATTTTGGTGGAACAATATGAAGAGAGAGATTGCAAAGTTTATCTCGATGTGTTTAACTTTAGCGTGTAAAGGCGGAGCATCTTGTACCTAAGGGTCCGTTGCAACCACTTGAGATTAGGAATGGAAGTGGGAACACATTATCATGGATTTACATTCTGGGTCTTCCTACGGTTTCTCAAGGCATCAATGCTATTTGGGTTATTGTTGATAGATTAACCAAGTTCCGCTCATTTCTTGCCGATCACGGAGACTTATTCCCTTGAGCGTCTTGCTAGTATATGCGTGAATGAGATTGTGAGGTTGCATGGCATGCACTGTATCCATAGTTTGGATCGTGACCCAAGATTCACTTCAAGATTTTGGGTTAGCTTGCAAAAAGCTATGGAGCGCGGATTTGCGATTTAGTTCGCATACCATCCCCAAAGCGGACGGACAATCATAGAGGACTATTCAAACTCTTGAAGATCTATTAAGACTCGTGTGTCCTAGACTTCAAGGATAGTTGGGATAAGTATTTACCATTGGTGGAATTCTCCTACAACAATAGTTATCGGCAAGTATAGGTGTGGCTCCATTCAAGCATTATATGGGACGAAAATGTCGTTCTCAATATGTTGGGATGAGGTGGGTGAAGCAACATTGTTGGGACCCGAGAGTTAAGACGTATGACTACCGAAAAGATTCAAATTATTCGACAAGCGTATACAAAGCGGCACAAGATCGACAAAAGAGTTATGCGGATATTCATCGAAAGGGCGTGGAATTTAATGTGGGGATCATGTATTGTTGCTGAGTTGCTCCATTGTAAGACCGAAATTTTTAAATAAAAAGGAATTTCCTTTATTTATTATTTTGAAATAGTAAGAGGTTGATTTGATTAATGTGGATAGTTAAGGGTTAAATCATGAAATATTTCAAAATAAGCAAGTGGTTATAAAATATTCATTGTTGTTAGGGAATATTCGTTTGGTCGTGGAATATTAAATCTTGTCGGGGAATATTAAATGCGACGATGCTTGACATGTGTGGGCCCATGTGAAAGCGATTGGATGAAGAAAGCGACAAATATAAGTTGTTTTTAAATAGCAGGCGTAGTTATTTGCAGATTATCTTGTTGGAATACCCGGTGGTTAAAACACACTACTACTGGCGTTGTTGAGCGGTAGCACTGCGGTATTGCACCAATTATTGATTCTTACGTAAAAAGGCACTACTCGATAATGGTTACGATATTCTTTATTCGATTATTTTATTGAGTTAATAATTCTTTGCGTTGATATTTTATATTCTTTGTTGTTTGATAATTGTCATTACGGTATTTTTCATTATCGAAGCAATAATTCATATTATCTGAATAATATTATTAGATAACATTATTGGCAATGTCTAGAAAGTTACATCTAAGGAGAGGTTTGGTCACCTAATTGCGGCTTGCGATGAAGAAGAAATTCTTATTGGAAAGCCCCTCTTTCTGAGGGCGCTTTGGTTGTCGATATTGTGATTACGTAATATTATTTGTGAATAATTAATTATTGATTTATATGATGAGGAAAATATTGATTTTATGTGGATATAGATGGAGAAAATTTTTAAAATGACAATTGTTGAAAATTAATATTTTATCTTTTTACGATAAAATAATTCATTTAAATATATTATTTTAATAATATATTAGCGGTGATATTTTACAACGAATGTGGGATATATGAGTATCTGAGGAGGAAGAGTATTTTGTTGCAATAAATGTTTAAAACATGTTAAACATGTCGGTGGACCCCATTTATTGACTAAAATTTGATTATAACTTTGTAAAATCGCTCCCGTTTGTGGATTTGGTCAATTTCTATTTGGAATTTGGAAAAACTTTCTTCTGCAAAGTTGTAGAGAATTGAATTTCCTATAAAAACTCATGAGATTGAATTTTCTGATGAAAGGGCTATTTATTATGAATTATTGAAGTTCGAAGATCGAAATAATTGATTTTTGTAAGTTTTAATTATTTATTTTATGAAAAACGTTTTTTATCATTTCTTTCTAGAAGGTTGGCATGTGGGAAATGTTGATGATCTGATTTCCAAAGAGGCGTGGAAATTTATTAATAATAATATATTTTATTAAATTTTACGCTTTGGTGTTCTAAGCGATTTTCTATAAATAGGGTCTTAGGTTAGAATTGAAAATCACACGAAGCTGAAGTTTCTCTCTCTATATTATCGGCGTATTCTTGTGAGTATTTTGAGTATACTTTGAGTATTGCTATACGGTGCAAGTTCAAGTCATAGCTTTATATCAGGTGTTCAAATTTAGAAATCTTGATCTTTCGAGGTAAGGGATATTATTTTTTTTCGTAATGATATTATTTCTTCAATATCATTATCTTTGAAATGTTGATCTGAAGTTTTATCAAATTTGGAACTTTTCATGTCGGGGTTACTATTCATGGGTTCTTATTCATGAGTTCTATTCACGACGATTCTTATTATTCATGAGTTCTTATTCACGAGTTCTTATTCACGAGTACTATTAAATGAAGCGTGAAGATGTTTTTGTGGAATTTCTATCTTTTGGTGTCGGAGTTACTATTCACGTATCTGGCACTTTATTCACGATATCTGACACTATTCACGTATCTGGGTCTTATTCATAGAAAAATAAAATTTCTTCTTTTCGTCAAAACATCTAATACGGATACTAACTCGATTGTATCCATGTTTTGATCATTCTTGAATTTTACACCACTATGATTATTTTTGAGGTATTTTTGGGCGTGGATAAAACCAAGTCACGAATCCTTAATCCTTAATCCTTGTCATTTTGTTTCATTGGATTCGTTTCTTTAAAAAATATTTTCATCATCCTCGGTCTTAAATGATGATATTATGGAATATCTTTGGCTGTAGTGCAAAGATGAATGATTTCTTAAGAATATCTTTGGCTGTAGTGCAAAGATGAATGATTTCTGAAGAATATCTTTGGCCGTAGTGCAAAGATGAGCAGTGTTTAAATGAACATGACCCGGTGATGAATATCTTTGGCACTGTAGTGCAAAGATGAATATTTGATTCGGATGTATATTGATTGATGTTCACGAGGATAAAAGATGAGCGATGAACTTTTAAATTCATACATAGAAGATAGTAGTTTGCATTCTCTACTTAACTCTTCTAATGAATTATTATTTCATTGCGAATATTGATTTAAAATTGTTGTCTATTGTATTCTATTATATTTTTCCTGTTGAAGACTAACGATAATTTGTTGTATATTATCTTAGTCATAATATTCTTTCTTGAGCTAGTTGAGCTCACCCTTTTCCTTTTGTTCCATTTTTTTTCTCGGGAGGCGAGAATATAGCGAAATGCAGTCGGGGTATGGAATGAAGGTTTTAGAAAGGGTTGTTTAGTAGTCCTCACCATTTTGTAAAATAATGTATCAATAAATGTGATGAGGATTTATTTGAGTATAGATATTATGCAGAAGATAATATTTGTATTTAAACTCCGCATTTTTCTTGTTGTAATAATAAAGTTGTAGTTGTTTACTGTACCATGTATTGACAACTTTCGGAATAGGTGATGTATACCTATTTTGGGGGCGTCACGGTTGGTATCGAGCTTAGGGATATGATCTCTGGCGGAGATCGGGGAATAGAACTAGGAGGAGAGGCGAGTAAATCCTTAGCTAGTGTGTCCTACCTAAGCTTATTTGTTAGTTAGTCGGTATATAGGGATATTATGTGATATATTGATTTCCTTAATTAACCCTTGTTTTATGGCGGTATTTGAGAATGTCGATTGAGAATATTAACAATGGAAATGAGGCCAGTGGAGATGCTGTACTCACCAGCGAGGAGAGCGTGCAACAGGTGGCAATGTTCCTCTGTGAACAACACCATTGAATGAGATGATGAGCGAGGGGATGTTTAGAAGTTTTTGCGGTTCATACAAAATCGACGAGGAAACTTCGTGTTCAAAATCTGAGGAGAAATGATAGCAATTCACGGGTTATCACGACCAAGTAGTTCAAAGAGTTGGGACCACGAATTTAAGGGAAAGCGAGATCCGATCATGCGGCGGAAACATGGGTCAAACAAATTACCAAGATATTCGATGTCTTGGGATGCGCGGAGAACAGAAGGTTCCATTCGCCACCTTTATGTTAAAAGTGGCGAAGGCGGACTCTTGGTGGGAGATCGTGAAGCGTACCCATCCGTACTTTTCGGCATGTCTTGGGAGGCGTTTGAAGCTATTTAATGACAAATACTTTCACGAAAGTGTTAAATCATATGAAGGAAGTGAAGTTCATCGATTGGAACAAAACAACATGGCGGTGTCTCGATGCGAGGCAAAGTTTGCAGAGTTATCGGTTTGCACCTCATTTGGTGGAGAATGAGGAGCATTATGGCGCGGATGTTTCTTAGAGGTTTGAAACGGCGATACGTCGGTATCTCATTTCTCATAAATTTTCTCTTTATTCGAGATGTTGTAAGCAGGGCTCAATTATTAGGCGAGATAACTTGAAATACGGTCGTTGAGGACCTGACGAGGATCGTGTCGAGATAGCGATCAGCAGAATAATGATAACTGCGCGGAGAAAAGCAGAGCGGACGAAATGGTAACCACTACGGTGGTAATCATAGCCATGAAAATAGAAGAAGCGAGTCGGGAGGAGATTTTTAAAAGAGGAGATTTAACAACGACCATATGAAGATGACAATGCGTGACAAGCTGGTTCTAAGGGGAGAAACGACCACCGGTCGTATACTATAAATCACGGAAAAAGAGGACATATCGGTCAAGCGCCCACAACAGTTCAAGGTATGCTATAATTGTGGAAAGGAAGGACATATCGCTCGAGATTATGCGATGGCGAAACCTAGTTCAGTGAGGGACGGTGACTCAAAAACATATCCCAAAAAGTCAAAGTCAGCGATTAGGGAAGAAGCGCGTTTTGTATTTGGTCATAATCGAGGAACCCAAGCGAGGTGATCACGGGTAAGCTATTTATAAATTCTTGCGAAGTTTATACCTTACTTGATCTACGGTGCTACCCATTCATTTATCTCTCTCTGCATGTGCTCAGCGTTTAAACTTGACTCAGGAGAAATTAGACTTTGACCTATCTGTGGAAACTCCGTTAGGAGAAACTTTCATCACATCCTTTGTTTATAAATCTTGTTTGATTCAAGTTGGCACCATCACTTACTTACACATTGACCTTATCTCTTTAAAGATACTTGCTTTTGATGTGATTTTAGGGATTGATTGGTTAACTACTCATCATGCCAAAATTGATTGTTTTTCGTAAGGTTGTTAGTTTTCATATTCTAACCAACTGTTATGCAATTCAACAACTAAACCATTAAAATCGATCTTTATCATATCTAATCATAAAGCTATTCGTTTATTAAAAAGCGGATGTCAAGCTTTCTTAGCCCATGTTATGGATTTGAATAAAGACACGTCAAATTTGAATAATATTCTGTTGTTATTGACTTTCTGGCGTATTTCAGAAGAACTTCCGGTCTACCCCAAGCGTGAAGTTGAATTCTTTATTGATCTTGAACTGGTACAAAGCCCATTTCTAAAACCCCATATCGAATGGCTCTATTGAACTTGAGGAGTTAAAGGTCCAACTACGAGGAATTGTTGGACATCGGTTTCATTCGTCTAGTACGTCTCCTTGGGGTGCTCTGTTTTATTTGTAAAGAAGAAAAAGCGGGAGTATGCGACTTTGTATTGACTATCGGGAATTGAACCATGTCACCATCAAGAATAGGTATCCTCTACCTCGTATTGATGACTTGTTTGACCCGATTGCAAGGGCACAATTCTTTTCAAAAATCGATCTTCGTTACGGATATCATCGGTGAAGATTAGAGGCGAGGATATTCAAAGGCGCCTTGAGAACTTCGGTATGGGCATTATGAATTCTTAGTCATGTCTTTCGGACTAACTAATGCTCTATGACTTTCATGGATATGATGAACCGAGTATTCAAGGAATATTTGGATCGATTTGTTGTTGTCTTTATTGATGACATCCTCATATATTCCAAAAGTCGTGAAGATCATGAGCACCATTTGAAATTTGGTACTCAAAGGCCCGTGAAAACAAACTATATGCCAAATTGAAGAAATGCGAGTTACGGCGAGAAGTAGCATTCCTTGGGCACGTGGTGTCGAAACATGGAGTATCCGTTGATCGGTGAAGATTGAATCAAATACAAAGTTAGAACAGCCGAAGTCGGTGGTGAATCACGTAGCTTTTGGGCTTATTTGGTTATTATCGGAGATTCGTGGAAGGGTTTTCTCGAATCGCTACTCCATTAACTTCGGCTAACTTCGGAAGGATACAAAATTCGTTTGGGCGAAGAATCGAGAAAAGTTTCCAAGAGCTTAAGAGGAGACTTATTTATTTTGTTCTAACAATACCATCCGGTTCGGATGGATTTGTTATCTCTGACGATGCTTGAGGCAAAGGGTTAGGATGTGTTCTCATACTGGCGTGGGAAAGTCATAGCCTATGCCTCGCGACAACTTAAAAGAGTATGAGAGGAATTATCCTACTCATGATCTAGAGTTAGCGGCCCGATCGTTTTCTTGCTTAAAGATATGGAGGCACTATCTATATGGGGAGAAAGTGGAGATATATTGGACCATAAAAGCCTTAAATATTTCTTCACTCAAAAGAACTCAACATCTGCGGCGGTGACGTTGGCTCGAGCTATTGAAGACTACGACCACACTATTGATACCATCACGGTAAAGCGAGCGTGGTGGTAGGACGCATTGAGTAGAAGATCATATGCGAGGAGCGAGTGCGATGATGTCAAGTATCGCATAGAGCCAACTTTAATAGAAAAGTTAAGGTTGCTCGAGCCACCATGGGCCGGGGTACGATCGTATGAAGAAGAAAGTACTGAGAAGGAGCTATTAGGGCGAATTGATGAAGAAGGAATACTTGAGTTCACTCTAGACTTTGTGTTCTAACGACTACGATTTGAAGTACAAGATTATGATGGAGGCACAATCGCCATTTGCAATCCATCTGGAAGTACTAAAATGTATCGTGATCTTGACATACATTTTGGTGGAACAATATGAAGAGAGAGATTGCAAAGTTTATCTCGATGTGTTTAACTTGCCAGCGTGTAAAGGCGGAGCATCTTGTACCTAAGGGTCCGTTGCAACCACTTGAGATTCGGAATGGAAGTGGGAACACATTATCATGGATTTCGTTCACGGGTCTTCCTACGGTTTCTCAAGGCATCAATGCTATTTGGGTTATTGTTGATAGATTAACCAAGTCCGCTCATTTTTCTTGCCGTCGGAGACTTATTCCTTGAGCGTCTTGCTAGTATATGCGTGAATGAGATTGTGAGGTTGCATGGCATGCTGTATCCATAGTTTGGATCGTGACCCAAGATTCACTTCAAGATTTTGGGTTAGCTTGCAAAAAGCTATGGAGCGCAGTTTTGCGATTTAGTTGACATACCATCCCCAAGCGGACGGACAATCGAGAGGACTATTCAAACTCTTGAAGATCTATTAAGACTCGTGTGTCTAGACTTCAAGGATAGTTGGGATAAGTATTTACCATTGGTGGAATTCTCCTACAACAATAGTTATCGATCGAGCAAGTATAGGTGTGGCTCCATTGAAGCATTATATGGACGAAAATGTCGTTCTCCAATATGTTGGGATGAGGTGGGTGAAGCAACATTGTTGGGACCCGAGTTAAATACGTATGACTACCGAAAAGATTCAAATGATTCGACAAGCGTATACAAAGCGGCACAAGATCGACAAAAGAGTTATGCGGATCTTCATCGAAAGGGCGTGGAATTTAATGTGAGGGGATCATGTATTGTTGCGAGTTGCTCCATGGAAGGGAGTTACAAGATTTGGGAAGAGAGGAAAGCTCAATCCACGATTTATTGGTCCATTTCAAATTCTTGACCGAGTAGGAAATGTAGCCTATAGACTTGCGTTACCTCAAGTATGTCTCGTGTTCATAATGTGTTTCACATATCGTACTTGTAAATATGTGAAAGACCGAACCACGTTATTGAGTTAGAAGCCAGGGACGAGATAGTAGAAGACTTAACGTATGAGGAGGTACTGTCAAGATCTTGGATAGGAAGGAGCATGTCCTACGCCATGAAAGGTCATACCACAAGTTAAAGTTTTGTGGAGGAATCATCTTTATAGAGGAAATGACACAGGAATTGGAAGCGGAAATGAAAGCGAGGTATCCTCACCTTTTGAAAACACGAGTCGTACGTCGATTTCGAGGACGAAATTTCATAAGGAGGGAGGTTGTAAGACCGAAATTTTTAAATAAAAGGAATTTCCTTTATTTATTATTTTGAAATAGTAAGGTTGATTTGATTAATGTGGATAGTTAAGGGTTAAATCGCAAATATTTCAAAATAAGCAGTGGTTATAAAATATTCATTGTTGTGGGGAATATTCGTTTGGTCGTGGAATATTAAATCTTTGTCGGGAATATTAAATGCTGACAGTAGTGACCATGTGGGCCCATGTGAAAGCGATTGGATGAAGAAAGCGACAAATATAAGTTGTTTTTAAATAGCAGGCGTAGTTATTCACAGATTATCTTGTTGGAATACCCGGTGGTTTAAAACACACTACTCTGGCGTTGTTGAGCGAGTAGCTGCGGTATTGCACCAATTATTGATTCTTACGTAAAAGGCACTACTCGATAATAATGGTCTGATAATTCTTATTCGATATTTTATTGAGTTAATAATTCTTTGCGTTGATATTTTATATTCTTTGTTGTTTTGATAATTGTCATTACACGGTATTTTCATTATCGAAGCAATAATTCATATTATCTGAATAATATTATTAGATAACATTATTGGCAATGTCTAGAAAGTTACATCTACAGGAGAGGTTTGGTCACCTAATTTAATTGTAGCAAGTAAGAAGAAATTCTTATTGGAAAGCCCCTCTCTCAGGAGGCTGCTGGTTATCAATATTGTGATTACGTAATATTATTTGTGAATAATTAATTATTGATTTATATGATGAGGAAAATATTGATTTTATGTGGATATAGATGGAGAAAATTTTTAAAATGACAATTGTTGAAAATTAATATTTTATCTTTTACGATAAAATAATTCATTTAAATATATTATTTTAATAATATATTAGCGGTGATATTTTACAACGAATGTGGGATATATGAGTATCTGAGGAGGAAGAGTATTTTTGTTGCAATAAATGTTTAAAACATGTTAAACATGCTGGTGGACCCCATTTATTGACTGAAATTTGATTATAACTTGTAAAATCGACCGTTTGTGGATTTCGGTCAATTTCTATTTGGAATTTGGAAAAACTTTCTTCTGCAAAGTTGTAGAGAATTGAATTTCCTATAAAAACTCTTGAGATTCGAATTTTCTGATGAAAGGGCTATTTATTATGAATTATTGAAGTTCTGAAGCTCCGAAATAATTGATTTTTGGAAGTTTTAATTATTTATTTTATGAAAAACGTTTTTTATCATTTTTTCTAGAAGGTTGGCATGTGGGAAATGTTGGGATCTGATTTCCAAAGAGGCGTAGGAAATTTATTAATAATAATATATTTTATTAAATTTTACGCTTTGGTGTTCTAAGCATTTTTCTATAAATAGGGTCTTGGGTTAGAATTGAAAATCACTTTTAACTGAAGTTTTCTCTCTCTATATTATCGGCGTATTCTTGTGAGTATTTTGAGTATACTTTGAGTATTGCTAGGCGGTGCAAGTTCAAGTCATGCCTATATCCCGGTATTTAATTTAGAAATCTTGATCTTCGAGGTAAGGGATATTATTTTTTTCGTAATGATATTATTTCTTCAATATCATTATCTTTGAAATATTGATCTGAAGTTTTTATCAAATTTGGAACTTTTTCATGTCGGGGTTACTATTCATGGGTTACTATTCATGAGTTCTTATTCACGAGTTCTTATTCATGAGTTCTTATTCACGAGTTCTTTATTCACGAGTACTATTATTAATGAAGCGTGAAGATGTTTTTGTGGAATTTCTATCTTTTGGTGTCGGAGTTACTATTCACGATATCTGCCTTTATTCACGTATCTGACACTATTCACGATATCTGGTCTTATTCATAGAAAAATAAAATTTCTTCTTTTCGTCAAAACATCTATTACGGATACTAACTCGATTGTATCCATGTTTTGATCATTCTTGAATTTTACACCACTATGATTATTTTTGAGGTATTTTTGGGCGTGGATAAAACCAAGTACGAATCCTTAATCCTTAATCCTTGTCATTTTGTTTCATTGGATTCGTTTCTTTAAAAAAAATATTTTCATCATCCTCGGTCTTAAATGATGATATTATGGAATATCTTTGGCTGTAGTGCAAAGATGAATGATTTCTTAAGAATATCTTTGGCTTTTGTAGTGCAAAGATGAATGATTTGAAGAATATCTTTGGCCGTAGTGCAAAGATGAGCAGTGTTTAAATGAACATGACGGTGATGAATATCTTTGGCTTTTGTAGTGCAAAAGATGAATATTTGATTCAGATGTATATTGATTGATGTTACGGGGATAAAAGATGAGCGATGAACTTTTAAATTCATACATAGAAGATAGTAGTTTGCATTCTCTACTTAACTCTTCTAATGAATTATTATTTCATTGCGAATATTGATTTAAAATTTGTTGTCTATTGTATTCTATTATATTTTTCCTGTTGAAGACTAACGATAATTTGTTGTATATTATCTTAGACATAATATTCTTTCTTAAGCTAGTTGAGCTCACCCTTTTCCTTTTGTTCCATTTTTTCTCGGGAGGCGAGAATATAAGCGATGCAGTGGGGTATGGAATGAAGGTTTTAGAAAGGGTTGTTTAGTAGTCCTCACCATTTTTGTAAAATAATGTATCGATAAATGTGATGAGGATTTATTTGAGTATAGATATTATACAGAAGATAATATTTGTATTTAAACTCACAGTTTCTTGTTGTAATAATAAAGTTGTAGTTGTTTACGTACCATGTATTGACAACTTTCGGAATGGGTGATGTATACCTATTTTGGGCGTCACATACACGGTGGTGATATGATGAATATCTTTGGCATTGTAGTGTAAAAGATAAATGATTACATGATGAATTTCTTTGGCCTGTAGTGCAAAGATGAACATGTGTTGAGATGAACATGACCAACTGGTGATACAAATGAATATCTTTGGCCCGTAGTGCAAAGATGAATATTTGGTTCAAGATGTATATTGATTGATGTTACAGGGATAAAATATTGATGATGAACTTTTAAATCATAGAAGATAGTAAACTTCATTTTCTACTTAACTCTTCTAATGAATTGTTATTTTCGCTGCGAATATTGATCTAAAACTTATTGTCCATTATATTTTATCTAATTTATTAAAGGCTAACGATAATTTGTTCTACATTATCTTAGTCATAATATTATTTACTGGGCTAGTTGAGCTCACCCTTTTCCTGTTTGTCCATTTTTCTTTTCAGGAGGCGAGAATATAGCGGGAACTAGTAAGGGTGTGGAGTGATGTTTCCAGACAGTTATTTTAGCAGTCCTCACTATTTTGTAAAATAGTGTTTCAATAATTTTAATGAGGACTTATTTGAGTCTGGATATTGTCTAAAAGACAATATTTGTATTTAAACTCACAACATATGTGTTGTCGTATTTTACACGAAAATTATAGTAATGAAGTTGTAGTTATTTTTTGTACCATGTATTTGGCGACTCAGAATGGGTTGTGTGGACCTATTTTGGGGGCGTCACAGTTGGTATCAGAGCTTAGGGATATGGTCTATGGCGGAGATCAGGGAATAGAACTAGGAGGGGAGAGACGACTAAATCCTTCGTTAGTGTGTCCTACCTAAGCTTATTTGTGTTTAATTGGTCGGTTGGAATATAGGAATAATATGTGGCATGTTAATTTTTTTAATTAACCCTTGTTTTATGGCAGTATTTGAGAATGACAGCTGAAAATGTTAACAATGGAGTGAATGAGACCGTGGAGACACCTTTAATCACCAATCAGGAGAACGTGCAACAGGACGACAATGTTCCTCCTGTAAACAACACCAATGATCAAATGATGAATGATGTGATGTTTAGAAGCTTTTTGCAGTTCATGCAAAATCAGACAAGGGAGACTCGTGTACAAAATACGGGTGGAAATAATAGCAACGCATGGCTTGTCACAGCCAAGAAGTTCAAAGAGTTGGGACCACCAGAATTTTTGGGAAAGCCGAATCCGATCAAGGCGGAAACGTGGGTTAAGCAAATTACGAAGATATTTGATGTCTTGGGATGCACGGAGGAACAGAAGGTTTCATTCACCACCTTTATATTCCGTGGTGAGGCAGATTACTGGTGAAAATCTGTGAAGCGTACCCAGCCAGCCGTACTCAATATATCTTGGGAAACATTTCAGAAACTGTTTAATGATAAATACTTTCCTGAAATTATTCGTTATATGAATGAGGTAGAATTTATCAGACTGGAACAAAATAACATTACTGTGTCCCAGTACGAGGCTAAGTTTGCGGAGTTATCCAGGTTTGCACCTCATTTGGTAGAGAATGAGGAACGTATGACTCGGATGTTTCTGAGATGTCTGAAACCCAAAATTCGGCAATATCTTATTTCTAAAAAAATTTCTCTATATTCAGATGTTGTGAACATGGCTCAATTATTAGAGCGAGATAATGTGTATGTTCAATCAAGGGACCACAACCAGGGTCATACCGGTGACAGCAGTCATCAGAGCAATGACAACCAATGGGGAAGAAATTATCCGGACAAAAGTGGTAACCACTCTGGTGGTAATCGTGGCCATGATAGTAGAAGAAGCGAGTCGGGGGGAGATTTCAAAAAGAGAAAGTAAAATAATGACAACGTGAAGACGTCAGGACCATCATCAATTGTTCCTAGGGGAGGAGAACGACCACCGATCGTATGTTATAAATGCGGGAGAGAGGGACACATCAGTCCAAATTGCCCACAATAATTCAAGGTGTGTTATAACTTTGGAAAGGAAGGTCATATAGCTAGAGATTTTCATGTAGCGAAACCAAGTCCAGCAGGAATGGTGACTCCAAAGGTTGTCCCGGACAAGTCAAAGTCAGTGGTCCCTAGAAGAGCGTTTGTCGTGACTGCCCAAAATACGAGGAACCCAAACGAGGTGATCACGGGTAAGCTAATCATAAACTCTTGCGAAGTTTATACCTTAATAGATACCGATTCTACCTATTCTTTTATCTCTCCTGCTTGTGCTCAACGTTTGAATTTGACTCCGGAGAAATTAGACTTTGACTTATCTGTTGAAACTTCGTTAGGAGAAACTTTCATTACATCCACTGTTTATAAATCTTGCTTGATTTAAGTTGGGATCATCACATTACCTGTCGATCTTATTTCTTTGAAAATACTTGCATTTGATGTGGTTTTAGGGATTTATTGGTTAACCACTCATCATGCTAAAATTGATTGTTTTCATAAGGTTGTTAGTTTTCATATTCCTAACCAACCTGTTATGTGAATTCAAGCAACCAAACCACTAAAGTCAATCACTGCCATATCAAGCCATAAAGCCATTCGTTTATTGAAAAACAGATGTCAAGTTTTCTTAGCCCATGTCATGGACTTTAACAAAAATACGTCAGATTTGAATAATATTTCTGTTGTTAGTGAATTTCCTGACGTATTTCCAGAAAAACTTCACGGTCTACCTCTAGAACGTGAAGTTGAATTCTTTATTGACCTTGAACCTGGTACAAAACCCATTTCTAAAACCCCATATCGAATGGTTCCTATTGAACTTCAAGATTTAAAGGTCCAACTACATGAGTTGTTAGACATCTGTTTCATTCGTCCTAGTACATCTCCTTGGGGTGCTCCTATTTTATTCGTAAAGAAGAAAGACGGTAGTATGCGACTTTGTATTGACTACTGTGAATTGAACCATATCACCATCAAGAATAGGTATCTGATGCCTCACATTGATGACTTGTTCGACTAGTTGCAAGGAGCACAATTCTTTTCAAAGATCAATCTTCGTTCTGGATATCATCAGCTGAAGATTAAAACTGAGGATATTTTGAATACTTCCTTCAGAACTCGGTACGAGCATTATGAATTCTTAGTCATGTCTTTTGGATTGATTAATGCTCCTGCTGCTTTTATGGATATAATGAATCGTGTGTTCAAGAAATATTTGGATCAGTTTGTTGTTGTCTTTATTGATGATATCCTCATATATTCCAAAAGCCGTGAAGATCATGAGCGCCATTTGAAGCTGATACTTCAAAAGGTTCGTGATAACAAGCTATATGCCGAGCTGAAGAAATGCGAGTTCTGGCTTGAGGAAGTAGCATTCCTTGGGCACATGGTGTCAAAACATGGAGTATCTATTGACCCAGCGAAGATTGAAGCAATACAAAGTTGGGAGCAACTGAAGTCGATGACCAAAGTACGTAGCTTTCTAGGATTAGCTGGTTGTTATCGGAGATTCGTGGAAGGATTTTCTCAAATCGCTACTTCGTAACTCGGCTGACTCTGAAAGATACAAAATTCGTATGGAGCGAGAAATTTGAGAAGAGTTTCCAAGAGCTCAAGAGGAGACTCATTTCGACACCTATTCTGACAATATATACCATCTGGTTCTGATGGATTTATTATCTACAGCGATGCTTCAGGCAATAGGTTAAGATGTGTTCTCATGCAACATGGAAAAGTCATAGCCTATGCCTCGCGATAACTCAAAGAATATGAGAGGAATTATCCTACTCATGATCTGGAGTTGGCAGTAGTCATTTTTGCGTTGAAGATCTGGAGACACTACCTGTATGGGGAGAAAATGGAGATCTATACAAATTATAAAAGCCTCAAATATTTCTTCACCTACAAGGAACTAAACATGAGACAACGACGTTGGCTCGAGCTGTTGAAAGATTACGATCATACCATCCAATACCATCCTGGAAAAGCGAACGTAGTAGCTAACGCATTGAGTAGAAGATCATATGCGGGTATGAGTGTGATATTGTCAGCGCAAAGGCCCATTTTGTATGACTTTCAAAGGATGAAGATAGAGTTAAAGGCTCCAAGTACCCACGTAATGATATCAAATATACGAGTAGAACCGACTTTAATCGATAAAGTTAAAACTGCTCAAGCCACAGACCCAGAGCTGATGCGTATGACGAAGAAAGTACAAGAAGGTATTATTCCAGAAGCAAGAATCGACAAAGAAGGTATACTTCGAGTCAACTCCAGACTTTGTGTTCCTAACGATTCTGACTTGAAGCATAGAATCATGATGGAGGCACACAACACACCATTTGCAATCCATCCTGGGAGTAACAAAATATATCATGATATTTGACTTACATTTTGGTGGAGCAATATGAAGAGAGAGATCGCGGAGTTTATCTCCAGGTGTTTAACTTGTCAGCGTATAAAGATGGAGCATCAAGTGCCAAAGGGTCCATTGCAACCACTTGAGATTCCGAACTGGAAGTAGGAACACATTACCATGGATTTCATTACGGGTCTTTTTAAGGTTTCTCAAGGCATAAATGTGATTTAGGTTATTGTTGATAGATTAACCAAATCTGCTCATTTCTTGCCGATACACGAGACTTATTCCCTTGAACGTCTTGCTTGTATGTACATGAATGAGATTGTGAGATTGCATGGTATGTCAGTATCTATAGTTTCAGATCGTGACCCAAGATTCACTTCACGATTTTGGGTTAGCTTGCAGAAAGCTATGGGCACGGATTTACGATTCAATTCGGCATACCATCCTCAAACGGACGGGCAATCAAAAAAGAATATTCAAACTCTTAAAGATCTATTAAGACTCTATGTCCTAGATTTCAAAGGAATTTGGGATAAGTACTTGCCATTGGTGGAATTCTCCTACAACAACAGTTATCAGACAAGTATAGGTGTGACTCCATTCGAAGCATTGTATGGACGAAAGTGTTGCTCTCCAGTATGCTGGGATGAGGTAGGAGAAACAACGTTGTTAGGACCGGAATTGGTACGTATAACTACAAAAAAGATCCAAATGATCTGACAACGTATACCAACGGCACATGATCGACAAAAAAGTTATACGGATCTTCATCGGAAGGATGTAGAATTTAATATTGGGGATCATGTATTGTTACGTGTTTCTCCATGGAAGGGAGTTACAAGATTTGGGAAGAGAGGAAAACTCAATCCACGATTTGTTGGTCCATTTGAAATTCTTGACCGAGTAGGAAATGTGGCCTATAGACTCGCATTACCTCCAACTCCAAGCATGTCTCGTGTTCATACTATTTTTCACATATCTGTGCTTCGAAAATATGTGAAAGACCCAAACCACATTATTGAGTTAGAACCAGACAAGATAACCGAAAATTTAACATACGAAGAAGTACATGTCAAGATCTTGGATATATAGGAAGGAGCATGTCCTACACATAAAGGTTATACCACAACTCAAAATTTTGTGGATGAACCATGCTATGGAGGAAATAACCTGGGAGTTGGAATCAGAAATAAAAGCGAGGTACCCTCACCTTTTCGAAACACCAGGTACTTACACTACAAAAAAATGGGGCTTCAGCAACAATCGATTTTCGTTGCTAAAGGTGCCAAATTTCGTTGCTAAAGGGTTTTGGCAACGACTTTACTGTCGTTGCATCTTTCGTTGCGCAATGAGCGTTGCTAATTATTCCGCAACGAACGTATTTTTTCACTGCCAAAAGTAATACATTTTGCAACAAAATTTGACTTTCATACAGAGACATCGATCCTTTAGCAACAAAATGTATTGTTGCAGAATAATAAAAAAACTGTTGCTAAAAACCCCATTTCGTTACAAAAGCCTGCTAATTGGCAACGAAATGAACTATTTTTTTGCAACAACCATGCATTTTCGTTGCAATTGACACCATTTTGCAACGAAATTTTTTGTTACAGTAAATTATGAAAACTGTTGTCTAAGCTTGCTTTCGTTGCGGAATGTAAACTTTTTAGCAACGATTTTCGTTCCTGATTATATTATTTGGCAATGACATTATGCTAAATCAGCAACGAAAATGTTTGTTGCAGGTTATTTTTCAATAGCAACGAAATTCATCGATTAACAACGACATTATATGTTGTTGTTTCTTTATATGTGCAACAAAAATTGATATAATTTGCAACGATAAAAAATGTTGCCTTTTTATTTTAGTATTAGCAACAATATCATCTCCGTTGTTATTAGGTTAATTTTTCGTTGCTAAATATTATATTTTTAATGCCATTAGCAAGCGAAAATTTGTTGTTAAATGTATAAAAATTGTTGCTATATTAAAACTCATTCAATGCTTTGGTAGCTAATTATATTGTTAATAAATCAAAATTTGACATTCTTTTTGTGTACCTGACTGACTCAATGTCCCCACAACAAATAATGGCAAAAATATAAAAAACTAAAATATTATTAACTTAATAAAATCATCTACTACATAATCATTCATTATCTTTACAATTAACCATCTAAAGCTACCATCGTTCTTCAATCAAAGTATATATCTACATATATAGAGAGAGTACACTTCATAATTTTGTCCCTTGTCTTCCGTAAACGTAGTGCAAAAATTTGATACCCAGTATTGTAAGGCATGTCGTAGAAGCAGTCTTCCTGCATATATTTAAAAATAATAGCAAGTCAGAAAAATGAAACAAATAGGTCATGTTCTGACCTCATGAAATCATAATATCAGTACAATAACTAAAATGCACTGATTAATATCATGTTCTGACCTCATTAACGCAAAACCTTGACACATAATCCTATATCTCTAATAAAGCTAAAATAGTTTGATACTTTGTTTACATGAAGTGTTCTAGTATTCTAAATAAGCAGATAGAAAGGTCTCAACTTCACCTCCACCGCAACCACTGTTTTGTCACAATTTTGTACAACTAATCATCAAGAAGATTTATATTATTATTTCATTTCAAATGATTTTCCTATTTCCTTTTTTGTCAAAAATTTGTACAATGTAATCACACCTTCTACCATCGGGAATCATAAAATGTAATATTTTACTACTCGTTACTCGCTTAGAATATTTTGTAAATCTATTTCGCTACTTAATTTGACTTGAGTTTAAAATTTTGGTATTAGTAGATTTAATTGTCCAAAAACTTTATAACATGAAGACATGGGAGATTACATATACCAATTTAAGAGAGTAAAGCGATGGCGATTTCATGGACATATCATGTACTTGGAAAGACTAAAGAAGCATGTACTGAGAAGATCACCTGACCCATAATCCAAACTTCATCGCCACCAAGACCAAACCCTCACTGTGACATAAAAATAAATCAGATACCATTTTATACTCTTCATGGAATATTTGAAAAAAGAAGTTTGTAAATATCTTATTTCATTTATGAATTTCTAGATCCGGCTTAAAAAAATTCAAGAGAGTCAAGTAGTGCATCAAGTATCACATGTTGTATTTTATCCCTCTACCAAATTGAATAAATCACTTTGTATGTCTTGGGCACCTTGATAAAAGCCACAACAAGCAGACTACATGACGTTCTTGACTTCATCAGTCGAGATAGCTCTGGGATAACATTTAGTGTATACAAGTACCAAACAATACAAATATGATTTGCTCTTCATTATTTCACAAAAGCTGTTATGCGAAATTTGATAAAATTTTAGAGCACCGGATGTGTGAAAAAATATAACAATAAATGCAACAAAGTAGGTCGGGATTGAGTTTAAAAGTCCTATAGTAATATTAATTGTGTAGCCCTAGAATGCTTTAGAAGAAACATCCACTTGAAACCTAAAACAAGAACTATGACCCCAGATTTTAAAGCATTTTAGGCCCAAGGAAAGTGTCCAACATGAATATTATGTGACAAACTTCCCAATACTTGTTAAGCTGGCATAAGTTGGATCTGAATTTAGCACAAGGTCTTTCATAGTCATTTAAGCTTCATATGCATTCATCTTTATTATTGGCTATAGACAATTTTAAGCCAATTCATCAAAGTCATAATCCAGGATAGTTTAACATGTACCAAACAATTGTGAAGATAGATAGTAATTGAGTTACTATAATAGAGTGAAAGTGTGTAAAATGGCAATAGAAAAAAAAACCATTAAAGCCAAGTTAGGGGTTAGAACACTCGACATAATTGAAGTAAAAAAGCGTAATATATATCGGTTTAATTACAAATCAAAGATTCAAATGAAGACTTAGCTAAGCGTAAGCATATGGTGATGCATACCAAACATACAACAAAAGCGTGTATATACTAAAAACACGAGGTCATTTCGAGGAGATGACCTTATATGCTCCTCATTGACTATATAAAAAAAACAATCCATAGTAAAACATTCCATGCTCATAGTGGAATCGACTACAACAAGATATATTTCAAAACAAGATATATACTAAATAGCCCATAGTGAAACCCGGACTACAACAAGATATATTTCAAATCAGCGAAGAAGATGATAGTTCCAAGTTGTTTCTTAGAAAAAAATGGCTCAGAAATGTAAAGATGAAGTCTCGCTAATTATTTCACGAAGTTGAATCAAGCTGCTTCCACGAGATCTATTGAATTCTATACCACTACTGAATTTAACAAGCAAAAGACTGGTTAGCACCAAAAGAAAGAATTGAAAGCCGTGAAAAGCATATAATTTGTGGGAAAAACATCCAAACTGTCACACACCGCATAACTAAAAGCTTTCAACAAAATTGATTCAAAACATCCGGCGGATGATAATTCTCATTGTGGTTGCTACAATATTGTTAAACTTAGAATGCATATCCTAACCTTCTTAATTACTATCATAACTATTGTAGAAACTAATAGAAACTAGAGAAAAAAGAAAAACCAATAGTTGCCAACAACACGATAAGAGTCACAAACAAACAATATGAAAATGAAAATTGTATATGAATGCTATCCTCACCTTCCTCCGTGTCTAATAATAAGTTGTACTTGCTCATTACGGATAAGGTTTCTAGTCCTTCCTCCATACTTAATGTAGAGAAACAAGCATGAAGGCAACCCAACATCAAATGGACGATAGCCTTTTCTTCTTCAAGTATCCGAAGCGGGATAGAATGTAGGGTTACGCCGATTGGGATAGAAGACCTTCCTCCGAATAAGCGGGATTCTCATATAAAACATGCTCCACGAGAATTTAAAATGATGTTAGTTGGTTAGAAACTAAAATTTTGAATCATGAATTTGACGAGTTATACTACCACACTTAACAATCAAGCCCCAAAAATAAGACAACAAAATTACGAAGGCGACTCATATTAAGTAATGGCTTATATTCTAGCAACTAACACCAAATATTTGAAATCTACATAGTAATATTTTTAGAAAAGTTAAACACTTACCCAGGATTATTTAAAGACACATATGGCTCTCCCTTCCTTAAAAGTCTAAAATGATTGTAGTCCGGCTCATACATATCTTCACACCCGTGCCTTATTCCAAGAGATGCAAAAACTATGATTTTCCTAATGGTGTGGGGTGAGCATTTTAAGTAGAAGTTCTTCCAACTCAATTATCCTCTTAACTTCCTTGGAGCGAGAATGCCATCTTTTTAAGGCGTAATGCCATCTTAACTTCCTCTTAACTCAAAACATGATTCAAATTGAGCAATGATCGGACATTAGAATGGGTTGATGAAATTTATAAAATAAAGGTGAAATCTCCCACCATTGAATTAGCTTTTACTATGTTATACAATTGGGAAGAATTTGGGAGATGATGAGAGAGAGAGGGACAGAGTCGAGGAATTTAACATAATTAACGATTTAATATTATCATGAGAACATTTTCCGTGTCAAACACGTGATGATCACGATGTGGCGACTTCGCACGTGCTTGGTCTATTTCCATCCTAGAATGTGCTAATAGAGACTCTTAAGGTCACTACTACATGGCATCCAGAGTATATCGGGATGAAAATTGACTCGCTAAAAATAGCATTTTGTTGGATGAACAATCCAAAACCGTAAAGAGCAAAGTTATGCAGTGGGACTAGGATTCAAAATAGAAAGAAAACATAAACCATTTGGCACAAAATGTATAGAATAAAATATTTTTTTGTCGACGAGTGTCAAATAAAAATATAATAATTCTTAAGTGCATGGTACCTAAAATAAACAAAGCAAATTGATATGATACACTAATTTCTCACTTCTCGGTCCTAATAAGTAATAATAACTTATTTTCCAAACACAAGATAGAAGGTGCGATAAAGTACACACTATATTTACTTTATTTTTTTTAAAGAATTCTACACAAGAAGAAACTAGACTGTAATGTTGATTCTCACATCACAATTTAATCGGATCGAACCTTAATTTATGAATCCATAATCCAAAAAACATGAAATTGGAAAACCCAAATAATTTCTCATTATAAAATAACAGAGCAAAACATTAAATCCAAATCACAATAAAATCCCAAAAAACCATACCGTCCAATTATGGGTCTTCAAGCTAATCGCCTAGCAAGTGTATGTAAAGATATGAAACATCGATTCAAGGCCGAAGTTGCGGATGTGGAAATCAAAATTTCTACAAAAGCGCATAAAATATCAAAACCCAAAATTAGAAAAAGCGATAAATAAGTATAAAATAATCGGATCTACAAATAGAAAAATATCTCACTTACGAGGTGTCGTTCTTTGAGACTTGAGAGATCCGAGAGTTCAAGATGAAGGGTCGCCGTGGCAGAGAGTTCGAGAGTTCGAGACTTGAGGCTTGATCGAGACTCGAGAGGCGGTGAGAGGTCGAGAGTTCGAGAAGACGAGACTTGAGGCCGAGAGTTGAGAGATCTCGAGATCGATCTCGAGAGTTCGAGTCTTCGAATTTAGTAAAGTAGTAAATTAGTCATTAATATTGAATGGGTGACTCTGTGACTCATATTATATTTTTAACCGAAGTGTTGTTCTAACCCAAAAGTAAAACACTTACAACCTAACCGAAAATCGTAATAAAATTCGAATATAATCGAAATATTAAAAATAACCGAATTGTCATACAATTTTGGTTAAACTATTTCAGCCCAAATATTTGTGTTGTATAATTTTATCTATATGCAATTAATTGTAAACAATAAATAACTTAAACTTGATTGCAATATATATATAATACAATAATATATAAGACAAATGATGTAACGATAAATCATATTTGAATTGTAATTTAGAGTATTGATTACTCGGTATAAATTTTTCGCATTTGTTTCGATGCAAATAAAGATGTTTAACGATTCAAATAAATTTTATCATTTTCAAAATCCTAAATTTCAAAATAAATACTCTAATTATAAATATAATTAGAATAAGAATAAATAAATAAATAATGAGTTTTAAATTATAGTTCATTAATTAATGAATGTTAATTTATTTATTTTAATAAATACAATAATCAATACTCTAAATTATAATTCAAATAAGTTTTCATCATTTTCTAAATCCTAAATTTAAATTTCAAGATGAATGCTCTAATTACAACTATAAATATAATAAGTCAATAATAATAATGAGTTTTAAGTATAAATAATAATGTTATAAATTACAATTCAAATAAGTTTTCATCATTTTTGAAATCCTAAATTTCAAAATGAATGCTCTACTTATTAATATTTAGATGTCCATTAATAAGTAGATGTCTATTTTATGTGTGTGTAGTAATCTTTGTAGTGTGTATAAATATTTATAATCTATAGTTAGATTCAAAAGTTTACATTGAATATTTAATTATTTTTTCTCAAATACTTGATTAAAACTTTAATAATATGTTTATGGGAACTTTTATTTATTATTTATCCTCAATACTCTACTTAAATTTGAATTCATAATCGATATAATAGATATAATAATAAATAGCATGTACATTAAAGTACTGAATCTGCTCCACAAGTGTCTATTGTTGTATGATATTTAGATATTTTTTGATCTTACAATAAGAATCAAGAACCTAAAATAATCGATCCTTCTAAATCAAAATTTAACATTATCTAAGTATCCATTCCAATATTACCAGATTAATCACAAAGCTGAAACACTTGACAAAAAATGGAATACTTCATTCCAAAACATAGAAGCACCAATTTCAATAAACTGCTCCTATAAATCCTTTAGCAATACAACCCATTAAATTGATAAGGAAAATATTCCTTCAATGAGAAAAATATTCCTCTCCAGAGATTTGAACTCGCGTCCTCACATTTGGAATTGTGGTCATATGACCGCTGAAGCAACATGGATCAACTGTTAATATTTTGCAAGGATTAATATTTATATCAAAACATGAGATTTCCCCCATATATTCCTTTCTTCTCCTTCACTACATACCATAACTAATCATGTGATAATAATAATAATAATAATAATAATAATAATAATAATAATAATAATAATAATAATAATAATAATAATAATAATAATAATAATAATAATAATAATAATAATAATAATAATAATAGTACTAATAATAAAAATAATAAAAATAATAATAATAAAAATAACAATAATAAAATAAAAATAAAAATAAAATAAATGTAAGAAAAACTTACCTTCAATTTGTAACAATTTTATAAATTCTTTACTTGAATAAATAGACTCAAATTTAAAATTTTATACAATAATTTTAATTTTAGTATTTTTTAAATTTTATTTTTTAGTATTTTAGTATTTTTAGTATTTGATGTAAATATGTAATTAGTATTTTAGTGTTGGGTAAGTGACTTTTAGTATTTTGATATGTTATACAACTATGGTAAAATTTTAGTATTTGAGTAAAATTTTAGTATTTTAAGTATTATTTGAATTTTAGTATTTTGATTAAATGATGTAAATATGTTATGATGTAAAAATATGATGTAAATATGTAAATATGATAATATGTTATGTTTATGATGTAAATATGTTATGATTTTAGTATTTTAATGATGTAATTTGATTTTTTGTTCTTTTGATTAATTAACAAAATAATTTGTATTTTAGTATTTTAGTATTTTTTGAATTTTAGTATTTTTTGAATTTGATATTTTTTAGTATTTTAAAGATTTTTTTTAATTAGTATTTTTAGTATTTGAGTAAATATGTAATTAGTATTTTATATGTTATCTGTTAAGTGACTTTTAGTATTTTGATATGTTATACAACTATGGTAAAATTTTAGTAAAATTTTATATTTTAGTATTTGAATTTTAGTATTTTGATTAAATAATGTAAATATGTTATGATGTAAATATGTAAATATGATAATATGTTATATTATGATGTAAATGATGTAAATATGTTATGATTTTAGTATTTTAATGATGTAATTTGAATTTTTGTTCTTTTGATTAATTAACAAAATAATTTGAATTTTAGTATTTTAGAATTTTTTATGAATTTTAGTATTTTTGAATTTGATTTTTTTTTAGTATTTTTTTAATTAGTATTTTTAGTATTTGATGTAAATATGTAATTAGTATTTTAGTATTTTAGTGCTGGGTAACTGACTTTATAATAAAAAATTCTTATAGCTTAGTTGGTTTGAGCATTTGTTTAAGGAGAGTGGGAGGTCTAGAGTTCAATTTTCAGTGAGAGCATTATTTTATTTTATTTTTTAAAAAGCCCATGAATTCGGGCAGAGCTTTTTTTATTATTAGTACTATTATAATTATTGTAATAATTGTTATTATAATTATAATAATAATAATAATTAATAATAATAGTAATAATAGTAATAGGAATAATAATAGTAATTATAATAATGATTAATAATAACAATAATAATAATAGTAGTAGTTATAATAATAGTAATAGTAATAGTAATAGTAATAATAATTATAATTAATAATATAATTATAATTATAATTATAATTATAATTATTATTATTATAATTATTATTATTATTATTATTATTATTATATTATAATAATAATAATAATAATAATAATAATAACAATAATAATAATAGTAATAATAATAATTATTATAATAATAGTAACAATAATAATAAAAATAATAATAATAACAACAACAACAACAATAATAATAATAATAGAAATTATAATAATAGTAATAATTATAATAACAAAAATAATAATTATAAGATTAATAATAATTATTCTAATAATAATAATAATAATAATTAATAATAATAATAATAATAATAATAATAATAATAATAATAATAATATAGTAAATATAATAATAATTATAATAATAGTAATAGTAATAATAATAATAATAATAAATATATAACACAAGCATGAAAAAAATTTAATAATGACTTATAAGTAAAAAAAAAAGTTAAAATTTAAGTTATTGTCAAATACTAAATAATAACAAATGACTTATAACTTAGTTTAACCAACTTATAAGTCATTGCCAAACACCCTCTAATACAAGATATAAAGAGAAATTAATATTTGATTATTAAAAAATTACAAGTCGAGAAAAAGGAGAATTTGAAAATGGAAGTTAAAAAAACTTACACACCATTGAGTGCAACTTTATTATTATTGTTATTTATTATTATTATTATTTTTATTATTATTGTTATTAGAACTATATTATTATTATTATTATTATTATTATTATTATTATTATTATTATTATTATTATTATTATTATTATTATTATTATTATTATTATTATTGTAGTATATAACTTCTTGAGATTATATTAATGATATGTAGCGAAGGAGAAGAAAGGAATATATGGGAGAAATCTCATGTTTTGATATAAATATTAATCCTTACAAAATATTAACAGATAACTTGTGTTGCTCCAGTGGTCGAATGACCAAAGTTCCAAATGATAGGTCACAGGTTCGAATATGTTTCGCATTTGGACATAATTTTTAAATACTAAATATGAATATTTTTTGACAATTCCTCGAATACCGAATATGGTCTTACAAAAATATGCTTATTGGGATTATCTTAATTTAAGCCAACATTTTAATAGTCGTTGCAAAAAGTTGTATATGATATGCAACGAAAATAAAAATTTTTGCCAATGAATGTGGTCCATATTAGGCAACGAAATATAGCAACAAAAAAACTTTCGTTGTCCACGATGAGGAGAAATCAAGTGGTTAGAAATTTTGCAACGAATTTCTAACGAATTTTGTTTTCAAATTTTGCAACGACTTATGAATTTCGTTGTAAAAAGTGAAAGCCTGAGACAATCTGCAACGAAGGACAAGTTTCGTTGCTAAACATACACTTTTACCAATGAATTATAAAGCTGTTGCTTGAAAAATCGTTGCTAAAGCCCCATTTTTAGCAACAAAAAAACTTTCGTTACTTGATGATGGGGAAAAATCAAGTGGTCAAAATTTTGCAAGCAAATTCTAACGAAATTTTTTCCGCCAATGAATTAGTAACGAAATTTTGCAACGACTTATGAATTTCGTTGCAAAAAGTGAAAGCTTGACACAATCTGCAACGAAGGACAAATTTCGTTGCTAAACATATACTTTTAGCAACGACTTATAAAGTCGTTGCCCAAAAAATCGTTGCTAAAGGCCCATTTTTTTGTAGTGTTACATCAATTTCGAGGACGAAATTTCATGAGGGGAGGTTGTAAGACCCCAACTTTTTATTAATAAAATTAAATTTCCTCTAATTATTATTGTGAATAATAAAGTGTTAATTTGATATAATGCTTTGGTTATGGGTGAAATGTGCAAATTTTGCAAAATAAGAAAATGGTTATAAAATATTCATTGCTGTCGGGGAATATTCGTTTGGTCGTGGAATATTCTTGCTATCGGGGAATATTCGTACAATGGCGTATCCATTTGTGGGCCCCATAACGAAAAATGGTCGGATGAAAAAAACGACAAGTTTGAGTTTTTTAAATAACGACGTAATTGTTCCTGTTAACACTGTTGGAATACCCGGTGGTTAAAATACGAAGAATAATGCGTGGCGCATGCGAGAATGCATGCGATATTGCATGATATTTTTGGATTATTGATTCTTACGTAAGAATACTTGGTACGGATTCAAAGGTAAGCCTGAGTATGAATAAACAAATGTATTTTACATCGATTATTCGATGGGCACGCGATGTTGCCAAAACTTAAACGTAAATATGTTTAACGGATGAATGTTGATCAACATAGAGTACTATAAGCTGATCACCTAGAAGTGTTCGTAAGATATATCGGACTTACAGACTTAGTGTCGGGTTGTCCTTTTTCATGAATAAAAACTAAAGAGAATGTTCATGGTCTTCTGACCTACTCAGAATTCCTAAGTTACTATTTGTACTTCGAAATTGTTAAAGAGAATGAAAAGTGTTTTCAAATGTTTCATAGTACTTCATAGCTATTTGTTCAGTTATTGAAGAATAATCATATGATTCTCAACGTGGTATTTATATGATATGTTGCTAGACTTGCTGAGCTAGTTATGCTCACTTCTTGAATTATATGATTGCAGCTAAGGCCGAACGAACTGAGGGTTTTAAAAAAGATAAAGGCAATGCTAAGATGGATAATTAGTTATCCTGTAATAGACTAGTATGTTTGTATGTATTATACTTATGAACAAAGAAGAATGTATTCGATTTTAGAACCTGCGAAATGATTTATTATTATTGTAATAAGAATGTAGTTAATACACTCATTTTGATGATGTTTCAATGGAATGAATGTATAGTTAGTAGTACCGTGTAACACCATCTATCGGGTTGGAAGATACCCGAATTTGGGGGTGTCACAGTACCCTGTGAATAGTACCCCGACATGAAAAGATAAAAATTTAACAAGAATGTTCAGAAGAATATTTCATCCGTTTTATTTGCAGAAGCGGTATAGATGGGAGGACGCGCAGACTTCAGTGATACAAACATTATTCTGGCAGAAGTGCGCCGTCTGCACAAAAGATAATTTGAACAAAGAACGACAAAAAGCCCTTCACAATGCATCGATCGACCATCCAGGCCAGGGAGAGGATTACATGCACGAGCATTGCCCCTGGTGGTGCACTCAGTCCATATGGGCTAATTAGATGTTCGACCAATGGAGAGCGGAGAGCTGAGAGCTGGGTGAAAAGACGAAAGGAACATACAAGGGCGACAATATTTCACAAATGCAGTGTATCACTACCAGGGTACGTATTTACAAGTTTTGATATGTTTACAATCATGAATTATAGAATATATATCACATTTACTTAGTAATATTGGAATATATTTTTTTGTAGGAGTCTCGGCCTCTCAAGGTCATTATCCATCGTTGGATGATGTATGTACACCCGTGATCGTGATGCACTTTGATGCTATCCAATAACATTAATAAACAATTATCCTTAGAATATTATATTATCTCTCATAATTAAAAAAAACATACCTGAAATTCAGCCCAAATAGCATCCTTGTGGGCGATAGGTGTGCTAGCCCACGTAATCACAAGTGTAGGCCAATTCTGTAAGCACATCTGTGATATGCACTTGATGATCTTATTATCTAAAAAATCACTATAATATACAACAATTTACATCACCGATAAGTAGATATATTAAAGCAATTTACATCTAAGTTTTATGTGACACCCCCAAAATAGGTCCATTCCATCCAACCCATTCTGAGTCGCCAAATACATGGTACAGCAATAACTACAACTTTATTATTACAACATATAAACTGTGAGTTTAAATACAGATATTGCCATCTAGACAATATCCACACGCAAATAAATCCCCATCATAATTATTGATACATTATTTTATAAAAATGGTGAGGACTACTAAACAACTCTATCTAGAACCTTCATTCCATACCCCGACTAGTACTCGCTACATTCTCGCCTCCTGAGAAGAAAAATGGAACAAAAAGGAAAAGGGTGAGCTCAACTAGCCCAGTAAAGAATATTATGACTAAGATAATATACAACAAATTATTATTAGTCTTCAACAGGGAAAAAAACTAATAGAATACAATAGACAACAAGTTTTTAAACCAATATTTCAATGAAATAATAATTCATTAGAAGAGTTAAGTAGAGAATGTAACTACTATCTTCTATGTATGAATTTAAAAGTTCGTCGCTCATCTTTTATCCCTCGTAACATCAATCAACATACATCCGAAATCAAATATTCATCTTTGCACTCACAGCCAAAGATATTCATCATTGGTCATGTTCATCTAAACACTGCTCATCTTTGCACTATGGGCCAAAGATATTCTTCAGAAATCATTCATCTTTGCACTATGTGCCAAAGATATTCCATAATATCATCATTTAAGTCAAGATGATGAAAATATTTTTAAAGAAACGAATCCAAAGGAAACAAAATGACAAGGATTAAGGATTAAGGATTCGTACTTTGTTTTATCCACGCCCAAAAATACCTCAAAAATAATCATAGTGGTGTAAAATTCAAGAATGATCAAAACATGGATACAATCAAAGCTAGTATCCATAATAGATATTTTAGATTTAAAAGAAAAAATTTCATTTTTCTATTGAATAGTGCCGTATTCGTGAATAGTGTCAGATATCGTGAATAAAGGCCGTATACGTGAATAGTAACTCGACACTAAAAGATAGAAATTCCACAAAAACATCTTCACGCTTCGTGAATAGTACTCGTGAAATAAGAATCGTGAATAGTAACTCATGAATAAGAACTCGTGAATAAGAACTCATGAATAGTAACCCTGACATGAAAAAGTTCCAAATTTGATAAAAAGTTCCAACCAATATTTCAAAGATAATGATATTGAAGAAATAATATCATTTGAGAAGAAAATAACATCCCTTACCTCGAAAGACAAGATTTTAGTAAACACCTGATATAAAGCTATGACTTGAACTTGCACCGTATAGCAATACTCAAAGTATACTCAAAATACTCACAAGAATAAGCTCGATAATATAGAGAGAAAACTTCAGCTTCGGTGTGATTTTCAATTCTAACCTAAGACCCTATTTATAGAAATCGCTGTAACACCAAAGCAGTAAAATTGAATATAATAATATTATATATAAACAAAATTCATACGCCCACATCTTGAATCTGAATTCAGCCACCATGCACATGTTAAATATGCCCACAACATATAAAAAACGTTTTTATTAATAAAATAAATAAAACTTCCAAAAAATCAATTATTTTTGAACTTGTAACTTCAATAATTCATAATAAATAGCCATTTTATCAGAAAATTTGAATCTCATGACTTTTTATAGGAAATTCAATTCTCTACAACTTTGCGAAGAAAGTTTTTCCAAATTCCAAAATGTAAATTGACCAAAATCCACATACGGACAATTTTTATGATCTATAATCAAATTTCAAACCAAAAAATGGGGTCCACAGACATGTTTAACATGTTTTAAACATTTATTGCAACAAAAATACTCTTCCTCCTCAGATACTCATATATCCCACATTCGTTGTAAAATATCACCGTTAATATATTATTAAAATAATATATTTAAACGAATTATTTTATCGTAAAAAGATAAAATATTAATTTTCAACAATTGTCATTTTAAAAATTTTCTCCATCTATATCCACATAAAATCAATATTTTCCTCATCATATAAATCAATAATTAATTATTCACAAATAATATTACGTAATCACATTATCGACAACCGTGCAGCAAAGGAAAGAGGGCTTTCAATAAGAATTTCTCCTTCATGGCGCGCAATTAGGTGACCAAACCTCTCCTCTACATATGTAACTTTCTAGACATTGCCAATAATGTTATCCAATAATATTATTCAGATAATATGAATTATTGTCTCGATAATGGAAAATATTGTAATGACAATTTATCAAACAAGAAGAATATAAAATATCAATGCAAAGAATTATTGAATCAATAAAATAAAATACTAAACAAAGAATTACTGTAACAATTATTGAGTAGTGCCTTCACGTACGAAGAATCAATAATTGGTGCAATACCGTGCTTCATCGCTCAACAACGCATATTAGTGTGTTTTAACCCACCGGGTATTCCAACAAGATAATCCAGAATAACTACGCCGTTATTTATAAATAACTTATATTTGTCGCTTTCTTCATCCAATCGCTTTCGTTATGGGGCCCACAAAAGATCTGCTACCGTCGCATTTAATATTCCTCGACAAAGACAAATATTCCACGCACCAAACGAATATTCCCTAACAATAATGAATATTTTATAATCACTGCTTATTCGAAATATTTACGTATTTTACCCATAACTATCCACATTAATCAAATCAACCCTTACTATTTCAAAATAATAAATAAAGGAAAATAAATTTCATTTATTAATAATTTGGGGTCTTACAACCTCCCTCCTTATTAAATTTCGTCCCTCGAAATCGACGTGACGTACTGTGTGTTTCAAAAGATGAGAATACCTCGCTTTCATTTTCGCTTTCCAACTCCCTGTGTCATTTCCTCAATAGCATGGTTTCTCCACAAAACTTTAACTTGTGGTATGACCTTCAGACGTAGGACATGCTCCTTCCTATCCAAAATCTTGACAGTACCTCTTCATACGTTAAGTCTTCTGGCTATCTCGTCCTGGTTCTAACTCAACGACGTTGTTCGGGTCGTCCACATATTTACGTAACATCGACACGTGAAAAACGTTATGAACGCGCGCCATACTTGGCAGTAAAACGAGTCTATAGGCCAGCGCGTTCTATTCGATCGAGAATTTTAAATGGATTAATAAATCAAGGTTTGAGCTTTCCTCACCTCACCGATTCTCTCACTTTTGAAATAACAACTTTACACCTCCTTCTTCAAATTCATCACCCGGTGTGTAGCTTCGACAGCCTTTAACTTTATCGATTAAAGTCGATTATACTCAGATATCATCACGTGGGTAACTAGAGTTTTCATCTCCATCTCTATTATTTGTAAATTATTGAAATGAGTCTTTGACAATATCGTACTCGATTTCAGATACGATCTTCTACTCAACACGTCGCCTACCACGTTTGCTTTTTCCAGGATGGCATGGTCGTAACATGTCTTGAAATGAGTCTCCTCGAAGTTCTTGAAGCTCTTCCCACATTCCTCGCTCCATTCAAATTTTGTATCTCTACGAGTCAATTGCGTTAATGGAATAGCGATTCGAGAATATCCTTCAACGAATCTCCGATAATAACCAACTAAGCTTCAGAAAGCTACGTATTTCGATTACCGATTTAGGTTGTTCTCAATCGTGACTCATATCCCAACCTTGGATAAGACGTTACAATGACACCTATCGCTTTACTATCGCATGCGAATATGGTGTCCCTACGAGAAGTCGGCTTCGGTGCATTCCACAAAGGAAGTCACCGGATAAAGGCTCAGTACCAAATTCTATAGTTGAATTTTTAACTCCTCAAGTTCAATAGAGCCATTCGATATGAGATTTTAGAAATGAGTTTTGTACTGGGTTCAAATTGATACAAAATTTAATATCGAAGCTTTGGGAGTAAGCCAAGAAATTCTTCAGAAATACGCCAGAAAAATAAATAACAACATGAATATTATTCAAATCGACGTGTCTTTATTCAAATCCATAACATGGACTAAGAAAACTTAACATCCGTAATAAACGAATGATTTCATGGCTTGATATGAAAATGTTTGACTACAATGGTTTGATTGCTTGAATTCAATAACAAAGTTGCTTAGGAATATGAAAACTAACAACCTTATTTAAAGTAATCAATTTTTGGCATGATGAGTAGTTAACCTTAAAATCACATCAAAAGCAAATATCTCTATAGAAATAAGGTTAATGTGTAATGTGATAGTGCCAACTCGAATCAAGCAAGATTTTTAAACAACGGATGTAATGAAAGTTTCTCCTAACTGAGTCTCCATAAATAGGTCAAAGTTTAATTTCTCCGTAGTCAAGTTCAAACGTTGAGTAAAGCAAAGAGATAAAAGAATGGGTAGAAACCCAGATCTAGTAAGGTATAAACTTCGCAAGAATTTATAATTAACTAACCCATGCTAACCGTTCGTCGTTCCTCGATTTTGATTTGGCCACGACAAACGCTTCTTCCAGAACCGTTGACTTTGACTTTTTCGGGACATCCTTTTGAGTCACCATTCTCATTGGATCTGGTTTCGATATCGCATAATCTCGAAGCGATATGTCCTTCTTTTCCACAATTATAGCATACCTTTAACTGTTGTGGGATTTTTAATGATATGTCCTCTTTTCCAAGATTTGTAACATACGACCAGGGTGGTCTTTCTCCTCCTCGAACTAGTCACATCTTGGCGCCGACGTCTTCAAATGGTCGTTGTTGAATCTCCTTTTTAAAATCTCCTTCCGACTCGCTTCTTCTATTTTCATGGCCACGATTACCACCGTGAGTGGTTACCGCCTTTGTCTCAGATTCTTCTTTCTCATTTGGTTATCGTTATTCGATGATCGCTATCTTCTAGATGATCCGGTTATGGTCCCTCGGTTGAATGTACTCGTTATCTCGCTTCTAACAATCGAGCCTCGCTGACAACATCTCGAATAGAGAGAAAATTTATAAGAAATGAGATATCGACGTATGTCGATTTCAAACCTCTCGTAAACATCCGCATCATACGCTCCTCATTCTCCACCAAATGAGGTGTAAACTCGATAACTCGCGAACTTCGCCTCGACGGGACACCGCCATGTTATTCTCGCTTCCAGCCTAATAAACTCCACTTCCTTCATACGATTTAATACTTTTCAGGAAGTACTTGTCATTGAACTGCTTTCAAACGTCTCCCACGACACATGCCTTGAGTAATGGATGGGTACGCTTCACGTGATTCCCACCAAGAATCGCCTCGCCACACGGAACATAAAGGTGGCGAATGGAACCTTCTGTTCCTCCGCGCATCCCAAGACATCGAATATCTTGGTAATTTGTTTTGACCCATGTTTCCGCCATGATCGGATCTCGACTTTCCCTTAAATTACGGTGGTCCCAACTCTTTGAATCGCCATTTGTGACAACCCGTGAATTGCTATCATTTCCTCAGATTTTGAACACGAAGTCTCCTCATTCGATTTTGCATGAATCGAAAAAAAACTTCTAAACATCCCCTCGCTCATCATCTCGCTTTTTCGGTGGTGTTGTTCACGGGAGGAACATTGCCAAATTTGTCAGACACGTTCTCCTCGTTGGTAGTCACAGCATCTCCACGGTCTCATTTACTCCACTGTTAATATTCTCATTCGACATTCTCAAATACTGTCATAAAACAAGGGTTAATTAAGGAAATCAATATATCACATAATATCCCTATATACTGACCAACTAACAAATAAGCTTAGGTAGGTAGGACACACTAGCGAAGGATTTACTCGTCTCTCCCCTCCTAGTTCTATTCCCCGATCTCCGCCAGAGATCATATCCCTAAGCTCTGATACTAACTGTGACACCCCCAAAATAGGTTCATTCCATCCAACCCATTCTGAGTCGCCAAATACATGGTACAGAAATAACTACAACTTTATTATTACAACATATAAACTGTGAGTTTAAATACAGATATTGCCATCTAGACAATATCCACACGCAAATAAATCCCCATCATAATTATTGATACATTATTTTACAAAATGGTGAGGACTACTAAACAACTCTCTCTAGAACCTTCATTCCATACCCCACTAAGTACTCGCTACATTCTCGCCTCGCCCGAGAAGAAAAATGGAACAAAAAGGAAAAGGTGAGCTCAACTAGCCCAAGAAAAAGAATATTATGACTAAGATAATATACAACAAATTATCATTAGTCTTCAACAACAGGAAAAAACTAATAGAATACAATAGACAACAAGTTTTTAAACCAATATTCGCAATGAAATAATAATTCATTAGAAGAGTTAAGTAGAGAATGCAACTACTATCTTCAATGTATGAATTTAAAAGTTAAATGCATCTATCTTTTATCCCCAGTAACATCAATCAACATACATCCGAATCAAATATTCATCTTTGCACTACAAAGCCAAAGATATTCATCATTGGTCATGTTCATCTAAACACTGCTCATCTTTGCACTATGGGCCAAAGATATTCTTCGAAATCATTCATCTTTTTGACTATGTGCCAAAGATATTCCATAATATCATCATTTAAGTCAAGATGATGAAAAATATTTTTAAAGAAACAAATCCAAATTGAAACAAAATGACAAGGATTAAGGATTAAGGATTCGTACTTTGTTTTATCCACGCCCAAAAATACCTCAAAAATAATCATAGTGGTGTAAAATTCAAGAATGATCAAAACATGGATACAATCAAAGCTAGTATCCACAATAGATATTTTAGATTTAAAAGAAAAATTTTCATTTTTAGGTGAATAGTCTTGTCAGATTCGTGAATAAGGTCAGTATACGTGAATAGTTAAAAGTATACGTGAATAGTAACTCGACACCAAAAGATAGAAATTCACAAAAAAACATCTTCACGCTTTCCGTGAATAGTAACTCGTGAATAAGTAACTCGTGAATAAGAACTCATGAATAAGAACTCGTGAATAAGAACTCATGAATAGTAACCCCAACATGAAAAAGTTCCAAATTTGATAAAAGTTCCAACCAATATTTCAAAGATAATGATATTGAAGAAATAATATCATTCGAGAAGAAAATAACATCCCTTACCTCGAAAAGACAAGATTTCTAGTTGAAACACCTGATATAAAGCTATGACTTGAACTTGCAGACCGTATAGCAATACTCAAAGTATACTCAAAATACTCACAAGAATATGCTCGATAATATATAGAGAGAAAACTTGAGTTTCGGTGTGATTTTCAATTCTAACCCAAGACCCTATTTATAGGAAAATCGCTTAGAACACAAAGCGTAAAATTGAATATAATAATATTATATATAAACAAAATTCATACGCCCACATCTTAAATCTGAATTCAGCCACCATGCACATGTTAAATATGCCCACAACATATAAAAAACGTTTTTATTAATAAAAATAAATAAAACTTCCAAAAATCAATTATTTGAACTTCGTAACTTTAATAATTCATAATAAATAGCCATTTTATCAGAAAATTTGAATCTCGCAACTTTTTATAGGAAATTCAATTCTCTACAACTTTGCAGAAGAAAGTTTTTCCAAATTCCAAACAGAAATTGATCGAAATCCACATACGGACAATTTTGCAGGCTATAATCAAATTTCAGTCAAGAAATGGGGTCCACCGACATGTTTAACATGTTTTAAATATTTATTGCAACAAAAATACTCTTCCTCCTCAGATACTCATATATCCCACATTCGTTGTAAAAATATCATCGTTAATATATTATTAAAATAATATATTTAAATGAATTATTTTATCGTAAAAAGATAAAATATTAATTTTCAACAATTGTCATTTTAAAATTTTCTCCATCTATATCCACATAAAATCAATATTTTTCTCATCATATAAATCAATAATTAATTATTCACAAATAATATTACGAGAATCACATTATTGACAACGTGGGCAGTTCGGAAAAGAGGGCTTTCCAATAAGAATTTCTCCTCATCTTGGCCGCAATTAGGTGACCAAACCTCTCCTTGTATGTAACTTTCTAGACATTGCCAATAATGTTATCCAATAATATTATTCGGATAATATGAATTATTGTCTCGATAATGGAAAATACCGTGTAATGACAATTTATCAAAAACAAAGTAATATAAAATATCAACGCAAAGAATTATTGAATCAATAAAATAAAATACTAAACAAGAATTATCGTAATAATTATTGAGTAGTGCCTTCTTACGTAAGAATCAATAATTGGTGCAATACTAAATGCTGCCACTGCTCAACAACGCATATTAGTGTGTTTTAACCACCGGGTATTCCAACAAGATAATTCAGAATAACTACGCCGTTATTTATAAATAACTTATATTTGTCATTTTCTTCATCCAATCGCTCAAGTTATGGGGCCCACAAAAGATCTGGCATTGCATACGAATATTCCTCGAAGATTTAATATTCCACGACCAAATGAATATTCCCCGACAATAATGAATATTTTATAATCACTTGCTTATTCGAAATATTTATGATTTTACCCATAACTATCCACATTAATCAAATCAACCCTTACTATTTCAAAATAATAAATAAAGGAAAATAAATTTCATTTATTAATAATTTGGGGTCTTACATTTTATATATCTTGTATAAATGAAATCTAAAATGCTTATATATAAATGATGCGGGACGTACGTGCTATTCGGAGAAGGATGAATCTGAATAAGAATTCGATCATCCGAATTAGTAGGGGCCTTGGGCACATGATTAGGCCCCCTACCCAAGTCAGCGCTTTTCTCGCATACCGCTTGAAGCCATCTATATATTACAAATTTCAAGATGTTATTATGAGTTATATAAAATAACAATAATGATAGGAAATTGCATTTAAATAGTAAATTACATAAACATGATAGTGATATAAAGATGTTGGTATGAGTTATATTTGATTACATGTATATATATGAATATAAAATGATAATAATGATAAATTGCATTTAAATAATTAAGTACATAAACATGACAATGATATAAAAAACATGTAATGATAAACATACATTTCATTTGTTCAAGTGTCAATGTCTGATTCAGAATCATCTTGTATACGTATTGCAGATTCATAACCATCATACGCTTGATTCGATACCAATAACTCTTCCTCCTCAAGATCAATGTCATCCGACACAAGTATTGACTCAGGATCTAATTCATGTGGTTCATCTCCACCATCTAACTGGATTACTTCATTGTCATCCTCCACATTTATTATAGTTTGACTATGAAGCATCTGCTCTTGGTAAATCTCCCATCAGCTACTTTTACACGACTGCGCGCGGGAGTATGAATTACAACTTGCAAATTTGTAGGCGGTCTATCCCTTTTCCTAATAGGGCTAGGAGTGTAGTATAATACTGTTTGAGTTGGTAAAACAAACGGTTCGTTGGAGTACGCAAACTTATGGAGGTCAATATCAACTATTCCATGTCTGTCAACACGTATCCCTTTTTTTGAATCAAACCAACGACACTTGAACACGTTAATATGACCCCCGTACGTGCCCTTGTACGAAAACTCTACGATTTCCTCTAACTCCTTATAAAAGGCACGACTAAGCTCATTGTAAAAATATCCTTGGACACATACTCCAGAGTTCGTTGTTCTTTTACTGCGCCCATATGCCTTTGTATAAAATTCAAAACCATTTATTTTGTAACCATTGCGGCTGACTTGGTTCTTGTCTGGTCCCATAGCTAGGACTTGTACATTAGGCAGAATCGTTGATCCCTCAGTCAAAGCCTACAAAAACTCCATCTTATTAAATGAAGTCATAGTTAATATGAAGTAAATATATATATATATATGTCGTGCTTAAGAAATTGAACTTACTTTGTCCTTTATCTAAAATGCAAATTTTTTATCACGATTGATTTGAATATCTTTATCAGATATGTCGGGATGCTTCACTTTTAACTCGTCATCGTACAATCTATACAATATTATAAACATTAACATATTGGAATAAATTTTCAAGTTAAGAGATAAATTATCAAGTTTACATGTGTACCTCATAAATTAAATCAATCTCCTCATGAATTGAGAAGAATGTAAGTATGCGCAAAGATGTAATTCTTGCTCGAGAGAGGAATATGTGTTTCCTTTTCCATAAGCGCATACCGATAGACCAAAACGAGAGAGCCGACCATTTAGTTCAATATTTCCCCCATCATCATGTCTCGATACTCGATTGGCCTTTGTCAAGACTTCGTCCGGAAAATAGTCTGAGACAAACGTAGACATCATCATGTTTTTGGGAAATTGTGTTAGGGGATAGATATTTAGTATTAAGAGCGACAAAAATCTTCCTCTACTCTATGTAGGATAATAATTATTGCACAGATTTTGAGTGGTCTTTAAGATTTCCAGTCAAAAGTCCTTCTATGGATCACTTGGAGGTGTTAAAGCTTTTATGATAATATGGAATTCTATTTTCACACTTCTCTAAGCTCGAAATGAGTGATATTGGTTATATTGGCCGATTATAGATTTATCTAAATATATACTCACTTTGTCTCATTTTAGGTGAGCTCCTATCTTGGGATGTCGCAAAATAAGTTATCTCATTCTATCTCCATTTCTGTATTCAATTATCTCTCTATGACTCTATCCATTGGTTTGTACGGAAGTGTAAAGTACTCGTACACTTCTCCTAAAACTATATTCTTAATTTAAAGATAAGTTGGATTGAAATTTTAGGTTGGATAAAGTTCATCTTAGTTTGAAGGTGAAGAGTGCCTAAGTGACTCCAGATATTCATATTCAAGTGGAAAATCAAAGAGAAAAGGGTTATTTTAAGAATTTGTTCGTAACTCCATTCCATTAATTTGAAGGTGGCTAACATGTTTTAAGATTATACCCAAAACAGTCCCTTTCTATAATCTTTTATGTTTTGGGATATTCACAACTTGGTTGAGCAATTTATAGTTTCTACATATTGTAGCTTTATTCTTGTATACATAAGTTTGTGAAATAAATCGTGCAATTTCACTACAAAATGAGTTAGCCTTATTCTAATAGCTTTATTGTAGCCTTATTCTTGTAGCTTTATTGTAGCTTTATTCTTGTGCAATATTGTAGCTTTATTCTTGTAGCTTTATTCTTGTATACATAGCCTTTTTGAGTTGGATGACAAGTTCGGGTATGAAAACATTGATCATTCCTATAAAATGAAATACATTAGCTTAACTTAGCTTAATTGAGTTGGTTGGATATACATGTTAATATTGTAATTTGAACCAGCTAGCTTAAAAATTAATATCTCTTGGATTTCATGATTTTGCCCATGCCGACAACCAAGCTTGGCTTGGCCCCGTGAGGCTTGGCGTGGCCTCATTGTATTAGCCATACCCCAAGCCCAAATTTCATCACTCCAACAATCCCTTAATATTTGCTTAATATTTGGATATTAACAATGTATTATTACTATATATATTTGGATATCCAACTTATTTGCAATGTATTATTACTATATATATTAACACCCAATCTATATACCACATTCACAATATTTGGATATGATCAAATTCAGAAAATATTAACACACCCAATCTATATAACATATATATTACTATATATATATTAACACCCAATCTGCAAAATATTACTATATATATTAACACCCAATCTATATACCACATTCACAATATTTTGTAATGTACTATTACTATATATATAAACAACCAATTTATACCACACCCAATCTATATAAAGTAACACCCAATCTATATACCACGCCAAATTTATATAAAGTAATACCCAATCTATATCAAATTCAGAAAAATTGTGCTATTAGGGTTACATGTGGTGGCGACGATGGCAGTGGGCAGTGGGCAGTGGTGGCGAGCGAGCTCCTTCTTCTCTTCTCCCCCTTTCTCCCTCTTCTCTATATTCTGAGCTCCCTCTTTTCTTTTCCCTCCGTCTGCTGTGTCGAGCGAATACCAGGTACTGATTACATTAAGTTTGATCAGCGACCGCCATCTGTGACCGCATGTGGTCGCTAATTTTTAATGACATGGACTTACGAGCGACCGCATGCGGTCGCTGATATTAAGTGGTCGCACAAAACCTTGGCACCAATATTTCGTGCCAAAATTTACGAGGCAAATTTGTGCTAGCGACCGCATGAGGTCGCTGATATTAAATAGCGACTAGATTAAATTACGGTCGCAGATGTCGGTCGCTATTAGTATTATCAGTGATCGGACATGCGGTCGCTGATAGTATTGGTCGTTGTTATGCCTTTTTCTTATAGTGACTCCTAGTCCTTCGTGGTCTCCTTGAGTACGCGAGATTGGATTCCTTCCTTTGATTAACGTTAGCCATCCAAGTGTTTGACCTCTAGAGGTGAACTACCAAGGAAGAACAAGAACTCAAGAAAAAAGGTATTTGGCTAAACCCTAGTTTTCTTATCTCAATAGAAAATGTGTACTCTCCCAACTCTTGGAATAAAGTGCGTAACTTATGTCACCTTTTCTCCATAAAAAAGATTTTATTATTTATATATGTAGGGAACCCTCCTAAACTATTTAGGAATAGGGTTTTTATTTAATTAATTAAACTCCTTTAATTAATTAGAATTCATAATCTCATTAAGAATAATTAATTAAACCTTTTAATTAATTAGCCTCCTAATCTTATTAGGAATTTATAAGAGTACTAATATTAATTAATACTCAAACACCTTTAGGAATTAACTTAATATTAATTAATACCCAAACACATTTAGAATTCACTTAAAAATAATAGTAATAATAATAATAATAATCCTCTTATTAATTTATATTTAATATTTTCAAAATATTAAATAATAAATATTAAGCTATTTAATTTATTCTATCACCATAGATTAAATTAAATGTACTTAACTTATTATTACGATTATGTCATTTATTTCTTAAATAAATATTTTTCTTTTTACGACGTGACCCTTTAGGTTCTCCATATTAAACCAAATTGTGAATAAATAAATTAGAAGAATTTTAATCTCATTTAAATAAATAAATTAAACTATTAATTTATTTAAACTAATAATATTTATTCTACAATAAGGATAAGTCTCCTTAGCGATCAACGACTTTTCAGATAATATAGATTTCAACCTTAATTATAAATGAACCTTTGAGTAAATAGTTACCGTACAATTGACATTTCTCTTATATATATAATTTACAATATATATTTCATATCACTGTGAGTTTTGTTCAACAATCGTACGAGATATTATTTTTGTTCAATATTCGTATGAAATAATATTTTCTTCCATACTCTGTAGTATGTAAGTAATATTATTTCGTTTCAGATTCCAAATTTTACACTAATTTTGTTAAGTATTGCTTCTATACACTTTGAAATTAGTAGAATATCCTTGAAATTTGCACTTCATCTAGTATCGTTTCACAGGAATATTTTTTTGAACATTCTTGTTAAATTTTAATCTTTTCATGTCGGGGTACTATTCACGATGTACTATTCACGGGGTACTATTCATGACAAAAATTGATTTCTTTTCTGTCCAAATTATTTTTGATACATGTATATTATTCTTGAATTTTACTCCACAAAGAAGTTATCATGTTGACAATTTGGACATTCTTAAACTCAGGATAAATTGAATTATAAATCTTTAAAATTTATCCTTGATCTCACTTAATTAAATTTTTATATCATTGGCATCATCTTCATGCTTATATATATTGTAATGAAAGTCATCTTTGGCCCGTAGTGCATAGATGGACTGTTGATCGGTATGATTATGACCAAGAATTATGTATTGGTATAATCATGACATGTAATGTTACAAATGATGTGGTAAAAGTCCTCATTGGCCCGTAGTGCAAAGATGGACATGTGTATGACATGATCATGACCACTAGTGATACTAACGAATATCCTTGGCCCGTAGTGCATGGATAATTCGATGATGTCTTACAGTTGAATGTCTTTGGCCGTAGTGCACTGACAGACAATTGATTGTTATGATCATGATCATTGGTTTTATAGTTGAATATCTTTGGCCCGTAGTGCAAAGATAGACAACTGATTGGTATGATCATTGTTATTACATTTGAACGTCTTTAGTCTTTGGGGTAAGGATATTGAGTGAACATTCTATTAAGCCTTTGTGGCAAGGAGAAACTGTTGATTTACATGATTATAAACATGAATTGTGAATTTAACTATAATCTTTGGTGGTCCAGGTGAAGACAGGTGATTAAAGTTCTCTTTGTCTTGGGTACAACAAAGAACTGTTGATGGATATTACAGTAATGAAATATTAATGATGGACTTTTAATTTGGAGAGGATAATAGACATTATGTTCTACTTGGCTCTTCTAATGGATTGTTGATTCTGCTGCAATTATGGTTGAAAACTTTTATCATCTATCATATGTTCTAAATATCTGATTTATTATTGATGAAGGATGTTGAGTGTAGTTGGGTAGAGCGGGGATAACAGGGGAATAGTGTGATGGTCCGAGACTGTGGAAGTTTCTCAATACATTATAAAATTGCATGACATGCAATATATAATTGTATTGAGGACCTAAGATGAGTGTGTCGTATATTATACGTCACTTAATAATTGATTTTGATGAACAACAATAGAGTGATGAGAACCCAACTTTGGAAACGTCAAAAATGCACCCCATTAGAATGAGAAGGAAAGAAATCTTCTCGTGTCCCTTTGGAGACTTAAAATATTTGTTGTTGTACTTTCTATGACATTGTATTAATTTGAGTATGAATATTATCGTATTATATACGTAACAATATTTGTATTGAAATTCACAGCTTATGTGTTGTCGTATTTTGCACGATAGTTCAACGGTTGTATAAATGAAGTTTAATTGTATTTGAATTCTATTCTGTGTATCTGACGTCTCAGAATGGGATGTGTATACCTATTTTGGGGGCGTCACATATAAAAATACATGTGTTACAAAAATTACAAAGATAAATTTACAATATTAATTATACTATGATATAATTTCTAGTAATATCATTACATCAAGGAAATAACTTTAAATAGAAGCAATTCATGAGTCATTACTGCAAATCTACATTTTTGGTTTTCTGTAAATAAATCAAGGTCCAAAGTTCAAGCTTCAATCTTGATCAATTTGAGTAGCAGTAGTAACTTGAGCAAATCAATTTGAGCAGTAGTAGTAGCTTGAGCATCGTATGCAATTGCAATGGAACAGAACTGAATCACACTGAAATCACAAAAACAACAATGATCATTTCATTACCAAAAGAAAGGACATGCAACATATTATATGTGACGCCCCCAAAATAGGTATACATCACCTATCTTGAGTCGCCAGATACATGGTACAGAATTCAAATACAACTTAATAATACAATTGTCGTGTACAATACGACAAAACATAAACTGTGAGTTTAAATAAAAATATTGTCTACTAGAGAGTATACAAACTCAAAAGGAGTCCTCATTATAATTATTATCACACTATATCACAGAATAGTGAGGACTACTAATGCACCATCTAGGACCATCACTCCGTTCCCCGACTCGTCCCAGCTATATTCTCATTTCCTGAAGAGAACAGTGAAAGAAAGGGTGAGCTCAACTAGCCCAGTAAGTATTATGACTAAGATAATGCAGAATAAATTATCATTAGCCTTAAACAGTGTTAAACTGATACAATATAACAAACATCAAGTTTAACTGTAGCGGAATAAGCAATCCATTAAAAGAGTCAAGTAGAGAATAAAATCTACTATCTTTTATAATTTAAAAGGTTTTTCATCACTTTTATCGCTGGGACTCAGCTTAATAAATAATCCACATCATCGAATCACCCCGCACTACTGCCAAGGATATTCTTTTTAGTATCACGACCACAATTATCCACGCACTCTGGGCCAAAAATATTTGTGTATTCATTAATGGTCATGATCATGCCAACAATCATCCATCAATGCATCACGGGCCAATGAGGACTTTTACTACATCATTTGTAACATTACTACCATGATTACACCGGATAATCCTCGGTCATAATCTTACCAAGTCCATCTATGCACTACAGAGCCTGAGATGACTTTTAATAAAATATAAACATGAGGATGATGACAATGATATAAGAATTCAATAAAACAAGTTCAAGAATTAATTTATCCGTAAACCAATAACGCCCAAACTATCAACATGATCATCGCTTTTGTAGAGTAAAATTCAAGAATGCTCAGAAGAATATTTTCATGAAAAGATACTGGATGAAGCGCAAATATCAAGGATATTCCACTAATTTCATGGAGTATAGAAGTCAAAGTTTTAACCAACTGAGTATCACAAAGAATGGAATAACAAAAGAAATCACCATGCATGCGATAGACCGCACAGGCATGTTATTCCAACAGAATAATAAATAACGGAACCAGGTCCGGCGTAAAATGCACAGACAGGATATTTGTGACGCCCCCAAAATTAGGTATACGTCACCCATCTTGGGTCGCCACTTACATGGTACATAAATTCAAATACAACTTACTAACCTAACTGTCGTGTACAATACGACATAAACTGTGAGTTTGAATACAAATATTGTCTACTAGATATTATACAAACTCAAAAGGAGTCCTCATTACAACTATTATCACACTATTTCACAGAATATTGAGGACTACTAATGCTATCCTCTGGACCATTACTCCGTTCCCCGACTCGTCCCAAATATGTTCTCATTTCAAGAGAAACGGTGAAAGAAAGGGTGAGCTCAACTAGCCCAGTAAGAAATATTATGACTAAGATAATGCAGAATAAATTATCATTAGCCTTCAACAGTGTTAAACTGATAAAATACAATAGACAACCAGTTTAACTGCAGCGGAATATACAATCCATTAAAAAAGTCAAGTAGAAAATAAAGTCTACTATCTTTTAGGTTTTAAAAGGTTTTCATCAATTTTATCACTAAGACTCGGTTTAATGAATAAACCACAATATCTAATCATCCTCGTATTACTTGGCCAAGGATTTTCATCAAATTATCAATGGTCATGACTATACCGAATCACCCCCCGGTCATAATCATACAAAAACTATCCATCATCGCATTATGTGCCACTAAGGACTTTTGTCACATCATTTATATCAAGCCATGATTATACCGAATGATCCTCGGTTGTAAGACCCCAAATTTTATGAAATAAAAGTATTCAATTTTTTTAATTACTATTCATGAGTTACTATTCATGAGTTCTTATTCACGAGTTCTTATTCATGAGTTACTTATTCACGAGTTACTATTCACGTGAGTTCTTATTCACGAGTTACTATTCACGAAAGTACTATTCATGAAGCATGATAATTTTTTTTTCGTAAGAAGGCATTACTCAATAATTATTCACGATAATTACTATTCAATATTTTATTTTATTGATTCAATAATTGCTACGTTGATATTTTATATTATTGTTGTTTCAATAATTGTCACTGTGTAAATATTTTCCATTATCTGAGCAATAATTCATATTATCTGAATAATATTATTGGATAACATTATTGGCAATGCCTAGAAAGTTCATCTAAGGAGAGGTTTGGTCACCTAATCAAGGCCAAGAGGAGAAATTCTTATTGGAAAGCCCCCTCTTCCTCTGAGGCACTGGTTGTTAATATTGTGATTATGTAATATTATTTGTGAATAATTAATTATTGATTTTTATGATGAGAAAAATATTTATTTTATGTGGATATAGATGGAGAAAATTTTTAAAGTGACAATTGTTGAAAATTAATATTTTATCTTTTTACGATAAAATAATTCATTTAAATATATTATTTTAATAATATAATAATGGTGATATTTTTACAATTGAATGTGGAATATATGAGTATATGAGGAGGAAGAATATTTTTGTTACAATAAATGTTTAAAACATGTTAAACATGCGGTGGACCCCATTTTTTGGTGAAATTTGATTATAGACTGTAAAATCGTCCGTTTGTGGATTTCGGTCAATTTCTGTTTGGAATTTGGAAAAACTTTCTTCTGTAAAGTTGTAGAGAATTGAATTTCCTATAAAAACTCGCAAGATTCGAATTTTTTGATAAAAGGACTATTTATTATGAATTATTGAAGTTTCAAGCTCGAAATAATTGATTTTTGGAAGTTTAAAATAATTTAAATAACAAAAACGTTTTTTTTTGTGCAAGTCTTGTGAGGTGGGCTGTTTGGTGGCTGAGGTTTTGAAGCAAAATAAGTGTGCTTTGGAATAAAAATAATATATATTAATATTTTATTAAATTTTCTGCTTTGGTGTTCTAAGTATTTTCCTATAAATAGGGTGCTTAGGTTAGAATTGAAAATCACACCAGAAACTGAAGTTTTCTCTCTCTATATTATCGAGCGTATTCTTGTGAGTATTTTGAGTATACTTTGAGTGTTGCTGCTATACGGTTGCAAGTTCGTTCGTTATTCTAATTAGAAATCTTTGCTCTTTTTGAGGTAAAAGGATAGTAAAGGGATTTTAAGGGTTATTATGTTTTTAGTTTCGAAATTTTTTGAACCTTCAAAAATTCTGGAAAAATTTGAAATGATAATTTGATGAGTTTTATATATTGTGTCCAAAAATGGCGATTTTTGGATGTATAGATTGAGAGTTATGAATTTTATGAGAAAAGACTATTTTAAAAGTAACCGCTTATAACTCCTTGTGATTAACTCCAAAATTGATGAAATTTTTATTGGGAGTACATCTATATAATATCAGTATACCGTGTAAATTTCAGAATTATTGGATAAAAGTATAATTTATGATAAATGTTTAAATATTAAATTGGTTTTGGCCATATGAAAAATAGTAAATGAATTTTTAAAATTTTGAGAAAAAATATATGTTCAATATGGGACTATGTTATGCTAAATACCAGAAAAGAAATAATTTTGGAATGAATTAAATATGTTATGTGAAGTAAAAAATTGGAAAATATGATTTATTGGCTTGAGAATCATATATATGGGTATATCTGATTTTTATGAGGGTTTTGGTTAATGATGATGAAATCTTATGAGTTTGGCATTTTAGATGATTAAATGCATTAATTATTAAAGTGTAAATAATTGGATTAAATTATTTATAAGTTTAAGAAATGATTAAAATATTATTATAATATTAATAATATTAGATTATGAGATTTCTAAGTGATTTATAACATTTGGATTAAGGTGTTATAAATATGGATATGAATTTTATTATGAAACTTTATCTTTTTCGTGTCGAGAAGTTCTTTATGCACGTATACGGTATAATGTATGCGAATACGGGGTATTATTCACGACAAATTGGTTTCTTCTCCGACCAAATTATCGTTGATTTATGAATCTTACTCTTGAAATTAAAACCATGTTTTGATTATATTATTTTTATATAACATTCTTATAACCCTAATGATGATATTTCTCTTTGACTTGAGTGTAAAGATGGGTAGATTATTGGTATGATCGTGACCATAGGTTCTCTTTGGCGATGGCAAAAGTTAAATTATCGATTGGTATGATCATGACCATTGAATTTACAATTGAATATTTTTAGCTTAAGTGCAAAGGTGAATTGATCAACATGGTTATAATTATTGTTATATAACTTCCGAAATGATTAGTATTTTTTGATATATGAATATCTTTGGCTCAGTAGTGCAAAGATGACTTGTTGATGAATATCTTAGCTTTGTAGTGCAAAGATGAATTATTGATGAATATCTTTTGCTCGTAATGCAAAGATGATGACTTTTGTTGTTGAATATCTTTGGCTCGTAGTGCAAAGATGACTTGTTGTTGAATATCTTTGGCATGTAGTGCAAAGATGAAGCTGTTGATGAATATCTTTGGCCCGTGGTGCAAAGATGAATTTATTAGTATGATTATGAGCGAGGCGTGATTTGGTATAACCATGATCTTTGATGTTTCGGGTAAAGACAGTGATGAAATTATCTTCATCTCCGGATAAGAAGAGGAATTTAGAACTACAATTATGATTATGAGTTATACATGTGATTATGGATGAGAATTGTTGATTGATGTTCTGAGGATAAAACATTGTTGGTGGACTTTTAACATGGAGAAGATAATAGATTTTATGGTCTATTTGACTCTTCTAATGGATTGCTCATTCACTATGAACTATGGTTGAAAAGTTTTATCATCTACCATATGTTCTAAATCTACGATTTATTATCGATGAAGACTATTGATAATTTATTTATCTTTAGTCATAATATTCTTTATCGAGCTAGTTGTGCTCACCCTTTTGTTTCACAATTCCTTTCGTGTAATAAAAGTGTAAATTTGGGGTCGGCGGGGGATAGCGAGGGAATAGAATGGTGGTCTAAAAATGTTGAGGGTGAGGTGAATTTAACTTGGAAGGGTGTTTTACCACTATCATACAAGATGTCTAATGACATACAACCTCGTGTCATCATAAGATATGGTTGTGCTCATCCACTTGCTGAGTATATTTACAAGCACTACCTTTATAATCTTGGTGTTTGTTTGGAGTATAATACCCAATTAGAGACAGTAGAGATAATGATATGTCAAGAGAAGACTCACCATTGGGAAGAATATGATAGTAATCTTCTCGTTTTTCTTTGGGGTCTAATTGGTCAACCAAGGATAATTCTGTGGCCATATGATATCTACCATAACCTAAAAGTATGGCCTCCCATGTACGAAGGTTTTCTTGAGCACTTCCCAAAGATTCTAATTTCTAAAACAGTTTTTGACTATACCTTTATGTAAGGTGTCATTGTGACGTGCTCTGAGCTTGGTATATTTTTGTATCCAAACTCACAAAGATATGTGTTGTTGTATTTTGCACGACAATTATTGTAATAAAGTTGTAGTTATTTTCCGTACCATATATTTGGCGACTCAGAATGGGTTGGATGGAATGGACCTATTTTGGGGGCGTTACACTGGTCATAATCATACTAAGTTCATCTATGCACGTAAGCCAAAGATAACATAATATAACATGAGGATGATGACAATGACATAATAATTCAATAAAACAAGTTCAAGAATTATTTAATCCAGAATTATTAACATCCAAATTGTCAACATGATCTTTTGTTTTGTAGAGTAAAATTCTAGAATAATCGGAAGAATATTTCCATGAAAAGATCTTTGGATGAAACGCAAATATCAAAGATATTCTACTAATTTCATGGAGTATAGAAGTCAAAGTTTTAACCAATTTGGGTATAATAAAGAATGGAACAACAAAAGAAATCACCGTGCATGCAGTGCTTCGCATGAGCATGAGTTATTCCAATGTAATAATAATAACGGAACCAGTCGTGAAATTCACAATCACAAGATGATCCAATGAATAATAAATCTTTGAATAATAATAAACAATGGAACTGTTAAAATTGTAAAACATACGCAGACAGGATATTCCAAATGTAATAATAAATGCGGAATAATAAACAATGGAACCAGTCCGTAAAAAACATGCATGGATATTCCAGCAGAATAATAAAGAATGGAATAATGAGAAGAAGATCACCAAGTATAGGGGATTCGGCATGATACAAAAGTTATTCCAACAGTAATAAATAAGAATGGAATAATATAAGGATTTCACCAAATATAGGGTATGTCAGCGTATCAAAAGTTATGTATAGGGTATGCCACTTTTACAAAAGTTATTCCAATGAATAATAATGAATGGAATAATGAAGTTCTCTTCATGAATAAGAAAGAATAACACCCCTTACAGGTACAACAAATAATATCCCTTACCGTAAAAGACTTTGGATATCAAAGTAGTGAAGTACCGTAATACTCTTCTTCTTCTTCTCTCTATAGATTTTCTCTCTATAGCTTCTCTCTATAATTTCTCTCTACAGAGTTTCGGTGAATTAAGTAAGAAAATAATGAAGGAATGAGCTTTATTTATAGGAAAATAGAATGCATAGTAATTAATCCATGAGCGATCCAGATTGATTTAATTTAATCGATCATCCATATTTAAAGCAAAATCTTTTAAATAAAATATCATATATTCTATTTATATAAAAACATTTTACTATGCAAACACTATGCAACACTATGCAAAAACACTATGCAACACTATGCATAATAAAATATAATATATTCTATTTATAGAATAACTTTAATAAAGTATTACATTTTATATAAAAATATTTACATTTTATTACGTTAATAATACGAATAAAACAAAACGTCATTATCGCTATAATAATTCATATTATTAATCGACAATAATGGAATCAAACCGAGTGACTTCTCACATAAGCATCAATAATCAATACCGTGCTACTATGCAACCATACGTATTCTTGTACTTTTTTACTACCGAAGTAGTTCAACAAAGATCCACGGTAAAACTTCCGCCGTTATTTCAATAAAATATTTTTGTCATTTTCTCAATCCAAACAATAATTACATTGTAGGGTCCACCAATGATTGAGTAGTTATTTAATATTCCCTCGCTAAACCGAATATTCCCCGACCAATCGAATATAATATAACCACTTGCATACTTTGCAAAATTTATAAATACTACCCACAACTATAATATTATCTCAAATTCACACCATAATATTAAAAATTATTTCGACAAAATTTAAATCTTTATTGATAAAATCTGGGTCTCACAATATTCCAACAGAATAATAATGATGGAACCGGTCCAAGATAAAACGCATGATGAGGATATTCCAATGAATAATAAAGACTGGAATAATGTAAGAATTTCACCAAGTATAGGGTAGCTCAGCGTATCTGAGTTATTCCAATGGAATAATAAATAATGAATAATGTAAGTTCTCTTCATGAATACAAAAGAAATAACACCCCTTACATTAGTAGGAGATTGAATCTGCAGTGATGGTGTAGTAGAAGAATACTCTTCTTCTTTTCTCTCTTATTCTCTATACTTTCTCTCTATAGCTTGAATGAATTCGTGAAAATAATAAAGAACTAGGCCTCTATTTATAGAAGATTTCTAGCTTAGCACTTGCAATGTGAAAAGACAATTACTTGACGATTGGTGATGTGAAAAGAAAAGTGGTTCGACGCACTGTAATGTGAAACACCAAGTGGTTTGGCGCTCAGAATGTGAAAACGACAATTGGTTCGGCCTTTTGTAATGTGAAACGATAATTGGTTCGACACTTTGTAATATGAAGAAGCAAGTGGTTTGACGTCCAGTAAAAGTAATTCTTATTGGCGAAAGAGACTCTTAGATGATGACATATGGGCCCCATAGAATAACCAAATTTACCACAAATGTCTCATAATAGACTCTTTATATACATCAAGGATTGAATAAATATTACCACAAATTATTTTATTTTTAATCAACACATATTTAATCTTTCAACAATTATTAATCATTAATATTATAACTTGTCGTCTCAATTATTGATTTAATAATATAACATATTATACATATAATCTTTTGTGACAATAATTGAATCAATAATATAAGAGATATGATGCGAAGAATTACTATATAGCAATAATTGAGTATAAGCGAGTGACTTTCACGTAAGATCAATAATCAATATCGTGTCTTGCTACTATGCAACCACGCCAGACATCGTACTTTTACTACTAAGGGTAGTTCAACAGGTTTTAATTCAGTAATACCTCTCCGTGAGTTATTTTTATAGAAAGATAATTTTGTGCTTTTCTAACTTAATATAATACTTCCGGTATTAGGGGTCCACCAATGATTGTCTTTGTCGTCACGAATATTACACCGACAAAAAGAATACTTCCCACCAATCAATTAATATTATATAACCACTTGCTTACTTTGTAAAATTTGTAAATATTACCCACAACTATAACATTATATCAAATCAACACCATAATATTTAAAATATAATTCGAGAAAATTATTCTTTATTCATAAAAGTTGGGTCTTATATTATATATTTCATAAATATGAACATGATACATTACAATCAGCTCCATAAATTTTATATTTATTAATATATCTATGAGACAAAACAATCAACAAATAATAAAAAATTAAACCAGTCCTTAACTAAAGAGTGTGAAACACATTCTGCAATTGAGCTCATATGAGTGTATGTGTGTTTTTGTGTGTGAGACAGAGATAAAGAAATGAAGTTGATTACCATGCACAACCTGCAAAACATTGATCCTACTAACATTCTATGGCTGGAATAATCAACTAATCAAGTCATAAAAGAATTGCATAGCATGGAAACATTTACTAAATTTTTGTGAACACATGAATTCGGTTTAATGGTTCTAAAAAGAGGTAAATGTTGAATAGTAAATGTTGCCTTCTAACCAAATCAACTAATTTTTTTTTATCAAAAGATTCTTCTAGGAAATAACTTTAAGCTTCTAAATCACATTAGACAACAAGATATTCTAAGTCTGAGACCATTGAAACGGAACTAGATTGTTGATTTGACTTCTCTTAAAGGTCAGTTCTAACAGAGATTTGAACAAGTGTTGAGCTTAGAAACACAAACCTTCTGCATCAAGAATCCAACATTAACAATAGTCTTCAAGTACTTTGCAACGCCTTCGGTGGAAGCATGGGCTCTATGAATAGTGCCAAATGCGTTATTAACATACACGTCTGCTAGAGATATTAGCTTTTTTGCAAATTCAGGATCATTATTCTCTTCCTCTTTATAGAATCTCACATTCTCGAGGAGAAGAACACCCTCGTCTGGTATTTCATCAGCCACCAATTTCTCTACTTCTTCACCAATGCATTCATTTGCCATCTTGACCTAATACATGCAAACAAATGTAACTAAGATGGAAAAAAGGTTTTAATTAAAACTATATGAAATACATGTAGAAGACACTTATAATACATGGAAAAAGGTTTTAGAAGTATATGAAATACTCTAAATGTAAGTGTGAGTTTTTGGAAATACTTGTCAAACAATAGTAAGATGCAGGGAAAATAACAAAATCAAAATATACGAAAAAAAAAATGACAAAAATATAATGGTGAAACCCAACCTAAATGATCATGGATTCAACCACAACAAACCTAAAGAACAGAAGATCTCAACCTCTGAAGAACAGACTTTATTCTCATATGCCAGACAGATCGATGATGCATACTAGTCTTCTCTCAAAAAAGAAGGGGGACGAGATGAAATGAATATTATCAATATACAAGAAAAATAATTATATATAATAAGCATGAAATTTCCCCAAAAACCTCATAGCATCACATTATTCTATATGGTTCACTAAACTGCCATTTTAGTTAAAAGAGAAAAGGACACTACATTCAACTATAATTTTCAATAAATAATTGAATGAAATAGTAAAAGTGGAAAATTAACACATTCCCAACTCAGATCATATGAATAGAATTAACAGATGAAATTTTTAATGAAAAGTAATTACCGACTAATAAAAGAAACTGCCTACCAAGTAACAAAGTGGCATAATATTCTTTTAAGTCTAGATACACAATATAAGACAATAGTCCATAGAGACTTATATTACCATATAGAAAGTTAATCAATAGGCATCTCATATCCATATTTGTGACGAAACTCAGCTGCTTCATTTCTTGCTTGTTGAACCAAAGTCCTTGCATCAACTGAGAATTAATACTTCAAACATTATTGGAGCTCCACTTATTTATTGAAATAAATTTTATAAATAAATAAGTGTGACTTACATTTGACATAACTTCCAAATTAATAAAGGACTATAGCAAGGCAACAAAACAAACCATATAGGATCGTAATTGGATATAAAATATCTGAAAGGATTACATTATACAAGGGAGAATCAATCAATAGATATACCATAATGTGTGCAACCCAATTCACTGAGACAATCAACCTGTTGAAAAGCAGCAAAATACATAGCTCAGCACTAATAGATATAGAAGATGGCTTAGAATCAAGTTGAAAACTTACTTGTAAAATTAAATAATAAAGGAACTAATGGTTCATTGCTCAGTAGCTATGAGAATACATTACTTCTAACATACAAAAGGAAAAGAAGAGAGAAATGTGTCATGTGATCTCAAGTATTGTGAGATATCTAATAGTTTAGAACTTAGAGCAGACATGCTTAAAAGAAAAGGTAACAGAAAAACTTTTGCAGTTACAGAATCGAGAAACATACACTAGTCTGCATAATTCCATCGATCCTTCCACAAATAAGTACCAACCTTTGGTAGTTTGAATCACTGCATTTCTAAGAACATTAAACTGAGTTGAATAGTGGAGTTGCTCAATCTGAACTCATTTCGAGTTCAAGCTTGTGGCTTGTTCATATGCCAAGCTAAACATGAGTAAAACTTGAGTTCTAAATTAGTTTTAGTAGTACAGAGTATTCTAAAGACAGAATATATATATATATATATATATATATATATATATATATAACAAGAATATATTAATGATCTTAATCATTTTTAAAATTGACTAGGATTCTGTGTGTCACTCCATGCTCATTCTTACACCTTCAGTTCTTTTGGTTGACAACTTTTCCTATTATTATGTTGAATTCAGAAGTGTAATTCAAAGAGTTGGTTAACGAACCCCTAAATGTATGATGCAGTAACTATTATTTATGCAAGAATATATTTTTAAAAAAGTTGTCACCCTCAGATTTGTTTGAATTCATGACCATGATAAATTTACAGATACTCCGAATTATGTTTATCAAAAATTAGCAAAACAAAAAGTATTTTTATGCAAAGTTCTAACATGACTAGAAATCTATCAGAATATGGATAGTAAATGATACATCCAACTACAAAGTACATAAATAAAAAATGATAAATCAGATATTTAAATAACTAACAAAGCATATGAACATAACATTACATAAATCGATAAAATCATTCAAAACCACATACTAATCAACAAAAAATTATAGATCTATACTGAACATACTATTATAGAAATGTATATACCTGAAACATCAAAGTGTTTCATTGAATAAGATCGAATTGAAACTTGAAAACTAGAAATTAGGGTTTTAATTTTTGATTGGGGATTTTTGGTATAACAGAACTACGAAGTAATTAAAAGAAGAATATATATATATATATATATATATATATATATATATATATATAGATAAGGAAGAACTGACTTACACAACTTGCAGTTACACTTCGACCTTCATCAATCGTCTTTTGCAAAGCTTTAGTGATTCTGAGATTGAATCACTAAATTTTTATGTATCCAGCCTCTTTTGTGGGATGGATTCAGTCATCAGTTCTCAAATCTCACCCCCTCGAGCCTATAAACTTTTAATTTCTATGTAAACGAAGAGGTGACTGAAGAGTGAAGTGAGAAGTATGAAGAATCAATAGATTAATCAACCAAACGACTAAATCTTTCCACTTTCTTAACAGAGATTAAGGATCGAGTAAGTACCGAACCCTTAAACGAGTAGGGTTCATCGAGTAAGGTTCGAGTAAGGATCAGATGAAAGAGGCAAGTTCGAACCCTAAAATGAGTGAACAGTACTCTGCTCAGATTCGATATCGGTATTATAACCCAAAAACGAGCCTTTGCCCATATTCAGCTCGGATGTCTACCGAACCCGAGACCAGGATCATATTTTCAGGACGAATCTGAATCGGGTACCGAGTTACCCGGACTAATTTTCCCCCCTATGTATGTTACACTTCTTAGAGTTGTATATAAAAGGAGAGAGTTGCTGATCTTTTGTAATAAAAAAAAATCGAGGGCAAGAGAGAATTTTCTATAAGTCATTAGAAGTCATTTGTGAAACTAGTAAGTTTATAGCTATTTGAACTGTTGAAGATATAATTAGTACTCGTGATAACGTAGTCTAAATTTATTTATGAGAGTACTGTTCGTAGAACACGTGATTTTAGTTGTTCGTGATTGTGGGCATACGCTTCAAGAAGTAATTGAAAAATAATAATTAATTTTCTGGTTTATATTTGTTGCATGTATACTTAATTTTATTACATCTTCACTTGATGTCTCTTCAATTTCATCAATTTCTCTTTTTTTAGGAAACACATTTTTCTATAATTTATCTCTCCAAAACGCTATCACTATATCGGACTAGGATCCTCTCCATTTCAAAATGAAATGGAGAGTCTCCATTCTTTATATATTCATCATCACCACCTTTCTCTCTCTTATCATCATGATGTCATATTTCAACACATTTGAAATCTAGACCATGAAATAGAAACTCTCCAATTCATTTGAAATGGAGAGGATCCTAATTCCAATATATGACGACCTTTGTGACGTGCTTCAACTCACAAACTTCTTCTCAACTAACACCTTTGCTAAATTGCATCCAGGAGCTCTAACGTGCACACTTTACACTAACCTAACGGAACACTTCGATAACACCAAGTCACCTCTCTTGGGTCGTTTACCTTTATTTCACCTTGGCTTAAACTTCTCTAAATTTTAAAATTACCTTGACTCTAATACAACTTTGTTGGAAATATATGGAAGATGATAAATTAAAGAGCGGAAGTGATCAAATATAACTTTAGAGAACATTCAAGAACACTTTTATTTCACTTGTCTAAAATGACTCGCATACAATACTATTTATAGAGCTCCTAAGACACTTCTAGAGTCACTTACATGACCAAATATACTTGTACATGAATCTAGTCATACATATTCCAAGACTTTTCTAGGTACATCATGTATATACATGCATCACGTACTTAGACACACTCATTTAGGTACTAATATAAATACTAATTAAGACAAAACAAAACAAGATAAGAAAAATATATACAAGATCAATGTACACAGAAATTGTTCCTTGCAATGAACTTGACTTGGAAGGATCTTTGCCCAATTTCGCTTTTTTCGGCTCCTTTATACTGCTTCACAGGTAGCTATTTTATTTGAAAAATGAGCAGCAACATCATGCGTTGGAATTTTTGTATTATCCATTGCTGTATCCAATTTTTCATCGGCGCTGTCGGATTTTGATGAACTATGGTCTTTGCTCTTACCCCATAAGACCAAATATAGGCCCATAACTATAATAATCGCTCCAAGAACACTAGAAAAAAAAAATGAATTCAAAAAATGTACTTGGCCAATTAAGGTGATTAACTTTTTTCTTTGTTTTCAAAACACAACATATATATATATATATATATATAGAGAGAGAGAGAGAGAGAGAGAGAGAGAGAGCCGGAAATATTACTTAATTTATTTAAAAAGAAAATGGAGGAATGTTTTTGACATATACCTTCCCAAAACCAATTGCTCAGCTAGCATGAATGATCCAAGAATTGCAACAATAACCATGCTAAGAGGATTAAAGGCTGTGACAAAAACTGGTCCTTTTTCTCTCATTATTACTCCTGAAATATAATAACCACCCCCTGCAATGATTACCCCCTGCGTCTAAATATTTACATGGGTGAGTATAAATTAAGCAAATTTCTAGAGCGAAAATGATACTTTTAAGCAAATATATTCTTAGCAATACTTTTTGAATTGTTTTAGTAATACTTATTGCTCTGACAATATCAACCGCCTAAAGAAAGTGCTAAAAATCTTAAATTTTGTAGGAGAAATGCTAAAAAAGAAGAGAAGCTTAGATCCACTTGTAATTAATGTTTTATGATTTTTTTTTATTAAAAAGAAAGTACTCAAACAATTAATGCTATTATAGTTGGTATGGAATTGGATGGAGAAATCTTACACTATATAGTGCAGCTAAGAATCTAGTATCCCAGTGTATGGCCCAGATTGCTGTGTCCCCCTTTTCAACAATGGTGGTCAACAAGGTTCCTTGCAGCGTGCCCATCATACATATTAAGGCTGTTAGGGAGAGTTCTGCAGGGTATGACTTCAGTGTTATTGCCTGTCAATTAATTATCAGACCATGTTAATTACAGATAATTAATTACCCATACTTGTTTAATAGTATATAGTAATTGAGAGAAAGAGAAGTAGGTTAATCATGTTGTGGTTTTAAAGATTATTTGGTGATATTAGTGTTAGAAGTTGCACTCCTTTATCAGAAAGTATAATATATAGCCCTACTAAGATTAAAAGGCAAATAAAATAGTTCATTACTAAGATTGCCTAATGCCTAGAGCATATCATGTCCTGATGAGATCTGTTATTATCCAAAGCGTACCATCCTAACAAATCCCATAATATATATATATATATATATATATATATATATATATATAGAGAGAGAGAGAGAGAGAGGTCGGATCAGGTCCGGTCTTTCGGACCGGACCAAAATCCGGACCTTTTTTTTGTTTTGTTTTTTTTTAAAACAACTAAAAATAAATAAATAAAAAATTATGGAATTGAAATTTTTTCATAATACAGTGTTTTGGGTGTGATTTGGGTACGTATAACAAAACATGTATGTACGATGCTGTGCTGTTGTATCACCATTTTTGGTATAGGTATTTAAATCACGCCCAAAACATTGTATTATGGAAAAAATTCAGTTCCATAAAATATTAAACCATTTTTTTTAGTTGTTTAAAAAAAAAAAAATGGGGTCCGATTTTTATCGTGTCCGGAGTTAGGACCGATCAAAATCTATATATATATATATATATATATATATATATATATATATATATATTCCATTTTTCAATTGAATTTGGAAGGAGAGAACTAAGAATGAATAAATTTTATAACGATGTCTTTCACTATTCATATAGCATAGAAAATCAATTTTTATGCTATAATGATAGAAAAAAAATCGTCATATATAATGGATTCATTCTTAATTCTCTCCCTCCGATTATTTGGAGAGAGAGACTATATATATATATATATATATATATATATATATATATATATATATATATATATATATATATATATGTTTCAAGCTTAAAGAAGCGAACTAAAGCATTTAAACCGTCTTTGGTGTCTATGGCGGCGGTTCGACACGTCGTCAAAGACTACATGGCTATGGCGACGGATCGAGGCTGTCGCCATAGACACCAAAGACGACGGTTCGATCTTTTGGTTCGCTTCTTTTAAGGTTCGCTTTTTAACTTGAATATATATATATATATATATATATATATATATATATAGAGGCCCTTCCATATATAGCAGGATTCTATATGGGTCTATATCTGTTACCTTTTTTGAACAGTTGATAAAACTTATTGGAAATTTGAGATTGAAACATAAATATACCGGTAGTAACAACATCTTAAAGCTTTTATTTTAATATGAGGACCCCACCATAGTCAACATGTTGTCGGTTTGTTTAACTAAAACGCAATTTTTAATATTAAATAATATAGAATGCGACATAATATATAAAAAAAAAAAAATTCCAAATGTAACAAGCTCTTCGACATAAAAAAAAAAAAAAAAAAAAAATTCAAAAGTAACAAGCTCTTACGGTTTGTAAAAAAAAATAAAAAATAAAAAAATTAAAATAGTAACAAGCTCTTTACGACATAAAAAAAAAAAAAAAAAAAAAAATTCAATAGTAAGGCCTCTTAGAAACACAAAAAAAAAAAAAAAAAAAAAAATAATCATCTAGTAGGTTTGAGCCTCTTAAACTTGAAAAAAAAAAAATTTGTTAGTGCATCCTCTCCGTTCATTTATTTAAAAGAAATCCCCCTTCCCTCATTGTCACAAGTAACCAAATATTTGTTATAAAAAAAATATTTATATACTAATCTTAATAAAAATATTTATTTTTATAAAATATTTGTTTTATAAAATATTTTATATTCTTTATTTGTTATTATAAAATATTTGTTATTATAAAATATTTGTTTTTATAAAATATGATACATATATTTGTTATTATAAAATATTTTATAATAAAATATTTGTTATTATAACAAATATTTGTTATAACAAATATTTATATACTATTATGTTGTCATTAACAAATATTTGTTAATAATATTTGTTATAATAACAAATATTTTATTTATATACTAACAAATATTTGTTATAATAACAAATATTTTATTATAAAATATTTTATAATAACAAATATATGTATCATATTTTATAAAAACAAATATTTTATAATAACAAATATTTATATACTATTATGTTGTCATTAACAAATATTTGTTAATAATATTTGTTATAATAACAAATATTTTATTTATATACTAACAAATATTTGTTATAATAACAAATATTTTATTATAAAATATTTTATAATAACAAATATATGTATCATATTTTATAAAACAAATATTTTATAATAACAAATATTTTATAATAACAAATAAAGAATATAAAATATTTTATAAAAACAAATATTTTTATTAAGATTAGTATATAAATATTTTTTTTTATAACAAATATTTGGTTACTTGTGACAATGAGGGAAGGGGATTTCTTTTAAATAAATGAACGGAGAGGATGCACTAACAAATTTTTTTTTTTTTGAAGCCGTAAGAGGCTCAACCGGTTTGTATGATTATTATTTTTTTTTTTTGTAGGGAAGAGGCCTTTACGGTTTGTATTATTTTTTTTTTTTTTTGTTTTGTGTTAGGAAGAGGCTCTTACGGTTTGGAATTTTTTTTTTTTTTTTTTTACACGTCGTAAGAGCTTGTTACAGTTATTATTAATTTTTTATTTTTTATTTTTTTTACAAGCCGTAAGAGCACATTTTTTTTTTTTTTTTTTTTTTTTATGTCGTAAGAGCTTGTTACTATAGATTTTTTTTTTTTTTTTTATATGTCGTAAGAGCTTATTACGGTTTGGAATTTATTTTTTTTTTTTTTTTTATACGTTTCTATGAATGCAATTCTATCCATGATATTTAATATTAAAAATTGGTTTTAGTTAAACAAACCGACAACATGTTGACTATGGTGGGGTCCTCATATTAAAATAAAAAAGTTCTGAGTGTTTTACTATTTGGGTATATTTATGTTTCAATCTCACCTTCCAATAAGTTTATCATGATCAAAAAAATTGGTAAGATGATGATCATAAAGAACCTATTTCTTTATGGAAGGCCCTATATATATATATATATATATATATATATATATATAAGTACATATTTACTTGGGTTTTTCTTTTGTTATTAGGCGTTCATGATTAGCTTGAATTTTTTTCTTGATTCAAGCTAATCATGATTAGGGGATGATTAGGGGAGGTATATAGTAGATAATATTGAAAAGAAAAAAAAATCAAGATTCTAATAATTAAACAATTTTGTTCAAAAGTTTATACATGAAAAATCTTACTTGGAGAATGACAAAACATGCCCAACTGAAACAACCTGCGGTGATCATGACAGTGCCCTTAATAGAGTCTTGTTCCGGAATTGAGGCGGCAGAATCGGCTGCTGCAACATCGCCGCCGCCATGCTCGGTCCATGGCAATCCAATGGTAGGTCCTTTAATAAGTGTCATTATCATAGCTCCCCCTACTGTCACTAATGTCCCCAATATCTTTCCTTGGCCGTGTAATCTCTTAATATTCACCTTCTCAAGCCTATCAAACAACACCGTATTCCAATATTACTGTTTAAATCACTTTCATAATCTTAATTTCACCCGTTTTGACCTTACGTACATATATATATATATATATATATATATATATATATATATATATATATATATATATATATGCTAGGCACATGATTCATTTATTTTGACCAAAATAATTTAATGTGAGAGTTACAAAGAAATTGTAATAATTGCAAAAACTGAAATATTAACGTTTATGTTGTAATTCAATGTCAAAATAATAGGATATTTTTGTATTTTGTCTATCTATTTTTCCTCAACGAATAAAATTGAACTTTAGTAATAAAATTTTCATGTTTTGATTGACGCGTAAGTTGATCCGAGAATACCTTTATCACTGAACAAAAAAAAAACCATTTGTATATACGTGTACGTACCTTAGGATCCAAGCCATGACAAAAGTTAAGGCAGGAAGAATATTGCACATTGCTGCTGTAAAAGTTGCTGTTGTGTACTTCATTCCTGTATAATATAAGTTCTGGTCCAACACAGGCCTGTCCAAATATTAATACATCCATTCAGTTAAACAACAATGAAATAACTATGAATATTATTCAATTAATTAGAAGCTACCATATATATATATATATATGTGTGTGTGTGTGTGTGTGTTTGTGTGTGTGTACATACTCTAGTAAGCCCAGCAGTGTTATCTTCAATAAGATAGAGGTGGTCATCTTTGGCCTTACTTTTCTGTTCAATGATGATTAAAAATAACTAAAAAATTAGTTTACATCTTCATTTATAAAACAAAAAATCAACAAATTATTCACACATACACACAAAATAAAATAAAATAAAATAGAGAGAGTGATATATATATATATATATATATATATATATATATATATATACCTTTCCAAGACCACAGCAAAAGGAGCAAGTAAGAGAGCAGCAATCGCGTTCCGATAGACCGCAAAAGTGTAAATGTTCATTCCTTGGTTTATAGCAGACTTGGCAATTATAGGCATACCAGCATAACCAAACTGCAATAATATAACACCCAAATATGGCTTTCCTATCTTATAATAAAGCTGCAGCAATATTGTTTTTCTACTAGACATCTTCTTAATCTCTCTCTGTCGTCTATCTGTGGGTAAGAAAAATATGTATTTGGCAGTTTTGTGCTAAGCAAGATAAAGAATGTTTTGAGCAAGTAATTGATAGGCTAGCTTGCTGTCGTTTATATAGATTTTTTTTGGTTGTCCCCATTGTTTGTTTGGAATATAGTAAACGAAGAATTAAAATACAAAAACAATTTTTTTCAAAAATAAAATAAAATAAAATTTATCTTAATAAACACAGGTTTAATTATTTATAATTTAAAAATTAATATTACTGATATGTTCTACAAAAGAGTCTCATTTAAAAAAATTATTCTATGTTTACCCTTGAAAATAATGCTATGTTGTTAGTTTGGTGTAATGATAATAAAAGTAAGATGATATCCTTAATAATATTATTGTGTCATTTTATACTACTACCAAGTGAAACATAAGTTTTTTTTGTGCAGCCAAAAATTATAAATGAATTTTTTTGTAGAACACGTAATGTTACGAAATAATCTAACATATGAATTGAAAAATCTATTGATAATGTCAGAATAGTAATTATACCGCTATAGTAATATTTATACCGTGATAATAATAAATATTGGTGAAAATATAAAATATTGTTTAAATAAATATATAAATATCATTAAATACATATTAACTCTTATAACATAAATATTTTATCTGACATTATCAATAAAGAAAAACAACTTTCAACCCAAGTTGTTAAATTCCAAAACTTGTGGATGAAAATAATCCCAAGGACTCCACTATAGGAGACGAAACTCTTTTTTGTAGAACACGTAATGTTAAGAAATAATCTAACATATGAATTGAAAAATCTATTGATAATGTCAGAATAGTAATTATACCGTTATAATAATATTTATACCGTGATAATAATAAATATTATTGAAAATAAAAAATATTGTTAAAATAAATATATAAATATCATTAAATATATATTAACTCTTATAATATAAATATTTTATCTGACATTATTAATAAAGAAAAACAATTTTCAACCTAAGTTGTTAAATTCCAAAACTTGTGGATGAAAATAATCCCAAGGACTCCACTATAGGAGGCGATTAGGCTACAAATTATGAATAAATCAAAGGATTCCACCAATGATATATCAAAAGGTGGCAGGCATATGCGTTCAGTAAATTGTACTTAATATATATTATGCACCAAAATAAATTAATTATATTGCAGCCGGCCAATAAATATAGTGCACTGAGCAAACTTGTCTAAGAAGTGGAGGCTCTGTGGGATTTGCTTAACAACTTTATTGATATATATTACAAAGTTTATAAACTTTGATTTGATTGATTTCTTCTTGCATCTGGATCATACGCATATACCATTGTTCTATAAATCTTTGACCCAAATGATATTTATGAGTATCTATAGCTCTTTAATTAGTTCATGTAGAACGATAGATTGCTATACAAAAGTAATCTTAATCATTCGTCGGTGTAATACCGTTCAGTACAATCGATTAATATTGTGTACGTCTAGATAAAATAAACACGTTTTGTGTAATTACCGAGCACTACTATTATGTGTTTCTTTTTATTAAAAATAATATTTATTAAATTTAAAAGTGATACAAATATAACAAATTCAAAAGATTTGAATTACACCACAAAATGATAACAAAAATACCCAAAAGATAAACCCAAGTTACGTACAGAAGTCAAGATACATAGCTATGACAATAAAAATATGCAACAGACATGTCGAAACCCTGAGCCAAAATAGATACCTTAGAGAGCTAATTGGACAATAATTTATGAAGACCATCTGGCAAATCCTCTTAATTAATTAATCACGTTAAAGAAAACCATCGCAAACTTAACTTCAAATCCTCATAATTTTGGTAACCATTAGAGAATTAGCTAGAGCTCCACTAGAAATAATAGCATTTTAACATTTACCCAAACTATCATGTAGAAGCCATCCACGTAGTCATTACTCGAAAAGCATATATAAAAAATGCCAAACCATCAAATTAATTAGTAGTTGTTGGGATGTGATTATTTAGGTCTAGCTATGGTGCAGTTCAATCTATTTAATGGTCCGGATTTGATAATGGCTCATATGTATTTATTATGATAGTGAAAGAGTCTTTATTAAAATAGAATTGTGTTTTCTTATTTGGAGGGATAATGAGTCATTCTCTTAGTTGAATGCGGGTGGAGTTGACTTTTATATATACGGCTACAAGTTAAGGTTGAAGAAGGAGGAGAATATGATAGGGCACAAGAGATACAACACAAATACACAACGTGTACTCTCAATATTATTATAATGGATTTCTCTCTCTCCGTGATTTTTTTTCAATTGGGTTTCTACGTAAATTCTTGTGTTCATATTTTATATCTTTTTATTTATGTTTATGTGAGTGTATTTCGTGAGTTTAATTTCACAACCATACAATCAACCGTTAGTGCGATTTTGACGTTAACGATGAGCTAATGATATAGATATATATATATATATATATATATATATATATATATATATATATATATATGAAAATGATTCATAACATATTTACTATGGATCTCTATAGGATATACATCATCTCTGTCATCTATTTTAAACATAAATGGACTAAATTAAAAAAGCCAAAATTGTCATCCCCTACTACTAGTAGGACTGAGCAAAAAACGGATATAACCGAAAAACCGAACACAACCGAAATAATTTAACCGAAATATTCTAATAATTCGGTTATTTTTACTATTTCGGTTATATCCGAATTTTTGTACGGTTTTCGGTTAGTTTATACGGGTATTATTTTGGGTTATTCGGTTTAACCGAATAACCGAACAACACTTGTTAACTTGAAAAATGCTCAGCAACTAGCAAGTCAGCAGTCAAATGGAAAGCTTCAAGACTCAAGGACCCATTAGTCATTAGTCATTACTCAATACTCACTACTCACTACTCAAGACTCACTCAAGACTCCCACCTCCCGGTCGGTAGCCCAAGTGGGTCAAGAGCGTGCTGCTCAGCAGTCAATCACAAGTCACAACTCACAACTCACAACTCGAGATCTCGATTTGCTTTCCATCTGCTCGCTTGGACTCGATCACTCGAACTCTCGGTCTCGAGACCTCGTGCATGGCTCATTCTCGAGACTCTCTCTCGGATCGAGATCTTGAGTTCTCATCGACCGACCGAGAGAGATCTAGTCGCTCACTGCGTCTTCTCGAACTCTCGGATCCGAGATCTCAAGCCTCAAGTCTCGAACTCTCGCCTCTCGGTACGGCTCTTCTTCTTCTCCGGATCTCGGGCCGTGGCCGGCGGAAGCTTTCCATTTGAGGTATTTTTGTTATTTACCTTAACTCAGTTAGTCAGTTTAGTGCATCTTGTATTCTTGTTAGCTTATTCTGCTATATAAGTTTATCATTAATTCATTATGTTTATGGTGTAATGCAACTATATAAGTTTATTATTTTGTTATATAAATATATCTTTTGATAATCTGATATTTGTTCAACATGATTATTTGTTCATATGGCATCTATCACTTTGGAAAAATGATCCCACTTTTATACCTTAAAGGCTTAAACCATCCAGACCCAACACCCTTAACCACCTGAGCTGGGGACTGGGGAGTGGGCCTAACAGCCAACATAAGTCTCCTTTGTAAATTCTACACTTTACGCCCATCATATTCAATATTCATAGTTAAAGAAAGGAAGCTACCAACAATTATAGACTGTGAATTCATGTAATATATATTCCTCAAATAAAATATTTTGCCATCTCAAAATCTTTTTGTTCAAAACCACATTTCTCTTAGAACGCTTTCTGTTCTTTGCATGATCGAGGATAACCTTAATGTTGTTTGTATCATCGAATTGCATCAAGGATTACCTTAATGTTGTTTGTAGTACAGTTATGCAATTTCATATTCATGCTTTAACTTGTCCACCACTGTAAAGTCTGTAATTTGGTGATGCAGTGGGACTCTTTTAGCGAAGTGGAGTGGTGACTGTCTGACTGAGGCAAAAGAGGCAGGTAATCATTCTTGCTAGAACTTTCTGACATCCCTGTACAGAGCCTTGTGGCCCTTGTTCTAGACCAGAACCATTGAGATTTGAGGGTGAGAATTATTGTCTCTTTGAATTGCTTCAAATTCAATAATCATGTGAAAGTAAATTCATCATGTGAAAGTGAAAGTAATCCTGCAATCATTATATGTATTCCAGTTTTTTTAAACATTCTAAGGTGTTGGATCTTATTATATACTCTTCCCTTTTCCTGTTTGGGCATGTGATATTGTGATGTACAGGATCTTGTGGTGCATGTTCATGTTGTTGCTTAACTTCTTTGTTGGTTGTTGGTCATTCTTACGACTTGTTGTTGCTGATTGCTTGTTGCTTATTCTTTGTTGAGTGTTGCGATTGCTTGTTGATGTTGGTTGCTAGTGCTAATTACGTATTCTTGACTTGTTGTTGCGATTCTTGTTGCTTATTCTTTGTTGAGTGTTGCAGTTGCGATTAGCGATTTGATTTGCTTGTTGATGTTGGTCTTTAGTGCTTAGGCTAACTTGAAGCGATCTTTTCGCAACTAGTCTCTGCTAGTAGAATAAATTTATGTTGACTTGTTGCTAGGTCGCTTTGTTAAGTCATAACTTTGTTAAGGGTCTTAACTCTTGGAGACGATTAATTTGTTGGCTTGTTGGTCATTCTTGACTTCACTGTTTGTATTTTTAAACTTTATGTTGGATGTTCCGTTGTTAAGTTGCTTTCTTCTTTTCTTTGACGATGATTAATTTGTGTTAGACGATTAAGTTAAGTAGTTAATGATTAATTTGTTTGATTTTAAACATATAAGTTATGTTGGATTTTAGTTGATTATTACCGAATACCCGAAATTATAATTCGGTTATTCGGTATTCGGTAATTCGGTTATTTTCAAATTTCGGTTAGTAGTTCGGATATTAGAATTACCAATAATTCGGTTTTCGGTTATAACCGAATAGCTTATTCGGTTCGGTTATAACCGAATGATCACCCCTAACTACTAGTAGCGGACGATTAAAAAAATATATATCATCATGTACTAATAATAGCGGACACTTATCAAAATAAGGGTTTATATTTATTAACTAGAGTTTAGGTTTTATGGTTTATGTTACGGATTAAGGATTTATAAACCATAATGGTTTGTTAACTTCTTTTTTAACCACAGTTTATGGTTTAATAAGATTAATATACCATAAATCATGGTTAAAAAGAAGTTAATAAACCTTAAACTCTGATTTATTAATATTTAACCCGAGTTAATAAATCATAAACCCTAATTAATAAAGTCAAACCTTATTTTGATTAATGCCCGCTGCTATTAGTAGCGGACGGTATGTGTTTTTTTAACCATTCGCTACTAATAGTAGTTGACGTTGATTTTCAGTTTCTAATCTTGACCGTTCCCTCTTGTTTTTAATGTTATAGATGATGAATGCCAATTTTTGATTCATAACAACTACTTATTGTGGATCATTCTCTCATATCTGTATGGATCCAAGGTTAGAAGTAAGGGGCACTCGCCTCAATCGGATTTTCACCTCCTCATATTATATATAAAGTATGTATGGAACAAAATAAATAGAGTACTACAATTATATTAATATATTATTATTATGTTATTGAAAAAAATGATATACTATTATATATATTGTTAAAATAAAATAATACTATAAGAACTTAAGTATTTTATATATATTTTACAGTTGACCATCTTCCTGATTTGATATCTGTTATTTGTTTTGGAAAAATTTTCATTTGTAGATTTTATCCTTGTAATGGTTTCATCATTATAATATATTTACAATTTCGACATATTTCAATCGATTAGACAATTTAAAAATAATAAATAAATAAAACCCTACATTTTTAGCATTTGAAGACAATTAATATAAGGAATACATAAAAGCTTATTTATATTTTACTATGCCCTAATTTGTAGTTCTAGATTCTAGTTGCTTACAAGGAAGCTTGATTTTGTCACTCCTTAATATTTACCTTTTTCAAGGTTATATAGTTCTCTCTCCATTACGTAAGAAGAGTCGCATGCATTTACTAATTTTTTTTTTCGAATAAAGAGTCCCGTTTCGCAAAATGAAAAATAACGAAAAGAGCTTACTAGGGTTTTAACGTAGAGACACTAAGAGCATTCACAACAGTTTCTTTATTTTTATCCTTACTCTGCAGTGTTATTGGGTCATTCTGTAGGATAGGGATTCAATTTTTTCGCTATGTACCCAACAGGTTCTTTATATTGATTCCTTAAATATTAAATTTTGAAATTTAAAAGTTAAAATTTGAAAGTTCCGACGGTCAAATCATGTTTTGAACGATGTAACTATTTTTTATTTAAAAGTAATTGTTGTTTGAATTTAAAAATTACAATTATTTTAATTTAAAAATAGATTTGCTAGAAATCAAAATGTGCAACGATCATTATGTGTTTATGAGAACTAAAACAACATTATTTTAATTATAAAATAATAAAATTTATAATTAGTATTAATATTTTTTACAAAAATGATCAAAATCAAAATTTGATTGATTTTTATTTTTTATAGTTCTCTTTCTTCTCTAAATCCTCTGTTTAAAAAATAAAATGAGTGAATTTGATAGGCATACCCAAATCAGCAATTAAGTGAGATAAGATCCTTTAACCAATACAAAATTGCAATACATAGGGTGTGAAATGTCATTTTACATAAATAGGGAATGCTCTTTTGATTCCCTCACCCTGAGGAGTCAAATCATATATAGGGATTAAAATAGAGAATTATATAAGGATAAAAAAACTGTTGGATACTGATTTATTGATATATTCTTCAAATGTGGGGATAGAGAGTCTATTGAGTAAACTGTTGTGAATGCTCTAACACCTTATTTATGAGTTTTATTTTGGAAGGAAGAGAATTGACTTTCTGCTCCCTTTAGTTTCTTTTCTTTTAAAATAAAACACACAAACATAGCCTTGAATGTATTTAGTGCCGTATTGTGTTTTTTAAAAATGGTATAGGGGTTTGATTGCACTACTAACAATAATTAAGTACTACACCATCTATTTCAAAATTAGAGATGCAATTTGATTTCTGAGTTCAAACGACGATATATTATAAATTTCAAAACAAATAAAACACATAAGAGATTAGGAGTGAACAAAAAACAGATAAAACCGAATTATCGAACACAGCCAATTTTTTTTAACCGAATTATTTCGATTTTTTGATTTTTTTTCTAATTTCGGTTATATCCGATTTATTATTTGGTATTCAGTTTGGGATTCGGTTTTAAAAAATAAGTTATTCGGATAATTTTTAATTAAAAAAATAATACTAATTTTATACTAGTAATTAAGTGGTATCTGTATATGACTGTCTCACTATAGTATATTAGCTTTATGAGTTTTTGACTCTCAGATTCCAGTCCCCAGATCTCATATCCCACTGTTCTCACATCAGTCTCCGTCGATCCCATATCCCATATCCCATATCCCACTTCAGTCTCATATCCCATATCCCAGATCTCATATCCCACATCAATTTTCGCCTCTCTCAGTCTCCGCCGGACCGCCGATCCTCCCGCCTTTACCGACGATGCCCTCTCTTCACTTTCCACGGGTAAAAATGTTATTCGACCGAAGGTGTTCGTCGCCCTGAAGGTGATGTCATATCTCGCTTTCTTTATAACCATGGTTATCGTATTGTACTTTGAGGCTTTAAGCTATAATGCCTTGTTTGGTTGTCGTATTGTACTTTATAGTCATGGTTATCATATTGTACTTTATAATGCCTTTGTTTGGTTGTCATATCTCCATAATCTATAATGCCTTGTTTGGTTTTCGTTCGGTTGTTTTCTTCTTTCTTTTTGAAGGTTTTAGCTTTATTATTGATACTTGTAATTTGGATTTAACAATTGAACTTTGTTTATTCGGTTATTACCCGAACAACCGAATTTACTATTCGGTAATTCGATAATTCGATAATTCGATAATTCGATAATTCGGAAATTCAGAAATTCGGTTAATGAGTAATTCGGTTATTTGTTCGGATACCAAAATTGCACAAATTTCGATTTTCAGTTATAACCGAATAGCTTATTCGGTTCGGTTATAACCGAATGATCAGTCCTAGAAGAGATGGCTGGGGGAGCTGATTTGTTTTTAGGTTATTGTCGACAGAGAGTCCGTCAAAGATAAGGCCTATTCTGTCAAAAAATTGTTTGGCGCTGACGGGAACATTGGCGCCAAAGGACTGCTGACATTTTCGACGAAATTCCGTCGGATCACTTATGGGTATTTTTTGACGGACTGAATTCCGACGTATTATTCCGTCGAAATAAATTTATTCTCGACTGAATATATTTCGTCAAAATTAGTTGATTTTCTTCTAGTGGCATGAGTATACAACGAGTCTCATCTTCATGTAAGAAGGAACTATATGTGAAAATATCAAAAATACATGTAGAAATAGTGTTCCCTTATATTCGTTTATACATGATATATCCTTAAATGTGCTTTTAATTAGTTAATTTGGAACTTCTGCAATTGTGTAACATATACCAAACGTCCAAACCATGCAGAAAATGTTCTATACGCATCTCTCTCTCTCTCCTTGCACAAGCATAGTACTGTTCCCTTGTCCAAACTGTACTCATTTTTCTTCTTTCGAGTATTTTTAGCATCTCTATTACGCATTTTAAGGGTGTCAAAAAAGAGCCCGATTCTGTCGATAAATAGATAAAGTTTTAGGTGACACTAAGTACTCAAGGTAGTGAGTCATGTTGGTTTCTTTTTTTCATGACAAAATTGTGGAGTTTGAGTAGATTTCTGAATTCGTTGTTTGAAAATTGTTTGTTTTCATGCTTTTTAGCATGGCTGGATGTCTTTTATGATCTGTATTTTTTATATGGCTTTTTCCATACATATTATTTGGATTTGTCACATGATGTATATTTTTGGGTATTAATATAAATTTCTTTTGCTGATGAAAAAAACAAACAAAAGTAGTGAGTAATAAGATGAGACGGAATAAGAATATAAGATAGCAAATGTGAATTCATCGAATAAAACAATTTACATAATGAGAAGTTTTAAACGCAATTTCAATAACTATTAATATTGGTCACACTTAAGAATATATATATAGAATAGAGGATTAAGTGCATCACTTTATCTTTATCTTCATCCGTCCACCTTTTTAGCGACGATTTGAATTACAATCTGTCGCTTTATACTTTTAGCTGACGACAACATATAGCGTCATTAAAAGTATAAGGCGACGATTGTATTAACCGAAACCGCTCGCTAAAGAAATGACGGAAGAAAATAAATAGATGACTGATCCTGATCGTATATATATATATAAGGAAACTAATAAATGTACAAAAGAAAATGATATTTTCATATGAAAACTATCGTTATAGATTCTATAGCGACGATTTTTACCATCTCTATACATCTATAACAATACTTTTCATGTGAAAGAATCAAAATATATTGTGAAAATATCAATTTCTTATATATAAATATACATAAGAGATATATGACTCAAAAGTATATTTTAAAATAAAAAAAATTAATATTTAGTTTTAGTGTTTAACTTAAATTAAAAAAAATGAAATATTAAAGGCTAATAAAGTAGAGAGTTCCTGCGACACTTCTACTAATCAATTTTTATATATAAAAACACGTCCAGTATGATGTCACTCACGTCAGATTACATCATCAAATCAAGCCAATTTTAAAAATCGTCTCTTCCAATTTGGAAAATCAATGAGTTAACCCAGTCTAAATTTGCAAGTTAACTCAGTTATCCTGTGATTTTATGTTTCTCTTCGTCTCTTTTCAGATTTTCCATCATCTTCTTCTTCCTCTTCTTCTTCCACTCGATCAATCATAGAAAAAAAAATATTTCTTAAGCGAAACCATCATCAATTACCTGCTTTAATATCGAAATCGAAGAAATTAGATCGTTTCGAGTGAATTTTCAACGGAGAAAGCCTAAATCTAAGGTGATTCTAAAAAAATAGGGACGAAACGGTTTCATATCTACATCAGACGCGAAATGTGTGAACATAATGGAGAGGGGGAACAATGATACGTCGTCGATTTGGGGTCCGTAGTAACGACAAAGATCAAAGATAAAGAGGCGGTTCCTCTTTTTTCTGCGAATTTTCAACGGAGAATGCCTAAATCGAAGATATCATAAATAATTTTCGAAGCAAAGAAAGTCGTCTTTGTAAGACCCCAACTTTTTATGAATAAAGATTTAATTTTCTCTAAATATTATTTTGAATAATAAGGTGTTGAGTTGATATAATGTTATAGTTATGTGTGATATGTGCAAAGTTTGTAAAGTAAGCAAGTTGTCATAAAATATTATTTTTATTGGGGAATATTCGTTTTGTCGGAAAATATCTTTTTATCGGGGAATATTAATATAACGGCGCAATCATTGGTGGATCACATAACGGAATAACTGTAGGATATAGAAAGCGACAGAAATAACTTTTTTATAAAAAATAATGGTAAAGTTAACTTTTACCATTAACTGTTAAAATACCCGGTGATAAAAGTATAGTAATACGCGTGGTTGCACAGTAGCACACGATATTGCACAATATCTCTGATTATTTATTCTTACGCAAGAAGTCACTCAGTATTCAATAATTGTCATAGTAGTTGTTGCATCGTATCTCATATCATTGATTCAATAATTGTTACAGTAACATCTACATAATATTTTATATTATTTGAATAATATTATTAGTTAGCATTATTGGCAATGTCTAAAAATTTCTGTCTAGGAAAGGGGTTAGGTTATATAATTACGCGCCAATAAGGATAAATCCTTATCGGAAATCTCCCTCTTTCCTAGGAATGATCTGGTTGTTAATATTGTGAACTTATAATATTAATTGTGAATAATTATTATGTTGTGGATATTGATTCAATTTTGATATAAATGAAAGAATTTAGCATGAAACATTTGTGGAAAGTTCGATATATTTTTCTATGAAATCACAATTATTTTCTCCGATAAAATATTGATTCAAATATATTATAATTATTTAAATATATATATATATATATATATAAACATGTGGTAAAAGGGACGGAGGTGAGCAAATTGTAATTGAATGCTTTGTTTTCAAAAGCATTATAGCCTTGTCTCTTTTTTTCCAAGTTGGTTATTCCTCCTGCAATGTTTTCTCCAAATTTAGTGCACTACAAGAAAAAGGTTCAACAACGATCCTTTATCGTGACCGCATTCGGTTCTTATCGATCATCTCAGAACCGATCGCGATCGCTGATAGGCGTCGCATAAAATTTGGTTGCTAGAATACACATCAGCGACCCCTATTAGCGATCGACCTATCTGCAACCGATATTAGCGACCGAAATCTTCATTTTGGCAAACTAAAATAGTCAAGATGGTTCAGTACCCACAGTCGACGTGGGCCACATGTCAATGACGCCATCAATGATCAGCGTGCGATCGCTATCAATGATCGTGACGCGTGTCAGCCGATGTAAAAAACCTGGAAAACAGATTTTTCCTGTTTTACAGATCTAATTCCCAAAAAACTGTACATATTTTTTACCTGCTTTATCCCAACACATAAACATGCACAACAATATAACATCCATCGTCCATATACCGACACATGCACTAAACTAATATATAAACTATATAAACCTTTAAAAACCAATATGAATTGAATAAATATAAACAAATCTAATGTTTAAGTAACATACAGACATCCAAAGAATGAAAAAGTACAAGATTCTCAAATAACTACAACTAAATCAGTCGTCAAACATCATTGCCCAAATTAGTTTCTGCTTGATCTTGATCACCATGTAATTAACAAAATAATAAAACAAGTTACATATATGTTGATACTAGTGTTACGACAATATACTGTTGTTTTTAAACACAACAATATATATATATAGGTCACTACTTTGATTGTAATATATAAGATTGATTCCCTCGTCGCCATACCCATGTTGTGCTACTGCTGCTGCCGCCACTGCATCAGCTAACTCATCAAGACTCAGAGCCGCCAGATGCTTGCCCAATATCTTTAGAAGATCGTGATCTCGGCATATAGCTCTCACATAGTCAGCAGGAGTATGAACATCTGGATGACTCGATGACTGTGAAGACTGGGTAGCAGAGCTGCCTGAGCCACTGAAGGATGGGCGTCGTCATTGTCCTTGACCGTTAATGTAGTTCTTCTTCACAACAGACGCCCTTTCCCACAACTCTTGATCAATTGGCAGGCGTGGAGTGCTTTCAGGATAGCGCTCATTCAATAAATGCTTATAAGTATCCTGCCATCATGTTAACAATTAAATAGTTAAAAATAAATTATGTAAGCATTGATAAACAAGATCAAGTTGTTAAAATTTATTACCGCTATCTGGATAGCATCAAGAAAACCATTATGGGTGGCCACATACACATCCAGCCAATGAATAGGCTGACCCTGAGACTGAGACTCCTATACAAAAACTATTCCAATATTACTAAGTAAATGTGATATATATTCTACAATTCATGATTGTAAATGTGACGACAATTCTAAAATTAGGTATACGTCACCCATCTTGGGTCGCCACTTACATGGTACATAAATTCAAATACAAATTACTAATATAAGCGTAGGCAATAATGCAATTTGACATAAATCGTGAGTTTGAATACAAATATTGTCTACTAGATATTATACAAACTCAAAAGGAGTCCTCATTACAACTATTATCACACTATTTCACGAATAGTGAGGACTACTAATGCTATCCTCCGGACCATTACTTCGTTCCCCGACTCGTCTCCGCCTATGTTCTCATTTTTCGAAGAGAACAAAGAAAAGAAAGGGTGAGCTCAACTAGCCCAAGAAGAAATATTATGACTAAGATAATGCGAATAAATTATCATTAGCCTTCAACAAATGTTAAACCGATAAAATACAATAGACAAACCGGTTAACTCAATAGCAATGGAATAAACAATCTATTAAAAGAGTCAAGTAGAGAATAAAGTCTACTATCTTTTAGGTTTAAAAAGGTTTTCATCAATTTTTATCACGAGACTCAAATTTTAATAAATAAACCACCACATCTAATTATCCCCGTATTACTACGGTCAAGGATTTTCATCAAATTATCAATGGTCATGACTATACCGAATCACCCCTGGTCATAATCATACCAAAAACTATCCATCATTGCATACTGAGCCACCGAGGACTTTTGTCACATCATTTATATCAAGTCATGATTATACCGAATGATCCTCGGTCATAATCATACTAAGTTCATCTATGCACGTAAGCCAAAGATAACATAATATAACATGAGGATGATGACAATGACATAATAATTCAATAAAACAAGTTCAAGAATTATTTAATCCATGAATTATTAACGTCCAAATTGTCAACATAATCTTGCTTTCAGAGAGTAAAATTCAAGAATGATCGGAAGAATATTTTCGTGAAAAGATATGGATGAAACGCAAATATCAAGGATATTCTACTAATTTCATGGAGTATAGAAGTCAAAGTTTTAACTTATTTGGGTATAATAAAGAATGGAATAACAAAATAAATCACCATGCATGCGGTGCTTGGCATGATGCAGAAAAGTTATTCCAATGTAATAATAATAACGGAACCCGGTCGTGAAATTCACAATCGGCAGGATGTTCCAACAGAATAATAAAGATGGAACTAGATCCGGTGTAAAACACATGAGATAGGATATTCCAACGTAATAATAAAAGACGCGGAACCAGTCAGGTGTAAAACACATGCACAGGATGTTCCAATGTAGAATAATAAAAAGCGGAACCGTGTCCTGTAAAACACATGCATGTGTGATGTTCCAAATGAATAATAGAAGAATGTCACCAAGTATAGGGTAAATCACAGATACAAAAGTTATTCCAACAGTAATAATAAAGAATGGAATAACATAAGGATTTCACCAAGTATAGGGTATGCAGCGTGATACAGGTTATGTATAGGGTATGCCACTTTTACAAAAGTTATTCCAATGTAATAATAGTGAATGGAATAATGTAAGTTCTCAAGAAGAAAGAATAACACCCCTCACTCAGTAAAAGAACCTGAATATAGAAGTAGTGAAGTAGCGAATACTATTCTTCTTTTCTATAATTTTTCTCTATAGCTTCTCTCTATAATTTCTCTCTAGAGTTTCAATGAATTCGTAAGAAAATAATGAAGGAATGAGCTTTATTTATAGGAAAATGGAATGCATAGTAATTAATCCATGAACGGTCAGATTGATTTACTTAAATCGACCATCCATATTTAAAGAAAAATCTTTTAAATAAAATATAATATATTCTATTTATATAAAAACATTTTACTATGCAAACACTATGCAATACTATGCAAAATACTATGCAAAATACTACGCAACACTATGCATAATAAAATATAATATATTCTATTTATAGAATAACTTTAATAAAGTATTCTATTTTATATAAAAGATGTTTTTGTTTTATTACGTTAATAATACGAATAAAACAAAAACGTCATTATCGCTATAATAATTCATATTATTAATCGATAATAATGGAATCAAACCGGTGACTTCTCACATAAACATCAATAATCAATACCGTGGCTACTATGCAACCACACGACATCGCACTTTTACTACCCGAGTAGTTCAACAATAACTACGGTAAAACTTCCGCCGTTATTTCAATAAAATATTTTGTCGTTTTCTCAATCCGACAATAATTTCATTAGGGGTCCACCAATGATTGAGTAGTTGTATACGAATATTCCCCGCTAAACCGAATATTCCCCACCAATCGAATATAATATAACCACTTGCATACTTTGTAAAATTTATAAATACTACCCACAACTATAATATTATCTTAAATTCACACCATAATATTAAAAATTATTTCAACAAAATTTAAATCTTTATTGATAAAATAAAGGGTCTCACAATCTCCCTCCTTATGGAATTTCGCCCTCGAAATTAGGGCACGCATACTGGTATGATAAAGAGATGAGGATACCTTGAATACCTTTATCGTTTAAAAATATTAAATTCATCTTTGAAATCGCCAAAGCTATTCATTAACAATTCATCTTTGCACCACAAAGCTAAAGATATATAACCGTAAAACCAATAATGTTGAGACGCAGACTTAATAGTATCACGACCACGAATTATCCATGCACTTAATCGCCAAGGATATTCGTGTTTTCAATTCTGGCCATGATTATACCGAATAATCCTTGGTCATAATCATACCAAGTCTATCAATGCACTACTACTAAAGATGACTTTTACCACATCCATGAATTAATATTTCATTCTTTGAGACTCATTTCAATAATTAATTCATATCATCGAATCATCCCCGCACTACTGTGCCAAGGATATTCATTAGTATCACGACCACAAATTATCCATGCACTACGGCCAAAGATAATTGTGTATTCATTAGTATCACGACCACAAATTATCCAAGCACTACGGCCAAAGATAATCCATGCACTACGGCCAAAGATAATTGTGTATTCATTAGTATCACGACCACAAATTATCCAAGCACTACTACCAAAGATAATTGTGTATTCATTAGTATCACGACCACAAATTATCCATGCACTACTACCAAAGATAATCGTGTATTCATTAGTATCACGACCACAAATTATCCATGCACTACTACCAAAGATAATCGTGTATTCATTAGTATCACGACCACAAATTATCCATGCACTACTACCAAAGATAATTGTGTATTCATTAGTATCACGACCACAAATTATCCAAGCACTACTACCAAAGATAATTGTGTATTCATTAAGTATCGCGACCACAAATTATCCATGCACTACTACCAAAGATAATCGTGTATTTATTAGTATCACGCACCACAAATTATCCATGCACTACTACCAAAGATAATCGTATTCATTAGTATCACGACCACAAATTATCCATGCACTACGACCAAAGATAATTGTGTATTCATTAGTATCACGACCACAAATTATCCAAGCACTACGGCCAAAGATAATTGTGTATTCATTAGTATCACGACCACAAATTATCCATGCACTACGGCCAAAGATAATTGTGTATTCATTAGTATCACGACCACAAATTATCCATGCACTACGGCCAAAGATAATTGTGTATTCATTAGTATCACGACCACAAATTATCCATGCACTACGGCCAAAGATAATTGTGTTTTCAATTACGGTTATGATTATACCCTAACAATCCCTCGGTCATAATCATACCAAGTCCATCTATGCACTACAAAAGCCATGTAGATGACTTTCAACATAATATAAGCATGAGGATAATGATATAAAGAATCAATCAAATGAGATAAAGGATAAATATTAAACATTTATAATATAATTTATCCAGGATTCAAGAATATCCCCATGTTATCAATCACTTAATAATCTCATAATCTAATATCATTAATATTATAACAATATTTTAATCATTTCTTAAATTTATAAACAATTTATCTTAATTGTTTACGCTTTTTACCATATAATGCATTTAATCATTCAAAATGCCATACTCATAAGATATCATCACCAATTATCAAATCTCTCAAAAATATATGCATATACTCTATATAGGATTCTCTAGCCATAATATCCTATTTTCAACTTTGTTACTTCACATAACATATTTAACTCATATGTTCAGAATTAAACTATTTTCATGAAAATACCAAATCAGTCCCAAAAATATTTCTTTTCTGGGATTTAGCATAATAAAGTCCCATAATGAAAATAAATTTTTCTAAGAATTTTAAAATTCATTTACTATTTTTCAAAAATCAATTTCTAATTAATTCCTTAAGAAATTAGCTACCTCAAGTTTAACTCCAAAAATTCCCAAATCTTGGCAGGACCTTCACACATGTTAACGTGAGCTTCTAGTTTAAATTTCATGGTCATCGGAGTTATAGAACTCGGTTATAGCGTTTTCATCGGAAAAACCTAAATATTGAAATAGTCATAACTTGCTCATTTTAAGTCGTAATGAGCTCATTTTTGGACAGGAGATACTTTATACCATATACCTTCATGTCCCAAAAGGCCAAAATTTTTCTCATAATTTAAGTGGCCGAAACAGCCCTTAAAGTTTCTGGGCAGTAGCATTTTGAAATTTACAGCTTTGGCCTCCTTTGCTAAAATCAGTCCACACAAAAATCTACAACACCTTTTCCAGTAATTCCACTTGGATTAGTTAGGTAACTAATAGATCTAACTCTAGGACTTGACCACATTCAAAAATTCAAAATATAATAAGAGATATGGTCAATTGAATTTCATGTTATGTTTTTCACCAAAATCTGATTTTCAACTCTTTGTGATTTCTAAGAAACTTTCATGTTTTTACATACTAACCAACATAACTCATCATAAAACTTACTAATACTTCATATACCCATGATTTTCATCAGTTCTATACTTTTATTATGACTTTCATCATAATCCTCGTAAACTGATCCTTTTAGTTGAAGAAATATTTGAGGGTTTAAGAAATGGGTTTTCATCTTTGGGGTCAATACAAAATTCGATTTCACGCTCTAGGTAGGCTAAGAAGTCTTCAAGAATACGCCAAGAAATTTATTAATGATAGAAATATCATTCAAAATCGTTATTCTCGTCCAAGACTTGGATAGTACGTCACATTAATACCAACTGTGACTTCTATCCCTTAACTGGAGATAAGACCTCACAATGATACCTATCAACTTGCCATCTTCATCACGACGTCACCTCTGTAAAGTCCGGCGGTGCATTCCACACAAGGAAGTCAACAACGAAAGAATCAGCTCTTTACTTATGGCTTGATATAATGTTGATTAACTTTAGGATTTGGTTACTTTGAATTCAGTATAACAAAGTTGGTTAGAATATGAAAGCTAACAACCTTACAAAAAGAATAATGAGTAGTTAATCAATCGTTTTCAAAATTACCTCAAAGGCAAGTATTTTCAAAGAGATAAGATCGACGGGTAACGTGAAAGTGTTTATTTGAAACAACAAGATTAATAAACAAGTGGAGGTAACGAAGGTTCCTACTAACGAAGTTTCAACCAATAAGTCAAAGTTTAACTTCTTGAATCAAATTTAAACGTTGAACACAACTAGGTGAAATAAAGAGTGGGTAGAACGGTATCTAACACGGTATAGACTTCGCAAGAGCTTATGATTAACTTACCGGTGATAATTTTATTCGTGTTCCTCGTCACGAGAAAAAACGCTCTCTTAAACTACACGGCTATGGTTTGTCCTGGGATGACCTTTGGTGCCTCCATCCTAGTGGAATTTATCTTGATAAACGACAAAATCGAGCTAAGTGACCTTCTCTTCCACAATTATAACATGCTTTGACGGCATGGCGCAGATTAGGACTAATGTGTCCTCTCCTCCGCATTTGAAACATATAATAGGTGGTCCTTCTCCTTTCTTAACAACAGTCTTTGGTCTTTGACGCGTCTTTCCATCATTGTTGAATCTCCTTTTCTTGAAATGTCCATTCTTATTATTTTATTACGATTACCACCGAAGTGGTTACCATATCTGGCCTGTTGATTCCCTCCACGCTTGTTGTCACCGCTTCGATGACTACTCTCGCTGGTATTATAATTTTGCCGGCTGCTCTCTTTTAGTTACGTTGACTCGTTATCGCGCTCCACTAACTGAGCCCTATTTACAACATCTGAATACAAACACAGTTTATGAGAAATAAGATGTTGACGTATCTCCGGCTTCAAACCTCTTAAAAACATTCGCGTCATTCTCTCTTCATTATCCACCAAGTGGGACGCAAACCGTGATAACTCCGCAAATTTTGCCTCGTATTGCGACACGGTCATATTGTTTTGTTCCAACTTGATAAACTCCACCTCCTTCATGTGGCTAAAACTTTCCAGAAAAGTATTTGTCGTTGAATGACTCTGGAACTTCTCCCAAGATATCTTCAAGATGTTAAGTTTGAGTACGTTTACCGATTCCCACCATGAATCTGCCTCTCAAGAACATAAAGGCGTGAAAGGAACCTTTTGCTCCTCGAGCATCCCAAGACATCAAATATCTTGGTAATCTGCTTTATCCATGCTTCCGCCTAAAAGTGGTTTTGGCTCTCCTTAAACTCCGGTGGTCCCAGCTCCTTGAATTGTTTAGCGGTGACCACCGAGAGTTTTCCTTGTTTCCACCTACGCTTTTGGACGAGAATCGTCACCGATGTTGCATGAATTCTAAAAACCTTTTAAACGTACCGTCATTCATCAATTGATCAGTGTTGTTGTTTACAGGAGGATTATCGCCATCCTGTTGCACATTGTCCTGATTATTGATATGTGGAGAATCAACAGTCTCCTGTGCTCCATTGTTATTCTCAACATTCTCGGATGCCATTTTCAAACACTGCCACAAAATAAGGGTTAATTGACATGCAATATATTATCACTATACTCTGACCGACCAATCAAATACCAAATAAACTTAGGTAGGTCATACTAGCGAAGGAATTCCCCGTCTCTCCTCCTAGTTCTTATCTCACATCTTAGCCAGGATCATATCCTAAGCTACGATAATTAATGATGACTGGACACCAACTTGTGTCAAGACCTCTCATTAGTACTATCACTTGCCATAGAAAGACGGTCCCCTCACGGAGAGTCGGCCGGTGCATTCCCCATCAACAGAAGTCACCAAATGAGAGGCTCGGGGCTCTTCACACTTATGGCTCGATACCAGTTGTGGCGACGACCCCAAAATTAGGGTATCGTCACCCATCTTGGGTCGCCACTTACATGGTACATAAATTCAAATACAAATTACTAATATAAGCGTAGGTACATACGATATAAATCGTGAGTTTGAATACAAATATTGTCTACTAGATATTATACAAACTCAAAAGGAGTCCTCATTACAACTATTATCACACTATTTCACGAATAGTAAGGACTACTAATGCTATCCTCTCGGACCATTACTTCGTTCCCCGACTCGTCCCGGCCTATGTTCTCATTTCAAGAGAACGGTAAAAGAAAAAGGGTGAGCTCAACTAGCCCAAGAAGAAATATTATGACTAAGATAATGCGTAATAAATTATCATTAGCCTTCAACATGATGTTAAACCGATAAAATACAATAGACAACCGGTTTAAGCTGCAGTGGAATAAACAATCTATTAAAAGAGTCAAGTAGAGAATAAAGTCTACTATCTTTTAGGTTTAAAAGGTTTTCATCAATTTTATCATTGAGACTCGAATTTTAATAAATAAACCACCACATCTAATTATCCTCGCATTACACGGTCAAGGATTTTCATCAAATTATCAATGGTCATGACTATATAAGAATCACCCCTGGTCATAATCATACCAAAAACTATCCATCAACGCATTACACAGCCACCGAGGACTTTTGTCACATCATTTATATCAAGTCATGATTATACCGAATGATCCTCGGTCATAATCATACTAAGTTCATCTATGCACGTAAGCCAAAGATAACATAATATAACATGAGGATGATGACAATGACATAATAATTCAATAAAACAAGTTCAAGAATTATTTAATCCATGAATTATTAACGCCCAAATTGTCAACATAATCTTTGTTTCGTGAGAGTAAAATTCAAGAATGATCGGAAGAATATTTTCGTGAAAGAGATCTTTGGATGAAACGCAAATATCAAGGATATTCTACTAATTTCATGGAGTATAGAAGTCCAAGTTTTAACCAATTTGGGTATAATAAAGAATGGAATAACAAAATAAATCACCATGCATGCGGTGATTGTGATGATAAAGTTATTCAACAGTAATAATAATAACGGAACCAAAAGTCGGGGTGAAATTACACGCAAGCGAGGATGTTCCAACAGAATAATAAAGATGGAACTAGATCCGGGTGTAAAACACACGTGATAGGATATTCAATGAGAATAATAAAGAAGCGGAACCGGTCCGGTGTAAAACACATGCACGGGATGTTCAACAGAATAATAAAAAGCGGAACCAGTCCGGGTGTAAAACACATGATGTGATGTTCCAATGTAATAATAGAAGAATGTCACCAAGTATAGGGGTAAGCCAGCGATACAAAAGTTATTCCAATGAATAATAAGCAATGGAATAACATAAGGATTTCACCAAGTATAGGGTATCATGCGTATCTTAAAGTTATGTATAGGGTATACCACTTTTACAAAGTTATTCCAATGTAATAATAGTGAATGGAATAATGTAAGTTCTCTTCAAGAAGAAAGAATAACACCCCTTACAAGTAAAAAGAACCTGAATATAGAAGTAGTGAAGTAGCAGAATACTATTCTTCTTTCTATAATTTTCTCTCTATAGCTTCTCTCTATAATTTCTCTAGAGTTTCAATGAATTCGTAAGAAAATAATGAAGGAATGAGCTTCTATTTATAGGAAAATGGAATGCATAAGAAACTAATCCATGAACGGTCCAGTATTGATTTACTTAAATCGACGGTCCATATTTAAAGAAAAATCTTTTAAATAAAATATAATATATTCTATTTATATAAAAACATTTTACTATGCAAACACTATGCAATACTATGCAAAAATACTATGCAAAACACTATGCAACACTATGCATAATAAAATATAATATATTCTATTTATAGAATAACTTTAATAAAGTATTCTATTTTATATAAAGATGTTTCGCTTTTATTACGTTAATAATACTGAATAAAACAAAACGTCATTATCGCTATAATAATTCATATTATTAATCGACAATAATGGAATCAAACCGAGTGACTTCTCACATAAACATCAATAATCAATACCCAGTGTTACTATGCAACCACACGACATCGCATTCTTTTACTACCGAGTAGTTCAACAATAACCACGGTAAAACTTCCGCCGTTATTTCAATAAAATATTTTTTTGTTTTTTCTCGATCAAAACAATAATTACATTGCTGGGGTCCACCAATGATTGAGCCATTGTACGAATATTCCCCGCTAAACCTAATATTCCCCGACCAATCGAATATAATATAACCACTTGCATACTTTGCAAAATTTATAAATACTACCCACAACTATAATATTATCTTAAATTCACACTTGCCTTTTGTCGTTCTTTGTTCAAATTATCGTTGGTGCGGACGACGCACTTCTGCCAGAATAATGTCTGTATCAATGAAGTTTATGCGTCCTCCCATCTATACCGCTTCTGCAAATAAAACAACAATAATAACATTACTAAACAATTATCCTTAGAATATTATATTATCTCTCACAATTAAAAAAACATACCTAAAATTCAGCCCAAACAGCATCCTTGTAGGCGATAGGTGTGTTCGCCCACTTAATCACAGGTGTAGGCCAATTCTGTAAGCACAGCTGTGATATGCACTTGACGATCTTATTATCTGAAAAAATTACTATAATATACAACAATTTACATCAACGATAAGTAGATATATTAAAGCAATTTACATCTAATTAAGTTCTATATATCCTGTATAAATGGAATCTAAAATGCTTATATATAAATGATGGGGACGACGTCTTTATTAGGAGGAGGATGAATGCGAATAAGAATCGATCATCCAAGAATTAGTAGGGCCTTGAGCACATGATTAGCCCCTACCCAATGGCGCTTTTACTCAAGGCTTACTACTTGAAGCCATCTATATATTACAAATTTCAATATGTTATTATGAGTTATATAAAATGACAATAATGACATGAAATTGCATTTAAATAGTAAATTACATAAACATGACAGTGATATAAAGATGTTGGTATGAGTTATATTTGATTACATGTATATATATGAATATAAAATGACAATAATGACAAATTGCATTTAAATAGTTAAGTACATAAACATGATAATGATATAAAAAACATGTAATGCTAAACATATATTTCATTTGTTCAAGTGTCAATGTCTGATTCAGAATCATCTTGTATACGTATTGCAGATTCATAACCATCATCTCCTTCAGATTCACTGTCAGATTCAGTCAATAACTCTTCCTCCTCAGTATCAATATCATATGACATAAGTATTGACTCATGATCTAATTCATGTGGTTCATCTCCACCATCTAACTGGATTAATTCATCGTCGTCCTCCACATTTATTATAGTTTGACTATGAAGCATCTGCTCTTGGTAAATCTCCCCATCAACTACTTCTACACGACTACGAGCGGGAGTATAAATTACAACTTGCCAATCTGTAGGCGGTATATCCCTTTTTCCTAACAGGACTAAGAGTATAGTATACTTGTACTATTTGAGTTGGCAAAACAAACGGGTCGTTGGAGTACGCAGACCTATAGAGGTCAATATCGACGATTCCATGTCTGTCAACGCGTATCCCTTTTTCTAAATCAAACTAACGACACTTGAACAAGTTAATATGACCCCGACGCGTCTCCTCGCATGTACGACAACTCCCACGATTTCCTTCAACTCCCCATAAAAGGCACGACCAAGCTCATTGTAACAATCTCCTTGGACACACACTCCAGAGTTCGTTGTTCTTTTACCGCGCCCATATGCCTTTATATGAAATTCACAACCATTTATTTTGTAACCATTACAGTTGACTTGGTCCCTGTCTGGTCCCATAGCTAGGACTTGTACATTAGCCAAAATCGTTGATCCCTCAGTTAAAGCTTAAAAAAACTCCATCTTATTAAATGAATTCATAGTTAATATGGATATATATATATATATATGTTGTGCTTAAGAAATTGAACTTACTTTGTCCTTTAGCCAAAGTGCAAATTTTTTATCACGATTGATTTGAATATCTTTATCAGTTATGCCGGGATGCTTCACTTTTAACTTGTCATCGTACAATCTATACAATGTTATAAACATTAACATATTGGAATAAATTTTTAAGTTAAGAGATAAATTATCAAGTTTACATGTGTACCTCACAAATTCGTCAATCTCCTCGCAATTGAGAAGAATGTAAGTATGTGCAACATGTAATTCTTGCTCAGAGAGGAATATGTGCTTCCATTTTCCATAAGCGCAGCCTGATAGACCAAATACAGAGAGCTGACCATTTAGTTCAACATTTCCCCCATCATCATGTCTCGATACTCGATTGGCCTTTGTCAAGACTTCGTTCGGAAAATAGTCTGAGACAAATGTAGATATCTCTTTGAAACTATATGCCTCACATATCGAACCCTCGACATAAGCTATATTCTTCACCTTCCTCTTAAGGTTTCCCATCACCCTCCGAAAGGGTACATCCATCTATATTGAAGTGGACCCCCAACACGAGCTTCATAGGGAAGATGAATTTGCAAATTCTAGCTCCATGGAGTCAAAAAAACTAGGTGGGAATATTTTTTCCAGTTTACACGTGATCTCTATGATGTTCTTCTCAAGTACAGACATGCCCTTCTCATTTAATGTTTTTGAACATAAGTCTTTGAAGAAACGACTAAAATCCGTCAAAGCATCCCATATTGGTTTATCAAGCAGATCCGGAAATGCTATAGGCATGAGTCTCTCCATGAACACATGAAAATCATGACTCTTCATCCCTTGCAATTTCCCACCCGTAACACACCTTGCAATGTTTGACGCATATCCATCTAGTAGTTTCAGAGACTTAACCCATGTGCACACATCTTCAACTTGTTTTTTGGACAATGTGTACCTTGCATACGGTTTGACAATCTTACCATTAAAAGATTCATAAAGTTCTAATCCAGGACGCTTACAAATATCTTTCATGTCCAAACGTGCCTTATCATTATCTTTTGTCTTCCCCGTAACATTCATCACGGTGTTAAACACATTGTCGAACACATTCTTCTCAATATGCATCACATCTAGATTATGACAAATTAAATTTGTAAACCAATAAGGCAGTTCCCAAAAGATGCTTCTCCGAACCCATTTATGAGATTTGCCAAACCCATTGATTATGTTTGTGGCATCAATCTTACCAAATGGGATGAGCGTCAATCTCATCACATGATCTCAAATATCCATTCCCGACAATCGTGGTGCAGGCATATCATTGTCTACTTTTCCTTTCCTGAAATGTTCTCTATTTCTTCGAAACGGGTGATCTACCGGCAAGAACCGACGGTGACAGTTAAACCAGCAAGGTTTTGACCTTTTGATAGATTGAAAGACTTTGTATGTTCCACACAATACGGAAAAGTCAACTTTCTGTGTGTACTCCATCCAACTAACATACCATAAGCTGGGAAGTCACTTATAGTCCACATAACCGTTGCCCTAAGGTTAAAATTTATTTTCGTTGCAACATCCCAAGTCTATACCCTATCCCCCCACAATACCTTCAACTCGTCTATAAGAGGTCTCAAGTAAACATCTAAGTTCTTTCCAGGACTCTTAGGACCAGGAACCACGAGTGAAAGAAACAAGTATGGTTGTTTCATACACATCCAAGGAGGCAAGTTGTATGGAGTAACAATCACAGGCCAACATAAGTACGAAATAGCTGAGTGGCCAAACAGATTTAAACCATCGGTGGACAATCCAAGCCTCACACTTCTAGGTTCCAATGCAAACCCAAGATGTGTTAATTTGAAATCTTTCCAAGCCTGCCCATCTGCGGGATGATTTAGTTCTCCATATTTAGCTGAAGATTTTGCATGCCAACTCATATGTTCAGCTGTTCTTGAAGACATGTACAATCTTTTAAGCCGATGTGTTATTGGAAAATACCTTAGAATCTTAAATGGTATACTTGATTTTTTTGTAGTCACACCCTATTTATTAGGCCTAAACCGATCATGACGTCAAAACGTGCACCTTGTCATCTGTTCATTTTCCTTATAAAATAACATACAATCTTTGGGATATGCATCGATCTTTTGGTATCCAAGACCCAACTTCTTCACCATTTTCTTACAAAAGTAATAGTTACCAGGTAATTTCTCACCGTCGGGCAACATACTCTTAATGGCCTTCAAGAGCGACTCAAAACACTCATGGCTCATGTTGTGATCAGCCTTGATATTAAGTAATGTAACCACTGCAGACAATGTAGTGTGTTTGGTGCAACCATGCCACAATGGCTCGTTACCCTCGTCTAACAACTTAAAGAAGTCTTTGGCATCAGAATTCATAGGTTGTTCTCTGCCTTGTTCCCAATCAAAATCTGGCTATGCAATAACATGAACCATTTCATTCATACAATGAGTACTATTGCCCGAATTGTGTACTTCTATGATGCCACCATCTCTTTTCTGCCCATGTGCCCACTAGCATTCTTCGTAATTTTTCATGAACCCAGAAACAAGTAAATGATAGTTTACCACGTCTCTGTCCATATAATTTACATTCTTACACTTCAAACATGGACATCGTATCTACGACTGACCATTCATACATTACAGGTGACTATACGCATACTCCAAAAACACTTGGCAACCAGCTCTAAATTTAGTTGTAGCACATATCTGGGCACTTGACTTTTGTCGTGCCATCTAACTATGGTCTGAATAGAGGTTCATGATACCACGGTACCTACTACAGACAACATTATAAATGTTAACATATGACTTGAGCATCCTTGTAACCATTATAACTTGAGCATACTTGTAAGCATATGATTAATAATTAAGCATACTTAAAAGCATATGACTTGAGCATACTTGTAAGCATATGATTAACATTTAAGCATACTTGTAAGCATGTGACTTGAGCAGCATATGATTAACATTTAAGCATACTTGTAAGCATATGACTTGAGCATACTAGCTACCAAGCATATAACTTGAGCATACTTGTAAGCATATGATTAGCTCGTTAATATTATAAATGTTCGCAACTACTCGACCAAAAAAAAAATTCACCAGAGTCTCCCCTATAATATGGACTTGCCATATACACGACTACATGCATATATTGTCATTTCTAGGCACCCAAGACACAAACCAAGAGAAATATATAAATTTCCAATATAATAAGACCAAAACAATAACGAATGAATGAAAATTAAAGCAGTAAAAATTTCAAGAGTATACTACAAATTTAGAGATTCAAAAACCCGCGCTTTCATTTTTGCAAGCTTATTTCTTTACTTTACACATGAGCTAAATAATTAACTTACTTCTTATTCGAGCAGTTATCTCGCTCTTAGTTCTTTAACTTAGGAGTATGATATTGCTTTTGTTCATTAATATCTTTATGGGTTCGGTGAGAAACTAAGCACGTGTTACTTAGTTTATTTTAGCAGTGAATATCTAACGAAATTGAAGTTAGTTTATTTAAGCAATGGAAAACTTCCTAAATGCTGCTTAGTTTATTTATTATATCATTTATTATATTTTATTATTTTAATTATATTTAGTAGTGGAACTAAGTAAATGCTTCTTAGTTTATTATATTATATTTTAATATATTTAATATGATATTATATTTTAGTTTAATATTATAATTTATTATATTTATATGATATTATATGATATTAAATTTATTATATTTTATTTTAATATAATATACTATTTTACTATATTGTATTGTATTATATTGTATTGTATTTTATTTTAATAATATATTTTATATTATTTAAGTTTAATATTATAATTTATTATATTTGTATGATATTATATACTTAATCATATTTAATATATATATTATATGTCAAATATTAAATGTTATTAAATTTAGTGTGAGAAACTAAATTTTATATGGGTAATAACTATGTATTTTGCCATATAATAGTTATTATATAACAAACACTGATGAAAGGCAACTCCATCACGATGAGAGAAAATACACACGTACTTGATACAAGTTCAATTTATACAACCAAAATTCCCAAGATGTTTGTTTCACAAGTGCAACTTTGTTTCACAAGATGTTTCAATAGGCATATACTTGCAGGAAAACAAAACATAAATAGAACAAACTGATATTAAACAAAGACTAAAGTGCTGCAAAATATTAACAATACAATTCAGGAACTCTAACATCTCTCTTTGTTAAAAGCAACATATAAACAAATTCTCACGTCACATAGGAGTTAGACCGCAAAAATATCAAATCAGACAAAATAAGAATCACAAGAATCATTTAAATAACACAAATCAACAAAAGAATTACAGATTTTTTCCAAAAGAAGAAAAAACCAGGTTAATTGACATAAGCCATAGCATTTTTCTGAAGCAAAATACATAGTTATTATCCATATAATGGAAGAATAGTATGATATTATTACCTTGTACGGTTTACGGTTTGGTAGGTAGAGGTGGCGATGGCAATTTGTGGCGTCCCTCTTCTCCTTCTTCTCTTCTCCCCCTTCTCTCTCTTCTCTCTATTCTGCTCCCTCTTTTTTTTATTCGTCAGCTGTGTCGTGCGAATGACTGAAACTGGTAGTATTAAGTTTGATCAGCGACCGCATGCGGTCGCTAATTTTTAATGACATGGACTTATCAGCGATCGCGTGCGGTCGCTGATAGTAAGTGGTCGCACAAAACCTTCGCGCCAACATTTCCTACCAAATTTTGGGAGGCAAATTTATATAGTTATCAAATAATCGCACGCGGTTCTCGATATATAATATTATAGCGATCGGATTAAATAACTACGCCGATATTATCACTATTATATAATATCAAGAACCGGAGTGCGGTCATTTGATAGTATTAATCATTATTAGCCTTTTTCTTGTAGTGGTGGGCCCTCGGCCATTGAAAAATGAGAAGTTAGGCGAAGAAGAAATTGCAGGTTAGGTAAAGAAGAAGAAAAAAAGTTAGGCAAAGAAAGAAAAGGAAAGTTAGGCAGGTTAGGTGGAGAAGAAAAAAGGAAAAATTGGGCAATTTGTTTTCCTTCCTCCGTGCTGCACTATAAAATGGGGGTATCCCTCCATCCTAAACACACCATCATAATATTAGAAATTCTTCCTCTATAATATTGTGAGTATTTTTTTGAGTATAAAAATAATTTGAGCGTAGTTTTTAGTGCAAGATTTTCTCAGGATAATATCTGATATTCCAAGTTAGATTTAATTTCTACTGAGGTAAATGATATTATTTTATTTCAATACTCGTAAGAAATATCATTTTTTTCATACTCCATATTATGTAAGTGATATTATTTCATTTCATATTTATAAATTTAAACTTAATATGGTAAGTATTACTTCTATAAATTTTGAATGATTAAAAATTCTTTAAGGTTTGTGCTTCATCTAATATCATTTCACTGGAATATTGGTCTTAAATCTCTTATTAAATTTTAATCTTTTCATGTCGAGGTACTATTCATACGATACTATTCATGGGTATTATTCATAAGTACTGTTCACAACATAATTTAATTTTCTTTTCTGTCCAAATTATTTTTGATACATGAATATCATTCTTGAATTTTATTCCACAATTAGTTATCATGTTGACAGTTTGGACATTCTTGAACTCTGAATAAATTGAATTATAAATCTTTAATATTTATCCTTGATCTCACTTGATTGATTATTTATATCATTGTCAGCATCCTCATGCTTATATTGTGGTGAAAGTAATCTTTAATTGACCCGTAGTGCAAAGATAGACTGTTGATTGGTATGATTATGACCAGGAATTGTGTATTGGTATAATCATGACCTTAATGTTACATATAAAGGTTTGTACGTAGTGAAAGTCTTCTTTGGCCCTTAGTGCATAAATGGACAGATGCATGACATGATCATGACCATTGGTGATATAAACGAATATCCTTGGCCCGTAGTGCATGGATAATTTTTTGATTTGAAAATTTTATTGATTTGTGTTACATGAATAAAATATTGATGATGAACTTTTAAATCATAGAAGATAGTAGACATCATGCTCTATTTGACTCTTCTAATGGATTGCTTGTTTCGCTACATTTGTTGATCTAAAACTTGTTGTCTATTGTATTATATCAGATTTGAAAGTCCAATAATAATCTAAAAGGGGGGGTTGAATAGATTATTACCGATTAAAAAAATTATCTTAGGCCTTTTTGAATTTTTGGATAATTAATTTGTAATGTTAGAAATTAATATACAAGATAGTAAAAATTCAATCACACAATGCACAAAGATTTGTCTGGTTCACAACATACATCCAGGGTATGTTGCTACGTCCAGTCTCAAGCTCCTCTCCAGGACTTAAGATCTTATTACTATCTGTAATAAATACTCCTTCAACAGGCGGAGAAGCCTTTACAAAGTTTTATAGACAAACTTCCAACTATTCCCAACTAATCTATCTTGGACAGCAAGCTCTCTGCTCCCTCCTCAAGCTTAGTTGCACTTCTTTAGAGTTCAGTTCTATTCTATGATCTGGTCTTGAAACAACAACCGCTTCATCACCTCACAAGTACAGTAGAGACCCAACTTCCCGTTGACCTCTCTAAGACTCTGGTTTTGGTCAAAGAATTACTCGTCTTTCTCGCAAGTACATAAAATAAACTAACTCTGACATTTCTCTTTTTACAAATGATTTTACAACAATATGCTTCTTAAATAAGCAGATTAAAATTTAGTACAGATTGATACTTCTCAAATAAGCAGATAAGATTTAGTACAAATTGATGCTTCTCAAATAAGCAGATATCAATTAAAGAACAAATTTATAAAAGTTTAAAGACTTTTATACTTGAGAAAATATGTTTTTTAATAAGTAGATAATAATTTGTTCTTTGATAAAATTATGCTTTTGTGTAAGCAAATATGTAAATTATGCACTGTTATAAACGTTTAAATAACTTTTATATTTTGTATGAAAAAATGCTTCTTGAATAAGCAAATGGATCAATTTTAGCTTTTACTCAAAAATGCTTATGTTTAAGCAGATATATAATTTAATGCAAATTTATAAAGAATTATTCGTAAGGAATAAAGAAAAGTCACTATAAGTTTAAACAACTTTTAGAGTGAAAATAATTAGAGTAAGCAAATAAGTTGTTTTAAGCTTTGAATCAAATATTCTTCTATTTAAGTAGATATATTCACTTAAGTTTGTGAAATAAAAGTTTAAATAACTTTTATATTATGCAACAAGTATTTTATGAATAAATGAATTAATGATGACGCCTAAAATTAGAGTATACGCCACCCATCTTGGGTCGCCACTTACATGGTACATAAATTCAAATACAACTTATTAACCTAACTGCATGTGGTATAATACGACATAAACCGTGAGTTTGAATACAAATATTGTCTACTAGATATTATACAAACTCAAAAGGAGTCCTCATTACAACTATTATCACACTATTTCACGTAATAGTGAGGACTACTAATGCTATCCTCTCGACCATTACTTTGTTCCCAGGCTCGTCTCAAACTATGTTCTCATTTCCTCAAGAGAACAAATGAAAGAAAGGGTGAGCTCAACTAGCCCAAGAAGAAATATTATGACTAAGATAATGCGTAATAAATTATCATTAGCCTTCAAAAATGTTGTTAAACCGATAAAATACAATAGACAAACCGTTTAACTCATAGCTGAATAAGCAATCCATTAAAAAAGTCAAGTAGAGAATAAAGTCTACTATCTTTTAGGTTTTAAAAAGTTTTCATCAATTTTTATCGCTGAGACTCAAATTTTAATAAATAAACCACCACATCTAATCATCCCCGCATTCACTGGCCAAGGATTTTCATCAAATTATCAATGGTCATGACTATACCGAATCACCCCGGTCATAATCATACCAAAACTATCCATCACCGCATTATGTGCCATCGAGGACTTTAGTCACATCATTTATATCAAGTCATGATTATACCGAATGATCCTCGGTCATAATCATACTAAGTTCATCTATGCACGTAAGCCAAAGATAACATAATATAACATGAGGATGATGACAATGACATAATAATTCAATAAAACAAGTTCAAGAATTATTTAATCCATGAATTATTAACGCCCAAATTGTCAACATGATATCGCTTTCAGAGAGTAAAATTCAAGAATGATCGTAAGAATATTTCCATGAAAAGATATTGGATGAAACGCAAATATCAAGGATATTCTACTAATTTCATGGAGTATATAAGTCAAAGTTTTAACCAACCTGGGTATAATAAAGAATGGAATAACAAAAGAAATCACCATGCATGCGGTATTTCAGACAGACAAAGTTATTCCAATGTAATAATAATAACTAACCGTGTCGTGAAATTCACACCGGCTGTGATGTTCCAACAAAATAATAAAGATGGAACCGCATCCTGTAAAACACATGATAGGATATTCCAATGTAATGATAAAGATTTTAACCAGTCCGGTGTAAAAACACATGCATGTGATATTCCAACAGAATGATAAAGACGGAACCAGTCCTGTAAAACACATGCATGGATGTTCCAATGTAGAATAATAAAATCTTAACCAGTCCTGTAAAAACACATGCATGTGATGTTCCAATGTAATAATAGAAGAATGTCACCAAGTATAGGGTAAATCGCAGATACAAAAGTTATTCCAATGTAATAAATAAGCAATGGAATAACATAAGGATTTCACCAAGTATAGGTACGCCGCTGTGATACAAAGTTATGTATAGGGTATGCCACTTTTTACAAAAGTTATTCCAATGTAATAATAATGAATGGAATAATGTAAGTTTCTTCAAGAAGAAAGAATAACACCCTCACCGTACAACAAATAATACCTCTTACCGTAAAAAGAACCGAATATAGAAGTAAAGAAGAATATAATACTCTTCTTCTTTCTATAATTTTTTCTCTATAGCTTCTCTCTATAATTTCTCTCTGTAGTTTCAATGAATTCGTAAGAAAATAATGAAGGAATGAGCTTCTATTTATAGGAAAATGGAATGCATAAGAATTAATCCATGAACGGTCCGTATTGATTTACTTTAATCTGACTCATCCATATTTAAAGAAAAATCTTTTAAATAAAATATAATATATTCTATTTATATAAAAACATTTTACTATGCAAACACTATGCAATACTATGCAAAACACTATGCAAAACACTATGCAACACTATGCATAATAAAATATAATATATTCTATTTATGTAATAACTTTAATAAAGTATTCTATTTTATATAAAAGATGTTTCGCTTTTATTACGTTAATAATAATATTTAATAAAATAAAACGTCATTATCGCTATAATAATTCATATTATTAATCGAATAATAATGGAATCAAACCGAGTGACTTCTCACATAAGCATCAATAATCAATACCGTGTGCTACTATGCAACCACACGACATCATCGTATTTTTTACTACCGAAAGTAGTTCAACAAGAACTACCAGAAAACTTCCGCCGTTATTTCAATAAAATATTTTTGTCGCTTTTCAATCCGACAATAATTTCGCTAGGTGGGGTCCACCAATGATTGAGCCATTGTATTTAATATTCCCTCGCTAAACCGAATATTCCCCACCAATCGAATATAATATAACCACTGTGATACTTTGCAAAATTTATAAATACTACCCACAACTATAATATTATCTTAAATTCACACCATAATATTAAAAAAATTATTTCACAAAATTTAAATCTTTATTGATAAAACTGGGTCTCACAATCTCCCTCCTTATGGAATTTCCCCTCTAAATTAGGGTACGCACTGATATAATAAAGAGATGAGGATACCTTGAATACCTTTATCGTTAAAATATTAAATTCATCTTGCAATCCTACCAAAGATATTCATTAACAATTCATCTTTTGCACTACAGCCAAATATATATAATCAGTAAAACCAATAATATCGAGACTCAACTTTTAATAGTATCACAACCATGAATTATCCATGCACCATCGGCTAAGGATATTCGTGTTTTCAATTACTGGCCATGATTATACCGAATAACCGTGGTCATAATCATACCAAGTCTATCAATGCACTACTACTAAAGATGACATTTTTTTACCACATCCATGAATTAATATTTCATTCACGAGACTCATTTCAATAATTAATCCATATCATCGAATCATCCCCGCACTACGTGCCAAGGATATTCATTAGTATCACGCACCACAAATTATCCATGCACTACTACCAAAGATAATCGTATTCATTAGTATCACGACCACAAATTATCCATGCACTACTATTTAAAGATAATTGTATTTTCAATTCTGATTATGATTATACCGAATGATCCTCGGTCATAATCATACCAAGTCCATCTATGCACGTAAGTAGCGTAGATGACTTTGAACACATCCATGAATTAATATTTCATTCACGAGACTCATTTCAATAATTAATCCACATCATCGAATCATCCTCGCATCTATGATGCCAAGGATATTCATTAGTATCACGACCACAAATTATCCATGCACTACGGCTAAAGATAATTGTGTTTTCAATTACTGATTATGATTATACCGAATGATCCTCGGTCATAATCATACCAAGTCCATCTATGCACGTAAGCCACGATGACTTTGAACACATCCATGAATTAATATTTTATTCACGAGACTCATTTCAATAATTAATCCACATCATCGAATCATCCCCGCACTACCAAAGCCAAGGATATTCATTAGTATCACGCACCACAAATTATCCATGCACTACGGCCAAAGATAATTGTGTTTTCAATTACTAAGTTATGATTATACCGAATAATCCTCGGTCATAATCATACCAAGTCCATCTATGCATCTATGTGCCACGTGTATGACTTTCAAAAAATATAAACATGAGGATAATGATATAAAGAATCAATCAAATAAGATAAAGGATAAATATTAAACATTTATAATATAATTTATCCAGATTCAAGAATATCCCCATGTTATCAATCACTTAATAATCTCATAATCTAATATCATTAATATTATAACAATATTTTAATCACTTTTTAAATTTATAAACAATTTATCTCAATTGTTTACGCTTTTACCATATAATGCATTTAATCATTCAAAATGCCATACTCATAAAATATCATCACCAATTATCAAATCCTCATCAAAAAAATATGCATATACTCTATATAGGATTTTCTAGCCATAAAATCCTATTTTCAACTTTGTTACTTCACATAACATATTTAACTCATATGTTCATAATTAAACTATTTTCATGAAAAATACCAAATCAGTCCCAAAAATATTTCTTTTCTGGGATTTAGCATAATATAGTCCCATAATGAAAATATATTTTTCGAATTTTTAAAATTCATTTACTATTTTTAAAAATCAATTTCTAATTAATTCCTTAAGAAATTAGCTACCTCAAGTTTAACTCCAAAATTCCCAAATCTTGGCAGGACCTTACACATGTTAACGTGAGCTTCTAGTTTAAATTTCATGGTCATCTGAGTTATAGAACTCCGGTATATAGCATTTTTTGAAAAACCTAAATATTGAAATAGTCATAACTGCTGCTCATTTTAAGTCGAATGAGCTCATTTTTGGACAGGAGATACTTTATACCATATACCTTCATGTCCCAAAAGGCCAGAATTTTTCTCATAATTTAAGTGGCCGAAACAGCCCCTTAAAGTTTCTGGGCAGTAGCATTTTTCGAAATTTACAGCTTTGGCCTCCTTTGCTAAAATCAGTCCACACAAAAATCTACAACACCTTTTCCAGTAATTCCACTTGGATTAGTTAGGTAACTCATAGATCTAACTCTAGGATTTGACCACATTCAAAAATTCAAAATATAATAGGAGATATGGTCAATTGAATTTCATGTTACGTTTTTTCACTAAAATCTGATTTTCAACTCTTTGTGATTTCTAAGAAACTTTCATGTTTTCTCATAATAACCAACATAACTCATTATAAAACTTACTAATACCACATATACCCATGATTTTCATTAGTCCAATGCTTTTATTATGACTTTCATCATAAACCACGTAAATGCATCCTTTTAGTTGAAGAAATATTTGAGGGTTTAAGAAATGGGTTTTAGATCGGGGTCAATACAAAATTCGATTTCACGTTCTAGGGTAGGCTAGAAGTCTTCAAGAATACGCCAAGAAATTTATTAATGATAGAAATATCATTCAAAATCGTTACTCTCATCCAAGACTTGGATAAGACGTCACATTGATACCAACTATGACTTCTATCCCTTAACCCTAGATAAAACTCACAATGATACCTATTAACTTGCCATCTTCATTCACGACGTCGCCACGTAAAGTCCGCGCTTGCAGCATTCCACACAAGGAAGTCAACAACTAAAGGATCGGGCTCTTTACTTATGGCTTGATATAATGTTGATTAACTTTAGGGTTTGGTTACTTTGAATTCAGATAACAAAGTTGGTTAGAATATGAAAGCTAACAACCTTACAAAAAGAATAACGAGTAGTTAATCAATTATTTTCAAAAATTACCTCAAAGGCAAGTATTTTCAAAGAGATAAGATCGACAGGTAACGTGAAAGTGTTTATTTGAAACAACAAGATTAATAAACAGTGGAGGTAACGAAGGTTTCTCCCAACGAAGTTTCAATAGATAAATCAAAGTCTAATTTCTTCAGAGTCAAATTTAAACGTTGAACGCAAGCAAGAGAGATAAAAGAATGGGTAGAACCGGTATCTAATAAGGTATAGACTTCGCAAGAGCTTACGATTAACTTACCCGTGATAATTTTATTTAGGTTCCTCGTCACGAGAAAAAAAACGCTCTCTCTTAAACTACCGGCTCTGGTTTGTCTGGGACTGCCTTTGGTGCCTCCATCCTAGTTGAATTTGCCTTTGTAAAAAAACGACAAAATCGAGCTAAGTGGCCTTTCTTCCACAATTATAACATGCTTTGATGGCATGGCGCATTCGGACCGATGTGTCCTCTCCTCCGCATTTGAAGCATATGATAGGTGGTCCTTCTCCTTCCTTAACAACAAGTCTTTGGTGCCGACGCCTTTCCATCATTGTTGAATCTCCTTTTCTTGAAATGTCCATTCTTATTATTTTGGCCCGACACCACCAAGTGGTTACCATATCCGGCCCGCTGATTTCCTCCACGCTTGTTGTCACCGCTTCGATGACTACTCACCGGTATTATAATTTTGCTTACCGCTCTCTTTTAGTTCAAGGTTGACTCGTTATCGCGCTTCCACTAATCGAGCCCTATTTACAACATCCGAATAAAAACACGCTTTATGAGAAATAAGATGTCGACGTATCTCGGCTTCAAACCTCTTAAAACATTCGCGCGCCATTCTCTTCATTATCTACCAAGTGGGACGCAAATCGTGATAACTCCGCAAATTTTGCCTCGTATTGCGACACTGGCCATATTGTTTTGTTCCAACTTGATAAACTCCACCTCCTTCATGTGGCTAATACTTTCAGAAAGTATTTGTCGTTGAATGCCTCCTCGAACTTCTCCCAAGATATCTTCAAGACAAAGAAGTCGAGTACGCTTTTACCGATTTCCACCAAGAATCGCCTCCGCAAGAACATAAAGGCGTAAAGGAACCTTTGCTTCTCGAGCATCCCAAGACATCAAATATCTTGGTAATCTGCTTTATCCATGCTTCCGCCGTAAGTGGTTTTGCTCTCCTTAAACTCCGGTGGTCCCAACTCTCGAATTGTTTAAGCGTGACCGCCGAGAGTTTTCCGTGTTTCCACCCACGTTTTGAATGTGAGTCGCTTCACCGATGTTGCATGAATTTAAAACCTTTTAAACGCACTGTCATTCATCAATTGATCGTTGTTGTTGTTTATGGAGGATTATCGCCATCCCGCTGCAGACATTGTCCCGATTATTGATATGTGGAGAATCAATAGCCTCTTGTGCTCCATTGCTATTCTCAACATTCTCGGATGCCATTTTCAAACACCGCCATAAAATAAGGGTTAATTAACATATCACATATTATCCCTATACTCGACCGACCAATTAAATACCAAATAAATTTAGGTAGGTCATACTAACAAGGAATTCCCTGCCTCCCTCCTAGTACTATTCTCACATCTTAGCCAGGATCATATCCCTAAGCTCGATACCAACCGTGACGCCTCAAAATTAGTAGTATACGCCACCCATCTTGGGTCGCCACTTACATGGTACATAAATTCAAATACAACTTACTAATATATAACTCGTCAGGTACAATATTTACATAAACCGTGAGTTTGAATACAAATATTGTCTACTAGATATTATACAAACTCAAAAGGAGTCCTCATTACAACTATTATCACACTATTTCACGTAATAGTGAGGACTACTAATGCTATCCTCTCGACCATTACTTCGCTCCCCGACTCGTCCGGCCTATGTTCTCATTTCCTCAAGAGAACAGTGAAAGAAAGGGTGAGCTCAACTAGCCCAAAGAAGAAATATTATGACTAAGATAATGCGTAATAAATTATCATTAGCCTTCAACAATGTTAAACCGATAAAATACAATATACAACCGCTTTAATCTGCAATGAATAAGCAATCCATTAAAAGAGTCAAGTAGAGAATAAAGTCTACTATCTTTTAGGTTTTAAAAGGTTTTCATCAATTTTTATCACGAGACTCAAATTTTAATAAATAAACCACCACATCTAATCATCCTCGCATCACTGGCCAAGGATTTTCATCAAATTATCAATGGTCATGACTATACCGAATCACCCCCGGTCATAATCATACCAAAAACTATCCATCATCGCATTATGTGCCACCGAGGACTTTAGTCACATCATTTATATCAAGTCATGATTATACCGAATGATCCTCGGTCATAATCATACTAAGTTCATCTATGCACGTAAGCCAAAGATAACATAATATAACATGAGGATGATGACAATGACATAATAATTCAATAAAACAAGTTCAAGAATTATTTAATCCATGAATTATTAACGCCCAAATTGTCAACACGACATCATCGTTTAAGTCAGAGAGTAAAATTCAAGAATGATCAAGAATATTTCCATGAAAAAGATATCGATGAAACGCAAATATCAAGGATATTCTACTAATTTCATGGAGTATAAGTCAAAGTTTTAACCAACTGGGTATAATAAAGAATGGAATAACAAAAAGAAATCACCATGCATGCAGATTCAGACAGACAAAGTTATTCCAATGTAATAATAATAACGGAACCAGTCGTGAAATTCACAACGGCTGTGATGTTCCAACAAAATAATAAAGATGGAACTGCATCCCGGTGTAAAACACACGATAGATATTCCAATGTAATGATAAAGACGGAACTGTGTCCTGTAAAACACATGCATGTGATATTCCAATGTAATAATAAAACGGAACCTGTGTCCTGTAAAACACATGCATGTGATGTTCCAAAATAATAAATTTAATGTGATGTTCCAATGTAATAATCCAAAGAATAATAGAAGAATGTCACCAAGTATAGGTAAATCACAGATACAAAGTTATTCCAATGTAATAATAAGCAATGGAATAACATAAGGATTTCACCAAGTATAGGTACGCCGCGTGATACAAAGTTATGTATAGGGTATGCCACTTTTACAAAAGTTATTCCAATGTAATAATAATGAATGGAATAATGTAAGTTCTCTTCAAGAAGAAAGAATAACACCCTTACGGTACAACAAATAATACCCCTTACCGTAAAAGAACCTAATATATAAGTAGTGAAAGTAAAAGTAATACTCTTCTTCTTTCTATAATTTTTCTCTATAGCTTCTCTCTATAATTTCTCTGTAGTTTCAATGAATTCGTAAGAAAATAATGAAGGAACGAGCTTCTATTTATAGGAAAATGGAATGCATAAGAATTAATCCATGAACTATCCGTATTGATTTACTTTAATCTGACGGTCCATATTTAAAGAAAAATCTTTTAAATAAAATATAATATATTCTATTTATATAAAAACATTTTACTATGCAAACACTATGCAATACTATGCAAAACACTATGCAAAAAACACTATGCAACACTATGCATAATAAAATATAATATATTCTATTTATGTAATAACTTTAATAAAGTATTCTATTTTATATAAAGATGTTTCGCTTTTATTACGCTAATAATACTGAATAAAATAAAACGTCATTATCGCTATAATAATTCATATTATTAATCGACAATAATGGAATCAAACCGAAGTGACTTCTCACATAAGATCAATAATCAATACCGTGTGCTACTATGCAACCACACGACATCGTATTTTTACTACCGAGTAGTTCAACAAGAATCACAGAAAACTTCCGCCGTTATTTCAATAAAATATTTTTGTCGCTTTTCAATCCGATAATAATTTCGCTAGGATCCACCAATGATTGAGTCAGTTGTATTTAATATTCCCCGCTAAACCGAATATTCCCCACCAATCGAATATAATATAACCACTTGATACTTTTGCAAAATTTATAAATACTACCCACAACTATAATATTATCTTAAATTCACACCATAATATTAAAAAATTATTTCAACAAAATTTAAATCTTTATTGATAAAATCTGGGTCTCACATGTGAACTTTTATAAATAATGTCACTTAGTATTATAAGGAATCGTACGATTCGAATTACTCTTGGTAGAGGTGTATCTCCGTAGCCTTGCGGCGTCTAAGTACGTCAATATTTATAATTTCACAATTAATATTTATATAAATATTTTCAATAGATTACTACGATTCTCAAATTCAGTTCGGATGACTCCTCTTTTTGGAGAAATATCTCAGTGTCGTTTTGAGCTATCAAGTGTCGTATCTATTTTACGATATTTATATAAATAATATCAATAAAAGGTTACTGAAGACTATAAGGAATCATACGGTTCAAATTCTTCTACGTAGATGTGTATCTTCGTAGCCTTACGGCGCCCAAGTATCCTTTTATTTGATAAATAGATAAACTATAGATATATAGAATTGTGTATAACAATTTATATTCGTATATCTATAAATATAAATAAGTAAGAGATAATTCAAATAAATTAAATCAAACAACTTATCTCAATATGATTAGACCAATTTCCTTTTCTTAAATAATCAGAACTTTGATAAGAAGAGAGAGAAAGCTTCTTTGTGAGAGAGAGAGAATATGTAGGAGAGAAATAAGCTTTTCTTTTTAAGTGAATTGACAAATTGAAAATGAAAGAAATGCCTCATATTTATATATTTTTAAAGTCGGGGAAAAAGGGTAATTTGTGAAAATTAATTTTAAATGCATGATTCGGATTGCTCATTTTTGAATTTAACGGTCCGGATGAGAAAAGATTTTTACGCAGTAGAACTTCCAATTCAGCCCTGGCAAAAATCTATCAACTTATCATTTAATGCTCTTATTTGACCAAGTGTTTGGAGACACAGTTTTGCCAGCACATGCCTGCAATCATTATAAGTATCAAATATCCCAGTATACACATTTTTGCAAGTCCCAAAATAAGTGTCACTTGGTTTTGCCAGCATTCACCCACACATATGCACGGTTTGTATACATTAATGCATTGCATGGTTTATATATATGTAATACTTATATTCATGCATGCAAGCAAGGATATGATATATATATATATATATATATATATATATATATATATATATATATATTATACAGCACGCACTCAATTACTCAAACTTGTATTGATATCATGTAATGCATGCATGGTAACTTATCTATAGTACTAGTATATAACTTATGCATGCAAACAATATATATATATATATATATATATATATATATATATATATAATAAAATACAAATGATTTTGAATTTCTCGCTCACTCAATAAATCATTTGGGCCGTCCAAAATTTGGGATAAATCTCACCGTTCATACAGTGTCGAAGGCACGAGACACAGCTAGTATATATATAAAAATAAACTATACTGATAGTATTATATATATTATACTAGCAACAGTCCCGTGCCTCCGGCACTATGGACGGTGGAATTTATTCCAAACTTTGGACGGCCCAGATGATTTATTAAGATGAGCGAGAAATTCAAAATTATTTGTATTTTATTATATAGATTATATATGTTTATAATATGAAGTATGCATTCATGCAATAAGTGAGCACTTAATTTGGTCAAAGCAATCCAAAAACGTGTGGACCAAAAAAAATGAACCAGCATGCTCCAAAAATCATGTCCCAAAATGGAAGTCACTTTTCATTTAATGTGCCTATATATATATATATCATACACACACTCACATGGTTTGCCAGCACATTTAAAAGGAATGCATGCATGGATTACATTTATATATATATATATATATATATATATATATATATGTGTGTGTGTGTGTGTGTGTGTGTGTGTGGGGGATTTCATCCATGGCAACCGTTGGTTGCTATGGACATTGTTCTAACAATCTTTTTTTTGAATTGTTGATTAACTTATTGGAAGGCTGAGATTGAAACATAACTATATCAAGCCGGTACAAGTTATATCGGCTTTTATTTTAATATGAGGACCCCACATATTCAACATGTTGTCAGTTTGTTTAAATAAAATAAATTTTTAATATTAAATAATGTCCGACCGGCACAGCTTGTACCGGCTGTGCCACAAAACCTTCGCACCAACATTTCTTACCAAATTTTGGGAGGTAAATTTATACTAGTTGATCGTCAATGATCGTAGCGTGCGTCATTTGATATAATATAATGTTGGATTAAATAACTATCCGCAGATATTATCGTTATTACTAATATCAGCGATCGGGAGTGCGGTCGCTAATAGTATTGATCGCTGTTAGGCCTTTTCTTGTAGTGTCTAATCTCTCTCGACTCGCATATCACCTCCGGCCACTACCCACCCACCTCCGGCCACTGCCATCAATTTTCGGCCACTACCATTAATTTCCGACCACTGTCACCATTTCCGGCGACGTACAGTAGCTCCTCCTTTCTCTTCCTCGTTTCTCCTCCTTTAATTCAAGGTAAGTAATCCTGAATGATGATTTGAGATTACTGAATATAGTTTGCAAATTTGTGTTATTGTTTTTGCTAAAGTTGTTCATGTGTGTTACTGAGAAAAATTGGGATATCCTCTATTATTCAATTTATTGAATATCTGTTACTGAATATGTGTTACTGAATATCCTATGTTATGAAATATTTTTTTTACTATAATTATGCAAATTCTTGCATGTTGCTATTAACTGTTTTGCAAATTGGGATTGTTTGAATTTAATTTCTGCAAATTGTTGCATGTTGCTGAAATTGGGATTTATTTTGTGAAATTAAAATTTCTGTTAGTGTATACAGTGTATTTGTGCAATTACAGTGTTTGGGTCATAACAATTACAATATATCAGTGTATAGAATGTGATATTTGATATTTCGAATGAATTTCTAATGAATATCTCGCTTTAAATCTGCAATTAAAATTTTCGGGCAATACAAATATATTTATGTATTATTTAATTAATTTAATATAACATGAAGTAACTTTAATTTTATTTAGTTTATTAGACAAAATAAATGTTAAAAATTATTTAATATAATAAAAATAAAAAATTATTTAATATAATATAATAAAAAGTAAAAAGTAAAAATAAAATAAAATAAATTAAATTAAATTAAATTTTAAAAATATAATAAATACAAAATAAAATAAAATAATAAATTAAATTGAATAAAACAAAACAAAATTGATTTAATTGAATAAATAAATTAAATTTAATAACAAATATTTAAAAAAATAAAAAATGTAATAAAATAAAATAAAGTTAATTTAATTAAAATAATTTAAATTGAATTTAAAAATATATAATTTAAATAATTTAATTTAATTTAATAAAAAAAATTAAATTTAATAAAAAAATGTTTTAAAATATAAAATAATGTAATAAAATAAAATAAATTGAATTTAATTAAAATAATTTAAATTAAATTAAATTAAATTTAAAATAAATTTAATTTAAAGAAATTAATTTAATTTAATAATTAAATTTAATTTAATAATTTTTTTAAAAAATATATAGTAAAATACAAAACAATAAAACATAATAAAATGAAATAAAATAAATAAATAAAATAAGTTAAATTATATTAAATTATATTATATTCCAAATAACAGTTCTCAGAAACTAAGTAGCACTTACTTAGTTTTTCATTGGCAAAATAAATTAAGTAGCATTTGCTTAGTTTGCCGCAATATTCAATAAACTCAATAAGTACTATATGTATATATATGCAGGGTTCAACATAGCAATTGCGGTATTTAATAAGATTCAATAGGTTCTAAGCGTGAATTAAAAAATGGAGTCATAGTTCGCCTTGTGTACATACTCGAATAATAAAGTTAATTGAATTATTGTGGACATTCATCACTGTTCCATCATAATAGATGACAACATCCGAAAGGAGTGCCTATAAGTTATTGATCAAAAATTTCTAGGTGAAGCAACCCTTCAGATCGAGATCATCACTTATGCTAGAATGAATCATCTCCCATATGGGTCCAATCCATGAAATAGAGCGACTTATCTCATCTCAATTCCTCACATAGTTAGTTCTCACAGAACGTGTCACCTCTTTTTCTATGAGAACTACCCATCTGAGGAATTCAGAATGGTGAGAAGATGTCTATGTCATGGATTGCACCCATATAGGGAGATGATTCATTCCTAGCATAGAAGTGATCGTTCGTTCATCTAGAGGGTTGCTTAACCTGGAACTTTGTTCAATAGCTTAATGGAACTCCTTCGGGATGTTGTCATCTGTTATGATGGAACAATGAGGAATGTCCGTAGTAATTCAATTAAATTTATTATTCGAGTATAGGACACAAACAGGAACTACGACCCTCTCTTTTTTCCCAGTTGCCAAGGAACCCGTTTGACAAGTATGAGTGAATGTCAAACACCAGTCTCTATAGATTCCAAATAACAATTTCAATGATTAAGTAAGTACCACTTACTTAGTTTATCATTGGCAAAATAAACTAAGTAGCATTTTCTTAGTTTGCCACAATTTTCAATAAACTCATTAATACTCTCCCTTGAATCTTCAATACACTCAATAATATATGTACTATACTTTGGAACTTAGAAACTCGTTTGACATGTACTCAGTAGTAGTGAATGTCGAACAGTCCCCAGTTCGGGACTGTTACTGGATGTTATGTCTCTCACTTAGGCTGGTGCCAATACGAAATAATACATTTTTATTGTTTTGAAGATTTTTCGACTGTTATCTCTATATGTTCTTCGAGTGCATACTTAGATTAAGTTATCTTAGTCTATTTCGTGTACTTGGAGACCATGGGGAGGTGCTACCGAAATTTTCTTGAAACGCATGAAACGTACTCAACGTGTTGGCACTAGTGATGAGACGCATCCAATAACGTGATAAAAGCCTTACCCCTGTCTTGTAGAGTGGAGATACTAGGTAAATCTAATTCATGCATGAATATCCAAATAATTGAATGCTTCTTCTGTGTAGTTAAAAATGTCAGCCGACCGGAGTTGGATGTACCGTAGGATACCCAGTGATGGGAGGGGATTAGTATCAGCTTATCGTGTTGGAGTGTTAGATTTCTTGAACAAAACAATAGAACATACGTATGATCCGAACGGGAAGATGCGATACCTGTGTGTCAAGTGTAAAAACTTGATTTTGAAGAAAGTTGACGAGATTAAATTCGACTTATTTTCCCGTGGATTTGTGGATGGGTATTGCGTATGGACTCATCACGGGAAATCAAAAGTGATTGAAAATATTGTGGAACAACCAATTCTACGTGATTCATAAGTCGAAAACTATGATCCGTTGGAGACGAGATTAAAACTTATTTTCCCATGGATTTGTGGATATTGCGTATGGACTCATCACGGAATTCAAATGGAAAATATCACTTGACAATCAAAAGTGATTGAAAATATCATTCTACGGATTCATAAGTCGAAAACTATGATCCATTGGAGATGTTGGTCGATGCTTATGGCCCTACTAATATTGACTGGGCTAAAAATGAGCCTTCTTCAAGTAGTGCTAAGCAAGTGCCAAATGATACAACTGTTGCCTTTTACAAGTTGCTATCTGAATCTGGGGTCGCGTTGTATCCGGGAATTGATACAGACACTAAGCTTTCTGCAGTGACGATGCTCTTACACTTCAAGAATGAGCACGACTGTAGTGAGAGAGGTTTCAACGATTTGCTTGCTATAGTTGGACAGTTCATACCCAAGGATCAAAGGTTAAATATGGGGTATAATAAAATCGATGCTTGTGAGAAGGATTGCATGTTATACTATGGGGAGGACAGAGATAAGGGACAATGTGATATATGCAGCTACAGCGCTACAAGGTGACAAAACGTGGGGGGAAGAAGAAACATGTTCCCATAAAGATCTTACGGTACTTTCCTCTTGTGCCGAGGCTTCATTGGCTATTCATGTCGTCTCATACGGCTCAACATATGAGTTGGTATCGAACAAGGGATGTCGTGCCTGGTCAGCTGACTCACCCAGTAGATGGAGATGAATGGAAGAGATTTGATGAAAATTATCCTGAGTTTTCGGAAGAAGTTAGGAATGTTAGACTTGGCATGGCTACTGATGGCTTTTGCCCTTTTACTATTTAGCCAAACGTACTCAGTTTGGCCAGTCATTATGGTCACTTATAATTTTCCAACGACAATGTGCATGAGGGATCCGTATTTGTTTTTGACTTTACTCATTCTCGGGGATAAAAGTCCGACAAAAGACATTAATGTGTACCTTCTACCATTAGTAGATGAACTAAAGATTTTAGGGGTCCAGACGTATGATAAATCGATATGCGAGAATTTTGTGATGAAGGCATCCCTGTTATGGACTATCACTAACTTTTCGGCTCTTGGGATGGTTAGTGGTTGGTCAACTCACGGGAAGCTGTCTTGTCCAGTGTGTGTGGGGGATGTACAAGGCAACCAGTTGCAGCATGGGCAGAAATGTAGTTTCTTTGGAACTGCTCGTAGATTCTTGCCTCTTGATCATAATTATAGAAAGATGTCTTCACAGTTCAACACAAAGACAGAGAAGAAGAGGGTTGTTGGTCGACTTTCGGGCAATAAGGTTTTGGGCTGGTTGAACCAGCTTGATTTTCCTTTGTCGGGGAAGGAACACGGTAAATTGAGAGCAGCCGGGTACGGGAAGACTCATAATTGGACACACTTGCCCATATGGTTTGAGTTGTTGTATTGGGGCACACTTTCAGTTCGTCATTGTATAGATGTCATGCATACCGAAAAGAATGTTTTCGAGAACTTGTTTTACACCGTGTTAGATGCGAGTGGTAAAACCAAAGATAATTACAATGCTCGAAAAGATTTGGAGGCATTGAACATTTAGGTCAGAATTTTAGCTTCGCATTAACACTACGAAACCTAAAGTTCCATTTTGTCTTACTAAGCAACAAGTTGAAGATGTGTGTAAGTGGGTTAGTGGGTTGAAGCTCCTAGATGGATATGCGTCAAACATAACACGTTGTTGTAAGGTTGAGCAATTGAAAATTCTTGAATTCAAGAGTCACGATTGCCATGTATTCATGCAAAAGTTGATCCCAATTGCATTTCGTGAGATAATACCCATAAAAGTTGTGGATGCATTGACCGAACTTTCAAATTTCTTTCGAGATCTTTGTTCAACTGTAATTAAGTACAGTGATATCGGCAGATGGAGAACAATATTATGCTTACCATTTGCAAGCTCGAAATGATCTTCCCTCTAGAATTCTTTGACTCGATGGAACATATGCCTATTCATCTACCTTATGAACTCAAACTTGGAGGACCGGTGCAATATCGGTGCATGTATCCTTTTGAGAGGTAATATAAACTACTAATTGCTTTATGTTTCTTATATTAATAATACTCATATTTGTTAGAATATATCTTAGGTATATGCGTCGATTAAAACAAAAAGTCAAGAACAAAGCTCGTGTAAAGGGTTCTATTGCTGAACGATATACGGAGGAAGAGCTTGTCAACTTTTTCTTATTAATTTTGACGTTGTTGTCTCAACGAAGCACAACCGTTTAGGAAGGAATGAGGTTGTTGGTCCAATGTCTCTCCATTCATTCTCTTATGATGATGAGTTGGTTGTATTCACATATCTAGCTAAGCAAAGTTTAGGGGCAAATGACTCGGACTTACCGCTTTGAGCGATGATGAGTTGGTTGAGTTAAGTGAGTCCAGTTGAAGATTGTACTTAATCCCATCAAAATATGCTGCTTGAAAGCTCCATCTAAGATCAGATCTACATATTGTGTTTCTTCTAAATACGCATGCGAGTCATATCATCATACATCACGTAAGTCTCAAACTTATTTACGGTATTTAGTACAATTTATAAGTGTAGTCATCTATATATGATACTATTTTGTAGATTCATTGAAGAGGCGTAGCTTATGACTTTAACCCAACTTTTTACGAGTTGAAACAAAAATTCATTAATGCTAATTTCCAACGGTGGTTTAAGAAAAGGGTTGAAGCGGAGAACATTTTGAGCGTTTTATAGATGTCATCCAAGGACCTTACAAAGTTGTTAGTTCTTTTTCGGTTGCATGGTGAATGGGTACTGATTTAGAGTCGATGACTTGAATAAACTCACATTAGTTAATTTGGGTTGTGGTGTTAGGAAGTCGCTACCAAGATTACGAGTCCAATTATGGCCGCTTCAATTATCACGGTACCGTGATTGGTCCTAAAAAGGTAAAAAGTTACATTTAAGAAAGAATCCCTTACCCCAAGGAGAATGAACAAGTTCAAATTCAATAACAGGAAAAACTTCAGATCAACAATAGATAATATTTGAAATCAATATCATTACGAAAAAAAAAATAATATCAACTTTGAATGAACTTTGTATGTATCTAACACTATAAGCCTAATAATATATACCCAAAATTGTTTGGTGTGATTTTCAATTTAAACAATCCATTTATAAGAAAATGTTAGCCGTAATCAAGGCACTAATTGCCACTGATCGGCTTTTACTCGCTACTATTGCCACCCAATTCACATTTGAAATAAAATTCAAAGCACATTTCTCTTCACCAACCACAAGGGGGGCCCTAATTCCACTTTAAATTTTCCACCAAAATGGTCCCCGCAATATATCTCAAAACCCCCATTTAATTTTTAATACCTCCAATACACGTGTAAAATATGATACAAACACCTCAACAATAATTTGTTCATTTATCACGGAGGTAAAATAAAGTTACATTTAAGTATCCATTTGGTTTGAAATTGAAAAGGGGTTAAAGTTGATCATAATAGAATCACAACCTTAGATATCAATTCGGTGTTAAAGTCTGATGACATGTTCGTGTTAGCAAGTCAATCGACTCAAGTGTATTACGATCCTAATTTCGTAAATAATTGAAGCCCCTAGTACACAGTAGTCACAACTAAAACACGTTCATTTAATGCTCATAACATGTTTGGTATGGATGAGGCGTTGAAAGAAGATGTTAGCAACCCTTTGGCCGTAGTGTTCCATGTTGAATATGTGATGAGTACTGATGTCATTGACATACCTGACGATGAGGATGTCGAGGCTAACATACACATGAATGATTATGTCGCCGCGTTGAGGATGATAAGGATAACGGCCCGATCTGAAAGCGAGGATGAGGAAGAAATCAAATTAAGAATGATATACGTTGATCCACGATGGGTTTGATGGCGACGTAATTGAAAATAAACATTCATATTAACGCATCCGACTACATATTTTTAAACCTTATATATTCATAATCTACCAATTTCGTTATTGTAGTAGGATATTAATTTATGGCTAGCTATCAGTAGTAGGATATTAATATGGAGGTGGAGGTCGTAGAGGTGGTGGCCGATCCAGATCGGAGACAGTAGCCACGATGGAGGGTCTTCTTCAGGCGCTAGTAAGTTATCTTAACTAGGATTTAAATATATCTCAAGATGAATTACTTACAATGTTTATTGACTCAGTTAAATATAATTATTACAGATGCACCTCGTCGACGACACCGAGGGACGAACCTCAATATCTTTGGTCATCTGCCGGCAGCGCCAGTTACAGTACCGGTGGATGTCGATTCTAGACAGTAAGTGTTAATATATTGTTAATATTTCTGTCAGTTATTGCAAAATACAATTCACATAACATATATTGTTATATTTTTCTGTAGTATACTAGACCCGATTGTTAAGCACACCCTACACGCGATCTACTTGACGCATCTCCCGAGAGGGTGCATGCGGTTCACCCAGTATGGGTAGTATGATGCCACTTTTATGCAGACCGTCTTGCGGGAGTTCCACATAAGTTAAGCATATTATATTAATTACTACATAGGTGTATTAGGATGACGAAATCAATTGTTCCCAATTTTAAAACTTTTGTTATAGGTTTATTATAGATTTAACCCGAGCATCTCTCAGTCAGTTGGCGACGATGTGATTGAGCATGTCGCTGTGAATTACTCCGGCTGAATGTATGAGATGCGACAGATCGAGGGCAGCCAGGGCAGTTGAGGACCAGCCCGAGACCACCATCAGAGATCATAGGCCTCGCATAGTCTCCGATTTAGCCTGGGAGACTATGTGTGCGCACTGGGAGGCTGATGACTTCAGGAAAAAGTCTGAGCAGGCGAAGAAGAACCGTGATCAGCTCCGGCTAGTACACACCATTGGTTCTCAGTCGTCCGAGGAGGAGAATGCGGTAAGTGGGTTGTAGTTAGTTATCAAGTTCTGACACAAATACTTAATACCTGTTTTATGAATGTTTTTATTAGGCCTTGAGGAGGACCTTGGGCCGAGATCCTACCATTTTAATTAGATTTTTGGGATCGAGCCCATACGCCTAAGGCCGAGCGTGCTTTGTCTTAGGCAACTTTAGCTATACGTGTAAAACTCATCTTACTATTTAACTTTTAGTAATATTCAATCGTAAATAAAATGATATAACTAACATATGTATACAAAATAAATTACAGGACCAATTTCAGACTCTTCGGGATGAGCGTATAGCTGAGCTGGCGGCTATTAGGAGGGGTTCTGAGCCGTTAGATTTTGTCACCCTTCTTCCCGATAATGTGTAAAACCCCAACTTTTTGAATAAAGATGAATTTTCTATAAATATTATTTTTGAATATTATGGAGTGAAATTGATATAATAGTTGTGGGTAATATTTATAAATTTTGCAAAGTACGCAAGTTGTTATATAATATTCGATTGATCGGGAATATTCGTTTTAACAGGAATATTAGTACAACTAAGACAATCATTGGTGGACCCACAACGGAATTATTATGTCGATTGAGAAAGCGACAAAAATACTTTATGAAAATAATGGTGAAAGTTTCACAGATTAACTATTGAAACACCCGGTGTTAAAAAGTACAATAATCTGGCGTGGTTGCGTAGTAGCACTCGGTATTAATTATTAATGCTTAAGTGATAAGTCACTCGGTTTTGTTGGTATTATTAATGTAATAATACAAAAAATCTTTTTATATAAAAGCAGAATACTTTTATAAAGTTATTCTATAAATAGAATATATTATATTCTATTATGCGTAGTGTTGTATAAAGTGTGCATGATAGTGTTTTGCATAGTAAAATCTTTTTATATAAAATGAATACTTTTATAAAGTTATATCATTTTATTAGACAATAATTAGAATATATTAGATTTTATTATGCATAATGTTTGCATATAATTGCTCTGCATAGTGTTTGCATAGTAAAATCTTTTATAAAGTTATTCGTTTTATTAGATTATAAATAGAATATATTATATTTTATTTTATTTTAAATATGGACCGTCAGATTAAAGTAAATCAATCTAAATTGTTCATGAGTTAGTTACTTATGCATTCCATTTTCTATAAATAGAAGCTCATTCATTCATTATTTTCTTAAGAATTCATTTGAAACTCTAGAGAGATAAACTATAGAGAGAAAGAAGAAAGTATTCTGTTATTTCACTATTTATTCCAGTACTCTTCTTCTTAAGGTAGAGAATATTATTTGTTGTACTCGTAAGGAGTGTTATTCTTTCTTATTCATGAAGAAGGCTGTTGTTATTCCAATTCTTATTATTACGTTGGAATAACCTATATCTGATCTACCCTATACTTGGTGACATTCTTCTATTATTCATTGGAACATCACATGCTGTGTGTTTTACAATCAACACGGTTCCGTCTTTATTATTATTCCGTTGGAACATCACATGTGTGTTTTTACAGGACTGGTTAAAATCTTTTATTATTATTCCGTTAGAACATCCATGCTGGTAGTGTGTTTTACATGGGACACGGTTAAAATCTTTATTATTACATTGGAACATCCTCGAGTTGCAAATTTTTCGACTTCGGTTCCGTTATTATTATTACATTGGAATAACTCGCATACATCGCAATCTGCGAATGCATGGTGATTTCTTTTGTTATTCCATTCTTTATTATACTCGGTTGGTTAAAGTTTCGACTTTATACTCTATAAAATTAGTAGAATATCCTTGATATTTGCGCTTCATCCAAAGATATCTTTTCATGGAAATATTCTTCCGATCATTCTTGAATTTTACTCTACAAAACAAAGATCATGTTGACAATTTGGGCGTTAATAATTCTGGATAAAATAATTCTTGAACTTGTTTTATTGAATTCTTATATCATTGTCATCATCCTCATGTTTATATTTTGTTGAAAGTCATACGTGGGTCTGTAGTGCATAGATGGACTTGGTATGATTATGACCAGGATTATTCGGTGTAATCATGACCGTAATGTTACAAATGATGTGGTAAAAGTTCTCATTGGCCCGTAGTGCATTGATGGGCAGTTGTTGGCATGATCATGACCATTAATGAATACACAAATATTCTTGGCCCGTAGTGCATGGATAATTGTGGTCGTGATACTAAAGAATATCCTTGGCCGTAGTACAGGGGTGATTCGATGATGTGGAATATTTATTAAGTCGAGTCTCAAAATAATAATGATGATGAAAAACCTTTTAAATCATAAAAGATAGTAGATTTTATTTTCTACTTGACTCTTTTAATGGATTGCTTGTTCACGCATGAGTTAAACTTGATGTCTATTATATTTTATCGGTTTAACATTGTTGGAGACTAATGATAATTTATTACGCATTATCTTAGTCATAATATTTCTTCTTGAGCTAGTTGAGCTCGCCTTTCTTTCTTTGTTCTCTTCAAGAAATGAGAATATATTTGGGACGAGTCGGGGAGCGGAGTGATGGTCCGAGGATAGCATTAGTAGTCCTCACTATTCGTGAAATAGTGTGATAATAATTGTAATGAGGACTCCTTTTGAGTTTATATAATCTCTAGTAGATAATATTTGTATTCAAACTCACGGTTTATGTTTGTCATATTGTACACGGCAGTTGTATTAGTAAGTTGTATTTGAATTACGTACCATGTATCGACGACCCAAGATGGGTGATGTATACCTAATTTTGGGGGCGTCACGGTTGGTATCAAAGCTTTAGGATATGATCCACGGCTAAGATGTGAGACTAGAACTAGGAGGGAAGAGGCGGGAATTCTTCGCTTAGTATGATGATTTCTTGCGATGCCGTCCAAAGCATGTTATAATTGTGGAAGAGAAGGTCACTTAGCCCAATTTTGTCGTTCACCGAAGACAAATTCTGCTAGGATGGAGGCACCAAAGGCTGTCCCAGAAAAGTCAAAGCCGGTAGTGCAAGGGAGAGCGTTTGTTGTGACCTCCCAGAGAGCAAGGAACCCGAATGAGGTCATCATTGGTAAGCTTATCATAAACTCTAGCGAAGTCTACACTTTATTTGATATCGGTTCTACCCATTCTTTTATTTCTCCTACTTGCGCTCAACGATTAAATTTGACTCCGGAGAAATTAGACTTTGACTTATCTGTGGAAACTCCGTTGGGAGAAACCTTCATTACATCCATGGTTTATAAGTCTTGTTTGGTTCAAGTTGGTACCCACACATTACCTGTCGATCTTATTGCATTAAAAATACTTGCAATTATAGGGATTGATTGGTTAACTACTCATCATGCAAAAATTGATTATTTTCGTAAGGTTGTTAGCTATCATATTCCTAATCGACCTATTATGCAAATTTAAGCAACCAAACGATTAAAATCAATCACTGTCATCTCAAGCCATAAAGCTATTCTTTTATTGAAAAACGGATGTCAAGCTTTCATAGCTCATGTCACATATCTAAACAAAAATACGTCAGTTTTGAATAATATTTCTATTGTTAATGAATTTCCTGACGTATTTCCTGAAGAACTTCCTGGCCTACCCCCAGAGCGTGAAATTGAATTTTGTATCGACCTTGAACCCGATGACAAAACCCATTTCCAAAGCCCCATATCGAATGGCTCTATTGAACTTGTGGAGTTAAAGACTCAACTGCAGGAATTGTTAGACATTGGCTTTATTCATCCTAGTACTTCTCCTTGGGGTGCTCTCATTCTATTCGTGAAGAAGAAAGATGGGAGTATGCGACTTTTGTATTGATTATCGGAGTTGAATCATGTCACCATCAAAAAATAGGTACCCATTGCCACGTATTGATGACTGTTTGACCGATTGCAAGGAGCCAAATTCTTTTCAAAGATTGATCTTCGTCTTGGAGGATATCACCAATTGAAGATTAGAACCAGATGATATTCCAAAGGCGGCTTTCGGAACCCCAGACGGGCATTATGAATTCTAGTCATGTCCTTTGGATTGACTAATGCTCCTGCTGCCTTCATGGATATGATGAACCTAGTATTCAAGGAATATTTGGATCATTTTGTGGTTGTCTTTATTGATGACATCCTCATATATTCCAAAAGCCGTGAAGATCATGAGGAACACTTGAAATTTGAGACTCCAAAAGCTTCGTGAATACAAGCTTTATGCCAAGTTGAAGAAATGCGAAGTTCGGCTTGAAGAAGTAGCATTCCTTGGGCACGTGGTATCAAGTCATAGAATATCTATTGACCCAAGAAAGATTGAAGCTATTCAAAGCTGGGAGCAACCTAAATCAGTAACCGAAGTACGTAGCTTTCTCGGCTTATTTGGTTATTATCGAAGATTCGTAGAAGGGTTTTCTCGAATCGCTACTCCACTAACTCGGTGACTCGAAAAGATACAAAGTTTCGGTTGGAGCGAGGAATATGAGAAGAGTTTTCAAGAACTTCGAGGAGACTCATTTCAAAGACTGTTACGATAATACCATACGGTTCGGAGGATTTGTCATCTACGGTGATGCTTTGAGCAAAGGGTTAGGATGTGTTCTCATGCAATATGGGAAAGTCATAGCCTATGCCTCATGACAACTCAAAGAATATGAGAGGAATTATCCTACTCATGACCTAGAAGTTAGCAAAATGTTGTTGTCTCGCACTTAAAATTTGGAGGCATTACTTGTATGGGGAGAAAGTGGAGATCTTTACGGATCATAAAAGCCTCAAATATTTCTTCACTCAAAAGGAACTCAACATGCGACAACGACGTTGGCTTGAAGCTGTTGAAAGATTATGATCATACCATCCAATACCATCCGGAAAAGCGAACGTGGTAGGTGGCGCGATTGAGTAGAAGATCATATGCGAATGCGAGTGCAATATTGTCAACGTATGAGAGCCCATTTTGTACGACTTCCAAAGGATGGAGATAGAGATAAAGACTCAGGACCCATGTGATGATGACAAATATCTGAGTAGAAACCGACTTTAATTGATAAAATTAAAATTTCGCTCAAATTATAGATCCGGGAGTCGATGCGTATGAGGAAGAAAGTGCAAGAAGGTGCGATCGCAGGAAGCAAGAATCGATAAAGAAGGAATACTTGAGTCAAATCCAGACTTTGTATTCCTAACGACCGACGATTTAAAGTATAAAATCATGATGGAGGCGCACAACACACCGTTTGCAATCCATCACGGGAGTACCAAATGTATCATAATCTTCGACATACATTTTGGTGAGGCGATATGAGAGAGAGAGATAATCTTTGTTTATCTCAAGGTGTCTAACGTGTCAACGAGTCAGGTGGAGCATCAAGTACCAAAAGTCCATTGAAACCACTTGAAATTCCAGAATGGAAGTGGGAGCACATTACCATGGATTTCAATTCATTGGTCTTCCCAAGGTTTCTCAAGGCATAGATGCGATTTGGGTCATTGTTGATAGATTGACCAAGTCCGCTCATTTCTTACCAATCTGAGAGACTTATACACTTGAACGCGTCTTGCTCGTATGTACATAAACGAGATTGTAGGAGGCGCATGGTATGCCGGTATCCATAGTTTTCGATCGAGACCCAAGATTCACTTCACGATTTTGGGTTAGTTTGCAGAAAGCTATGGGCACAGATTCTGATTTAGCTCGGCATATCATCCTCGAAGCCAGACGGAAAGTCGGAGAGGACTATTCAAACTCTTGAAGATCTATTAAGACTACGTGTCCTTGATTTTAAGGGAAGTTGGGACAAGTTCTTACCATTGGTGGAGTTTTCCACAAGAAAGCAGTTATCAAGTTAAGTATTGGCATGGCTCCATTCGAAGCGTTGTATGGAAGAAAGTGTCGTTCTCCAGTATGCTGGGATGAAGTGGGTGAAGCAACGTTGTTGGGACCGGAGTTGGTATGTATGACAACAAAAAAGATTCAAACGATCCGGCAACGTATAAAAACCTCACAAGATCGACAAAAGAGTTATGTTGATCTTCATCGAAAGGACGTGGAATTCGATATAGGAGATCATGTGTTGTTACGTGTTGCTCCATGGAAAGGGGTTACGAGATTTGGAAAGAGAGGAAAGCTCAATCCTCGATTTATCGCCCCATTTTTAATCCTTGATCGAGTAGGAACTGTGGCCTATAGAACCGCTTTACCGCCAAGTATGTCTCGTGTTCATAACGTTTTTCACATATCCATGTTACGTAAATATGTGGAAGACCCGAAACACATTATTGAGTTGGAATCGGACGAAATAGCGGAAGATTTGACGTATGAAGAGGTTCATGTTCAAATCTTGGATAAGAAGGAACATATTACACGCACCAAGGTTATACCTCAAGTCAAAGTTTTATGGAGAAACCACGATGTTGAGGAAATGACTTGGGAGTTAGAATCGAAATGAAATCAAGGTATCCTTACCTCTTCGACATACCAGTATCGTACCCTAATTTCGAGGGCTTAAATTTCATAAGAAGGGAGATTGTAAAACCCCAACTTTTGAATAAAGATGAATTTTCTATAAATATTATTTTTGAATATTATGGAGTGAAATTGATATAATAGTTGTGGGTAATATTTATAAATTTTGCAAAAGTACGTAAGTTGTTATATAATATTCGATTGGTCTGGGAATATTCGTTTTAACGGGGAATATTAGTACAACGGCACAATCATTAGTGGACCCTGGCGGAATTATTGTCGGATTGAGAAAGCGACAAAAATACTTTATGAAAATAACGACGAAAGTTTTACCGTTAACTGTTGAAACACCCGGTGTTAAAAGTACAGAAATACGCGTGGTTGCATAGTAGCATACGGTATTAATTATTGATGCTTAAGTGATAAGTCACTCCGTTTTGTTGGTATTATTAATGTAATAATACAAAAAATCTTTTTATATAAAACAGAATACTTTTATAAAGTTATTCTATAAATAAAATATATTATATTTTATTATGCATAGTGTTTGTATAGTGCCTGCATAGTGTTTGCATAGTAAAATCTTTTATAAAGTTATTCGTTTTATTAGATTATAAATAGAATATATTATATTTTATTTTGCTTTAAATATGGACCTTGATTAAAGTAAATCAATCTAAACCATTCATGAGTTAGTTACTATGCATTCTATTTTTCTATAAATAAGCTCATTCATTCATTATTTTCTTAAGAATTCACTGAAACTCTAGAGAGATAAACTATAGAGAGAAAGAAGAAAGTATTCTACTACTTCACTACTTATATATCCAGTACTCTTCTTCTTAAGGTAGGGAATATTATTTGTTGTACTCGTAAGGAGTGTTATTCTTTCTTATTCATGAAGAGAAGCTGTTGTTATTCAATTCTTATTATTACGTTGGAATAACTTTGTATCTGCTCTACTCTATACTTGGTGACATTCTTTTATTATTACATTGGAACATCACGCCTATGTGTTTTACAGGACTGGTTCCGCTCTTTATTATTATTCCGTTGGAACATCACATCGCAGTGTTTTTTACAGGACTGGTTAAAATTTTTATTATTTCCGTTGGAACATCACCGTCTGTGTGTTTTACACCGCACTGGTTAAAATCTTATTATTATTACGTTGGAACATCACATGCTCGTGTGTTTTACAGGACTGGTTAAAATCTTTATTATTCTGTTGGAACATCCTGTTGGTGCAAATTTTTTCATTTCGTTCGGTTATTATTATTACGTTGGAATAACCTCGCATCTGCAATCTAGAATGCATGGTGATTTCTTTTGTTATTCCATTCTTTATTATACTCGGTTGGTTAAAGTTTCGACTTCTATACTCCATGAAATTAGTAGAATATCCTTGATATTTGCGCTCATCCAAAGATATCTTTTCATGGAAATAGTCTTACGATCATTCTTGAATTTTACTCTACAAAAAAAAGATTATCATGTTGACAATTTGGGCGTTAATAATTCTGGATAAAATAATTCTTGAACTTGTTTTGTTGAATTCTTATATCATTGTCATCATCCTCATGTTTATATTTTGTTGAAAGTCATCCGTGGCTGTAGTGCATAGATGGACTTGGTATGATTATGACTAGGATTATTGATTGTAATCTTGGTAGTAATGTTACAAATGATGTGATAAAAGTTCTCATTGGCTCGTAGTGCATTGATGGATAGTTGTTGGCATGATCATGACCATTAATGAATACACAAATATTCTTGGCCCGTAGTAGTGCATGGATAATTGTGGTCGTGATATTAAAGAATATCCTGGCCGTAGTAGTGCAGGGGTGATTCGATGATGTGGAATATTTATTATTTTGAGTCTCAAATGATAATGATGATGAAAAACCTTTTAAATCATAAAAGATAGTAGATTTTATTTTCTACTTGACTCTTTTAATGGATTGCTTGTTCATTGCAGATTAAACTTGATGTACATTATATTTTATCGGTTTAACATTGTTGGAGACTAATGATAATTTATTCGCATTATCTTAGTCATTATATTTCTTATTGGGCTAGTTGAGCTCACCCTTTCTTTTCATTGTTTCTCTTGAAATGAGAATATAGCTGGGACGAGTCGGGGAACGGAGTGATGGTTCAGAGGATAGCATTAGTAGTCCTCACTATTCTGTGAAATAGTGTGATAATAATTGTAATGAGGACTTCTTTTGAGTTTGTATAATCTCTAGTAGATAATATTTTTATTCAAACTCACAGTTTATGTTTGTCGTATTGTACACGACAGTTGTATTAGTAAGATGTATTTGAATTCTGTACCATGTATCTGACAACCCAAGATGGGTGATGTATACCTAATTTTGGGGGCATCACATATTGTATTAGATCGGGATGAGGAGCTGAGACTATGGGTCGCGTCTCAGGATCCCCCTACTAGCAGTACCGGCAGATATCGAGTGTTGGGTCTGCCGAGGATACCAGCATATACACTTCCTAGAGGTAATATTTTTTATGTTTCACGCAAATTATCCAAATTTATCACATTATAGAAATTATTATTAATTAGTAATTGAATTTGTATCTTTTTATAGGTTCCAGCCAACGCCAGTGTCGAGAGCACATGTCAGACCATCTCATACGGGCGTTGGCTTAGATGACGATATCTTTCGGTGGTTGATAGGGGCCGTGTCAGATAGGTTCGGTATCGATCCGGTCTTTTGGCATCAGCAGTTGCCTTTCAGTTCTCGTCTTCACCAGATTGCTCAAGAGATTATAGCAGGGGCCTCCGCAGAGAGTGTGGGATTACCGCGGGACCAATTCGACGCTTGGAGTGGCGAGATGCTCCGGATGGTGATTACCCTCTTGGAGGAGGCTTTTCGTCCGCCCCCGCCTACTCAGGTATTCTTATTGTTTATGCTTTTTCAATTAAGGTTAGCTTGTTAATTCTCTCTCTCTCTCACACACACATATATATATACAGACTAATGATTTATATTTTTGATTCTATCAACAGGGTGGAGATGGCGAGCAGACTTACGATTACGAAAGCGGTGAACGACCACGACTTTCCATACACCGAAAGCAAAGACCGATTTACCTCCACTTGGGATGATGATACTTTTACTACTTTACAGTTCATTTGTATGAATGTTATTGTAGAACATTTGTTTATATTGTAGTGTCTAATTGTGTCTGTATAAGTATTGTAAATTATATTGTTTATCATTTATGGAACATTAGCTTATATTTGTAATTGGTTAGCTTATATTTATGGAACATTAGCTTATAATACGTTCTGGTGGAAATTTGAATGTGAATGATAATGTGTTGAAGATTACGTTTTGGCACTACAACAAAAAGGCTTATCAGCGACCGCCTATCAGCGACCGCAAGCGGTCGCATATGGGTATCAGTGACCGCATGTGGTCGCTGATATTAGTCGTAGGTAATCTGGTTGTTGGATGGACACTAGCGAGCAGTAATAGCGACCAATTTATTAACGACCGCAATCAGCGACCGTGGCCGTCGCTATTCTTACTCATGCTGAGTCAGTTGTCAGGTGTGACGTGGCACACGTGGCAGCGACCGCAACGGTCGCTAGATTCCAAGAAGGTGACGCGGTCGCTGATACAATGTTAGCGACCGTATGCGGTCGTTGATGGTTTTTTTTTAATAAAATTTTGCATGTTTTCTTGATTTCCCAAAAATAACCAGCTTTGCTTTATACCTGCTTTCAATCCCAACACATCAGTATATATAAGCATCCTTATTAACATCCATCCATGATATAACTACTATATAATAAGCATTGATCATCCATGAATAAACATTCATCCAACATAATACAATTGTAAACATTCATCCAACACAATACAATCGATATCGTAAACATCCATATAAACCAATACAATTGTCCAAAGAATGAATCTAAAAGAGTACAAGGCTTTAAAAATCTAAAAAAACAAGTCTAGGCTCTCTTCATGGATCTTCCAAATTATGATCATGTAATTAACAAAGTAATAAAACATATATGTTACATGTGTTGATACTGCTACGACTTAGGGAAAGCTAAACAATAGACAATGTAGTGAAACATATGAGTAAGACAGTGACTCAGAGACTATAAACATATAAGACAATGTAGCTAAACAATAAATGATATATATATATATATACCTGGTCGTCATTCTGCTTTGTCTGTCTTCTTTAGCTGCCGCCACCGCTTCCGCCACTTGACTCATCGGGACTCAGAGGCTGCAGATGCGCCAAAGATATCTGAAGAAGATCACGATCACGATAGATCGCTCTCACACGATCGGCAGGAGTATGATAAATTTGGATAACTTTGATGATCGTGTGTAGACTGGGTGGCGAGCTAATCGCGGCCACTTGATGGTCGGGCACCATTTTTGTCCTTGGCCTTTGACATAATTTTTCTTCACGATGGACGCCCTATCCCATAATTCTTTATCAATCGACGGACGCGGGGTGCCTTCAGGATAGCGCTCGTTCATTAAACCATTATAAGTGTCCTGTCAGAAGATGAGCAATTAAATAGTTAAAAATAAATAAAAAAAAAATACTAAAAAAGGTCGTCACAATTTATAAACAACATATTAGGATAAAGTGAACTTATTACCGCTTATCCTAATAAGCGACCTCAGTGGAACCATCATGGTGTACATACACATCCAACCGATTGATAGGTTGACCTTGAGACTGAGACTCATACAGTTGATTTTCTCATATTGTTATGTAAACATATGATATTTTAGCTACAAAAGATGACTGTAAACATAAAAACAAATAACTAAGCCAATAAGTTTGCTATACATACATACCCTAACATTAATATGCTGCAACTGTGATATACTGCCGCCCTTTTACGTGCCTTTTACCTTTTCACCTTCAGATACACCTGAGGATCTGTTCGAGGCGGCAGTCTTGCGTCTCTTGACTCAGCTCTCAACTCTCCACTGGTCACACATCTACACCTATATGGGATGTGCGAACCACCAGGGACTATGCTCACACATATACTGCTCACCCTGTCCTGGATGGTCAATCTCAGCATTGCGCAGGGCTTTTTGTCGTTCCTTGTTCAGATTATCTTTAGTTCGGACGGCGCACTTCTGCCAGAACAATGTCTGAATAACTGATGCATGTGTGTCGTCCCATCTATACCACTTCTGTAAATAAAATAATAATAATAATATTAAAACTGTTATATTATATTACCATAATCCAACATTACTAAACAATATTATTTGATTAACTATGTATTATCTATCGAGTGATAAAAAATATATACGAAATTCATTATTTGCATCCTTATGGGCGAGAGGTGTGCTCGCCCATGTAATCACTGGCGTAGGCCAGTTCTGTAAGCATAATTGTGATATGCACTTCACAATTTTACTATCTTAAAAATCACTACAATATAAAATAATTTAAGTCATATATATTTATAATAATGGAAATATTAAACCCTTATATATACACGATGTTTAACTTACGTGTTTTCTGGAGGAGGACAGATCTGTATAAGAATGCGATCATCCGGATTAGCCTGGGCCTTCGGCACATGATTTGGACCCCGACCCAACCCGCGCTTTCATGCTACAGGTTTAGAAGACATCTATAAATAAAAAATTTAGGATATTTGTATGAGTTATAAATGAAAGGTACATAAACATACATTTTATATAAAAGGACAATAATGACAATTAATTGTATGAAATAGTTAACTACAAAAACTATAAATGAAAGGTACATAAACATGTTAAGGATATAAAAAACATTCCTATATGTAATTCATTGTAATACAATTAGAACTAAACATACATTTTAATGAAAAAATTTATGCGAGTCGTAATCATTTTGTACAAGTATCGGAGATTCATAACCATCTTCTTCTTTTAAATTACGTGTCGGTGTCGGTCAATAACTCTTCCTCATTATCCTTTGTCGCCGGAGCACAATAAGCATCTCGGGATCCAATTCATCGGGTTCATCTCCACCTCTAAGCTGGATTACATCATTATTGTCTCTCTATATTTATTATAGGAGGTCATGAAGCATCTCCTCTTGGTAGAAAATCTGCATACATTACTTGACACGATTGCATAGGAGTATGAATTACAACTTTCCAATCAGATGGCGGTCTATCCCTTTTCTAACGAGGATTAGGAGTGTAGTATACTTGTCTTTGTTTGAGTTGGTAAAACAAGCGGTTCGTTGGAGTTTTCCAGAGCTATGGAGGTCAATATTGACGATTCCATGTCTGTCAACACGTATTCCTTTTTCTGAATCAAACCAACGACACTTAAACAAGTTAATATGACCCCCGTATGTGCCCTTGTACGACAACTCTACGATTTCCTCCAACTCCCCATAAAAAGCACGACCAAGCTCATTGTAACAATTTCCTTGGACACATACTCCATAGTTCGTTGTTTTTTTACCGCGCCCATATGCCTTTGTATGAAATTCACAATCATTTATTTTGTAACCATTGCGGCTGACTTGGTCCCTGTCTGGTCCCATAGCTAGGACTTGTACATTAGCCGGAATCGTTGATCCCTCAATCAAAGCCTACAAAAACTCTATCTTATTAAATGAAGTCATAGTTAATATGGAGTATATATATATGTCGTGATTAAGAAATTGAACTTACGCAGTCCTTTAGCCAAAGTGCATATTTTTTATCACGATTGATTTGAATATCTTTATCAGTTATGCCGGGATGCTTCACTTTTAACTCATCATCGTACAATCTATACCATGTTATAAATATTAACATATTGTAATAAATTTTCAACTTACAAGATAAATTATCATGTTTAAATGTGTACCTCACAAATTCGTCAATCTCCTCGCAATTGAGAAAAATATAAGTATGTGCAGCATGTAATTCTTGCTCAGAGAGGAATATGCGCTTCCCTTAACCATAAGCGCGACCCGATAGACCAAATATAGAGAGCCGACTATTTAGTTCAACATTTCCCCCATCATCATGTCTCGATACTTGATTGGCCTTTGTCAAGACTTCGTCCTGGAAAATAATCTGAGACAAACGTAGATATCTCATCGAAACTGTATGCCTCACATATCGACCCCTCGACATAAGCTCTATTCTTCACCTTCCTCTTAAGGTTTCCCATCACCCTCTCGAAAGGGTACATCCATATATATTGAACTGGACCCCCAACACGAGCTTCATAGGGAAGATGGACTTGCAAATGCTCCATTTAGTCAAAAAATATAGGTGGGAATATTTTTTCTAGTTTACACGTGATCTCTATGATGTTCTTCTCAAGTACAGACATGTCCTTCTCATTTAATGATTTTCAACATAGGTCTTTGAAAAAATGACTAAGATCCGTCAAAGCATCCCATATTGGTTTATCAAGCTGATCCCAAAATGCTATATGCATGAGTCTCTCCATGAACACATGACAGTCATGACTCTTCATCCCTTGCAATTTCCCACCCGTAACACACCTTGCAATGTTTGACGCATATCCATCTGGTAGTTTTAGAGACTTAACACATGTGCACACATCTTCAACTTGCTTTTTGGACAATGTGTACCTTGCATGTGGTTTGATAATCTTACCACTAGGAGATTCATAAAGTTCTAATCCAGGACGCTTACAAATATCTTTCATGTCCAAACGTGCCTTATCATTATCTTTTGTCTTCCCCGTAACATTCAGCACGGTGTTAAACACATTGTCAAACACATTCTTCTCAATATGCATCACATCTAAATTATAACGAATCAAATTTAAAGACCAATAAGGCAATTCCAAAAAGATGCTCCTCCAAACCCAGTTATGAGATTCTCCAAACCTATTGATTATGTTTGTGGCATCAATCTTACCAAATGGGATAACCGGCAATCTCATCACACGATCTCGCATCTCCGTTCCCGATAATCGCGGTGTAGGCATATCATTGTCTACTTTAGCTTTTATGAAGTGTTCTCTATTTCTTCGAAACGAGTGATCTACCTGCAAGAACCGACGATGACAGTTAAACCAGCAAGGCTTTTGACCTTTTGATAGATTGAAAGACTTTGTATGTTCCATACAATACGGACAAGCCAACTTCCCATGTGTACTCCATCCAGCTAACATACCATAAGTTGGGAAGTCACTTATAGTCCCATAACTTAGGCCGCCTAAGGTTGAAATTTATTTTCGTTGCAACATCCCAAGTCGTACTCCATCCTCCCACAATACCTTCAACTCGCGTCTATAAGAGGTCTCAAGTAAACATGTAAGTTCTTTCCGGGACTCTTGGGACCGGGAACCACGAGTGAAAAAAAACAAGTATGGGTTTTTTTTCATACACATCCAAGGAGGAAAGTTGTACGGAGTAACAATCACAGGCCAACATGAGTACGGAACAACTGAGTGGACAAACGTATTGAAACCATCGCTGGACAATCCAAGCCTCAAAGCATCCCATATTGGTTTATCAAGCAGATCCTGAAATGCTATAGGCATGAGTCTCTCCATAAACACATGAAAATCATGACTCTTCATCCCTTGCAATTTCCCACCCGTAACACACCTTACAATGTTTGACGCATATCCATCTAGTAGTTTCAGAGACTTAACCCATGTTCTCACATCTTCAACTTGTTTTTTGGACAATGTGTACCTTGCATACGGTTTGACAATCTTACCATTAGGAGATTCATAAAGTTCTAATCCAGGACGCTTACAAATATCTTTCATGTCCAAACGTGCCTTATCATTATCTTTTGTCTTCCCCGTAACATTCATCACGGTGTTAAACACATTGTCGAACACATTCTTCTCAACATGCATCACATCTAGATTATGACGAATTAAATTTATAAACCAATAAGGCAGTTCCCAAAAGATGCTTCTCCGAACCCATTTATGAGATTTGCCAAACCCAATGATTATGTTTGTGGCATCAATCTTACCAAATGGGATGAGCGTCAATCTCATCACATGATCTCGAATATCCGTTCCCGAAAATCGCGGTGCAGGCATATCATTGTCTACTTTCCCTTTCCCGAAATGTTATCTATTTCTTCGAAACGGGTGATCTACCTGCAAGAACCGACGATGATAGTTAAACCAACAAGGTTTTCGACCTTTTGATAGATTGAAAGACTTTGTATGTTCCACACAATATGGACAAGCCAACTTTCCATGTGTACTCCATCCAACTAACATACCATAAGCTGGGAAGTCACTTATAGTCCACATAACCGTTGCCCTAAGGTTAAAATTTGTTTTCGTTGCAACATCCCAAGTCTATACTCCATCCCCCCACAATACCTTCAACTCGTCTATAAGAGGTCTCAAGTAAACATCTAAGTTCTTTCTAGGACTCTTAGGACCAGGAACCACGAGTGAAAGAAACAAGTATGGTTGTTTCATACACATCCAAGGAGGCAAGTTGTATAGAGTAATAATCACAGGCCAATATAAGTACAAAATAGCTGAGTGGCCAAATGGATTAAAACTATCGGTGGACAATCCAAGCCTCACACTTCTAGGTTCCAATGCAAACACAGGATGTGTTAATTTGAAATCTTTCCAAACCTGCCCATCTGCGGGATGATTTAGTTCTCCATATTTAGCTGAAGATTTCGCATGCCAACTCATATGTTCAGCTGTTCTTGAAGACATGTATAATCTTTTAAGCCGATGTGTTATTGGAAAATACTTTAGAATCTTAAACGGTATACTTGAATTTTTTGTAGTCACACCCTCTTTATAAGGCCTAAACCGATCATGACTGCAAAACGTGCACCTTGTCATCTGTTCATTTTCCTTATAAAACAACATGCAATCGTTGGGACATGCATCGATCTTTTGGTATCCAAGACCCAACTTCTTCACCATTTTTTTACAAAAGTAATAGTTACCAGGTAATTTCTCACCGTCAAGTAACATAGTACTCTTAATGGCCTTCAAGAGTGATTCAAAACACTCATGGCTCATGTTGTGGTCAGCCTTAATGTTAAGTAATGTCGCCACTGCAGACAATGTAGTGTGTTTGGTGCAACCATGCCACAATGGCTCGCTACCCTCGTCTAACAACTTAAAGAAGTCTTTGGCATCAGAATTCATAGGTTGCTCTCTGCCTTGTTCCCAATCAAAATCATCCTCGCAATATCATGAACCATTTCATTCATATACGATGAGTACTCATCGCCCGAATTGTGTACTACGTGATGCCACCATCTCTTACGTGCCCATGTGCCCACCAGCATTCTTCGTAATTTTTCATGAACCCGAAAACAAGTAAATGATAGTTTATCATGTCTCTGTCCATATAATTTACATTCTTACACTTCAAACATGGACATCGTATCTGCGACTGACCATTCATACATTCCGGGTGACTATACGCATACTCCAAAAACACTTGGCAACCAAACTTTAAATTCAATTTGTAGCTTTATCCGGGCACTTAACTTTCGTCGTGCCATCCAACTACGGTCTGAATAGAGGTCCATAATTCCACGGTACCTACTACAGACAACATGAGCTTATTATTCATATGACTTGAGCATACTTGTAACCATATGATTAATATTTCAGCATACTTATAAGCATATGACTTGAGCATACTTGTAACCATATGACTTGAGCATACTTGTAAGCATATGATTAACATTTAAGCATACTTGTAAGCATATGACTTGAGCATACTTGTAAGCATATGATTAAAGAGCTCGTTAATATTATAAATGTTCGCAACTAAAGAGCACATAAAGAGCTCGTTAATATTATAAATGTTCGCAACTACCCGACCAATAAAAAAATTTCGCTAGAGTCTCCCCTATAATATGGACTAGCAAAATGCACGATGGCATGTATATAAGGTCATTGTAGGCACCCAAGACACAAACCAAGAGAAATATACAAATTCCCAATATAATAAGACCAAAACAATAACGATTGAATGCAAATTAAAGTAGTAAAAAGTTCAGAAGCATACTACAAATTCAGAGTTCCAAAAACTCGTGCTTTCATTTTTAAAAGCTTCTATCTTTACTTTACACATGAGCGCAATAATTAACTTACTTTTGATTAGGGCACTTATATCTTAGTTCTTTAACTTCAGATTATGATATTGCTGATGTTCATTAATATCTTTATTCCATTGGAATGCGTGGTTATTTATTTTCTGAAATGATCACCAAATACATTGAAGATCATTTCATTCCTTCCTCAAATAAATTTATTCAATCTAAACGGAATAGAGATGCCATCTTTTGGGGATACTGATTTTAAGTTGTTCAAAATGGGCAGGCGGTCTAATTGAGCAGTTTATAGAAATTAGTTGTATGTTTATAGTTTGCATTCCAGATAACTTTTGTTATACAAAAAAAAACTCTGCTGTACAATGCAACCAATTTTTACAACTGTCCAAATGAATGTCCAATTTGGACTATCTAGAATTCAAATCCATTTTTTTTGTGTGTAGATACTAGTTTACTAAAACCTCGTCTTTTAAGTATTCATTCACAATTTTCTCTTTGTTGCAGGATAACCCTCTAGTTATTGAATGTTTCGATTTTAACAGTAGTGGAGATCATGTCCTTATCGGGTAATTTGTGTGTAGATACTAGTTTACTAAAACCTCGTCTTTTAAGTATTCATTCACAATTTTCTCTTTGTTGCAGGATAACCCTCTAGTTATTGAATGTTTCGATTTTAACAGTAGTGGAGATCATGTCCTTATCGGGTAATTGTTGCAGTTGCAATTAATAGTTAATTAATTAGTTAATTAACATACTAATTATATATTTAATTTATTCATTTATTGTTATTGAGCTTGCACTGTCCCTCGTCTAGTGGTTAAAGTGAGACCAACAATAAGGCCTTAAATTTAGTACCTTATTTTATACCTTAATTAAAATAAGATTATGACTAAACAATTTTAAATCTCACTTAACAATTTTAGGCCTAAATTTTAAATCTCACATAATCTTATTTTAGGCCATCTTAAATTTAGGCCTTATTTTAAATACATTTAAAATTGAGATTTCAATATTATTTTAGCCTAATGGTTATGACTACTAAAACCACCTAATGATTTCAATATTTAAAGTGTTGAATGTCGATAAAATAATTGCTTTAATGTATATTTACTCTAATAATATGAACCACACCACACCCAAAAGAAACATATAATTTGCTTCCTGCAAGCCTAAGGACTCTAGTAATAGTCTCATGAGTCCCATCACAGCTTTCTACAACACTAGCATTGACCTTGTCAAGTGAGGAAAGGATCCTGAATGAGCTTAACTAATTAATTAATTACTAAATTATAAATAAATTTTATTATTTTGAAATAGTAAAGGTTGATTTGATTAATGTGGATAGATAGTTAAGGGTTAAATATGAAAATATTTCAAATTAAGCAAGTGGTTATAAAATATTCATTTTTGTTCTGGGAATATTCGTTTGGTCGTGGAATATTATCGCTTCAGAATAAGGGAATATTTAATGCGGCCATAGCATGACCAATGTGTGGGCCCCATAAGGGAAAAAGCGATTGGATGAAGAAAACGACAAATATAAGTTGGTTAAAAATAACGGTTGTAGTTATTCACAGTAAGAGGCATTGGAATACCCATTGGTTAAAATACGATGTCTGGCGTGGTTGCAAAGAGTAGCATGCGGTATTGCATGATTGTTGAATTATTGATCCTTACGTGAAGGCACTACTCAATAATTTTCCGAGTTAATTCTTTATTCAATATTTTATTTTATTGATTCAATAATTCTTTGCGTTGATATTTTATATTATTGTTGTTCAATAATTGTCCTTTGCATGATTTCCCATTATCGGATCAATAATTCATATTATTTGAATAATATTATTAGATAACATTATTGGCAATGTCTAGAAAGTTCTGTTTAAGGAGAGGTTTGGTCACCTAATTGCGGCGGAGAGATCCTCATTGAAAGCCCTCTCTTTCACAGGAGCTACCGTTGTCATAATTGTGATTCTGTAATATTATTTGTGAATAATTAATTATTAATTCATATGATAAGGAAATATTTATTTTATATGAATATAAATGATGGATTTATTTATGTGGTTATTAATGAAGGAATTAATCTTTGAGATATTTTATTTGTATTTTGTCGGATTGGAGGTATTAAAAGATCAAATCGGTGTTATTATTATAGCTTTATTGTGTGAGTTATAATATTTAATCCAATAGTTGGATCGTTGTAATTTTTGGATATATTTATACATATATAAGTTGAGTATATGTCCACAAATTTTGAGCCGTTAAAAATGAGCGAATGATTTGTTATAAATTTTAAGAGGTGTTTGATTCGGAAGAAAGTAGGGTTATAATTGATTTTGGTGGAAAATTCTAGAATTGAGTGGGCCCCACTTGTGGTTGGTGAAAAATGTCTTGAATTTTATTTCAAATGTGGTGGGTGGCAATAGTAGCGAGTTAAAGCCATCCGTAGGGTGCAAGTCTGCCTTCCGACGTGCTAACATTTTCCTATAAGCTAAGTTAGAATTGAAAATCACAACGTAAACAAAGTTTTCTCTTTTCTCTATATTATTGGCGTATTTTGTGAGTATTTAGATACTTTGAGAGTTCTCATTCGAGTCACAAGTTTCATTCAAACATCACTTTCGACCTTTCCTTCCGGAAATCTTGATTCTTTGAGGTAAGGGATATTATTTTTTCAGAATGATATTATTTCTTGATATCATTATGTTGAAATATTGATCCAAGTTTTATCAAATTTGGAACTTTTTCATGCTCGGGGGTTACTATTCATGAGTTACTATTCACGAAGTTACTATTCATGAGTTACTATTCACGAGTTACTATTCACGAGTACTATTCAAGAAGCGTGAAGATGTTTTTGTGGAATTTCTATCTTTGGTGTCGAGTTACTATTCGTGATACTGGTCTTTATTCACGATATCTGTGACTATTCATAGAAAAATAAAATTTCTTCTTTTTGTCCAAATATCTATATACTAGCTTTGATTGTATCCATTCTTTTGATCATTCTTGAATTTTACACCACTATGATTATTTTTGAGGTATTTTTGGACATGGATAAAACCAAGTACGAATCTTAATCCTTAATCCTTGTCATTTTGTTTCTTTGGATTCGTTTCTTTAAAATATTTTTCATCATCCTCGGTCTTAAATGATGATATTATTGAATATCTTTGGCTGTAGTGCGAAGATGAATGATTCTGAAGAATATCTTTGGCACTAGTAGTCAAAGATGAGCAGGTGTTTAAATGAACATGACTAATCGATGAATATCTTTGGCCTCGTAGTGCAAAGATGAGCGGTGTTGAGATGAACATGACCGATTGATGAATATCTTTGGCACGTAGTAAAGATGAATATTTGATTTGAGATGAATATTGATTGATGTTACAGGATAAAATATTGATGATGAATTTGTTAAATTCATAGATTATAGTAGATTTCATTCTCTACGTAACTCTTCTATGAATTATTATTTCCATTGCGAATATTGATCTCGAAACTTGTTGTTATTGTATTCTATCGATTTTTCCTCATTGGAGACTAACGATAAAGAGAGTTGTTTAGTAGTCCTCACCATTTTGTAAAATAATGTATCAATAATTATGATGGGGATTTATTTGCGTGTGGATATTGTCTAAAACAATATTATATTTAAACTCACAGTATATATTGTCGTATTTCACACGACATTTGTATTATTGAAGTTGTAATGTATTTGGCGACTTTCGAATGGGTGTTGTGTATAATGGGGCGTCACATAAATCATATAGGTATTAACCAAAGCTATACATGCGGCTATCTGCAGAGTTTTATAATGCACAAAGAATCTAAGGCCTTCACTTAATTAAGGTACTAAATTATAAATAAATCATATTGGTATCAAACGGATTGCATTTCAGAATGAATCTCACCAAGTAACATTTGGATTGCATTTATCATTTGCATATATTAGGGCATCATTCATAATCAATGTTAACTAATTAACTATCTGTGAATATGGTAGACGGAAAGAGAAAAATAAAAAATAAAAATCATCAAATAGCCCTAAAACAGTACAAATTATTCCCTTAAATATATAGGAGAGACAGAAATAAATTGAAAGTTCATACCTTTAATTAGAAACCAACTGTGGGTATTGTCAACAGCGTCGGTGGGGGGGGGGGGGGTGTGGCGTGGCAGCAGTGGCGTCGGTGGGGCGGCGTGGCAGCAGTGGCGTCCCTCTTCCCCTTCTTCTCTTCTCCCCCTTCTCCCTCTTCTCTCTATTATGCTCTTCCCTATTTTTTTTCCTTCGATTGTGTCGAGCGAATGACTGAAACTGGTAACATTAAATTTGATCAGCGACCGCATGCGGTCGCTAATTTTTAATGATGTGGAAGTATCAACGACCGCATGCGGTCGCTGATGGATAGTGGTCGCAAACAGCTAGCGCGCCAACATTTCCTACCAATTGTTTTGGAGGCAAAATTGAACCAGCGACCGCTTCGCAACCGAGTCCGATCGCTAACATAATCTAGCGACCATATGCAAAGGCGGTCGCTACTGTCGGTTGCTACTAATCATATCTGCGACCGGATGTGCGGTCACTGATATTTTTGGTCGCTGTTAGAGCATTTTCTTGTAGTGTGGTGGATATTACATTTTAGCGCTAAGTTGAATATTTGAATGTGAGATGCAGGTTTATATTACTGTGTATTGGGTTGTGACAGGTTACAGGTACATAAATGGGTTTAAACACCTGGAAACTGAACTTTTCAAATCTGCATTAAAAAAACACAATTATTTTTGATGGAATAAGGTATCTCCGACGGAAATAACGCTGGATTAAACAATCACCCAATTTTCAATAAATATCGGTGTATTTTAATTTTTTGTCGGAAATAAGGTAATTCCGAGGGAATACGTCTGTCGAAAATAATATATCTCCGATGAAATATCCGTCGAAGTTAATAATTAGCCATTTTTAATAAATACCGGTTTATTTTAATTTTCGGTCGGAAATTGTTTAATGTCGAGGGAATAAGTCCGTCAAAAATAAGGTATATTATACTCGACGGAAGATTCCGTCCTATATATTCAGTCGTAGATAGCTTATGGTCGCCGAAATTCCGTTGGAGCTAAGTTCGTCGAAGATAAGGCGGATCCGACGGAATTTCTAACGGAACTTATCTTCGACGCGTATATTTATGACCGAATTTCCGACGGAATATTCCGTCGGAAATACTTTATTTTCGACTGAATAGGATTATTTTTGAGGGAATATTCCGTCGGAATTAAGCTTTTTTCTTATAATGAAATTTGTCACTACTGTTTAGTTGTGCAGTGGACTAAAAGAAATTTTAAATAAAAAATTTAAACAAATTTGTCACTATGCTGTTGTTGTGGTTTTAGAAGTGCAGTGAGATGAAAATTTTGAATATTTCATGAATCTTCTAATTATTTGTTCCTAAATTATTGAATAACAAACTAAAAACCTATACCATATACCTGTCCATAAATTTATCCTGTGCTTTTTAGAAGCACTTTTAGAATTGAATACCAAACAAAATTTACTATTATCAAACATTTTTCCTGAAAGCACTTTTGTTAAAACCTCTATTACTAACAGATGCATTTTTCCTGGTTGGGATGTCTAACAAATTAGTTAGGAATGATTATTAAATTGTCTAAGAGCCAAATAGTTGAAAACCCTTAGATGAGGGATTTTATATGGCTTAGATTCTTATATTTTATGAATGCATCTATCTATTAGTCACCACACGTATTTGATAATAGAAAAGAAGTCTGGATTAAAAAAAAATGCAATCCCTTATGTTGCCATCTACAATAATTTCTAGAATTGAGTTGGGGTAAAGCATCTGGTTACCTTGCAAATAGGGGTTAAGGTTGTTGTCTTGGCACTAGATACATAAGCAACTAGGATAGAGGAAAAAGGAAGATTAAAGTATCAAATAAAAGACAATTAACTAAAGTAAGTTAATATAGGTAGCTAGCCAGTCATGAAAAGCTATATTATGACCACACCAAGAGTTTCTTGAAAACAACCTTGAGGATTTATTTTTTTCTGCATATGGACAATCTTGAAGGATCCTAGTTTGTCGATTATAAACTGTAAGCAATTTTGGTAATTAGCTTAGCAAACAGTTTTCTTCATTTATTTTGCTTCAATTACTAGACAATTCATGTATTAGCCCATATTGTAACTAAACAAGGAACTAGAGAGAGAAAAATATAACTCCATGCATATTGTGAGATGAAATATAACTCCATATTGCCAATGTTTAGAGAATATGTAAATACATCTAAAATTGCCAATGTTTCAAGTTTTGAGGAGATTCAGAAAAAGGGTAATGAGCACAATGTGACAAATGCTGTAAATGGTACTTTTGCAGGCTTTGTGCAGATAGTTTAGTTGATCATCTGATTATTGAGCATTGCATATGAGTAATTAGCTTTATTGTTTAGAATTAAGAAAGTCAAATTTGAAATTTGTGGGAAATTTACAGTGTTATGGTGCAAGCATTGCCTTATAAGTGTATAAATTATAAGTAAATCTTTTAACGATTGTTTATAATTATAATTAAATTGAGCACATAAATTTATATGTACATATTGGTATATTGTGATTATGTTATAGATATTTACCAATGTTTTGTAATATTTTTTTGATGAATTGTACTTCGTGAGGAGCTAAAGAAGGTGAAGAAAAAAAATGGTAAAATGCTCCCTATCAACTAGGTAAATTATATGTTTTGATGTTTAAAATTTATCTTCAGTAAAATTAAATATTAATGATATGCACACATTGAATGATTATGTAAGAAAATAAACTAACTCTTGAATGTACTTGATTGGCGATGCAAAAGTAGATATAGGTGTATGTAGGACTGAGCAAGTAACCAAATTGGAATCGAAACTGCACGAACCACACCAATTAAAACCGCACCAACGGTTCTGGTGTATGTGGCGATTTTAGGTGGGTTGAATAACCAAATTTACGGTTCCGATTTGGTTACTAGCCAAAACCGCACGCATAAAACCGAAACCGCACCATGTGTGTGTATGTATGTATTATCTCTAGTAAATTCTAAAGTTACTTTTCACTTGAACACGCTCAGAGAAAACCCCAATCTTGCATTGTCATTTTTTCACCAATTGAAAGAAGATGTTAGAGGTTATAGAGTCAAAAATTAAGCAATTGGGTTTTGGAATTTTGAATTTGTTTGATGCGTTATTGGAAGGGCTTATAGATGTGGGGCTCAAGCACTTGATGCATTGGTTAATGTCAATGTTATAATAGTAATAGTCTAATAGATTATTTTTTAAATTAGGTATAGTTAGGATTATATTCTATAAGTCATCCCTGCAATATATGAGATAGAACATTCTATCTCCAGTATATACTTTTAATTTTATATAGCGTATGTTTTAGTTTTAAAGCATGCTTGATATAATTTTCATTGTCGACTCTGTCACTAAGTTAATTGCTCGATGTAAGTTTAATGTTAAATTTTATTGAAAGCTTAGACTTTTTTGTTGTTTCAATTGGTTTTGGAACCGAAACCGCACCAATTAAAATCGCACCGCACACTTTAAAACTACATTGCACCAATCACAAGCGATTTCGTGTGCGGTTTTGAATTTTTCAAACCGCACCTAAGCGGTTTCGGGTGCGATTTGGACTTCAAACCGCACCATGCTCACCCCTAGGTGTATGGTATATATTATAGATTTGGGTGATAGCCCTTTAACTGTTAGGTATATCCTATTAAATTAATCATTGATTTTTAGACTTTTTACTATTCTATTGTCTTATGCTTATTGGGTGGGTAGTGCGTGTCGTATATATTTTTAGGTAGTTGTTTTTATTAGGAATGTACTATATGTTTTGGTTTTTTTGATTTATTAATGTTTGATTTTTTGTGTTGTTTTGTACAGAATTTGTTTCACCACCACGACGTTCCTTCTTTGAATGGGGTGATAAGCCGAATAAGGGTTGCATATTGAAAGAAAAGTGAATCTCTTATTTTTATGCTAGGTAATTCAACTAATTGTCATGAATTGTGTACTTTGAGTTCTTTTTGATTTAAATATTGGATAAATTATTAAATTCATTACTCAAAATTAGCCGTGCATTTACACGGATTATCAACTAGTTAATAATTAGTACTCCCTCCGTTCCTAAAAGATTGTCATGTTAGAAGAAAAATTTTATTCCAAAATGTTTGTCGTTTATAACTTTTTAGGAGAATCAATTATTTATTTTTCTACATTACGCCCTACCTTCTCTCATTGTCTCAAAAAATTCTCTCACTTGTATTAATAGTTTTCAACTTCACATAAAGAGGTAGTGATGGAATTTCAAACAAATTTTAATTGTTAAATGATACTCCCTCCGTCCCAAATTATATGTTGTTCTAGAGTTCCACACAGATACTAATATGTGTGATAAAAATAATAAAATACCCTTATTGGTGGGAATATGAAAAGGGTGTTTAAAAAAGAGTGCATGAAATACACTATTACAAAATACCAAATAGACATCATTTAAATCAGTGGTATTTTTTTTACAATGTTTTTAAAAAAAATATTGTAGATATATATGTAAAAACGTTATCTATTTAAAAAGGTCATTTTTTTGGTTATATATATGTAAAAACGTTTTTTTAACGTTATATATATATGTAAAAACGTTATATATATATGTAAAAACGTTTTTTCCGTGTTATCTATTTACTGTTTTGTAGTAGTGATAGTCTGCAGAGAGAGGAAGAGAGAGAAAGTATGAGTGCATGAAATAGACGAAATAGTCTGCAGAGAGAGAAAGTATGAGTGCATATATATGTGTGGAGAGAGGAAGAGAATTGGGGAAAAGAGAGGCGTGAATCCTTGTTGGTAGGAATATGAAAAGGATGTTTAAAAAAGAGGAGAGTCATGAATGAGAGTAATGACTATCAACAATTAGGGTAAAAGGGCAAACTTGGAAAATAAAGGGAAAAATGCATTGAAATCTTAAAAAAACAGATATTTTGGGACAATTTTTTTTTTTTTACTAAAACAACAGATAATTCAGGACAGAGGGAGTAGTATTAAATGACTTTATTAATTTATATGCAAAAACTTTAAACGAAAATCTTTTAGGAACCGAGATAATAATAATTTGTCATAGCATTTCACACATTCAAAAATAAATGGACAAATTCTAACATTTATTACCTTGGTGGAGATCAGGCAACAATTCTACTTTATCAACCTCAATCATTTCGCGCCTTATTACTGTGTACGCTGGCAGTTACTGAGCCTATAATTATCAATTTAATTAAGGTGTGTTGGAAGTTCCACTGATCCGGTTTCAAGATAATTGTGTTTTAATATAAGGGCTAATAGCATTTTAGTCATTTTATCGTCGACATGTGCATGTCACATGACTTCAAATATGATTTGACCGTCGTATGGAAACAATATAATATAAACACTTATTGTTAAGAGATGACTCATATTAAACCCAAAAATAATTAATCCCATTAATTAATAGAAGTTATAAAAATAATCAACCCAACTAATTAAATTAAATATAAAACGTGACTCACAATTATAATAAATAAATAAATAAATAAATAAAAACCCTTTAAAAAGTCAATAACAAATTGAAAATGAGTTCAATATATAACAAAATCAATAATACAAAAATAAATTAAAAATCCAAAACAAGAAACTCATACACGGGAATCATAAACAAAAGCACATGAAACTATAAAAATTGAAAGTTGAAATTAGTAACTCATCTACAAATCAAAATGGAAAACAAAAAATACCAACCTTTAAATTCAATCACCTAAACCCAAACCCAATTTAATCAATCAAATAAACCCAATGAGGATTTGAAAAAGAAATAAGGAGAGAAAGGGGTGGAAGATGAAACGTACTTAAGGGTCTGTATCGGAAGGATTTGTATGTTAGGGGCTCAATTACAAAATGACTGAAACTTCAATGGTTAAAATGCTGTTAGCCCTTAATATAATTAATGGCTATCAATTAAAGATAAAGAGATAGAGATATGGTGGTTTTAACCACTTTTTAGGCAAATGCAATCCAAATCATACTTTCACAAGCTAGCTCATACTATTGATTGGGCAAAAATAGGGATACAAATTAAATTTACTTACAAGCTAGGCACAAATTGTATAAATAAATTGAGATATCCATGTTGTTAGGAGAATAAGAGCCACAATTTTTATCTTTAATTTTGAATCATTGTCTTCATGATTATTGGTTATTAATTAATTAGTGCTCAAATATCTTTTTCTATTTATGTGGTCCATGTATCGTGTTTATGATATAGAGCACCAGATGTTTTGTGACACAATAACCTACATTTTTTTAGGGTTTGTTATTAAACTCCAAGTTGATAGTGCATTAACTTGTTATTTTATATAAATATATAATCGACAAAATTTAATTTTTTGGTGTTTGTCATATGATTTGGTTTCTCACTAAAATTAAACTAGAACCAAAACTTTATGATCTTGAAAAATTTAAGAGTAACTAATTATTATTCTAAAACACTTCCATTTCTTATTGGAGTTCTTTAGTTAATTAGTCATACAAATCATGCGTAGGATATATGATTTTACCTTTTAAGTTTTTACTCAACTTTACTCCCTCAGTCCATGTCCTAATTCGTCCTTAAAGTTTATTTTTCATCAAATTAAGTCCTTAAACTAACATTTTTTTGGCGTTTCTATTCCTTCGACCCGATTATACCCCAACCAGACCTAGTTTGACTCAACCACAATTTTTAATATTTATAATAAAATAAATATTTTAAAATTTTAAAATAAATATAATAAAATTAATATTTTAAAATAAAATAAAATTAATATTTTAAAATAATAATTATTTTTAATATTTTAAAATAAAATATTATTTTTATAAAAATATTAATTATATTTAAAATAAATATTTTTTAAATAATTTGGAAATAATTATTATTTTACTATTTTAAAAGAAAATATTATTTGTAAAATAATAATTATATTTAATATTTTAAAATAAAATAATTTTTTAAATAATAATTTTTTAATATTTTATAATTAAATACTCCTCCGTCCCATAGTTATAGGCTAATTTTCCATTTTGAGATGTCCCAATATATAAATTTACTTACTATTTATAAAATTTAGTTGGTTCATTGTTTTACTTTTATGTTCTTATAATAAATATTCAACCATTACTTTTTTTTTTGAAAACAATATTCAATGTCATTATTTTTATCACATTTAATATTGTTGTATTCTCTTTAGTTTAAGTTCTATAGTTGTGGACTCACAATGGTCAAGATCTGCGTCAATCAACGAAGTTGAGACTTTCAAATTGATAAGTAAAGAATAATTAATTTATTCATTAATTCCATATTAAAAGGGTATATGTGAAAAATTATGTTAAAATTGCCATTTAAATTGATTTTCTTAAACTATGTGCCAAAAGAAATCGGTCTATAACTATGGGATAGAGAGTATAAATTTTCAAATAATTTTAAAACAATAAATATTTTTTAAAATTATTATTATTTTAAGGAAAAAATATTAGAAACTTTATTTTTTTTTAGAAATGAGTAATGTTTTATAAAATATAGATTCAAAAAACTTAAATTAGAAAATAAAACTTTATTTTTAAAAATATGTTTTTCTATTTTTAATGTAAAACTTTATTTTCAGAAGAAGAAAAAAAGTTAACATCTTTACCATTATTATATGTATTCTTAATCTAAAATTTTTAAAATAAAAACTAAAAATAGAAATTAAAAAAAAGTAAAAGATAAAAAAATTAATCAAATTTTTTAAAAAATAAATTACTTTTTTTTTTAATTATAATTATTATTTTAAAAAAATTAAAAAAATTTCATTTTTAAAAAAGTGAGTAAAGTTCTATAAAGTATAGATTCAAAAAAATAAAACTTTATTTTCATAAAAAAAAAATTTATTTTTATTTTTTAAAGGTGTACATTTTCATAAAATAATTAACAAATAAAAAAATATAATTAACTTTAATTTTTTGAATCTATATTTTATGAAACTTTACTCATTTTTGAAAAAATAAAAGTTTCTAAATTTTTTCCATAAAATAATAATTCTATTAAAAATTATTAAAAAAATATTTTATTTTAAAATCTTAAATATAATTAATATTTTAAAAATAATATTTTATTTTAAAATATTATATATAATTATTATTTAAAAATTAATATTTTCTTTTAAAATAACAATTATTTAAAAATTATTTAAAAAAATTTTACTTTAAAATATTAAATATATTTGTTTTATTTTAAAATATTAAAAATTGGATCAAACTAGGTTGAGTTGGGTCAAAATGGGCTGGGTTGGGCCAAATCGGGTAGAAGGAATGAAAAAGCCAAAATATGTCTTTTCAATGACCTAATTAATGAAAAATGAACTTTATGAACGACTTTAAAAATGCATAACAACTTGGAGGGACAAAAGTGTCATTCAACTTTATTCTTTATATAAAAGAGTCATTTAACTACACTACAAAAAATGGCAATAACCATTTTTTGTTCTTAAAAATATGAAAGTTCGTATCAAAATGTTATTTGCTACGATTTTTCGGTCGTCGGAGCATCTGTTGCGCAATGAGCGTTGTTAATTGTCTAGCAACGAAATTGTTTTTATCGTTGCAGAAAGTGAGATATTTCACAACGAAAGTTGATTTTCGTGTAAAAGCATAGATCATTTAGCAACGAAATGTATTGTTGCAAATTTATTAAGAAATTTTTACTAAAAAGTAACTTTCGTTGCAAAATCATTCTAATTGGCAACCAAAATTACCTTTTTTGTCAGCGAAGATGAAATTTCATCGTGGTTCAGATAGTTTTGTCAACAATGTTTGTCGTTGTTGAACAGTATGAAAATTGTTGTCTTAACTGATTTTCTTTGCTGATTGTATATTTTTTGACAACGACGTTCGTTACTAAATGTGCAAAACACATTGATCATATATTATTTTGCAACGAGATTATTCATTGTCATTTGTCTTGTTATAGATAATTATGATCAATTAGTAACGATAATGTTCAATGTTAATTATTTTTCTAGAGGAACGAAAGTTGTTGATTGGCAATGAAACTATACGTTGTCGTTTGATTTATATGTGCAACGAAAGTTGTTATGACTTCCACAATTTTGTCTCTAACAATTAGAATGATTTAACCACTGTGAGCCCAAATATAAAATTAGGGCTTACATGTAATCTAAAGAATTAAATGAACCGGGAGAAGTCTCCACGTATCCCGAGGCAGAAGGCTCGTGGAGACGACTCATTTGGGAATTGATTGAGGGATTGGATTGGTGGCTAGAAGGACGGGATGATTTAGACATTACTTAAGTAATTAAGGGTATTTTTGGAATTTCCTCTGAAATCAAATGCCAAGCACAAGACCCAGACATGTGCAAGGCACGTGACCATTTTTCAGGAAAGTCTATAAATACCCCCTTTCATTTCAATAGAAGGGACTTTTGATTCTCTATGAACTAAAGACTTTGAAGAAGGCTCTTGAATCCTAAGAGTTCTGCCACGTGTTACTCGAGCAATTGCTTACCTGTTCTTCTCCATCTTCAACCACTCAATCAAGACCGTACTCTTTGCGGATTTCTCTCCTCCTTAGTCAACACGAAACCCTAACCCTAGTAAGGTACGGTTTTTTTACCTACATTTATTTGGCGACTTTGCTGGGGAGGTGTATAATTCGTGAAGGGTATGTCCACGACTCAAAGTGGGAGAACTATATGAAGAGTTTCACCGACACCTAGCATTACTTCACCGGATCCGGTTCCGAGGCAAACAAATCAACATTTCTTAGGCACGAATCTTCTCGTTCTTCTTTGGGGTCTAATGGGTCAACCAAGGTTAATTCTCAAGTCATATGATATCTATTATAACTTAGATGCATGGTGTGACGCCCCCAAAATAGGTATACATCACCCATTCTGAGTTGTCAATACATGGTACAGAAACAACTACAACTTTATTATTACAATGAAAAGAAGCTGTGAGTTTGAATACAAATATTATCTTCTGACAATATCCATACTCAAATAAATCCTCATCACATTTATTGATACATTATTTTACAAAATGGTGAGGACTACTAAACAATCCTTTCTAAAACCTTCATTCCATACCCGACTCGTACTCGCTATATTCTCGCCTCACGAGAAAAATGGAACAAAAAGGAAAAGGGTGAGCTCAACTAGCTCAAGAAGAATATTATGACTAAGATAATATACAACAAATTATCGTTAGTCTTCAACAGGAAAAATCTAATAGAATACAATAGACAACAAATTTTAAATCAATATTCGCAATGAAATAATAATTCATTAGAAGAGTTAAGTAGAGAATGCAAACTACTATCTTCTATGTATGAATTTAAAAGTTCATCGCTCATCTTTTATCCCTGTAACATCAATCAATATACATCCGAATCAAATATTCATTTGCACTACAGCCAAAGATATTCATCGACTGGTCATGTTCATTTAAACACTGCTCATCTTTGCACTACGGGCCAAAGATATTCTTGAGAAATCATTCATCTTTGCACTACAGCCAAAGATATTCTTAAGAAATCATTCATCTTTGCACTACTGAGCCAAAGATATTCCATAATATCATCATTTAAGATCGAGGATGATGAAAAATATTTTTTTTTTTAAGAAACGAATCCAGTGAAACAAAATGACAAGGATTAAGGATTAAGGATTAAGGATTCATACTTGGTTTTATCCACGTCCAAAAATACCTCAAAAATAATCATAGTGGTGTAAAATTCAAGAATGATCAAAACATGGATACAATCAGAGTTAGTATCCAGAATAGATGTTTTAGACGAAAAGAAGAAATTTTATTTTTCTATGAATAAGATCCAGATATCGTGAATAGTGTCAGATATCGTGAATAGTGCAGATATCGTGAATAGTAACTCAGACACCAAAAGATAGAAATTCCAAAAAAATCTTCACGCTTCATGAATAGTACTCGTGAATAGTAACTCATGAATAGTAACTCGTGAATAGTAACTCATGAATAGTAACCCATGAATAGTAACCCAGAGCATGAAAAAGTTCCAAATTTGATAAAACTTCAAATCAACATTTCAAAGATAATGATATTGAAGAAATAATATCATTACGAAAAAAAATAATATCCCTTACCTCGAAAGATCAAGACTTCTAGCTAGAATACGAATTTATAGTCTTTGAAGGGAACTTGCACTGCCTAGCAATACTCAAAGTATACTCAAAATACTCACAAGAATACTTTCGATAATATAGAGAGAAAACTTCAGATTTACGGTGTGATTTTCAATTCTAACCTAAGCACCTATTTATAGGAAAATGCTTAGAACACCAAAGCGAGAAAATTTAATAAAATAATAATATTTCTTAAAATATTCAAGCCCACCTTAGAAATCGATTTGGATCATTTATAACACATGTGAGCCACTCAATTACAACAAAAAACTGGGATTTCTAACACATTTTTTTAGTTGAAAAATATTGGGAAAGACTGGGATTTCTGTTTTGAAGTGGAATGGTCCGCCTGTGGTCATCATATGTCTAGTTTGCAACTTCTTTTATTTTGTTATTTTTCAATACTCTATTTCCAAATTAAATTTTTACTTGGATTATAATGCGAGGCCTTTCTAGTTACATTTTAGCTTTTAACATCATTGTATGGCTATGTGAAAGTCTTGATGTAGTGATTTGATGCCCATCTATTTGTACTTTTTTTTATAATGCATTATGTAGTGCGAGAAAAGCTAGGGAGAGAAGCTATCAAATGGTGTTTATTTGTAATGTTGTGACCGGATCATCTTCTTCAAATGAGGAGTTAACGGTCTTGGCAATGGTTGGGGAAAGATTTGGGTTTGTGAGTTAACTTCTTTTTCTTTGGTGTATCTGGGCATTAATAAAACAATGGAGATTGATAATTTATATGTATGAAGAGAAGAGCCATATACCACATTTATAGAAGTAGGTTGTATTTGTCAAGTATTTGTAAGTTTCTAGCATAGTATTTAATTTATATGTATGAAGAGAAGAAGAGTGGAGATTTTAAATGATGTATATAATATTTTTTATATTTTATTTTATATTGTATTTGTGTTTGTTGAATAAATTTGCATTATTAATTAATTTTTTTAAATATAAAAAGGTTATAGCGGCATTCATCCATCGTAGCTATAGTGTTTTATAAAGCATGAGACCTTTAGCGACGGTCATTTGGCGTCATTGAGATATCTAAACACGATTTTGGCATGACCTATAGCGACGGTCGCCGATCGTCGCTATAGGCCAAAAAGACCGTCGCTATAGGTTTTAGCGACGGCTTCTACAATGACGACAGTCGATGACCGTCGCTATATCCTATAGCGACGGTCTTTTTTGGTTTATAGCGATTTTGGCGTACGGACCGTAGCTATAGGTCGATTTTCTAGTATAGTCAATATACATACGGAATCAAATATTCATCTTTGCACTACAGGCCAAAGATATTCATCAGTTGGTCATGTTCATTTAAACACCTGTTCATCTTTGCACTACGGGCCAAAGATATTCTTCAGAAATCATTCATCTTTGCACTACAGGCCAAAGATATTCTTAAGAAATCATTCATCTTTGCACTACAGGCCAAAGATATTCCATAATATCATCATTTAAGACTGAGGATGATGAAAAATATTTTTTTTTTAAAGAAACGAATCCAGTGAAACAAAATGACAAGGATTAAGGATTAAGGATTACGTACTTGGTTTTATCTACGTCCAAAAATACCTCAAAAATAATCATAGTGGTGTAAAATTCAAGAATGATCAAAACATGGATACAATCAGAGTTAGTATCCAGAATAGATGTTTTGGACGAAAAGAAGAAATTTTATTTTTCGATGAATAGACTGAGTATCGTGAATAGTGCCGTATACGTGAATAGTGCCGTATACGTGAATAGTAACTCCGACACCAAAAGATAGAAATTCCACAAAAACATCTTCACGCTTCACTGAATAGTACTCGTGAATAGTATCTTCGTGAATAGTAACTCATGAATAGTAACCCATGAATAGTAACCCCGAGCATGAAAAAAGTTCCAAATTTGATAAAAACTTGGATCAACATTTCAAAGATAATGATATTGAAGAAATAATATCATTACGAAAAAAAAATTTCCCTTACCTCGAAAGATCAAGACTTTAGCTAGAATAGGGTATAGTCTTTGAAGGAACTTGCCGAATCTAGCAATACTCAAAGTATACTCAAAATACTCACAAGAATACGCTCGATAATATAGAGAGAAAACTTCAGTTTCTGGTGTGATTTTCAATTCTAACCTAAGCACCCTATTTATAGGAAATTGCTTAGAACACCAAAACAGAAAATTTAATATATTAATAATATTATTTTTCCACATCTTCCTACGCACACCATCAGCTGAAATCAACCACTAACACATGTCCCATAAGTGACAAAAACGTTTTTCATGCAAAAGTTACTTAAAACTCCAAAAAAATGATAATCAATTAATCCGGAACTTCAATAATTCATAATAAATAGCCCTTTCATCAGAAAATTCGAATCTCACGAGTTTTTATAGGAAATTCAATTCTCTACAACTTTGCAGAAGAAAGTTTTTCCAAATTCCAAATAGAAATTGACCGAAATCCACAAACCAAGCGATTTTACATTTATAATCAAATTTCAGTCAATAAATGGGGTCCACCGACATGTTTAACATGTTTTAAACATTTATTGCAACAAAAATACTCTTCCTCCTCGTATACTCATATATCCCCCATTCGTTGTAAAAATATCACCGTTAATATATTATTAAAATAATATATTTAAATGAATTATTTTATCAGAAAAAGATAAAATATTAATTTTCAACAATTGTCATTTTAAAAATTTTCTCCATCTATATCCACATAAAATCAATATTTTCCTCATCATATAAATCAATAATTAATTATTCACAAATAATATTACGAGAATCACAATATTGACAACTGAGGCAGGTTCAAGGAAAGAGGGCTTTCAATAAGAATTTCTTCTTCTTGGCGGCGCAATTAGGTGACCAAACCTCTCCTTAGATGAGAACTTTCTAGACATTGCCAATAATGTTATCTAATAATATTATTGAGATAATATGAATTATTGCATCAATAATGAAAAAATAATGTGTAATGACAATTATTGAAACAACAAAGAATATAAAATATCAACGCAGCAATTATTAACTCAATAAAATCTTGAGCAGTAATTATCGTAACCATTATTGAGTAGTGCATTCTTACGTAAGAATCAATAATTGGTGCAATACCGTGCTATCCGCTTCAACAACGCGTATTAGTGTGTTTTAACCACCGGGTATTCCAACAAGATAATTTGCGGTAATAACTACGCCTGTTATTTAAAAACAACTTATATTTGTCGTTTTCTTCATCCAATCGCTCGTTATGGGGCCCACACATGGTCACGCTTGTAAATGCGAATATTCCAAGAAGATTTAATATTCCACGACCAAACGAATATTCCCAAGCGATAATGAATATTTTATAACCACTTGCTTATTTTGAAATATTTGCGATTTAACCCTTAACTATCCACATTAATCAAATCAACCCTTACTATTTCAAAATAATAAATAAAGGAAATTCCTTTTTATTTAAAAAATTTCAGGGTCTTACACATGGCCTCCCATGTATGAAGGCTTCCTTGAGCATTCTCCAAATATTTTAATTCCTAAAACAGTTATCGACTATACCTTTATGTAAAGTATATATCATTGGTTTGAAGTGTGAGTACTGTTATTTGTATTGAAACTCATAACTTATGTGTTGTCGTATTTTGCAAGACAGTTTAATAGTTGTAAATTGGAAGATTTGTATTTGGATTTAGTTGTGTGTATTTGGTGACCTAAAATGGGTTGTGTAGACCTATTTTAGGGGCGTCACATTCTGAGTATGCTAAATTAGGAGTGATTGTCGTTTGGGTTGAAATCTGCAGAAACAACGGTTGGTCATACTGTGTCCAGAAACACAAAGACAATGATCAAGCATAACGTTATTCATGACATCCATTTTTTGCTATCTTCTGTTATGATAAACATGTTAGTTTGACTTTATTCTAGTGATAAATGTCCCTTACATGCTAACATAGGTTGCCTTACTTGTAGTCACTCACTTTAGCTTGTTTTAGTTTGAGTTTTTCAAGAAAACTTAAAAGTTTGGAAAACAAACTTTGTTGCAAACGACCTTAATTGTATTTTGACCTTGTGAGCATGTGTAAATAACCTACATATGTATGTAAATGAGTCTAACATAAGGTATAAGCTTGTTTTGTGTATAATGAGTTTTGTTAGCTTGGTTTTAATGATTTTCTAAAAAGAAATTTGAAGTTCGAAAATGAAACTCGACGAACGTGGTATACTTGAAGTTCTGACTTTCAAGCATGTTTATATGGCTTAGTTTTGTATTTAATGACTATGATATGTGAATTCAAAGTGCCTTGCATGCTTAGTGGTTTAACATAGATTTTCAAGAAAACATTAGGAGTTTGAAAATCAACTTTGTTGAAAAATTACTCTACGAGCATCTTGGACTTTTGAACAATCATAATATATAGGATATTTTCAGGCATGTTTCATTTGACAAAACACAATAACATTCTTCCAACTTAATCTAATGGCCTAAATTCCTATGTTTGAGGTCTATATTTTCAAATTCCTACGTTTGAGGCATATATTTTCAAATTCCCACTGATACGGAAAAGGCCCCAGCTAAGGGAATCTATTCTTTATATGGCTTTTGGGTCTGCACCCAACAAAGTGACAATCTATGTTTTAAAAAAACCATTAAAACAATATTTATTATAAATAATACACTCTCATTTCTAGAAAAAGATTTTTAATTTTTTTATTAATTAGTTTATAAAATTAATAAATTATTGGATTTTAGTAATCCAATTATTTAACACTTTAAGTTATTAACAAATATTGATAGTTACAAAATTTATTATTTTTAAAACTTAAATAAATTATAACAATTTTAAAAAGTTAAAAATATGTCTTTTTTAAGCAACTGAAGAAGTAACAAAAAAATGGTTAGAATTATTTGAAGAAAACCTTGCAACATATCAAACTTCTTTTTCTTAAATATTACTACTACTTCTCTTCTTTTCTAAGAAAAAAAAAACTTTAAACCAAACAATACTACAATAATTTGGTGCCACTAATCACGCTGAGACCGTCCCAATAATAAGACAAGTAGTGGAGTATTTTATTTTATTTATAGATATTTTACCTTCTAAAAATAATTTGAAAGGTCTTAATTATAGTTAACGCACGGTATGTAGAGAGTTGAATTAAATTGAAGGAGTCTTTCTATGCAAACATAAAAATTAGACCCGAATGTATTTGAATACAAGTGATTTAAGAATTGTTATATCATGTATGAGAGATTCCATGTTATAATGGAAATTGGATAACAAGGGTCAATGATAATCTTTTTAATGATGCAAAAATTTAAACAACTTGGCTCCATCATTTCAAGTAAAAGGTATTTACGGGACTGCGAATTTACACGTTTTTTTTTTCTTTTGAATAAATGTTAAAATGACTCAATATTATATATAAGTATTTTTTAGTTACGTGTCACTGTTATGTCATTAATTTTTTGACGTGATATTATCAATTAGACGTAATTAAAAAAAATTTAAAATTTAATCTTATAATTGAAAAAATTGAGAAGACAATCCCAATGAAAAAACATTAAAAATTTAGGATATTTATATAATAAAACAGAACACATTTTGAATCTTTCATTTGACAAAACACAAAGATGGTTCATATTCTTCCAACTTAATCTAATTGCCTATATTTCATCTCACATAAAAAAACTCTGCCCAAATCAAATTCCAATCGAGGGGACGTCCGGTACCCTTAAAGACCGGTAACGTCCGGTACTTTTTAAAATTTTTTTTTTTTACCAAAATTATGAGAAAAAAAATAAAAAATAATAGAGGAAGTTTGAACAAAAAACTGTAAAAGAAAGTATTTTTTATTGAAAAAACACTGTAAACTGTTTACCGTATTTTTTCAATAAAAAATATACTTTCTTTTACAGTTTTTTGTTCAAACTTCCTCTATTATTTTTTATTTTTTCCCTCATAATTGTGGTAAAAAAACAAAAATAAAAAAATAAAAAAATAGAAGGTACCGGTCGTTAGTACCGGTGAAACTACACTGTACCCCTCCTTCAGTTCTCTCTCATAGTCACCTGTTCTCACCAAATCCCACCCTCATTACTCTCATTTTTTCGTTCCCTCCTAGACGTTCTCCCCACATTCCTCACCGCACCATCTAAACCAAACCCTGCTTTTACAATCGCAGACAGTCCTCATTCCCACATTCTTCTCTCTCAAAAACCCTATGCTCGATTCTCCATTCCCTCTCTTATTCACTCCCATCATCTAATCCCTTAACCTCAACATACCCGTTTGGTCGAATTACTTCTCTTTCTCTTTCTCTTTCTAACAACAAGTCATTCCACTGGAATCTCGCTTCACATGGCGTCAATGGCCAAGATAGAGGAATTATGGAGAATAATAAGGAACCAATCACGACAGTCATTTTTCTTGGTTGGCTTGGATCGAAACACAAACATTTGATCAGGTACGCGTAGTTGTATAATTCGAGAGGGATTCCTGCTATTACATTTGTTGCTCCGATGAAATACTTACTTTCTCTCGAGTTCTGTTACAGATAGTGTATCTACCACAACATCACAAGATCAAAATCAAGTTAATACTTGTTTTACAATATTAGATACACAACAAAATAGGCTCAATAGTCAAGTAATTGCTTGTTACAATTACATAAGGTTGGTATTGTAATAAGCTCATTATTTATAAGGGCTTTTATGTCTTTTACATTTAGTTTGTTAGGTAGGCGGTTAGTATAAATGAAGATCTTTGAGTACATAGTTAGGTAAGAAATGTAGATAACAAGCTTCCTTTATAAGCTCTGTAATAGTGTTTTTAGTTCATTAATGAAAACACAGAAATTGCTCCAGATTATGAGTTCTAAGAATGCTTTCATGGTATCAAAGCAGATCCTTCTTTGTTTGTTTTTTGTTTCACTCTTTTGATTTGATTCTTCTACTACATTTTGATTCTTCAAACTCAATCGAGCTTGATTAATTTTTAGATCCGATTATTTTTGAGTTTTAGATCAGATAGTATCTGATTCCTAATCTTCCAGATCAGATAGTGTTTGCTTACTACCTTTTGAGTTTGACTACTAATTCTCAGCTTGAGCTTGCGTTTAATTCCAGATCTGTTTTCATATCTTGCATTTCTTGTCTCCATCCTGAATTCTAAATTCTGATTGAATTGTGCTGATAATATGGCTGGGACTATTGATTCTTCTTCTTCTACACAGTCACAAACTCTTGAATTTTCCATAGATTCTAATATGCATCCTTTGTTCATACACAACAATGATCATCCTGATCTTGTGTTAGTTAATAAGAAACTTCATGGATCTGATAATTTTGGAACATGGAAACGATCTATGCAAATTGCTCTATCTGCTAAGAACAAAATGAGTTTGGTTACTGGTATGTTTAAGGAACCTGAAAAGGATTCATCTCTGCATCCATTATGGGATAGAGCAAATGATATGGTCATAGCTTGGATCTTTAATGCTATGTCTGATGAAATTAGTAACAGTTTGCGTTTTGTAACTACTACGCAAAGAATTTATGCGGGATGAGAACTTCAATGAGAGGTTCTCTTCTATTGATGGTCATAGAATTTTTCAGATCGAAAAGGATCTTCATAAACTGGAACAGCAAGATACTTTAGTAGAAATCTACTATCACAAGTTCAAAGGTTTATGGGATGAAACTAATGCTATTGAAGCATTAAATTCTTGCAATTGTCGTTGTATTTGTACTTTTGGTAAAGATCATGAAAGGAAAGTTCAAAGGAAGCAGTTAATATAATTCTTGATGGGACTTCATGAAAGTTATACAGCTATTAGGGGACAAATTTTATTAATGCATCCTTTGCCTACTGTGAATCAAGCTTATGGTATGATCAAACAAGAGGAAACTCAACGACAAGGATATATTTCATCTTTTCCAACTAGTCTAGTCCTTGCTGCTAATTCCGTTAATAAACCAGACACATCTACTTCTAATGCAGGACATCAATATTCTCCTACTTTTCCTCAACAAAATAGGTCTGGTTATGTCAAACAACCTTTTCTTAAAGGAATATTTTGTAATCACTGCCATGGGGAGGGGCATATGAAACATGACTGCCATAAACTACATGGTTATCCCCCTGACCATCCTGCTCATCCAGCTAATAGAATCAAGAGGTCTTTTCTACAAACGCCTGTTCAGTCTTCCTATTTAGCACACCATAAACCTTCTTCTTCTGGCTATTCATATAGACCTTCCACACCCAAAGCTATGCAAGTGATGCAAGACTTGCAAGGATCTTATACTCTAGATTCTTCTACACTATTGTCTGGTCATTCTGAGACATCTTCTTATGACTCTACCACTGGTACCACACTTGTTACACAAGACAAATTCGATCACCACAACTTGACTTAATCATATCGTTGACAACATCGTTAAACAACAAATCATTACTACTTCTCCACGAAGATCATTTGATCTCTCACCACATGACTGGTATATCATGTTCTTCTTCTTCTCTAGTTACTCTTCATTTACCTTCGCTACAACTTGGGTGATTGACTCAGGGGCTACAGATCATATATGCAATTCATTACAACATATGCATGATGTTTCCTCAGTTTCAAGACCAATATCCATCAGTTTATCTAATGGTCAAATTGTTTTTGTTACACACATTGGTTCAGTTTCTATTACTCAGAATTTTCTTTTATCCAATGTTTTGTTTGTTCCTAAATTCTAGTTCAACTTATTATCCATTTCTAAGTTGATTTTTCAGTACAATTGCAATGTTCAATTCCTAAAAACTACTTGTATTTTCCAGGACCTACTCAAGAAGAAGGTCCTAGCTGTTGGAGAGCTTCATAATGGTCTTTATCTGCTTCAGTCAATACCTTCTCCTGTTAGTTCCTTCCTTCCTCCTCCTCCTACTACTGCTGTTCATGTTGCTTTCTCCTCATCTCAGAAGTTATGGCATCAAAGATTAGGCCATGCTTCTTTATCTTCTTTAAATAAAATTGATTCTTTGTCATCTTATTTTCCCATTTCCTGTAATAAGCATGGGAACAATTGTGATGTATGTCCCATAGCTAAACAACACAAGTTACCATTTCCAAACAGTGTAATTTCTACTAGTTCCTGTTTTCAGTTAATACATTGTGATTTATGGGGTCCATATAGAATCACTACTATGAATGGTTGCAAGTATTTTCTTACAATAGTGGATGATTTTTCTAGAGCTGTGTGGACTTTTCTTATTCCTACTAAGCAACATGTTCATCATTTACTCAAATCTTTTTGTGCTTATGTCCAGAATCAATTTCACACCACTGTTAAAATCTTGAGAAGTGATAGAGGTACTGAATTTTTCAATATCAATGCTAACTTCTTTTTAGCTAATTTGGGTATTACTCATCAAAGTTCTTGTTCTGACACTCCTCAACAAAATGGAGTGGTTGAGAGAAAACATCAGACCTTGTTGGATATTTCTTGAGCTCTCAGATTTCAATCTGGTCTTCCTATTCATTATTGGGGTTTTTGTCTTCTAATTGCAATTCATTTAGTTAATAGGCTTCCTTCTTCTGCTATTTCTTACAAAACCCCTTATGCACTCTTATACAATTCTCTTCCTAAATATTCCCATCTCAAAGTTTTTGGGTGTCTTTGCTATGCTTCATGTCATCCTCCTGACAAATTTGCCCCAAGGGCAATTCCATCAGTTTTTCTTGGTTATCCAAATGATCAAAAAGGCTATCGATTACTTTGTTTAGAAACAAAGAAAATTTTTGTTAGTCGACATGTGATATTCCATGAAGATTCTTTTCCCTTTCTTTCTCCCACTGCTACCAATTCTGATCTAGTTCATTCTTTATCTGATATTCCTTGGATTGATGATGTTATTTCTTCACCTATTTCTCATGATTCTGTTTCTATTCCAAATTTTACTTCTTCATCTCCTGTTACTCCTATTCCTATTTCTGTTCCTCCTAGTCCACAAGTTCCACCAGTTCCACACGTTCCACTAGTTAGGGTGTCTATTAGACACAAGACTCCACCTCTCAAATTCAAGGACTATGTTCTTTCTAAACCTCCCAGACAAATTCAATCTCTTTCTTCTTCTCCAGTTTTGTCCAAATTTCCTTTATCCAAATTTCTGTCTTATAACCACATTAGTCCTTCCCAATGTCATTTTCTTAATGCAATTTCCAATATTACTGAACCTCATACTTACAAACAAGCCATTAAGGATACAAGGTGGATTGAGGCTATGGATACAGAAATTGCAGCCTTATAGAAAAATAACACTTGGACTCTTACTTCATTACCTTCAGGCAAACAAACAATTGGGTGTAAATGGGTCTACAAAATCAAACATCACTCTGATGGCTCTATTGAGAGGTTTAAAGCACGACTTGTAGCTAAGGGCTACACACAAACAGAGGGCATTGACTATCACGAAACATTTGCTCCAGTTGCTAAGATGGTTACAGTTCGTACTTTACTTTCCATCGCTGTCTCTAAACAATGGATTGTCCAGCAATTGGATGTTAATAATGCTTTTCTACATGAGGATCTATTAGAGGAAGTCTACATGGATGTTCCTCAGGGTTATCTTTCTCCATCTTCTACTTCCCTAGTCTGCAAACTAAATAAGTCTCTCTATGGCCTTAAACAAGCCTCTCGCCAATGGTTCTCCAAATTAACTGATTCCTTATTACACCTTGGATATTCTCAGTCCAAAGCAGACTATTCTTTGTTTACTTTCACATCTTCTACCACATTCACCGCTGTCTTAATTTATGTTGATGATATTTTAGTGACTGGGAATGACAAGGCTTCTATTGATTCTCTCAAAACATTCTTAGATACTACTTTTAGTATCAAAGATTTAGGTGACATCAAATACTATCTTGGCATTGAAATTCTCAGATCTGCTAAAGGTTTTCATCTCAATCAGCGTAAATATGCTTTAGATCTTATTTTTTCTTCTTTGGTCTTACGGATGCTAAACCACTTACAATTCCTCTCGACCGTAATTCTACCTTCAATGATGTTCTTTGGTGATTTACTTTACGATGCTTCTTATATAGGCAGGTTAGTAGGCAAACTTTTATACTTGACCATCACTAGACCGATTTGTCCTATTCCATTCAAACACCAAGAACTCCTCATTTGTATCTTTGATATGATTGTTACGCTACTTGAAACTTTCCCGGGGCAAGGTTTATTATTACCGCCAATAATCCTTTGCAACTTACAAGCATATTGTGATAGTGGTGGGGGGTGGTACGCAAACTCATTTGGATTTGTTTCGGTTTTGTATGTTGTTGGGTGATGCTTTAATCTCTTGGCATTCTAAGAAACAAAGTGTGGTTTCTCGATCCTTTGCTGAAGCAGAATATCGATCTTTGGCAACGACTAGTTGTGAAATCATATGGCTTATTAATTTGCTCAACGATCTTCACATCTCGGTTCCTTTTGCTATTCATCGCTTCATGTGATAGCACATCCGCAATTGATCTTGCTTCTAATCCTCATTCATCATGCCCGAACTAAGCATATCGACCTTGACTGCCATTTTATTCGCGAGAAGATTCATCAAGGTTTGTTGGTTCCAACTTATATTCCTTCCAAACTTCAACTTGCCGATATCTTCACCAAGTCTCTTGGGAAAACATTGCACTGGTTTTTTCTCAGCAAGTTGAGGGTTCTCAATCCTTTCCACCCATCAACTCGTGGGGAGGGTATTACAGATAGTGTATCTACCACAACATCACAAGATCAAAATCAAGTTAATACTTGTTTTACAATATTAGATACACAACAAAATAGGCTCAATAGTCAAGTAATTGCTTGTTACAATTACACAAGGTTGGTATTGTAATAAGCTCATTATTTATAAGGGCTTTTATGTCTTTTACATTTAGTTTGTTAGGTAGACAGTTAGTATAAATGAAGATGCTGAGTACATAGTTAGGTAAGAAATGTAGATAACAAGCTTCCTTTATAAGCTCTGTAATAGTGTTTTTAGTTCATTAATGAAAACACGGAAATTGCTCCAAATTATGAGTTCTAAGAAAGCTTTCAAGTTCGGAAGGAGATTCCAGCGGCGGATCTGCCTTGGAATTCGAGCTTGCTTCCTGGTTGTCGGAGAGAGAAAAGGATGGGCGGGAACGCTTCTTGCTCTTCCACACTTTCAACAATACAGGTTGGTTTGGATAGATTTTATTGATTACTATTTTAATTTTTAAATTAACGTGTTCAATTTATTAGTAGTTTTGGTCGCATGATTGTTTTTACTCTTAGCTTTAACATTTAGTGGTAATGATTTTATATCTAGCACCCTATTGTGCGAGAATTTAACTATAGTAAAATGATTAGTTATGCTCTTGAAATTTTAATTTTTTTATCATGTTTATTGATTGTTTGTTATTTCCACAGCTATGGTGCAATTCTTGATGACCTACAAGGAAGACCTGGCCTGCTGGAAAGGAGGGGCCCTAATATAAATTCTAAGGTTTGTGATTATGTGTTTTTGGGAATGTAAATTTTGAAGGTCATAATAGTCTATTAGGATTTGCATTGATTTGCATTCCTTGCTCTTTAGTTTGCCAAGCTGTAGCTACTGAGTTAAACACAGTTTTCTCCGTTTGATCTAATATGTAGCTACTGCATTATGTTGTTTTCTTCACTGCAGGCTGCAGCTTATTTGGTGTTGTCTTATCTTTATAAAAATGGGTTCAGCTGGTTGTTGGAGAAAATAGGCTTAAATGAAGTAATTTGCTTAAAAATGACGCCCTTCATTAAAAATCTTAGGGTTGTCTTTTCTTTATTGTTCAACTTTTAAGAACTTTACTAGATATATCCATTCTTAGAAATAGGATATTCTTTTGTCAGTAAGTGAACCAAGGATTTTTATCAAGCTTTAGTCAATTGGAGTATTTTTCAAATGCTAGACAACAAAACAGACAAATCAATATTGTGTTGTTCTTTTGATTTCTTTGTCTTTGAGAAGCAAAATAATATTTTGTTCAGACTTCTGTCTACTGCAAGAAGGAAAGGTGGTGTCCTGCTCAATGGTAAATAATTAAAATATACCATTTCAAGAGATAAAGAGATGAGCATTTTAAAAAATTTCCTTACTCGGAGATTGTAACAACTATTTTTTTTAACTTACCTAACACGTAAGTTAAGCATAGACCTATTGTCATTTCGCTCTTCAGTAGTATGGGCCTGTAACCTGTAACATTGGGAAGCAGAAAATAATTTAATCTATCGTCATTTGGATCTTCAGCAGTAAATCAAGTTATTAGAGCTTATCTAAATCAAGTGACTAAATCAGGATGAAAAGTGAGGTAATGAGCTTAGCCCATGAGAAAAGAATCAAAGACACTAGGCATAAATCAATCGTTTGGTTCTTCCTCTTCCGTTTCTCTTCTCGCTTAAATTCAATCTCATCATCTCTTTATCTTCCATTTCCCTTCGAATTTTGATATCATACGTTAATCTTATCATGGTTATTTACATCTTTAAAAATTTTATTTGTTATGACGATTATCAGTGTTATTTAGATCTCATACTGTTTCGAAAAGTAAAAAAAAAAAGGGTATGGATTCATACCATTTTGGCAAGGTGCATATCACATATTTGTTGAAATACCATTGAGGAAGAGACAAGTTAATATGTTATGTGTTTAATTATGTAGTTGAATTTTTTGACCTATCATGTTATAAGTTTCAAATTCCTTTTAAAGTAAAGTAGAGATGACTAATTTTAGTTATTGGTCTTATATGATATCTTTGTGAAAGACGTTATAGATTATTTTTCTTTTGTTAGAATGTTATTTTGATGCATGGAATTGAGGATAAATGGTTGACATTACTCATTTATTCTAGAAGTAATGTTTAACAGTGAATATATACCTTTCAAGAATAATTTTCTACCAGGTCATCAACAAGGAAGTTTTTTTTTCATGCATGTTGTAGCAATAATAAGTGAATGACAGATTGACAGTACGACGAATTTAATTAAAAAGAAAGAGGTAAGCATTTCAATATTATGAAGAGGAATTGTTACCAAGTCAATATGAACATATGTTGATGTAATAGTTTTTTGTGTTGGGTACTGGCTCTGTGAATTATATGGATCTTAATTCATTACTAAAAATGTAAAAGATTGATCTCAATTCATTATAAAATGTATAAGGTTGATGCTTACAGTATTTATATTCACATAAATTGGGGAAAAGTCGTCCACTCACTGGACCCCCTTGCGTGGATTTGTAACAGCAGATTGATAGCTAACTCTTCATCAATTACTTCTACTACAAGAAAAAAGGTAAAACTAATCTCCCATTTGTTTCTCTCTCTTCTTTTATTTACTCTTAATTCAATCTCTCCCCCATTTTTAATTATCTCTTTGATTATTAGGAATCTAAATCAGTCTTTTTATTTCCGTACAATATTGAGAGAATTTCCTTACAATATTGAGAGAGAATATATCTTCATCTGCTTATTTGTAGTTTTACTGAAAATTTTGTCCAAATTTATTTACGTATATTTCTTGGGGATTATTGTGTGATTTGGGTTGGTAAAAGTCTTTCTCATAGTGTTCATCTTTATACCTTCAATTGAGAGAGAAAGAGTGAACTTAAAATGTTTCTAAGTGTTGTATTTTAACAGTTACTGCTGAACCTTGATTTGCTTGAAAAAATCGATGAGATTTTGTAGCGTACTTGCATTGATTTGAAAGTGTACTTTGAGTTTGGAAAAGTCCATAAAAAAAATGTGGATTCCTCATTTACGGCTAAGGGAAGTAACCTTAATCTGAGTTTTTCATTATCAAAGTTAGTAAGTTAATAGAGGCAACAATGTTGATACTGTAATTCTTGGTTTTCTTTTCCTAATTTATCTTTGCGACATTAAATATTTTCCTATCCCAAATAAGTAGATATGATCTTAGATATATTGAATCAATAACTGAATGATTGCTATAAATTTATCATTTTATTGAGTGAATAAATTAAGGGAATAAAATTGAGTTTGAACAGAAAATATTACAAATGCTTTGAATCACTAAAATTTTGAAATATTACTATTTTCAAGAGTTTATTTTTTAAGTGGCATAGTGCATCTCAAATGTTTGATTAAATGAGGCTTAAGTTTTTTTTTTTTTCTAGGTTCGTATGGATCATGAGTCGTGCTTATATGCTTTAGAAGATAACTATTTTGTCAATCTAGGATTTAAGTTTGCTAATTTTGGTTTTTTGTTTCTTTGATCATGAACTCCTTTAGATCATTCGTTTGGGTTTTCGTTGCCTGAGAAAGAGACTTTGACTTTGAGTTGATTATCATGAAGTAATCAAGAACCCAATGGACTTTTCTACAGTGAGGAAGAAGCTAGGGAATGAAAAATATTTGACCTTGGAACAATTTGAGGTGGGCGTGCATCTCTTTTTCAATATATGAGTATCGACCCATTTTCTAATTTGACTCGCATATTTCGATAATGTTTATATTTCAAAATTTTGACTCTATTTTTTGATTGTGTGTATTTTTTGTGTTCCGTCTTTTGTAAAGTTAACTAATTACACATGGTTATGATGATTTTGGGTATGAAATGATGATTTTTTTGGTGGTTTGGATATGTATTGATGATTGTAAGTTTTGTAGACAGATTTAGATTTTTCTAGATATCTATTTTTAAAGGAAACTTTTCCGAAATTTCTTGAAATTAGTAGTAACTAGCTTGATGTTTTGGTGGTTGGATATGTGTTGATGATTGAGTATGCATTAATTATTGTGGTGGTATGGTGAATTATGATAATTGTTATGTCTGATTGTAAGTTATTTTATGTTAGAAAGAGTCTTTAGGTAATGTAGTATTTTTTGATGTTTAATGTAATTTTTCGTTACGCTGTGACTTCAGGCACTAGCAATTACTAGTAAATCTATATAATAAAATTTTACACAATTAAATATTAAATACTACCACTATGTTCTAATTAATTAATAATCCTTAAAATATATATTTAAATGCATGAATAAGTATGAAAAAGCTGACAAGCGCCACTTTTACTTTTACGATCATGATGATCTGCATAGTCAGAATCTCTTTCATCTTATTTGATTTGCAATCTTAAGAAGAAGTTTAATTTTTCCATCATACCATTTCAAATTCCTTACTCATGTTTTTTTAGAAAAATCATTGCATAAAGTTGTATTTGTAGACCAAAAAATGATGTCGTCCTTTACTTTTACTAGAGTTAGTTGCAAGACATATCTGCAACATATACTAATTTCACGAATTGGTATCGTTTAATAAGAAAGATCACTTGGGTAAGTTTTTCATTTTGTATAAAGAGTATTTGTGTTTTCCTTAACAAAACTAGGTACATGATAATTAGTCTTAGTATACACAAGTATTTTATGAGTAGCAGGTCTATAAAATGCATGATTTACTCTATTTTTATATCTTGAAAAACTTTAATGAAAATTTCTATAAGATTTTTGACTTTTATTTTTTTGATAATTATATAACTCTTTCCTTGTATTTTTAATAATTGGTGAAATGTAAGTTCTTTTTGTTACCCAATTCATTTTTTCTTTATAATTTCCATTTCAAGCATTACACATGTGAAAAGAATGACCATTTCTATTACAGTAAGAGCATTTAGTAAAAGAAGATGTATAACTTTTTTTCTCTTTACTTTTAACATGATAAAATCCTTTATTTTTTGTTTTTAGTAGATTCTCTAACATATCCTAGTCCTTCTTTGTTAAATTTACATTTTTGTTGATTAAGCATGACATCAAGATTTTTTTTCCCTTTTGTGAACTTAAGAACTATAGTATTTAAATCGTCATGTTCTTTAGTTAAAATATTAATTTGATCTATTAAAGAAAAATCTTCATTTTGTTTTTCTAACTCTACATTTAGAGATGAATTCTCAAGCTTGAGATTTTTAATATCTTCATTTAACACTTGATTTTGTATTTGAGTATCTTAATTAATTACAACAAGTGTTGAATTTTTCAACTTCAAGATTTTCAACAGAAGTGATAAGTTTTGAATTTTATATTTCAAGATCATTGTTTATTTTTCTTATTTTCTAATTCTTCTTTTAGCAATAAATTTTTTGAAATATCATTTTTTAGTTTTTCGTTTTTCTTCTTTTAAACTTTCATTAACTCTAATTAAATTTGAATTTTCTATTTTAAGATTATTATTACTTTTGATTAACTTTTCTAATGAGATTTTTAAAGTATGTGTAATAAATGAAGTACTAAGTAAATGATGTTCAGAATTTACCTCAGATCTTGGTGATGAATCATTGTCTGCAATTAAGCATAAATTTATAATTTTCTCAGTTTGATAATCAATTTCTTTTTCTCCTTGTGATTTTGGCTCAAAGACATGTTGCGGGGGTTTTGAATATTGATTATAAGTAACTAAAATAAACAAAATTAAATTTAATGAGAATAATCAATGAATTAAAAGTTTCAGTTCTTCAATTCAGTGCCACCCTTTTCACAACCATAGAATATTCAAGTTAATCAATATTTATACTTCAATGAAATTAATAATCCTAGATAACAACAATCTGAGTTACCCAAAATCCCCATTAGGTTTTAAATCTAATGTGATAATTGCCCCCACTAGACCGTAACTATCATACAACTTAGAACTATCAGTTTAGATTTAATATAGCAGCAGCGTTACGATTTAGGGAATTAGATTATTCCAAGAAACAATCACACAATCATGGATTATTTAACTTGTCTTCCGATAATCATAGCAATACTCAAAAGTTTGTCCACAATCAAATATTACTAATTGCTATTTATGATCAGATACAATATCGTTTGCTTAATACTATATTTTAAACTAACAGATGATAATAGTTTGATCAACTTAACTGGTCATTATTAAATCAATCAAAACAAGTACCATTCAATCAATTAAAACAAATTATCAAGAATAAATTTTATATAAGAAAGAATAAATAATGATAACTTAATTAAACCTTTAATTGGAAAAAAGGTTCAACATCCATTAGAATTGATGTGCGCCCCCAAAAAAAAAAAAAAAAATAGGTATACACAACCCATTATGAGTCGTCAAACACATGGTACAAAATTCAAATACAAACTTTATTAATATAATACGACAAACGTAAGTCGAGAGTTTTAACACGAATATTGTCTCGTAGACAATATCCAAACTCAAATGGAGTCCTCATTACAATTATTATCACACTATTTTATAAAATAGTGAGGACTACTATAGCCATCATCTTGGACCGTCACTCCTTTCCCCAACTAGTCCAAGCTATATTCTCATTTTCTGAAGAGAACAATGAAAGCAAAGGGTGAGCTCAACTAGCCCAATAAAGAATATTATGACTAAGATAATGCAGAATAAATTATCGTTAGCCTTCAACAGTGTTAAACTGATAGGATACAATAGACAATAAGTTTAACTACAACGGAACAAACAATCCATTAGTAGAGTCAAGTAGAGCATGATATCTACTATTTTCTATGATTTAAAAGTTCATCATCAATATTTTATCATTGTAACACAGCTCAATAAATAATCCACATCATCGAATTATCCATGCACTATGGGCCAAGGATATTCGTTAGTCACATCCATGAATTATCCATACACTACGAGCTAATGATATTCATTATTATCACATCCACGAATTATCCATGCACTACGGGCCAAGGATATTCATTAGTATCACCAGTGGTCATGATCATTCCAAACAACAATTCATCTTTGCACCCTTGGCCGAAGAGAACCCATGGTCATGATCATACCAACAACTGTCCATCAATGCATTACGGGCCAATGAAGACTTTTACCACATCATTTGTAACATTATAGTTCATAATTAATTCGTTAGTATCACCAGTGACCATTATCATGTCAAATAACAATTCATCTTTGCACCTTTGGCGAAGAGAACCCATGGTCATGATCATACCAACAACTGTCTATCAATGCACTACGGGCCAATGAAGACTTTCATCAATATAAGCATGATGATGATGACAATGATATAAGCATCAATCAAATGAAATCAAGGATACATATTAAAGATTTTTAATTTATCCAGACTTTAAGAATGTCCAAATTGTTAACATGATAACTGCTTTGTGGAGTAAAATTCAAGAATAATATTCATGTATCAAAAATAATTTGGACAGAAAAGAATCAATTTTTCGTCGTGAATAGTACCCGGTTGAATAGTACCCCGTGAATAGTACTTCGTGAATAGTGTCGTGCGTATGAATAGTGCCCTATTACATGTAACATTACATGTCATGTAACATTACGGACCATCAATGCACTACGGGTCAATGAGGACTTTTACCAAATCATTTATAAAATTACATGTCATGATTATACTGAATAATCCCTTGTCATAATCATACCAATCAACAGTCCATCTATGCACTACGGGCCAAAGATGACTTTCATCACAATATAAGCGTGAGGATGATGATAATGATATAAGAATTCAATTAAATGCATGGGAGCAAGGAAAAATTTTAAAGATTTATAATTCAATTTATCCAGAATTTAATAATTGTCCAAATTGTCAACATGATACTGCTTCGTGGAATAAAATTCAAGAATAATATTGTATGAAAAATAATTTGGACAGAAAAGACATCAATTTTTGTCATGAATAGTACCCCAGGTGAATAGTACTTCGTGAATAGTACTCCGACATTGAAAAAAATTAAACTTTAACAAGAATATTCAGAAAAATATCTTTGTGAAATGATACTAGATATGAAACACAAATTTCAAGGATATTCTACTAATTTCACGGAGTATAGAAGCAACACTTAACAAAATGAGTGTAGAATTCAGAATCTGAAATGAAATAATATTAATTACATACTACAGAGTATGGACGAAAATATTATTTCTTACGAATATTGAACAAAAATAATATTCCTTACCTTAAAAATAGAGTACTTTTGACTGGTAGGGCGGGGATATTCTTGAAGAAAACTTGAACTATTTTCTACACTCAAAAGTTTCATGTAACTCTAAAGAAATACGCTCAATATTATAGAAGAAGAATTCTCTGATTCTGGTGTGATTTTCAATTATAAACTAAGCATCCTATTTATAAGAGAATGGAAGGATACTTTTTGAATTTAAAAACGGGTTGCACAGTGGACAATCACGGGCGCTGCAATTGATCGACTGAATTTTTTTCTAATTTACTATGCAAACACTATGCAGACACTATGTAAACACTATGCATAATAAAATATAATATATTCTATTTTTCATAAAAATAAAACTTATTATATATATATATATATATATATATATATATATATATATATATATATATATATATATATACCTTACCTTTCCCACATACAAACTTTCACGAGCACATCACACCCACCACATAATTCCATACACACATAATTCCACACACACACACACACACATATATATATATATATATATATATATATATATATATATATATATATATATATATATACTTTATAACTTCCTATCGATTATTTAAAAAAGCAGTAAGTTAGGGTTCAAATTCAAATAATACGCCAAACTTACAACAAATACTTCATAAAAATTTCATCTATTTATCTTAATTCATTTGGCTTCACAAAACATATTTTTAAACAACAATTATTCATCAATAATATAACTTGCAGTATTAACAATCAGATCATTCCTAGGAAAGAGGGACTTTTCGATGAGGATTTCTCCCTATTGGCGCGTAATTAGGTAACCAAACTCCTTTCCTCGATAGAACTTTCTAGACATTGTCAATAAAACAAATAATAATATGAATAACTTTGTTGTCTCAATTATTGATTTAATAATATAAAATATTGTGCAGATGATACTATGACAATAATAGAATCCATAATGTGAGATACTATGCAGCAATTACTATAGTAATAATTGTGTATAATTTAGTGACTTCTTACGTAAGCATCAAATACCGTGTGCTACTATACAACCACGCGTATTACTGTACTTTTATCATCGGGTATTTCAACATTTAACGGTAAAACTTTCGCCGTTATTTTTATAAAAAGATATTTCTGTCGTTTTCTAGCTCCGACAATAATTCCATTATGGGGTCCACCAATAATTGTGTCGTTATACAAATATTCTCTGTTAAAACGAATATTCCTCGATCAATCGAGTATTTTATAACAACTTGCTTACTTTAGAAAATTTATAAATATTACCCACAACTATAACATTATATCAAATTCACACCTTAATATTCAAAAATGATATGTAGAGAAAAAAAATTCATCTTTATTCATAAAAGTTCCATCTTACATTTACTTAGTTTCTCAATACTAAATAAAATAAAATAAACTAAATAAAATATTTTTTATAAAATAATAAAAAAAAATAAAAATAAAAATAAATAATATAATGAACTAAGTAGTATTTACTTAGTTTCTCAATAGTAAATAAAATAAAATAAAATAATATAATGAACTAATTAGTACGTATTTACTTAGTTTCTCAAAATTAAATAAAATATTATAAAAATAAAAAATAAAACAAATAAAATAAAATAAATAATATACTCCCTAATTAAGTAGTATTTACTTAGTCTCCCAATACTAAATAAAATTAAATAATACAAAATTAAATAATATAATATAATATAATATAATATAATGAACTAACTAATAAAGACGTATTTACTTAGTTTTCAATATTAAATAAAATATTATAAAATAAATAAAATAAAATAAATAATATAATGAACTAATATATATATATATATATATATATATATATATATATATATATATATATATATATGATGGGATATATGTAAGGATTAATCCCAATTCATCTAATGTAAGGATTTCACTGATAAATCCCAATTTGTAAGGATTAATCCGAGAAACCTGACTTTAGTCAGAAACAGACTAAAACTTTTAACTTTAGAACAAATGAATTAGTAGATCTCCTTCCGCCCTCAATCGAAAGGTTTCAATGACTAGAGAGAATCGAGGAGTAGGGCTTGGGACCGTGCAAGCACCTAAAATTTATTGTGGGTTTGGGGTAATCGGATGAGGAACAACAGTTCCTTTTGATTGATTAAGCTGGGCCGGCAGAATGCCATGACCATGAGAAGATGAACCTCCTCGTGACACTCATAATGTTGTAAATGTACTGTGTTAATAAATTCACGAGTGAGAAAAGGCGAACCGAAGTTGTTCTTACCTTTAATATATTCAATATCGAAATCAAAAATACTTAAAATTGCTTGCCATCTAGCGAATGAATGCTTAGAGGCGACATTCTCAACATCCTTTTCAAGGATAAATTTTGTTTGACTTGTAATCTATTCTAACTAGAAATTTTGGTTCAATAAATCTCTCTGAAATTTTTTTGATACATAAAACTAATGATAAAATTTCCTTTTTAATAATCTTGTATTTTAAGCGTGTAGGATTCCATGCGCTTGTAATGGAAACGAAAAATTTGTTCATCGTAAGTAGGAGTTAATTTTTGTTTGAGTATGCCATAGAATCCAATGTCGAGGCATCGGTTTCAACTATTTTGAAAGTTGAATCGTTTGAAATGCCAAGGCGAGGCAAAACCTTAACATATTTTTTAACTTGTTGGACGACGTAAGTATGAATGTCGATCCATGGGGAGGATTACTTTATGTAATTTGAAAGAGAGGCTTACAAATCTTCCCGAGCTCTTTGTAAAACTTGCCAATATAATTGAAGCGAGCAAGAAACCTTTTAGAATGAGTTTTGTCGGTAATCTTATCTGGGAACCTAGGTGGTGAATTGAATAGCTCGTCAATTGGCGCGTGAGTCCATGATAGAGGATTAATCAGAAACGACTTTAGTCGTAAAATGCACTACATTTGGAAGGAGAAAGAACAAGACCATTGGTTTTAACTGTTCTGAAGAACGAATTTAAATGTTTAATATGCTCTTCAATAGTCTTGGAGAATACAAGGATATCGTCGAAAATAAATTTTTATTTATGATACAAAGAATCAAAGATTAGGATGGTTTTAACTTACAAGTTTCATGAAATAAGAACATTAGATGAATGGGGGTTGAGTAGGCTTAATCAGCGGTTGAGGCTAAAGATTTATTAGAGAAGGAACTCAGTCTTTCTAAGTCTTCTCGAACCAAATGAATTCAATTCCTTTTATAGAACAAGGAAAGCGAATTATTACATTGTTACTATTACAACAACCTGGGGTAAAGTAAAAGTAAGAAACATTTAACTAAAGTAAAAGTATGTGTAAAAACATTTTACTAAAGTAAAAGCACAGTAAAAGAAAAGAATCGCTTTTGGTGGAAAAGCGACGCTTCTTTCGATTAATGCGCCATGGGGCCGGATGCTTGAATGATTTCATCCATTGGTGAAAAAGGATAATATCTTTCTACGACTAGTCACGGAAGAGCAGTCTTTGGTCGACCGAGGTCGGTGACAGAGGTCGCCGAAAGCAGTCTTGATGTCACATCACACTTTGATTGATTCTCGCAGGAAAGAAAATGGATCTTGAGCATCTTGAAGACCGATTGTGCCGTAAGGATCACAATTACCTTCGTCTCCAGCCCTCGACTAGAAGTTTTGGGTCGAGAAGAAGCCTTGTCAGGACTCTTCATGTAATCGATCAAGTCTCAAATGAATAGCATCTGTAAAGACGCCTTTAATTGAGAATTAGAGTAACTAGAAACATTAGTAACTTCATCGAGAATCGGTAGAGAACGATCGATTTTCTTTTGACTTATCAGTTGTTTTACTGACTAGTTTACTGGGAGATGCAACGGCAGAGGCCGCAGTGACGGAAGGGGTGTTAACTAGAGGAGTCAATAGAGGAGAAGGTGGAAATTCTTTCTGAACTTGGCCAACTATTCTATCAACACCGAATTTATCCCACCATTTAATGAAAAAACGGCGAAAGACGAAAGAAATAGGGGAAAGGTAAAGTCCGAGCGGTCCCTAATTCCTATGGACGACTGAAAGAAATCTATGTAACTTCTCTGGGTGGTGAAATGATATATTGCCATTTGTAATCCAAGGGATTTTGTATTTACTGAGAATATAAGGAAAGACCTGAATTTCCTCATATTTTGAATGATAATTACTATAATGACAAAATGTTCTAACTGGGCAAGGAGAGGTTTGGGGAATATATCATGGCACAAACCGTATTTTTGTCCACTGAAAAGGATAAACCATTTGGGAAATTGACTCTTGAATTTGTGGTCAAACCGAAAAAACCACGAATGACTATGATCTTCATTTCGATGAAGCATAATTTTATGCTAAGCCTCAATATAATCATAATAGCGTAAATAGCTATTGTGATTAGAAAGTGACTTGAGATCGGAAGGATGACTACCCCAATCGGACAGATTGAGAACTTGCTTAATATCACAATGTAATGATAAAGAAGCTTGGATTTATCATCGTTGGCATAAATTGGTTTAATAAAGACTCGACTGTTTCAATAAGAATGTCCTATAATACACTAAGGATTTATAAGGAGCTAAAGGAAGAAAATGCCATCCAAAGAGGAAAATATTTGGTACTAAGCTGAATTGGGTCATTTTAGGTTTTATTTTGTAACTCGATATGAAATAAGTGTTGATCAAGATTTGACGATAGTCGGACATTTGATGACTAGATTTTGTTGAAGTAGTGAGGGTTTGACTAGCGAAAATATCGAAAGGTTTGGGGTGACTAGAGAATCGAGGAGTAGGGCTTGGGGGACCGTATCAAGCACCTGGAATTTATTGTGGTTTTTGGTAAGCTGGATGAGAACAAAGTTCCTTTTGATTGATTAATCGACCCGCAGAGCTAGCCATGACCATGAGAAGATGAACCTCCTCGTACACTCATAATGTCAGTAAATGTATTGTGTTAATAAATTCACGAGTGAGAAAATCTGGAACTGAGTTGTTACTACCTTTAATATATTCAATATCAAAATCAAAAATACTTAAAATTGCTTGCCATATAGCGAATGAATGCTTAGAGGCGACATTCTCAACATCCTTTTCAAGGATAAATTTTGCTGACTTGCAATCTATTCTAACTAGAAATTTTGGTTCAATAAATCTATCTGAAATTTTTTTGATACATAAAACTAATGATAAAATTTCCTTTTTAATAATCTTCGTATTTTAAGCGTGTAGGATTCCATGCTTGTAATGGAAACGAAAAATTTGTTCATCAGAAGTAGGAGTTAATTTTTGTTTGAGTATGCCACCGAATCCAATGTCAGAGGCATCAGTTTCAACTATTTTGAAAGCTGAATCATTTGAAATGCCAAGGCAGGGCAAAACCTTAACATATTTTTTAACTTGTTGGACGACAAAAGTATGAATGTCAGTCCATGGGGGAGGATTACTTTGTATGTATTTGAAAGAGAGGCTTACAAATCTTCCTGAGCTCTTTGTAAAACTTGCCAATATAATTGAGCGAGCCAAGAAACCTTTGTAGCTGAGTTTTATCGGTAATCTTATCTGGGAACCGATCGGCGAATTGAATAGCTCTGTCAATTGGCCGCGTGAGTCCATGATAGAGGGTTAATCGAGAAACCCGACTTTAGTCGTAAATGGACTACATTTGGAAGGAGAAAGAACAAGACCATTGGTTTTAATCGCTCAAGAAACTAATTTAAATGTTTAATATGCTCTTCAATAGTCTTGGAGAATACAAGGATATCGTCGAAAATAAATTTTTATTTATGATACAAAGAATCAAAGATTACAGATGGTTTTAACTTACAAGTTTACTGAAATAAGAACATTAGATGAATGGGGGTTGAGTAGGCTTAATCAGCGGTTGAGGCTAAAGATTTATTAGAGAAGGAACTCTAAGTCTTTCTAAGTCTGCCTGAACCAAATGAATTTGAATTCCTTTTATCGAACAAGGAAAACGAATTATTACATTGTTACTATTACAACAACTGGGGTAAAGTAAAAGTAAGAAACATTTAACTAAAGTAAAAGTTGTGTAAAACATTTTACTAAAGTAAAAAGTACAGTAAAAGAAAAAGAATCTGCTTTTGGTGGAAAAGCAGACGTCTTCTTTTGACTAATGCGGCCATGGGGCCAGATGCTTGAATGATTGTCATCATTGGTGAAAAGCGAGAATATCTTCTTGACTAAAGTCACTTAGGAGCAGTCTTCACGACCGAGGTTTGATGACAGAGAGGTTGCCGAGCAGTCTTGATGTCACATCACACTTTGATTGATTCTGCAGAAAGAAAATGTATCTTGAGCATCTTGAAGACCGATTATGCCGTAAGGATCACAATTACCTTCGTCTCAAGCTCTTGACTAGAAGTTTTGGATCGAGAAGAAGCCTTGTCGGACTCTTCATGTAATCGATCAAGTCTCAAATGAATAGCATCGCAAGACGCCTTTAATTGAGAATTAGAGTAACTAGAAACATTAGTAACTTCATCGAGAATCGGTAGGAACGATCGATTTTTTTTTTCGACTTATCATTGTTTTCTTGACTAGTTTCTTTGGGAGATGCTGTGGCAGAGGCCGCATGATGTGGAAGGGTGTTAACTAGAGGAGTCAATAGAGGAGAAGGTGGAAATTCTTTCCGAACTTGGCCAACTATTCTATCAACAATCGAATTTATCCCACCATTTAATGAAAAAACGGCGAAAGACACAAGAAATAGGGAAAGGTAAAAGAAAATCCTAATTCCTATGGACGACGGAGACCGAAATATCAGAACTTCTCAGGTATTTGAAATGATATATTGCCATTTCGTAATCCAAGGATTTTGTATTTACTACGTAATATAAGGAAGACTGGAATTTCCTCATATTTTGAATGATAATTACTATAATGACAAAAATGTTCTAACTGGGCAAGGAGAGGTTTGGGGAATATATCATGGCACAAACCGTACCTTGTCCACCAAAGGATAAACCATTTGGGAAATTGACTCTTGAATTTGTGGTCAAACTGAAAAAACCACGAATGACTATGATCTTCATTTTGATGAAGCATAATTTTATGCCAAGCCTCAATATAATCATAATAGCAGAAATAGCTATTGTGATTAGAAAGTGACTTGAGATCGGAAGGATGACTACCCCAATCGGACAGATTGAGAACTTGCTTAATATACAGCGAATGATAAAGAAGCTTGGATTTATCATCGTTGGCATAAATTGGTTTAATAAAGACTGACTCTGTTTCAATAAGAATGTCCCTATAATACACTAAGGATTTATAAGGAGCTAAAGGAAGAAAATGCCATCCAGTAGGAAAATACTGGGCAGCTAACTGAATTGGGTCATTTTTAGGTTTCATTTGTAACTCGATATGAAATAAGTGTTGATCGAAGATTTGACGATAGTCAGACATTTGATGACTAGATTTTGTTGAAGTAGCGAGGGTTTGACTAGCAAAAATATCGAAAGGTTTGGGGTGACTAGTGAGAATCGAGGAGTAGGGCTTGGGGTATATCAAGCACCTCGGAATTTATTGTGGGTTTGGTAATCTGGATGAGGAACAACAGTTCCTTTTGATTGATTAATCGGACCTAGCAGAGAATGGCCATGACCATGAGAAGATGAACCTCCTCGCATACACTCATAATGGTGTAAATGTACGTGTTAATAAATTCACGAGTGAGAAAATCAGGCGAAGTTGTTATTACCTTTAATATATTCAATATCGAAATCAAAAATACTTAAAATTTCTTGCCATCTAGCGAATGAATGCTTAGAGGCGACATTCTCAACATCCTTTTCAAGGATAAATTTTAGCGACTTGCAATCTATTCTAACTAGAAATTTTTGGTTCAATAAATCTCTCCGAAATTTTTGATACATAAAACTAATGATAAAATTTCCTTTTTAATAGTACTGTATTTTAACTGTGTAGGATTCCATGCGCCAGAATGGAAACGAAAAATTTGTTCATCAGAAGTAGGAGTTAATTTTTGTTTGAGTATGCCACCGAATCCAATGTCAGAGGCATCAGTTTCAACTATTTTGAAAGCTGAATCATTTGAAATGCCAAGGCAGGGCAAAACCTTAACATATTTTTTAACTTGTTGGACGACAGAAGTATGAATGTCAGTCCATGGGGGAGGATTACTTTGTAAGCACTGAAAGAGAGGCTTACAAATCTTCCTGAGCTCTTTGTAAAACTTACCAATATAATTGAGCGAGCCAAGAAACCTTTAGACTGAAGTTTTTTTCGGTAATCTTATCTCGGGGAACCTATTTGGCGAATTGAATAGCTCACAATTGGCGCGTGAGTCCATGATAGAGGATTAATCCGAGAAACGACTTTAGTCGTAAGCAGACTACATTTGGAAGGAGAAAGAACAAGACAATTGGTTTTAACTGTTCTGAAGAACGAATTTAAATGTTTAATATGCTCTTCAATAGTCTTGGAGAATACAAGAATATCGTCGAAAATAAATTTTTATTTATGATACAAAGAATCAAAGATTACAGATGGTTTTAACTTACAAGTTTACTAAAATAAGAACATTAGATGAATGGGGTTGAGTAGGCTTAATCAGCGGTTGAGGCTAAAGATTTATTAGAGAAGGAACTCGACTCTTTCTAAAAGCTTTGAACCAAATGAATTTGAATTCCTTTATAGAACAAGGAAAAGCAATTATTACATTGTTCTTATTACAACAACTGGGGTAAAGTAAAAGTAAGAAACATTTAACTAAAGTAAAAGTATTGGTAAAAAATTTTACTAAAGTAAAAGTACGGGTAAAAGAAAAAGAAATGCTTTTGGTGGAAAAGGTAGCGTCTTCTTTCGACTAATGCGACCATGGGGCGAGATGCTTGAATGATTGTCACATCGTGAAAAGCGTAATATCTCAGCCGACTAGTCACGAAAGCAGTCTTTGACCGACCGAGGTTTGGTGACAGAGAGGTTGCGAGGAGCAGTCTTGATGTCACATCACACTTTGATTGATTACTGCAGGAAAGAAAATGGATCTTGAGCATCTTGAAGACCGATTGTGCCGTAAGGATCACAATTACCTTCATCTCCAAGCTCTTAACTAGAAGTTTTGGACCGAGAAGAATCCTTGTCGACTCTTCATATAATCGATCAAGTCTCAAATGAATAAGATCTGCAAGACGCCTTTAATTGAGAATTAGAGTAACTAGAAACATTAGTAACTTCATCGAGAATCGGTAGAACGATCGATTTTTCTTTTGACTTATCGGTTGTTTCTTGACTAGTTTATCGGGAGATGTGGCAGAGGCCGCATGATGTGGAAGGGTGTTAACTAGAGGAGTCAATAGAGGAGAAGCGGAAATTCTTTCCGAACTTGGCCAACTATTCTATCAACACCTAATTTATCCCACCATTTAATGAAAAACAATGAAAAGACGCAAGAAATAGGGGAAAGGTAAGTCCGAGTCTAAATTAATTCCTATGGACGACGGAGGGAGAAAATATCAGAACTTCCGGTAAATTAAATGATATATTGCCATTTCGTAATCCAAGGGATTTTTGTATTTACTATAGAATATAAGGAAGACTGGAATTTCCTCATATTTTGAATGATAATTACTATAATGACAAAATGTTCTAATTCAAGGCAAGGAGAGGTTTGGGGAATATATCATGGCACAAACTGTACCTTGTCCACCAAAGGATAAACCATTTGGGAAATTGACTCTTGAATTTGTGGTCAAACTGAAAAAACCACGAATGACTATGATCTTCATTTTGATGAAGCATAATTTAATGCCAAGCCTCAATATAATCATAATAGCGAGAAATAGCTATTGTGATTAGAAAGTGACTTAAGATCGGAAGGATGACTACCCCAATCGGACAGATGATGAGAACTTGCTTAATATACAAATGAATGATAAAGAAGCTTAGATTTATCATCGTTGGCATAAATTGGTTTAATAAAGACCGACTGCTTCAATAAGAATGTCCCTATAATACACACTAAGGATTTATATGAGCTAAAGGAAGAAAATGCCATCCAAGAGGAAAATATTGGCGCCTACTAACCTGAATGGGTCATTTTAGGTTTCATTTGTAACTCGATATGAAATAAGTGTTGATCGAAGATTTGACGATAGTCGACATTTGATGACTAGATTTTGTTGAAGTAAAGCGTGGGGTTTGACTAGCGAAAATATCGAAAAGTTTAAATGTTTAGAGAGAATCGAGGAGTAGGGCTTGGGACCGTATCAAGCACCGGAATTTATTAATGGGTTTGGGTAATCGGATGAGGAACAACAGTTCCTTTTGATTGATTAACTCGACCTGGCAGAGCGGCCATGACCATGAGAAGATGAACCTCCTCGTACACTCATAATGCTGTAAATGTACCTGTGTTAATAAATTCACGAGTGAGAAAATATGGAACTGAGTTGTTACTACCTTTAATATATTCAATATCGAAATAAAAAATACTTAAAATTGCTTGCCATCTAGCGAATGAATGCTTAGAGGCGACATTCTCAACATCCTTTTCAAGGATAAATTTTGCTGACTTGCAATCTATTCTAACTAGAAATTTTTGGTTCAATAAATCTATCTGAAATTTTTTGATACATAAAACTAATGATAAAATTTCCTTTTTAATAGTACTGTATTTTAACAGTGTAGGATTCCATGCGCCAGAATGGAAACGAAAAATTTGTTCATCAGAAGTACGAGTTAATTTTTGTTTGAGTATGCCACCGAATCCAATGTCAGAGGCATCAGTTTAAACTATTTTGAAAGCTGAATTGTTTGAAATGCCAAGGCAGGGCAAAACCTTAACATATTTTTTAACTTGTTGGACGACAGAAGTATGAATGTCAGTCCATGGGGGAGGATTACTTTGTAAGCGCTGAAAGAGAGGCTTACAAATCTTCCTGAGCTCTTTGTAAAACTTACCAATATAATTGAGCGAGCCAAGAAACCTTTGTAGCTGAGTTTTGTCGGTAATCTTATAGGGGAATTAAATTACGAAATGGATAGCTCATCAATTGGCGCGTGAGTCCATGATAGAGGATTAATCCGAGAAACCTGACTTTAGTCAGAAACAGACTACATTTGGAAGGAGAAAGAACAAGACCATTGGTTTTAACTGTTCTGAAGAACGAATTTAAATGTTTAATATGCTCTTCAATAGTCTTGGAGAATACAAGGATATCGTCGAAAATAAATTTTTATTTATGATACAAAGAATCAAAGATTACAGATGGTTTTAACTTACAAGTTTACTGAAATAAGAACATTAGATGAATGGGGGTTGAGTAGGCTTAATCAGCGGTTGAAGCTAAAGATTTATTAGAGAAGGAACTTTGAGTCTTTCTAAGTCTGCCTGAACCAAATGAATTCGAATTCCTTTTATAGAACAAGGAAAATGAATTATTACATTGTTACTATTACAACAACTGGGGTAAAGTAAAAGTAAGAAACATTTAACTAAAGTAAAAGTACAGGTAAAAATATTTTACTAAAGTAAAAGTATGTGTAAAAGAAAAAGAATCGCTTTTGGTGGAAGCAGACGTCTTCTTTCGACTAATGCTACCATGGGGCGGATGCTTGAATGATTGTCACATCGGTGAAAAAGCGAATATGTCTTCCGACTAAAGTCACGGAAGCAGTCTTTGGTATGACCGAGGTCAAGATGACACAGAGGTCGGGGCAGTCTTGATGTCACATCACACTTTGATTGATTGCGCAGAAAGAAAATGGATCTTGAGCATCTTGAAGAACGATTGTGCCGTAAGGATCACAATTACCTTAAAATCTCCAAGCCCTCGACTAGAAGTTTTGACCGGAGAAGAAGCCTTGTCGGACTCTTCATGTAATCGATCAAGTCTCAAATGAATAGCATCGCAAGACGCCTTTAATTGAGAATTAAAGTAACTAGAAACATTAGTAACTTCATCGTAATCGGTAGGAACGATCGATTTTTCTTTTGACTTATCGGTTGTTTTCCGACTAGTTTATCGGGAGATCTACAGAGGCCGAGTGGATTTTAAGGGTGTTAACTAGAGGAGTCAATAGAGAGAAGGAGGAAATTCTTTCGAACTTGGCCAACTATTCTATCAACACCTAATTTATCCCACCATTTAATGAAAAAACTATGCGAAAGACGCAAGAAATAGGGAAAGGTAAGTCCGAAGCAAATTCCTAATTCCTATGGACGACGGAGACCAAAATCAGAACTTCCTGGGTAGTGAAATGATATATTGCCATTTCGTAATCCAAGGATTTTAGTATTTACTACGTAATATAAGGAAGACCGGAATTTCCTCATATTTTGAATGATAATTACTATAATGACAAAATGTTCTAATCGGGCAAGGAGAGGTTTGGGGAATATATCATGGCACAAACCGTACCTTGTCCACCAAAGGATAAACCATTTGGGAAATTGACTCTTGAATTTGTGGTGTTGAAAAAACCACGAATGACTATGATTTTCATTTTGATGAAGCATAATTTTATGCCAAGCATCAATATAATCATAACAGCGAAATAGCTATTGTGATTAGAAAGTGACTTGAGATCGGAAGGATGACTACCCCAATCGGATGATTGAGAACTTGTTTAATATCTGTGAATGATAAAGAAGCTTGGATTTATCATCGTTGGCATAAATTGGTTTAATAAAGACCGACTCTGTTTCAATAAGAATGTCCCTATAATACACTAAGGATTTATAAGGAGCTAAAGGAAGAAAATGCCATCCAGTAGGAAAATACTGGGCAGCTAACTGAATTGGGTCATTTTTAGGTTTCATTTATAACTCGATATGAAATAAGTGTTGATCGAAGATTTGACGATAGTCAGACATTTGATGACTAGATTTTGTTGAAGTAGCGGGGGTTTGACTAGCGAAAAATATCGAAAGGTTTCAATGTTTAGAGAATCGAGGAGTAGGGCTTGGGGATCGCATCAAGCACCGGAATTTATTCATGGGTTTGGGTAATCGGATGAGGAACAACAGTTCCTTTTGATTGATTAATCTGACGGCAGAGAATAGCCATGACCATGAGAAGATGAACCTCCTCGTACACTCATAATGTCGTAAATGTACCGTGTTAATAAATTCACGAGTGAGAAAATCTGGAACTGAGTTGTTACTACCTTTAATATATTCAATATCGAAATCAAAAATACTTAAAATTGCTTGCCATCTAGCGAATGAATGCTTAGAGGCGACATTCTCAACATCCCCTTTCAAGGATAAATTTTAACGACTTGCAATCTATTCTAACTAGAAATTTTTGGTTCAATAAATCTCTCTGAAATTTTTTGATACATAAAACTAATGATAAAATTTCCTTTTTAATTGTACTATATTTTAACTGTGTAGGATTTCATGCGCCAGAATGGAAACGAAAAATTTGTTCATCAGAAGTAGGAGTTAATTTTTGTTTGAGTATGCCACCGAATCCAATGTCAGAGGCATCAGTTTCAACTATTTTGAAAGCTGAATCGTTTGAAATGCCAAGGCAGGGCAAAACCTTAACATATTTTTTAACTTGTTGGACGACAGAAGTATGAATGTCAGTCCATGGGGGAGGATTACTTTGTAAGCGCTGAAAGAGAGGCTTACAAATCTTCCTGAGCTCTTTGTAAAACTTGCCAATATAATTGAGCGAGCCAAGATGTAAGACCCCGAAATTTTTAAATAAAAAGGAATTTCCTTTATTTAATATTTTGAAATAGTAAGGGTTGATTTGATTAATGTGGATAGTTAAAGGTTAAATACGCAAATATTTCAAAATAAGTAAGTGGTTATAAAATATTCATTATCGCTTAGGGAATATTCGTTTGGTCGTGGAATATTAAATGATTGTCGGGGAATATTAATAATGCGACGGTTGCCCATGTGGGCCCCATAACTAAAGCGATTGGATGAAGAAAATGACAAATATAAGTTATTTTTAAATAACGGCGTAGTTATTCTGAATTATCTTGTTGGAATACCCGATGGTTAAAACACACTGTCGCGTTGTTGAGCAAGTAGCACTTACCAGTATTGCACCAATTATTGATTCTTACGTGAAAAGGCACTACTCAATAATGGTTCTGATAATTCTTATTCATTATTTTATTGAGTTAATAATTTACTGCGTTGATATTTTATATTCTTTGTTGTTTGATAATTGTCATTACACAAGTATTTTTCATTATCGAAGCAATAATTCATATTATCTGAATAATATTATTAGATAACATTATTGGCAATGTCTAGAAAGTTACATACAGGAGAGGTTTGGTCACCTAATCGCACGCATGAAGAAGAAATTCTTATTGGAAAGCTCCCTCTTTCCTGAGGGCTGCTGGTTGTCGATATTGTGATTACGTAATATTATTTGTGAATAATTAATTATTGATTTATATGATGAGGAAAATATTGATTTTATGTGGATATAGATGGAGAAAATTTTTAAAATGACAATTGTTGAAAATTAATATTTTATCTTTTACGATAAAATAATTCATTTAAATATATTATTTTAATAATATATTAAATTGGTGATATTTTACAAATGAATGTGGGATATATGAGTATACGAGGAGGAAGAGTATTTTTGTTGCAATAAATGTTTAAAACATGTTAAACATGTAAATTGGACCCCATTTATTGACTGAAATTTGATTATAGCCTGTAAAATCGCCCGTTTGTAGATTTCGGTCAATTTCTATTTGGAATTTGGAAAAACTTTCTTCTGCAAAGTTGTAGAGAATTGAAATTCCTATAAAAACTCGCGAGATTCGAATTTTTTTTGATGAAAGGGCTATTTATTATGAATTATTGAAGTTCAAGCTCCGAAATAATTGATTTTTGGGAGTTTAAAATATTTTTTGTAAGAAAAACGTTTTTTGTTGTAATTGAGTGGCTCACATGTGTTATAAATGATCTGAAATCAGATTTCTAAGGTGGGCTTGAATATTTTTAAGAAATATTATTATTTTATTAAATTTTCGCTTTGGTGTTACAAGCATTTTCCTATAAATAGGGTGCTTAGGTTAGAATTGAAAATCACACCGTAAGCTGAAGTTTTCTCTCTATATTATCGAGCGTATTCTTGTGAGTATTTTGAGTATATTTTGAGTATTGCTAGGCGGTCTGCAAGTTCCCTTCAAAGACTATACCCGAGATTCTAAGCTTAAATCTTGATCTTTCGAGGTAAGGGGATATTTTTTTTTTTGTAATGATATTATTTCTTCAATATCATTATCTTTGAAATGTTGATTTGAAGTTTTTATCAAATTTGGAACTTTTTCATGTCTGGGGTTACTATTCATGGAGTTCTTATTCATGAGTTACTATTTACGAGTTCTTATTCATGAGTTCTTATTCACTTGAATTCTTATTCACTTAGTACTATTCATGAAGCGTGAAGATGTTTTTGTAGAATTTCTATCTTTTGGTGTCTGAGTTACTATTCACGATATCAAGACTATTCACGATATCTGATACTATTCATAGAAAAATAAAATTTCTTCTTTTCGTCTCAAAACATCTATTACGGATACTAACTCGATTGTATCCATGTTTTGATCATTCTTGAATTTTACACCACTATGATTATTTTTGAGGTATTTTTGGACGTGGATAAAACCAAGTACGAATCCTTAATCCTTAATCCTTGTCATTTTGTTTCAATTGGATTCGTTTCTTAAAAAAAAAAAATATTTTCATCATCCTCGGTCTTAAATGATGATATTATGGAATATCTTTGGCTTTTGTAGTGCAAAGATGAATGATTTCTTAAGAATATCTTTGGCACAGTAGTGCAAAGATGAATGATTCTGAAGAATATCTTTGGCCCGTAGTGCAAAAGATGAGCAGTGCTTAAATGAACATGACTAAGTGATGAATATCTTTGGCACGTAGTGCAAAGATGAATATTTGATTCCATATGTATATTGATTGATGTTCTGAGGATAAAAGATGAGCGATGAACTTTTAAATTCATATTTTCATTGCGAATATTGATTTAAAATTTGTTGTCTATTGTATTCTATTATATTTTTCCTCATTGAAGACTAACGATAATTTGTTGTATATTATTTTAGTCATAATATTCTTTCTTGAGCTAGTTGAAGCTCACCCTTTTTCTTTTTGTTCTATTTTCTCTGGAGGCGAGAATATAGCGATGCGAGCCGGGGTATGGAATGAAGGTTTTAGAAAGAATTGTTTAGTAGTCCTCACCATTTTGTAAAATAATGTATCAATAAATGTGATGAGGATTTATTTGAGTATAGATATTGTACAGAAGATAATATTTGTATTCAAACTCACGATTTCTTGTTGTAATAATAAAGTTGTATAGTTGTTTACGTACCATGTATTGACAACTCGGAATAGGTGATGTATACCTATTTTGGGGCGTCACGGTTGGTATCGAGCTTAGGGATATGATCTCCAGCGGAGATCGGGGAATAGAACTAGGAGGGAGGCAGAGTAAATCTTTTCGCTAGTGTGTCCTACCTAAGCTTATTTGTTAGTTGGTCGTCATTATATAGGGATATTATGTGATATATTGATTTCCTTAATTAACCCTTGTTTTATGTGATTTGAGAATGTCATTGAGAATATTAACAATGGAAATGAGACCAAGTGGAGATGCTGTACTCACCAACGAGAGAGAGCGTGCAACAGTGACAATGTTCCTCCCGTGAACAACACCATTGAAGCGAGATGATGAGCGAGGGATGTTTAGAAGTTTTTTGCGGTTCATGCAAAATCGCACGAGGAGACTCGTGTTCAAAATGAGGAGGAAATGATAGCAATTCACGGGTTGTCACAATGGCAGATTCAAAAGTTGGGACCACGAATTTAAGGAAAGCGGATCCGATCACGGCGGAAACATGGGTCAAACAAATTACCAAGATATTCGATGTCTTGGGATGCACGGAGGAACGAAGGTTCCATTCACCACCTTTATGTTCCATGGCGAAGGCGGACTTCTTTGGTGGGAGTCTCGTAAGCGTACCATCCATCCAGTGACTCGGCATGTCTTGGGAGACGTTTTGAAGCTATTTAATGACAAATACTTTCCCGAAAGTGTTCGTCATATGAAGGAAGTGGAGTTCATCGATTTGGAACAAAACAACACGGCGGTGTCTCGAAGACGAGGCAAAGTTTGCAGAGTTATCGAGGTTCAGACCTCATTTGGTGGAGAATGAGGAGCGATTATACGCGGATGTTTCTTAGAGGTTTGAAACCGGCGATACGTCGATATCTCATTTCTCATAAATTTTTTCTTTATTAGGATGTTGTAAAATGTGGCTCAATTATTAGAGGCGAGATAACGAGAGTACGGTCAACTAAGGGACCACAACGAGGATCGTATCGTAGATAGCGATCAACAGAATAATGATAACTCTGCGGAGAAAGAAAGCAGACGGACAGAAATGGTAACCACTACGGTGGTGGTAATCATGGCCATGAAAATAGAAGAAAGCGAGTCGGGAGGAGATTTTAAAAAGAGGAGATTTAACAACGACTATGTAAAGATAGATGTGATCTTGCGTGAAAGAATCGGTTCTAAGGGAGGAGAACGACCACCGGTCATATGCTACAAATGCGGAAAGAGGGACATATCGGTCAAGCGCCCCACAACAGTTCAAGGTATGCTATAATTGTGGAAAGGAAGGACATATCGCTCGAGATTATGACATGAATGAAACCTAGTTCAATGGGACGGTGACTAAAAAAACATCCCGTAAAAGTCAAAGTCAACGATTAGGAAGAAGCGTTTGTTGTGATTTGGTCATAATGCGAGGAACCCAAACGAGGTGATCACGGGTAAAGCTATTTATAAATTCTTGCGAAGTTTATACCTTACTTCGAATCTGCGGTGTTACCCATTCATTTATCTCTCCTGTATGTGCTCAACGTTTAAACTTGACTCAGGAGAAATTAGACTTTGACCTATCTGTGGAAACTCCGTTAGGAGAAACTTTCATCACATCCGCATTTATAAATCTTGTTTGATTCAAGTTGGCACCATTACCTTACCGTTGACCTTATCTCTTTAAAGATACTTGCTTTTGATGTGATTTTAGGGATTGATTGGTTAACTACTCATCATGCCAAAATTGATTGTTTTCGTAAGGTTGTTAGTTTTCATATTCCTAACCAACTGTTATGCAATTCAAGAAACTAAACCATTAAAATCGATCCTTTGTCATATCTAATCATAAAGCTATTCGTTTATTAAAAAGCGGATGTCAAGCTTTCTTAGCCCATGTTATGGATTTGAATAAAGACACGTCAAATTTGAATAATATTCTTGTTGTTATTGACTTTCCGACGTATTTCTGAAGAACTTCCGGTCTACCCCGAGCGTGAAGTTGAATTCTTTATTGATCTTGAACTGGTACAAAGCCCATTTCTAAAACCCCATATCGAATGGCTCTATTGAACTTGAGGAGTTAAAGGTCCAACTACGAGAATTGTTGGACATCGGTTTCGATAAATCCTAGTACATCTCCTTGGGGTGCTCTGTTTTATTTGTAAAGAAAAAGAGCGGGAGTATGCGACTTTTGTATTGACTATCGGGGAATTGAACCGGTCACCATCAAGAATAGGTATCCTCTACCTCGTATTGATGACTTGTTTGACCCGGTTGTAAAGGGCACAATTCTTTTCAAAAATCGATCTTCGATTACGGATATCATCAAATTGAAGATTAGAATCGAGGATATTCAAAGCGCCTTGAACTCCTCGGTATGGGCATTATGAATTCTTAGTCATGTCTTTTCGGACTAACTAATGCTCCTGCTGGCTTTCATGGATATGATGAACCGAGTATTCAAGGAATATTTGGATCAATTCGTTGTTGTCTTTATTGATGACATCCTCATATATTCCAAAAGCCGTGAAGATCATGAGCACCATTTAAAATTTGGTACTCAAAGGCCGTGAAAACCAACTATATGCCAAATTGAAGAAATCACGAGTTCGGCGAGAAGTAGCATTCCTTGGGCGCGATGGTGTCGAAACATGGAGTATCTGTTGATCCGTGAAGATTGAAGCAATACAAAGTTAGAGCAACCGAAGTCGATTCAAGGAATCAAGTAGCTTTTGGGCTTATTTGGTTATTATCGGAGATTCGTGGAAGGGTTTTTTCGAATCGCTACTCCATTAACTTCAGCTAACTCGGAAGGATACAAAATTCGTTTGGAGCGAAGAATGCGAGAAAAGTTTCCAAGAGCTTAAGAGGATACTTATTTAAGACTTTTCTAACAATACCATCTGGTTTGGATGGATTTGTTATCTCTGATGATTCTTCGAGCAAAGGGTTAGGATGTGTTCTCATGCAAGCGTGGGAAAGTCATAGCCTATGCCTCATGACAACTTAAAGAGTATGAGAGGAATTATCCTACTCATGATCTAGAGTTAGCGGCGATCGTTTTCAGCCGCTACAAATATGGAGGCACTATCTATATGGGGAGAAAGTGGAGATATATTCGGACCATAAAAGCCTTAAATATTTCTTCACTCAAAAAGAACTCAACATGCGGCGTGACGTTGGCTCGAGCTATTGAAAGACTACGACCACACTATTGATACCATCCTGTAAAGCGAGCGTGGTGGCGGCGCATTGAGTAGAAGATCATATGCGGAACGAGTGCGATGATGTCAAGTATCTCGCATAGAGCCAACTTTAATAAAAAAGTTAAGGTTGCTCAACCCCAGGGCGGGAGGCGATCGCGTATGAAGAAGAAAGTACAAGAAGGAGCTATTAGGGCGAGAATTGATGAAGAAGGAATACTTGAGTCCACTCTAGACTTTGTGTTCTAACGACTACGATTTGAAGTACAAGATTATGATGGAGGCACACACAATCGCCATTTGCAATCCATCTGGAAGTACTAAAATGTATCGTGATCTTGACATACATTTTGGTGGAACAATATGAAGAGAGAGATTGCAAAGTTTATCTCGATGTGTTTAACTTGCTAAGCGTGTAAAGGCGGAGCATCTTGTACCTAAGGGTCCGTTGCAACCACTTGAGATCCTAGGAATGGAAGTGGGAACACATTACTATGGATTTCGATTCACGGGTCTTCCTACGGTTTCTCAAGGCATCAATGCTATTTGGGTTATTATTGATAGATTAACCAAATCTACGCTCATTTCTTGCCGATACGGAGACTTATTCCTTGAGCGTCTTGCTAGTATGTGCGCGTGAATGAGATTGTGAGGTTGCATGGCATGCACTGTATCCATAGTTTCGGATCGTGACCCAAGATTCACTTCAAGATTTTGGGTTAGCTTGCAAAAAGCTATGGAAGCGCAGTTTGCGATTTAGTTCGACATACCATCCCCAAAGCAGACGGACAATCGAGAGAGGACTATTCAAACTCTTGAAGATCTATTAAGACTACGTGTCCTAGACTTCAAGGGTAGTTGGGATAAGTATTTACCATTGGTGGAATTCTCCTACAACAACGATTATCGAGCAAGTATAGGTGTGGCTCCATTTAAAGCATTATATGGACGAAAATGTCGATTTCTCAATATATTGGGATGAGGTGGGTGAAGCAACATTGTTGGGACCCGAGTTAAATGCGTATGACACAGAAAAGATCCAAATGATTCGACAACGTATACAAAGCGGCACAAGATCGACAAAAGAGTTATGCGGATCTTCATCGAAAGGGCGTGGAATTTAATGTAGGGGATCGTGTATTGTTGCGAGTTGCTCCATGGAAGGAGTTACAAGATTTGGGAAGAGAGAGAAAGCTCAATCCACGATTTATTGGTCCATTTCAAATTCTTGACTGAGTAGGAAATGTTGCCTATAGACTTGCGTTACCTCAAAGTATGTCTCGTGTTCATAATGTGTTTCACATATCGTGCCCGTAAATATGTGAAAGACCGAACCACGTTATTGAGTTGGAGCCGGACGAGATAGCCGAAGACTTAACGTATGAGGAGGTACTGTCAAGATCTTGGATAGGAAGGAGCATGTCCCTACGCTATGAAAGGTCATACCACAAGTTAAAGTTTTGTGGAGGAATCATGCTATAGAGGAAATGACACAGGAATTGGAAAGCGAAAATGAAAGCGAGGTATCCTCACCTTTTGAAAACACCAGTGCGTCGCACGTCAATTTCGAGGGACGAAATTTCATAAGGAGGGAGGTTGTAAGACCCAGAAATTTTTAAATAAAAGGAATTTCCTTTATTTATTATTTTGAAATAGTAAGGGTTGATTTGATTAATGTGGATAGTTAAGGGTTAAATCATAAATATTTCAAAATAAGCAAGTGGTTATAAAATATTCATTATAAATAGGGAATATTCGTTTGGTCGTGGAATATTAAATCTTTGTCGGAGAATATTAAATGACGGCAGCATGACCCATGTGGGCCCCATAACGCAAAAAGCGATTGGATGAAGAAAGCGACAAATATAAGTTGTTTTTTAAATAACTTGGCGTAGTTATTCACAATTAATCTTTGTTGGAATACCTAGTGGTTAAAAACACACTAATACGCGTTGTTGAGCGATTGCACGGTATTGCACCAATTATTGATTCTTACGTGAAGGCACTACTCAATAATGGTTACGATAATTCTTTATTCGATATTTTATTGAGTTAATAATTTACTGCGTTGATATTTTATATTCTTTGTTGTTTGATAATTGTCATTACGGTATTTTCATTATCGAAGCAATAATTCATATTATCCGAATAATATTATTAGATAACATTATTAGCAATGTCTAGAAAGTTACATCGATGGAGAGGCTTGGTCACACATTTAATTGCGTAGTGATGAAGAAATTCTTATTAGAAAGCCCCCTGCTCTGAGGGCGCACTGGTTGTCAATATTGTGATTACGTAATATTATTTGTGAATAAATAATTATTGATTTATATGATAAGGAAAATATTGATTTTATGTGGATATAGATGGAGAAAAATTTTAAAATGACAATTGTTGAAAATTAATATTTTATCTTTTTACGATAAAATAATTCATTTAAATATATTATTTTAATAATATATTACTTGGTGATATTTTAACAACGAATGTGGGATATATGAGTATCTGAGGAGGAAGAGTATTTTGTTGCAATAAATGTTTAAAACATGTTAAACATGTCGGTGGACCCCATTTATTGGTGAAATGTGATTATAGCTTTGTAAAATCGCTTCGATTTGTGGATTTCGGTTAATTTCTATTTGGAATTTGGAAAACTTTCTTCTGCAAAGTTGTAGAGAATTGAAATTCCTATAAAAACTCGCATGAGATTCGAATTTTCTAATGAAAGGGCTATTTATTATGAATTATTGAAGTTCAAGCTCAAAATAATTGATTTTTGGGAGTTTAAAATATTTTTTGTAAGAAAAACGTTTTTTGTTGTAATTGAGTGGCTCATGTGTTATAAATGATCTGAAATCAGATTTCTAAGGTGGGCTTGAATATTTTTAAGAAATATTATTATTTTATTAAATTTTACGCTTTTGGTGTTAAGCGTTTCCTATAAATAGGGTCTTAGGTTAGAATTGAAAATCACACCGTAAGCCGAAGTTTTCTCTCTATATTATCGGCGTATTCTTGTGAGTATTTTGAGTATACTTTGAGTATTGCTAGGCGGTGCAAGTTCCTTGAGACTATACCCGGTATTCTAGCTAGAAATCTTGATCTTTCGAGGTAAGGGATATTATTTTTTTTCGTAATGATATTATTTCTTCAATATCATTATCTTTGAAATATTGATTTGAAGTTTTATCAAATTTGGAACTTTTTCATGTATCGGGGTTACTATTCATGGGTTCTATTCATGAGTTCTTATTCACGAGTTACTATTCATGAAGTTCTGATTCACGAGTTCTTATTCAAAAGTACTATTCATGTAAAGCGTGAAGATGTTTTTGTGGAATTTCTATCTTTTGGTGTCGAGATTCTTTATTCACGTATATACGGACTATTCACGATATCTGATACTATTCATAGAAAAAATAAAATTTCTTTCTTTTCGTCCAAAACATCTATTACGGATACTAACTACGATTGTATCCATGTTTTGATCATTCTTGAATTTTACACCACTATGATTATTTTTGAGGTATTTTTGGGCGTGGATAAAACCAAGTATGAATCCTTAATCCTTAATCCTTAATCCTTGTCATTTTGTTTCTTTGGATTCGTTTCTTAAAAAAAAAATATTTTTTCATCATCCTCGGTCTTAAATGATGATATTATGGAATATCTTTGGCTTTGTAGTGCAAAGATGAATGATTTCTTAAGAATATCTTTGGCTGCGATTGCAAAGATGAATGATTTTCGAAGAATATCTTTGGCCGTAGTGCAAAGATGAGCAGTGTTTAAATGAACATGACCAAGTGATAAATATCTTTGGCACAGAGTGCAAAGATGAATATTTGATTCGGATGTATATTGATTGATGTTACTGGGGATAAAAGATAGGCGATGAACTTTTAAATTCATACATAGAAGATAGTTTGCATTCATACAAGGATATCGTCGAAAATAAATTTTTTTTATGATACAAAAGAATCAAAGATTACGAGATGGTTTTAACTTACAAGTTCTTTGAAATAAGAACATTAGATGAATGGGGTTGAGTAGGCTTAATCGGTGGTTGAGGCTAAAGATTTATTAGAGAAGGAACTACGAGTCTTTCTAAGTGCACTGAACAAATGAATTGAATTCCTTTTATAGAACAAGGAAAGCAATTATTACATTATTCTTATTACAACAAGCTGGGGTAAAGTAAAAGTAAGAAACATTTAACTAAAGTAAAAGTACAGGTAAAAACATTTTACTAAAGTAAAAATGCAGGTAAAAAGAAAAGAATCGCTTTTGGTGGAAAAGCGGGCGTCTTCTTTGACTAATGCGGCCGTGGGGCGGATGCTTGAATGATTGTTATCATTTGGTGAAAAAAGCGAATATCTTTCTTGACTAAATTTCTGCGGAGGAAGAAGTCTTTGGTGGCCGAAATTTGGTGATGAGGAAATTTCTTGGGCAGTCTTGATGTCACATCACACTTTGATTGATTCTGCGAGGAAAGAAAATGGATCTTGAGCATCTTGAAGGCCGATTTCTTAGTAAGGATCACAATTACCTTTCGTCTCAAGCTCTTAACTAGAAGTTTTGGGTGAGAAGAAGCCTTGTCGGACTCTTCGTATGGCGATCAAGTCTCGAATGAATAGCATCTCTGAGCACGCTTAATTGAGAATTAGAGTAACTAGAAACATTAGTAACTTCATCGAGAATCGGTAGGAACAGTGATTTTTCTTTTGACTTATCGGTTGTTTCTTGGTGATTCTTTGGGAATCTGTGACGAGAGGCATAGCGATGTGAAGGGTGTTAACTAGAGAGAGTCGATAGAGGAGAAAGCGGAAATTCTTTACGAACTTGGCCAACTATTCTATATCGACAATAGAATTTATCCACCATTTAATGAAAAAAGCGGTGAAAGAGCGAAGAAATAGGGGAAAAAGGTAAGTAAAAGCAGGTCCTAATTCCTATGGACGACGAGGTGAAATCTGTCAGACTTCTTGGGTAATTTGAAATGATATATTGCCATTTCGAGAATCCAAGGATTTTGTATTTACTACGAGAATATAAGGAAGACTGGAATTTCCTCATATTTTGAATGATAATTACTATAATGACAAAATGTTCTAGCTGGGCGAGGAGAGGTTTGGGGAATATATCATAGCACAAACCGTACCTTATCCACCAAAAGATAAACCATTTGGAAATTGACTCTTGAATTTGTGGTCAAACCGAAAAAACCACGAATGACTATGATCTTCATTTTGATGAAGCATAATTTTATGCTAAGCCTCGATATAATCATAATAGCGAGAAATAGCTAGTGTGATTAGAAAGTGACTTGAGATCGGAGGAGGATGACTACCCTGATCGGAATGATTGAGAACTTGCTTAATAATCAAATGAATGATAAAGAAGCTTGGATTTATCATCGTTGGCATAAATTGGTTTAATAAAAGTGACTCTGTTTGATAAGAATGTCCTATAATACACTAAGGATTTATAAGGAGCTAAAGGAAGAAAATGCCATCCGGTAGGAAAATCTTTGGGCATTAAGCGAATTGGGTCATTTTAGGTTTCATTTGTAACTTCGATATGAAATAAGTGTTGATCGAAGATTTGGCGATAGTCGAGACATTTGATGACTAGATTTTGTTGAAATAGCGAGGGTTTGACTAGCGAAAATATCGAAAGGTTTGGGGTGATTTAGAGAGGCGGGGAGTAGGGCTTGGGGGTATGCAAGCACACTGGAATTTATTAATGGGTTTGGAGTAGCTGGATGAGGAACAACAGTTCCTTTTGATTGATTAAGCTGGGCCGTGAGATGACCACCATGACCACGAGAAGATGAACCTCCTCATACACTCATAATCTTTGTAAATGTACTGTGTTAATAAATTCACGAGTGAGAAAATGGGCGAGTTATTTACTACCTTTAATATATTCAATATCGAAATCAAAAATACTTAAAATTGCTTGCCATCTAGCGAATGAATGCTTAGGCGACATTCTCAACATCCTTTTCAAGGATAAATTTTCTTGACTTACGATCTATTCTAACTAGAAATTTTTGGTTCAATAAATCTCTCTGAAATTTTTGATACATAAAACTAATGATAAAATTTCCTTTTTAATAAGTCTTGTATTTTAAGCGTGTAGGATTCCATGCTTGAGAATGGAAGCGAAAAATTTGTTCATCGAAGTAGGAGTTAATTTTTGTTTGAGTATGCCACCGAATCGATGTCGAGGCATCGGTTTCAACTATTTTGAAAAGTTGAATCGTTTGAAATGCCAAGGCGAGGCAAAACCTTAACATATTTTTAACTTGTTGGAATGACGAAGTATGAATGTTAGTCCATGGGGAGGATACTTTATAAGCTTTGAAGAGAGGCTTACAAATCTTCACGAGATCCTTGTAAAACTTGCCAATATAATTGAGCGAGTTAAGAAACCTCTGTGGTGAGTTTTGTCGGTAATCTTATATAGGAACCAAATTCGGAGAATTGAATAGCTCTATCAATTTGGCGTGAGTCCATGATAGAGGATTAATCGAGAAACGACTTTAGTCGAAGCAGACTACATTTGGAAGGAGAAAAACAAGACCATTGGTTTTAAGCTGCATTACGAAGAGCAATTTAAATGTTTAATATGCTCTTGATAGTCTTGGAGAATACAAGGATATAAATCGATGTATACAATGATAAAATGGTGAAAGGATTCAAAATATTATTAAGAATATTACGAAATTCTTTGGGTGCATTTTAAGTCAAATATTTGAACATTCCATTCGTAGTGTCCGAGCGAATTGGTAAATCGATTTGTATTTATCATCGGATGAATAGCAACTTGCGAGAATCGACTTAAGGTCAAATTTACTAAATATTGTGGAGACACTTAACCTACCGAGGAGATCATCCTTGTTGGGCAAAGGTACCTTATCCATTCTAGTACTTTGTTTAATGGTTTATAATTAATGACTAGCGAGGGACACCTCTTTCTTTCTCGACCGTTATTAACATAGAAATGCAGGCAAGACCATGGTGACTTAACATGTCTAATTAAACCTTTACTAAGAAGATCATTAATTTCTTTTTACATAACTCCATTTGTTCATGACTCATTTGAATAGGTCTAGCTTTAGTGGGAATTAAATGTTCTTTAAATTCCTTAGCATAGGGTAACCTAAGCGTGTGCTTCTTCCTATGCCAAAAAGCATTGGGAGAATCGAACATAAATTTTTTAGTAAATAATCTTTTAATTCTTTTATTTTTTCTTGGACTTTGTTACTCTTAAGTTGTTCTTCAACTTGCGACTTAACTTCTTCTTTAAGGAAATTTAAATGAGTAACTTTTAGGTTTAGCAGATTGATGATTTAGAAATTGATTCTTCTTGAATAAATTTTAAATCTCTTTCTTTTAGTTTGATTAGGAATTTAAATGTAATCTTTTTTCCTAAGTGTTACTTAACTTAAACCTTTATTACTAGTAGTAAATGGGTATAATAAATAGATAAGCGGTAATCTAAAATGATTTTGTCATTAAGATTGCGAACTAAGACAAATGAGGTCTTAAAACACATCTTGTCTTGACAAATATGTACATTAGGTAATTTATATTTTATTTCCATCGACTTCCATTAAATTTGAATTTAGTTTTTCACTGGTTTTCTTATAATATCGTGTGGGGATAATACCTTCTTGAATACGAGTTCAAATCGCACTTTTGATCAACTAAGGTGGGAGTTTGTATAGAGAAGCGTTTTATCGAAAACTAAATTAATAGAGATATACTATTTTTGAATAGTAATATCTTTAATTCTTTTAAGGAGAGACCTTGAATAAAGAATTGAGAATCTTTGCTTTTGATGATTACACGGTTCATCGTGACTTTCATCACTAGAAGAGGAATCATGAACTTGAAGATCGATTTCTTATCATCAATCTCTTTTCTTAAGTTAGAAATATCTAATTTTAAGTTAGAAATTTCTTTCTTAAGTTTATTAACTTTTGATTTAATTCGAGGGAGGGTAATTTCTTTTTAGAAGATTTAAATCTTTCAAGAGTTTTATTGAGGCCGAAAATTGGTTTTCTTTGGCTCTAAGAACTTTATCGATTGACTTTTTTATCTTTGGTTAACAAATCTTTTAATTGCTTCAAATCTTGAGTTTTTAATTGAGGTGCGTAATTTTACTAATTAGATCGACTAATAAAGAACTTTCTTCTTCTTCTTTCGTAATTACATTGATTCTTTTACAGTTTTTATTGCAATTTTACGTACATATAGTGACTTCATTTTCACTATCAGATTCATCGTTAGGCGTATTATTACTAGAAGATTACGGAATATCGGAAGCTTCTTCATCATCCTTCTATTTGTTATTTTCAATTCTCATTAATTCTAATAAGCATTACGTATCTTTAATTTGAAATATTTAATTGAGTTAATTTTGTTTAACTCTACATTCACTTTTATAATGTCCTTTTACGCTTACAATTGTGATGAGAACAATTTTACTTTTATCATATTTCTTTGATTTTTTTATATGATTTTTCTTAGATGACTTGAGTTTATTGTAATAAGTATCTTGATTATTAATCTTTTTATCATGATTATATCTCTTCTTTACAACGCTTATGACTTTTATGTGACTCGATATGTTTATTCTTATGCTCATCTTCTTTCTTACAGAGGAGCAACCGGCGGTAAACCATATTGTTCACAAAATGTTCTAACTCGTATTTAGCTTTATTTTATCTTTTACGGCTTGTTTAGCTAACTTAAAGTCAATACACATTTTTATCCTATTTTTGAATATAACTAATAATATCACCATAAGTCAAATTATCATAATCTATATATCCTAAATTTTTACTTAATTCTTCCCCTAACCTTGTGAGCAAATAAAGATGGTAAACCATTAACAAATTTCTCTTTCCAAAATGGTTTATTCTTTGTCATTTCTCATCATAACTCTGGAAGTAAATACATCTTTGTACCATCTAAAATCACTTAGAGTGGGACATGTAAGATTACTTAATTGATCATGGATTCTTTCAGTGATATTACTAGGAGTTCCAACAAAATGTTTAATTATAGTAAATATTAAAGTATTAACTCCATCAGGAAGACCAATACTAGCATCTTCATCAAAGATGGGATTGCCTTTATTATCTCTTTGGATAGCATGAACTATGGAACATCTAATGTCTTTGGTGAGATGTTTTTCCCACAAGACACGAGAATACCGGTAAAACCACTAGCTATTATTAATTGACTATATCTCGATTGAGATAAAGAGTTGAATTTGGTAATATCATTTATTGGCTACCATAGACATATGATTAAGTTTATTAAAATTTCTTGTTCACCAAATCCATCTATATTCCATTCATAAATCTTATTAGAGGACACAGAGAAGGCATTTATCTAGATTTTCTCTTGACTGTAGATCAGGAGGAGTTGGTGCAAGTACCAATTTCTAGTAATACTTATGTTATTGATGAGTTAATTTATTTAGTATTTGTTCATTTAAGGTTTGAAATGGAAGAGTGATTAGGGTGATCAGAAGAACTTTCGTTATCATCATACGATTCAACATGATCGATACTTGACAATGGTTCCACTTGGACTGGTTACAGTTTTAAGTTTTTAAATAACTTTTTAATAGATTGGATCAATTCACTTTCTTTATTAGGTAGACTTAGATTATATACATTTTACGGTAATTTAATTAAAGGTTGTTCAAGTTTTGAATAAGGTTTTTAATAATTCCTTCTTCAAATTTTTCTTGATCTATCTATTTGTTTTCCTCTTGTTGCTAGATATTGATTACTAAAGTTTAAGCATTCAATTAATTTTTTATTATCATTAGTTTAAGTCGAGGGGAATCTTGAAGGGCTAGCGATAATGAAGTGTTTTTTCTTTGAAATTAGAAGCTGTCTCTAAAGGAGGATATTTGGGACGATACATTAGATCTATCTTCTTTAATCCATTGAGTTTTACTAATAACATTACATTTACTTTAGTGCTTGATCATACCGATCGTAGAAGCGTGATGTTAATTTCTTCATTTTTAATAAATATTTTCCATCTATTAACTATCTTATCTCTTTCCTTTTTTTCTATGGGGTGAGTAGATGCGAATAGATGTCTCTTTTCTTTGTTAAATTTTGAATTAAAATCCTTTACTAAGTTATCCCGATCTAAAAGAAATTCTTTTAATGACTCTTAATTGATTATTAATTGGGGCATTAAAATCGGGACGTAATGGGATATCTTTGAGGATCTTGGGAGAAGAAGAATCTTCATCTTCAACGGTATCATTACGATATAGCAAGGATGACTAACTTGTCCTTGATTAAGGATACCTTTAAGTTTGATATCTCTAGCAGAAGGATTACTAAGGACTTGATATCTCTTCTAGTGTGGATAAGCTGAAGGAGTGAAGAAGCTGAAATGTCTTGATGATAAGCTGGGGTTCTAAATGCGTTCAAAACTAATTTTAACAGTTCCATCGAGAAAACTGTTGAATGTTTTCAATATTTAACAAATTGTTAACTATGAAATTCATTGTGGAAATTCATTGGGTAAAGTCCATTGATTAGGTAAAGTAATATCCTTCAAAGAATTTTCTTGGGATGCGGATATTAGCATTACTAGTTGAACTTTGAATTAAAAGCTATTTGATCTTTTGGACTTTTATTAAGAGCATGAACATTTAAGTTTGATTTCATTGTTTTATAGTAAATTACGTAAATCAAAGCAATGGGTTGAGATCCTTGATCATTTGAGTAATCTCTCCATCGGTTTTAATATTTAATGATAAGGCTTTGAATAAGTTTTTATCACTAAGACTCAAGGTGAAATCGGAAAGCAATTGAAATGGATAGGTCCATTATGCAAACTTGCTTCCATGGCACCAATATCTTTGGGATAATAATTCAAAAATCTAGCATCTAAAGGAGGTAGATAGATGAATTAATTCCTTTTACATTGAGAGGTTTATTCGCAACTTGAACAAGACCTATGTGAATAAAATTGTAACCCTTCTTTATGTGTTTTTAATAACTTTTGGCGATAAAAACTACATTTTCATATTCTTTGTTAATTGCATAAACTCTTTCAACTTGTTTTGACATTATAGTCGGTTTTGAACTTATCGGAAAAGGTTGGTGATAAATATCTTTAGGAGATACTCTAGGTATGTTCGATTGTGTAAAACTTGATTAATGTTTTCATAACTATGTTCTTCTTGGTTAACTATATGTAGGGACGGGAGGCAAAATCGACACATTACTAAGCGAAAAGCTGGATCTGAATAACCTACTCATCTTATTTGTTTCAAAATAAAATCTTACTCAAGGTCCATACATGCATACCCGTTTACCCAAAGTAGACTCATACCTATGTTACTATAACATACTTGCTCACACCACGGAGACTTACAAAGGTTAAACACGAACTAGGTGGACTACGGGTAAGTAAGGTGACTTGAACTTTGATGAAGAAGATGATTTTGAAAAAAGTAAAGAGAAGTTTGATTAAAAGATCTACTAATTCAGCTACCAACAAAAAAAATGGCTCTAATACCATGAGAGGCGGATATTGAAGAGAGAATTGAGGAGTAGGGCTTGGGCTCAGTTCTCTCTCTTCTAAAATTTTTAGGGGTGAAAGGGTTATTTCCTGGATAAAAATTTTAAGGTGGAAATGTATGGGGATGGTGACTCATCCGAGAAGATGATCAATGACACCTTCCCAAGACCCTCAGGAGGCGGACGATGAAAGAAGGCAGGAGAGGCATCTTGATCAATCGACAGTGATGGCCCATCCATCATCTCGACTTTTGCTTTCAAGTAAAGCAAAAGTCTTTTACTTTAGTAAATGTAAAAGTAAAAGTAAAAGTAAAAGAATAACTTTTGCTTTTACTTAAGTTAAATATTTTAACTTTAGTTAAATGTTTCTTACATTTACCGATGTAAAAGTAAATATAAAATGTTTTTTACGTTTTACTTTAACTTTAGTAAATTACTTTTACTTGATTAATGTAATAGTGATTCTGCGTGAATCAAATAGTAATTTACTTTTTTGGTTTTTCTATTTAAAGAAACTTCAAGTGTTAGAGTTTCTTGGAAGCTTAGTTCGATAAAAGCCTCGGAGCTTTTTCTCTGAAAGCTCTTGAGAGGTCTCTCTCCTTCTCTCAGTTAAGCGAGGCGAAGCTTTAAAACTCGATCTTCTTAGTTAAAGATGAAGAAGAAGTCTTTGATACTTCTCTTCCCTTAAACATTTAGTCTAGGATTCACATGTAATCCCTTCCCAAATGTTTATAAATAAAAGAAAGAGATTACTTTCTTGATTCATAGGTCATCTTCTTAATCTTTTTTCTTTCTTACATTAAAGTTTTTCTTTTAAAAACTTATCCATTTGTTATATGGTATCGAGCCACACGATTGGTTCTTGATTACATTGGCGATTTCAATTGTAAGCAGATTTGATTTGTTTACTTAAATGTTTCTTCAAACTTTTATTTTTCTTGCTCCGCTTTTAATCGCTTGGAGCCTTTGGTGAAACACCCAAGATCGCCTTAAGTCCCGACTAATGCCGGTTTGTAAGTCTCGATTGAGGAAGCGATTGTAAGGCTAAAGGGAATCTTTTAGATCTATGGGTATGTGTTCAAGGCAAGTAAGGTTTAGTCTAAGTGGACCTTGAGAAAAGAATTTTTGTTTAAACAATTATCAAATTAGTCTTTCCATTTAGATCGATTTCAGCGATAGATCAAGACCGATCGAGTGATCCTTTATTTGATTCGATCGATTTATTTTTAAACAATTTTTTACAAAATCTAAGAAATTTTGAAAATTTTGACCAATTTTCGGTAGAAATTTTTTTTTCCTCCTTCTTTATAAACCAAATTTTGGGGGTGAAAGGGTTATTTCTGGATAAAAATTTTAAGGTGGAAATGTATGGGGACGGTGACTCATCGAGAAGATGATCATCGTGACACCTTAAGCACCCTCAGAGGCGGACCGATGATTAACGAAGAAGGCGCGGAGAGGCATCTTGATCAACCAAACAGTGATGGCCCATCCATCATCTCACTTTTTGCTTTCAAGTAAAAAAAAGTCTTTTACTTTAGTAAATGTAAAAGTAAAAGTAAAAGTAAAAGAATAAATTTTGCTTTTACTTAAGTTAAAAATTTTTAACTTTAGTTAAATGTTTCTTACATTTACCGATGTAAAAGTAAGTGTAAAAATGTTTCTTACGTTTTACTTTTACTTTAGTAAATTACTTTTACTTGATTAATGTAATAGTGATTCTGCGTGAATCAAATAGTAATTTACTTTTTTAGTTTTCTATTTACTTGAAACTTCGAGTGTTAGAGTTTCTTTGAAGCTTAATTCGAGTAAAGCCTCGGAGCTTCTCTCTACAGAAAGCTCTTGAGGTCTCTCTCTCTCCTTCTCTCAGTTGGCCAGGAGCGAAGCTTTGAAACCGATCTTCTTAGTTAAAGATGAAGAAGAAGTCTTGATACTTCTCTCTTCCCTTAAACATTTAGTCTAGGATTCACATGTAATCCCTTCCCAAATGTTTATAAATAAAAGAAAGAGATTACTTTCTGGATTCACCTGGCCATCTTCTTAATCTTTTCTTTCTTACATTAAAGTTTTCTTTAAAAACTTATCCATTGTTATATGGTATCAGAGCCACACGGTTGGTTCTTGATTTTGTTCGACGATTTTGATTGTAAACAGTTTGATTTGTTTACTTAAATGTTTCTTCAAACTACATATAACAGCGATTATATGTAGAATAAGTTTTTCTTTGTTAATATATATATATATATATATATATATATGATGTAAGACCCCAACTTTTTGAATAAAGATTAAATTTTCTCGAAATATATTTTTGAATATTATGGCGTGGATTTGATATAATGTTATAGTTGTGGGTAATATTATAAATTTTACAAAGTACTCGAGTTGTTATATAATATTGATTGGTGGGGAATATTCGTTTTAACGAGGGAATATTCGTACAGCGGCACAATCATTGGTGGACCCCACAGCGGAATTATTGTCGGATTGAAAGCGACAAAAATACTTTATATGAAAATAACTTGGCGGAAGTTTTCTTGTTAGCTGTTGAAACACCGGTGTTAAAAGAAACGATATCTGGCGTGGTTGCGTAGCCTTACTGCAGTATTGATTATTGATGCTTACGTGAGAAGTCACTCGGTTATACTCGATTATTGCTCTGATAATTCTTTGCATCATATCTATTATATTATGGATTCAAGTATGGTCGGTGTATCATCGCAAAAATATTTTTTATTAAATCGATACTTGAGGCGTCAAAGTTATTCATATTATAAAGCTGTAATATTTACAATGTCTAGAAGTTACATCGAGGAGAGGTTTGGTCACCTAATTTCTTGGCGCGCGATGGGAGAAATCCTTATTGGAAAACCCCTTCTTTCTGAGGAGCGACACGGTTGATAAATATTGTGAATTATAATATTAATGATGAATGTTGTTAGGAGTTGAATTTGGAGACGGACGTGATATTTGAGTCAAAGCGATGAAATTTATTATTAATGAAATTTAATTTTCTCTATTTATTATTTTGAAATAGTAAGGGTTGATTTGATTAATGTGGATAGTTTGGGTAAAATCATGAAAATATTCAAAATAAGCAAGTGGTTATAAAATATTCATTGTTAATTTTCTCTATTTATTATTTTGGAATAATTCGTTTGGTGTGGAATATTGGAATATTAAATGTTTGTGGGGAATATTAAATGCGGCCAGTTATGACCGTTGTATGGGCCCATGTGAAGCGATTGGATGAAGAAAGCGATGAATATAAGTTGTTTAAAAATACTTGGCGTAGTTATTTACAGATTAATCTTGTTAAAATACCGGTGGTTAAAACACGGTAGCTTTGCGGTATTGCACCAATTATTGATTCTTACGTGAAGGCACTACTCGATAATGGTTACGATAATTCTTATTCGATATTTTATTGAGTTAATAATTCTTTGCGTTGATATTTTATATTCTTTGTTGTTTGATAATTGTCATTACGGTATTTTTCATTATCGAAGCAATAATTCATATTATCGAATAATATTATTAGATAACATTATTGGCGATGTCTAGAAAGTTACATCTAAGGAGAGGTTTGGTCACTAATTGCGTGATGATGAAGAAATTCTTATTGGAAAGCCCCCTTTCACAGGAGCTGCTGGTTGTCGATATTGTGATTACGTAATATTATTTGTGAATAATTAATTATTGATTCATATGATGAGAAAATATTGATTTTATGTGGATATAGATGGAAAATTTTTAATGTGACAATTGTTGAAAATTGAAATTTTATCTTTTTACGATAAAATAATTCATTTAAATATATTATTATATTTTAATAATATAATAATGGTGATATTTTACAATGAATGTGGGATATATGAGTATCTGAGGAGGAAGAGTATTTTTGTTGCAATAAATGTTTAAAACATATTAAACATGTCGGTGGACCCCATTTATTGGTGAAATTTGATTATAGCTTTGTAAAATCGCTTGGTTTGTGGATTTGGTCAATTTCTATTTGGAATTTGGAAAAACTTTCTTACGCAAAGTTGTAGAGAATTGAATTTCCTATAAAAACTCATGAGATTCAAATTTTACGATGAAAGGGCTATTTATTATGAATTATTGAAGTTTGAAGCTCAAAATAATTGATTTTTGGAAGTTTAAAATATTTAAAATTAGAAAAACGTTTTTTCTTACTTTTTCTAGAATGTGGCATGTGTTTGATGGCTGAAATCAGATTGGAAGGCATGTGTAGGAAAATTTATATAATTATATTATTAATTTATTAAATTTTACGCTTTGGTGTTCTAGCGATTTCTATAAATAGGGTCTTGGGTTAGAATTGAAAATCACACGAAGCTGAAGTTTTCTCTCTCTATATTATCGGCGTATTCTTGTGAGTATTTTGAGTATACTTTGAGTATTCTTTATACGGTGCAAGTCAAGTCATGCCTTTATATATCAGGTGTTAAATTTAGAAATCTTGATCTTTCGAGGTAAGGGATATTATTTTTTTTCTCGAATGATATTATTTCTTGATATCATTATCTTTGAAATATTAGTTGGAACTTTTTATCAAATTTGGAACTTTTTCATGTCGGGGTTACTATTCATATTCTTATTCATGAGTTCTTATTCACGAGTTCTTATTCATGAGATTCTTATTCACGATTCTTATTCACGAGTCTTATTAATGAAGCGTGAAGATGTTTTTTTGTGGAATTTCTATCTTTTGGTGTAGATTCTTATTCTTATTCACGTATCGCCTTTATTCACAATATCTGACTTTATTCATAGAAAAATAAAATTTCTTCTTTTTTGTCAAAATATCTAATACGGATACTAGCTTTGATTGTATCCATGTTTTGATCATTCTTGAATTTTACACCACTATGATTATTTTTGAGGTATTTTTGAACATGGATAAAACAAATACGAATCCTTAATCCTTAATCCTTGTCATTTTGTTTCCTTTGGATTCGTTTCTTTAAAAATATTTTTCATCATCCTCGGTCTTAAATGATGATATTATTGAATATCTTTGGCTTTGTAGTGCAAAGATGAATGATTTCTGAAGAATATCTTTTTGGTAGTAGTGCAAAGATGAGCAGTGTTTAGATGAACATGACCCAGTGATGAATATCTTTGGCACTGTAGTGCAAAGATGAATATTTGATTCGGATGTATATTGATTGATGTTTACGGGGATAAAAGATGAGCGATGAACTTTTAAATTCATACATAGAAGATAGTAGTTTGCATTCTCTACTTAACTCTTCTAATGAATTATTATTTCATTGCGAATATTGATTTAAAATTTGTTTGTCTATTGTATTCTATTAGATTTTTTCCTGTTGAAGACTAACGATAATTTGTTGTATATTATCTTAGTCGTAATATTCTTTCTTGGCTAGTTGAGCTCACCCTTTTCCTTTTGTTCCATTTTTTTCTTCTCGGGAGGCGAGAATATAGCGAGTGCAGTGGGGTATGGAATGAAGGTTTTAGAGAGAAGTTGTTTAGTAGTCCTCACCATTTTTGTAAAATAATGTATCGATAAATGTGATGAGGATTTATTTGAGTATAGATATTATCAGAAGATAATATTTGTATTCAAACTCATGATTTTTTCTTGTTGTAATAATAAAGTTGTAGTTGTTTACATACCGTGTATTGACAACTCGAGAATGGGTGATGTATACCTATTTTGGGGGCGTCACGGTTGGTATCGAGCTTAGGGATATGATCTCTGGCGGAGATCGGGGAATAGAACTAGGAGGGAGGCGAGTAAATCCTTATTTAGTGTGTCTACTACTAAGCTTATTTTTTAGTTGAGTCGGATATATAAGGATATTATGTGATATATTGATTTCCTTAATTAACCCTTGTTTTATGGCGGTATTTGAGAATGTCGTGAGAATATTAACAATGGAAATGAGGCCAGTGGAGCGCTTTGTACTCACCAGCGAGGAGAGCGTCAGCAGGTGGCAATGTTCTCTCTGTGAACAACACCCTTGGCGAGATGATGAGCGAGGGGATGTTTAGAAGCTTTTTGCGGTTCATACAAAATCGAGACGAGGAGACTTCGTGTTCAAAATCTGAGGAGAAATGATAGCAATTCACGGGTTATCACTGACCAAGCGATTGAAAAGTTGGGACCACCACGAATTTAAGGAAAGCGGATCCGATCATGGCGGAAACATGGGTCAAACAAATTACAAGATATTCGATGTCTTGGGGGATGCGGAGAACGAAGGTTCCATTCGCCACCTTATGTTAAAAGTGGCGGCGGACTCTTGGTGGGAATGCGTGAAGCGTACCCATCCGGTGCCTTTTCGGCATGTCTTTGGGAAGCGTTTGAAACTATTTAATGACAAATACTTTCACGAAAGTGTTACGTCGTATGAAGGAAGTGGAGTTTATTGATTAGAGCAAAACAACATGGCGGTGTCTCGATGCGAGGCAAAGTTTGCGAGTTATCGAGTTTGCACCTCATTTGGTGGAGAATGAGGAGCATATATGGCGGATGTTTCTTAGAGGTTTGAAACCGGCGTCGTCGATATCTCATTTCTCATAAATTTTCTCTCTATTCGGATGTTATAATGAGGGCTCAATTATTAGGCGAGATACTTGAGTATATTCAGTCATTGAGGGACCCTGACGAGGATCGTACGGAGATAGCAGTCAGCAGAATAATGATAACCGGCGGAGAAAAGCAGACGGACAAAAATGGTAACCACTCTGGTGGTAATCATGGCCGTGAAAATAGAAGAAAGCGAGTCGGGAGGAGATTTAAAAAGGAGATTTAACAATGACCGTGTGAAGGCAGCGGTCTTGCGTGACAACAATGGTTCTAAGGAGGAGAAGCGACCACCGGTCGATATATATCTTTATAAATGCGGAAAAGAGGACATATCGGTCAAATTGCCCCCTAGCAGTTCAAGGTATCTATAATTGTGGAAAGGAAGGACATATCGCTCGAGATTATGCGGTGGCGAAACCTAGTTAGTGAGGGGACGGTGACTCAAAAAGTATCCCGAGAAAAGTCGAAAGTCAGCGATTAGGAAGGCGTTTGTTGTATTTGGTCAAAATCGAGGAAACCAAGCGAGGTGATCACGGGTAAGCTATTTATAAATTCTTGCGAAGTTTATACCTTACTTGATCTAGGGTGCTACCCATTCATTTATCTCTCTCTGCTTGTGCTCAGCGTTTAAACTTGACTCAGGAGAAATTAGACTTTGACCTATCTGTGGAAACTCAGTTAGGAGAAACTTTCATCACATCCTTTGTTTATAAATCTTGTTTGATTGAGTTGGCACCATCACCCTTTTGTTGACCTTATCTCTTTAAAGATACTTGCTTTTGATGTGATTTTAGGGATTGATTGGTTAACTACTCATCATACCAAAATTGATTGTTTTCGTAAGGTTGTTAGTTTTCATATTCTAACTTGACTGTTTATGCGAATTCAAACAACTAAACCATTAAAATCAATCCTTTGTCATATCTAATCATAAAGTTATTCGTTTATTGAAAAGCGGATGTCAAGCTTTCTTAGCCCATGTTATGGATTTGAATAAAGACACGTCAAATTTGAATAATATTTCTGTTGTTATTGACTTTCTGGCGTATTTCTGAAGAACTTCCGGTCTACCCCGAGCGTGAAGTTGAATTCTTTATTGATCTTGAACACAGTACAAAGCCCATTTCTAAAACCCCATATCGAATGGCTCTATTGAACTTGAGGAGTTAAAGGTCCAACTACGAGGAATTGTTGGACATCGGTTTCATTCGATCTAGTACATCTCCTTGGGGTGCTCTGTTTTATTTGTAAAGAAGAAAGGCGGGAGTATCGACTTTGTATTGACTATCGGGGAATTGAACCATGTCACCATCGAGAATAGGTATCCTCTACCTCGTATTGATGACTTGTTTGACCCGATTCTGAGAGCACAATTCTTTTCAAAAATCGATCTTAGATTACGGATATCATCAATTTGAAGATTAGGCGAGGATATTCAAAAGCGCCTTTAGAACTCGGTATGGGCATTATGAATTCTTAGTCGTGTCTTTCGGATTGACTAATGCTCTCTACTGACTTTCATGGATATGATGAACAGAGTATTCAAGGAATATTTGGATCGATTCGTTGTTGTCTTTATTGATGACATCCTATATATATTCAAAAGTCGTGAAGATCATGAGCACCATTTGAAAATTTGGTACTCCAAAGGCTTACGTGAAAACAAACTATATGCCAAATTGAAGAAATCGAGTTACGGCTTGAGAGTAGCATTCCTTGGGCGCGTGGTGTCGAAACATGGAGTATCTGTTGATCGTGAAGATTGAAGCAATCTGAAGTTAGAAGAACAGCAAAGTCGGTGGTGAAATCGTAGCTTTTTGGGCTTATTTGGTTATTATCGGAGATTCGTGGAAGGTTTTCTCGAATCGCTACTCCATTCTTCAGCTAACTTTCGGAAGGATACAAAATTCGTTTGGGCGAAGAATGCGAGAAGAGTTTCAAGAGCTTAAGAGGAGACTTATTTATTTTGTTCTAACAATACCATCTGGTTCGGATGGATTTGTTATCTCTGATGATGCTTGAGGCAAAGGTTAGGATGTGTTCTCATGCAGCGTGGGAAAGTCGCCTTTATGCCTCATGACAACAAAAAAGAGTATGAGAGGAATTATCCTACTCATGATCTAGAGTTAGCGGTGATCGTCGTTTTGTTAAAGATATGGAGGCCTTATCTATATGGGGAGAAAGTGGAGATATATTAGGACCATAAAAGCCTTAAATATTTCTTCACTCAAAAAAAAGAACTCGACATGCTGGCGGTGACGTTGGCTCGAGCTATTGAAGACTACGACCACTTTATTGATACCATCTGGGAAAAAGCGAGCGTGGTGGTGGTAGCGTTGAGTAGAAGATCATATCGAGGAGCGAGTGCGATGATGTCAGTATATCGCGTAGAGCCCGACTTTAATAGAAAAAGTTAAGGTTGCTCAAAGCCATGGGCCGGAGGCGATCGTATGAAGAAGAAATCTGAAGGAGCTATTAGGCGAGAATTGATGAAGAAGGAATACTTGAGTCCACTCTAGACTTTGTGTTCCTAACGACTACGATTTGAAGTACAAGATTATGATGGAGGCACTGATACACCATTTGCAATCCATCACTGGAAGTACTAAAATGTATCGTGATCTTGACATACATTTTGGTGGAACAATATGAAGAGAGATTGCAAAGTTTATCTCGATGTGTTTAACTTGTCAGCGTGTAAAAGGCGGACATCTAGTACCTAAGGGTCCGTTGCAACCACTTGAGATTCCGAAATGGAAGTGGGAACACATTACCATGGATTTAGATTCACGGGTCTTCCTACGGTTTCTCAAGGCATCAATGCTATTTGGGTTATTGTTGATAGATTAAAAGTCTGCTCATTTCTTGCCGTCGGGAGACTTATTTCCTTGAGCGTCTTGCTAGTATATGCGTGAATGAGATTGTGAGGTTGCATGGCATGCTGTATCCATAGTTTGGATCGTGACCCAAGATTCACTTCAAGATTTTGGGTTAGCTTGCAAAAAAGCTATGAGCGCAGATTTCTGATTTGATTCGGCATACCATCCTCAAGCAGACGGACAATCGAGAAAGGACTATTCAAACTCTTGAAGATTTATTAAGACTCTGTGTCCTAGACTTCAAGGCGGTTAGGATAAGTATTTACCATTGGTGGAATTCTCCTACAACAACAGTTATCGAGGCAAGTATAGGTGTGGCTCCATTTGAAGCATTATATGGGCGAAAGTGTGTGCTCTCTCGATATGTTGGGATGAGGTGGGTGAAGCAACATTGTTGGGACTAGAGTTTAATGCGTATGACTACGGAAAAGATCCAAATGATTGACAGCAGCGTATACAAAGCGGCACAAGATCGAAAAAAGAGTTATGCGGATCTTCATCGAAAGGGCGTGGAATTTAGTGTAGGGGATCATGTATTGTTGCGAGTTGCTCCATGGAAGGAGTTACAAGATTGGGAAGAGAGGAAAGCTCGATCCACGATTTATTGGTCCATTTCAAATTCTTGGCCAAAGTAGGAAATGTAGCCTATAGACTCGCGTTACCTCAAAGTATGTCTCGTGTTCATAATGTGTTTCACATATCGTACTGCCGTAAATATGTGAAAGACCCGAACCACGTTATAGAGTTAGAAGCAGGACGAGATAGTAGAAGACTTAGCGTATGAGGAGGTACCTGTCAAGATCTTGGATAGGAAAGGAGCATGTCCTACTGTATGAAAAGGTCATACCACAAGTTAAAGTTTTGTGGAGGAATCATGCTATAGAGAAATGACACAGGAATTGGAAGCGGAAATGAAAGCGAGGTATCCTCACCTTTTGAAACACACACCGCGTCGTCGTCGATTTCGAGGGCGAAATTTCATAAGGAGGGAGGTTGTAAGACCCCAACTTATTATTAATGAAATTTAATTTTCTCTATTTATTATTTTGAAATAGTAAGGGTTGATTTGATTAATGTGGATAGTTAGGGGTAAAAATCATAAATATTTCAAAATAAGCAAGTGGTTATAAAATATTCATTGTTGTCGGGGAATATTCGTTTGGTCGTGGAATATTAAATCTTTGTCGGGGAATATTAAATGCGACGTAGACATGATCATGTGTGGGCCCATGTGAGGAAGCGATTGGATGAAAGAAAGCGACAAATATAAGTTGTTTAAAAATAATAGGCGTAGTTATTTACAGATTAATCTTGTTAAAAAATACCGGTTGGTTAAAACACGGTAGCTGCGCGGTATTGCACCAATTATTGATTCTTACGTAAAAAGGCACTACTCGATAATGGTTACGAGTAATTCTTTATTCGATATTTTATTGATTTAATAATTCTTTGCGTTGATATTTTATATTCTTTGTTGTTTTGATAATTGTCATTTACGGTATTTTTCATTATCGAAGCAATAATTCATATTATCTGAATAATATTATTAGATAACATTATTAATGATGTCTAGAAAGTTATCATCTAAGGAGAGGTTTGGTCACCTAATTGCGCTTGATGGAGAAATTCTTATTGGAAGCCCCCTCTTTCACAGGAGGCGTGCGGTTGTCGATATTGTGATTTTGTAATATTATTTGTGAATAATTAATTATTGATTCATATGATGAGAAAATATTGATTTTATGTGGATATAGATGAGAAAATTTTTAATGTGACAATTGTTGAAAATTGAAATTTTATCTTTTTACGATAAAATAATTCATTTAAATATATTATTATATTTTAATAATATAATAATGGTGATATTTTTACGATGAATGTGGGATATATGAGTATCTGAGGAGGAAGAGTATTTTTGTTGCAATAAATATTTAAAACATATTAAACATGTCGGTGGACCCCATTTATTTATTTGAAATTTGATTATAGCTTTGTAAAATCGCTTGGTTTGTGGATTTTGGTCAATTTCTATTTGGAATTTGGAAAAACTTTCTTACGCAAAGTTGTAGAGAATTGAATTTCCTATAAAATTCATGAGATTCAAATTTTTCGATGAAAGGGCTATTTATTATGAATTATTGAAGTTAGAAGCTCAAAATAATTGATTTTGGAAGTTTAAAATATTTTAAAAAATTAGAAAAACGTTTTTTTCTTACTTTTTCTAGAATGTGGCATGTGTTTGATGGCTGAAATCAGTTCTTCTAAGCATGGGCGTAGGAAAATTTATATAATATATTATTAATTTATTAAATTTTTTGCTTTTGGTGTTCTAGCGATTTTCTATAAATAGGGTCTTGGGTTAGAATTGAAAATCACATTTAAAGCTGAAGTTTTCTCTCTCTATATTATCGGCGTATTCTTGTGAGTATTTTGAGTATACTTTGAGTATTGCTGCTATCGGTGCAAGTTCAAGTCATAGCTTTATATCAGGTGTTTAATTTAGAAATCTTGATCTTTCGAGGTAAGGGATGTTATTTTTTATTAATGATATTATTCTTCAATATCATTATCTTTGAAATATTAGTTGAACTTTTTATCAAATTTGGAACTTTTTTTATGTTACTATTCATGATTCTTATTCACGATATTTTTATTCATGATTTATTATTGACTTTCTTATTCTTTATTACTATTATGAAGCGTGAAGATGTTTTTGTGGAATTTCTATCTTTTGGTGTATTCTATTCGAATCGGACTTTATTCACGTATCTGACATTATTCATGAAAAATAAAATTTCTTCTTTTTGTCAAAATATCTAATACGGATACTAGCTTTGATTGTATCCATGTTTTGATCATTCTTGAATTTTACACCACTATGATTATTTTTGAGGTATTTTTGAACATGGATAAAACAAATCTACGAATCCTTAATCCTTAATCCTTGTCATTTTGTTTCCTTTGGATTCGTTTTTCTTAAAAATATTTTTCATCATCCTCGGTCTTAAATGATGATATTATTGAATATCTTTGGCACAGTAGTGCAAGATGAATGATTTCTGAAGAATATCTTTGGGCGTAGTGCAAAGATGAGCAGTGTTTAGATGAACATGACCAAGTGATGAATATCTTTGGCACTGTAGTGCAAAGATGAATATTTGATTCAGGATGTATATTGATTGATGTTACGGGGATAAAAGATGAGCGATGAACTTTTAAATTCATACATAGAAGATAGTAGTTTGCATTCTCTACTTAACTCTTCTAATGAATTATTATTTCATTGCGAATATTGATTTAAAATTTGTTGTCTATTGTATTCTATTATTTTTTTTTCCTGTTGAAGACTAACGATAATTTGTTGTATATTATCTTAGTCGTAATATTCTTCTTTGGCTAGTTAGAGCTCACCTTTTTTCCTTTTGTTCCATTTTTTTTCTCGGGAGGCGAGAATATAAGCGAATGCAGAGAGAGGGGTATGGAATGAAGGTTTTAGAAGAATTGTTTAGTAGTCCTCACCATTTTGTAAAATAATGTATCGATAAATGTGATGAGGATTTATTTGAGTATAGATATTATGCAGAAGATAATATTTGTATAAAAAACTCAATAATTTTTTTGTTGTAATAATAAAGTTGTAGTTGTTTACGTACCATGTATTGTATTTTCGATGGAATGGGTGATGTATACCTATTTTGGGGCGTCCACCAATCTAGTAAACTGGGTTCTCCGTCGACTCGCTTTACTCAATCAAGCTCTGCAATCGCCTCCTCTCTCATCGCTATTTGCCATTTTCCTCCTCAATCAAGTTGGACCCATTCTCAATCACATCGCGACAGACTTGTGTGGGCAACGAAGAGGAAAAGGGAAAAGAAGAGGGAGAGGGAAGAAAAGTGCTAGTTGGTCTAATGGGGGGCATAAGCGTCCAGTATTTTTATTAATTACGTCCGCTAGAATTACTAGCGGACGGTAGTTACCCAAACCTTATCCTAGCCCTTCATCAACAAAACGGATGGTTAAGAGCCTATATGTAACTTTTTTTTATTAATGGCATATAGATCTTTATGGATCATTCTCCATATATATATATATATATATATATATATATATATATATATATATATATATATATATATATATGCTAAGATTAGGCAGCGGTCCGGCAGCCATTTTATACATAACATTATCCTTCCTAAACACATGTCATAATAATTTGAATGCAAATGAAAAGTTAAAAAACCTATCAATATAATTAAAGCCTACTAATGATGGGTGGTGGATACAGAATATTAAATGATAATGGCGAAATAAAAAACATTATTATAGTTATAGTGTGTCAATAAAGTTACATTCAAACACAGCCATGGTCAGTCAAAGAAAGACTAAGCTAATCTTATAAAATTTTGTAAGAAAAATTAATTCGATAAAATTAAAGTAAAGTAATCATGATAGTTGTAATTTGTTAATAAATTAAGTCACATGCAGCACAGTCGTGATGGCCAAGGACAAAGAATATGGGACCTTCACAGCAATATCACAGTCAAAAAAAGCCTATTCGAATACTATATATTCATCACAAACCATTATATATATCGGACGCCACTGCCTTTTCTTCAATATCACTTCTAACATGAATTCCCTACGCGCATTTTCTCTTTCCTTATTTTGCATTCTTTTGGCTCATGAACCGAACTGCATTTTCTCTATACTACTGAACCATCATCCTGATTTTGCATTAAGCGCTTGTGATTTTCCGGCTATCTTCAACTTTGGCGATGGAAATTCGGACACCGGATCGTATATAGCTGCCTTTCAAGAATCACCCCCTTTTTATGGACAATCCTACTTTAATGGGACATCAGGAAGAGCCTCTGACGGACGTATCGTAATTGATTATATCGGTATGTAAGTCTATATTTGAATTATATGTATGCAATACTTTAAACTCATTTGGATTGTAGAATAGGAATTAGTTGAATTGATATAGTTATAGAGTTGTGTTTCGGTTAAAATTTTACTCTCAAACTATACAAATGCAACTCACTTCTATAAGACTGCTCAATAAACAGTTCAAAATCAACTGCTTTCATCATACTTTTGAAGTGCTACATTATATTACCATAAAGGCAGGCATACTTTGTTCAACTTAGATAACTAATGGTTAAATTTTAATGTCTTGCAGCTACAAGTCTTGGTAAATCATTCCTCCATCCTTATCTAGATTCCCTAGGTGGCGACTTCTCGCATGGTGTTAATTTTGCAAATTTATTGGCTACAATCGCACCACCCAAGGCCCTTCTTCCGGTGGGCATATGGCCGCGTGCATGGAGTCCTTTCTACCTTGACATTCAATATAACCAATTCCAGCAATTTATAAATAGATCACAAATTATCAGGGAAAAAGGTAAATCCCAATTCCAGAATTTCATGTATTCCTGACACAATACATGGAATGAGATAGTAGATGAGACAATAGCTGTGATTACAGTAAATCCGAATTCCAGAATTTGTATATTTGCACAATTTTTTATCTTGTAATTTTACATATGTAAAAGTTATTAATTCTTTGTTATTCCAGGAGGGGTGTTCAAGAATCTATTGCCAAAGAAGGAATATTTTTCCAAAGCCTTGTACACTATTGATATTGGTCAGAATGATATCAGCATGGGAATTTTAACTCACATGTCTAAAGAGCAAATTAAAGAATCAATGCCGGATACCATCAACCGGCTCATAATGCATTTAAAGGTAACCTTCCTTAATCTTTGATCTTGGTATTTATCTCATTCATTTGAGAATTAATGACTATACATAATACATTTAGGTTAATTAGCTTAATGCATATGTACGTTAACCTATACCTTATTTCTTCATTAAAACATATTGTTGTGTATTTGTGCAGAAATTGTACAATTTGGGAGCAAGATCATTTTGGATCCACAATACTGGACCCATCGGGTGTCTTCCTTATCTTTTGACAGTTGAACCAATCACAGAAGATCAAACAGATAGTGTCGGTTGTGCGATACCCTATAATGAGTTATCTCAGCACTTCAATGTCAAGTTGAAGGAGGCCGTTGATCAACTTCGAGAAGACCTTCCCTTGGCTGCAATTACATATGTAGATATCTATTCTGTCAGATATTCTCTCTTCACAGAAGCAGAGAGATATGGTATGTTAAAATTTATAGAAGTACTTCATTGTCAATAGTTAATCTAACCATTTATAATATTGTTTAAATGCAATTTTACATAAACTGCAGGATTTAAGCTCCCACTTGAAACTTGTTGTGGTTTTGGAGGAAAATATAATTGGGGTGAAAATACATTATGTGGAAGTACGACTACAGTGAATGGAAGCCAAATAGTTGTGACACCTTGTGAAGATCCCTCAGGACGAATTATTTGGGATGGAACTGCTTATTCAGAGGCAGCTGATAGTATTGTGTTCGATAAGATATCCACAGGAGAATTTTCAGAACCACCTCGTCCCCTGAATATGGCGTGCGGGAAATATGATCACAGTATGTTACATGGTAAAGCAATGGGGCCAGAATGAACTGAAGAATGTAATGTAGTTTTATGACAAATAAATATTACCTTGTTAGAAATTCCCTCTTTACATATTAACAGTCATATGGTAATTTCATTTTCATTCTAAAATACTTTGTTTCTTGTATTGTCCAAAATTAAAATTAAAAATGTATTATTGTTTATGAAATGTTTTCTTAGTTGAGAAATCATTGTTCCCAGTACTGTTTTTCTCAAGGAAATATCCCATTAACATAATAATTTATTTCTTGTATTTGCCATGATTATATTTCTTTCAGAGTGTGATGTGTACCCCTATCCAACATGTGAACAAATCAAGGAAATTATGTGCAGGAAAAGTTCATGTTAGAAAATAAAACAAAAGCCAAATAATTCGTGAGTGTATATATATATATATATATATATATATATATATATATATATATATATATATATATATACGGTCAATTAATTCAGATACTCATTTATCTTATTACCCATCACTCACTGGGATTTTTTAGCGACGGTTTTTGGTCATACAACTGTTGCGTCTATACTTTTAATGACGCTTATATGTTGTCCGTCGCTAAAATTATGTATTTACGATTGTATAATCAAACCGCTCATACTAAAAAGAAAAGCAGTGAGTAAGATAAAGTAGATCTACTTTGAATCATATATATATATATATATATATATATATATATATATATAAATTACCTTGATATATATTACCTGTCTTATGGTGATGTCATATTCATCCTTTAAATTTTGTATGTGCACATTTAGAAGGGAGATGAATAGTGTTTTTTCCAGAGGCACAAAAGAGAGAGAGAAGGAGGTTGAAAATTTTTTCACACTAAAAATGTGAAAAAATATCGTTGTAGATGTATAGCGACGGTGAACTGACACTTTTATTATGGATTTAACAATTTCCTAAAAGATAATGGCGAAATAAAAAACATTTTTATAGTTACAGTGTGTCATAGTTAAAGTCGCATTCAAAGAAAGACTATTCAAACACAAACTATAATAATCATGATAGCGAAGGACAAAGAATATCACAGTAATATTATTCATAACAAACTATTCGAAACAAACCATTATATATATATATATATATATATATATATCACAAAAGAATATGTCAAAACAAAGAATATCACTTCTAACATGAATTCCCTACGCATGAACCGAGCTGCATTTTCTCTTTCCTTATTTTGCATTCTTTTGGCTCATGAACCAAACTGCATTTTCTCTTGTGATTTTCCGGCTATCTTCAACTTTGGCGATGGAAATTCGGACACCGGATCGTATATAGCTGCCTTTCAAGAATCACCCCCTTTTTATGGACAATCCTACTTTAATGGGACATCAGGAAGATCCTCTGACGGACGTATCGTGATTGATTTTATCGGTATGTAATTCTATATTTGAATTATATGTATGCAATACTTTAAACTCATTTGGATTGTAGAATAGGAATTAGTTGAATTGATATAGTTATAGAGTTGTGTTTCAGTTGAAGTGTTACATTATATTACCATAAAGGCAGCCATACTTTGTTCAACTTTGATAACTAATGGCTAAATTTTAATGTCTTGCAGCTACAAGTCTTGGTAAATCATTCCTCCATCCTTATCTAGATTCCCTAGGTGGCGACTTCTCGCATGGTGTTAATTTTGCAAATTTATTGGCTACAATCGCACCACCCAAGGCGCTTCTTCCGGTGGGAATATGGCCGCGTGCATGGAGTCCTTTCTACCTTGACATTCAATATAACCAATTCCAGCAATTTACAAATAGATCACAAATTATCAGGGAAAAAGGTAAATCCCAATTCCAGAATTTCATGTATTCCTGACATGTACAATACATGGAATCAGATAGTAGATGAGACAATAGCTGTGATTACAGTAAATCCGAATTCCAGAATTTGTATATTTGCATAATTTTTTATCTTGTAATTTACATATGTAAAAGTTATTACAGTAAAACCTCTATTTAGGAATAGACTTGGGACCAAACTATTTGTATTCTAATTGAGCGGTTATTACTAAATAGAGGTATTGGTACAAAATATTTTCCGAACACCCAAAAATATCCACTTTAACAAAAATATCAATAAGAACTCCCTAATAATTATTATTCGAAAAATATTTATGCAAAGTAGTCTTTTATAGAAAAATGTGGTCTTTTATAGGAAATGTAGTCTTTTATAGGAAAATGTAGTTCTTTATAGAAAATATAGTCTTTTATGAAAAATGTAGTCTTTTAAAATTAATATTGTCTCTCTCATATATATATATATATATATATATATATATATATATATGAGATTAAATCCATCCAATAGGTTGTTGGGGAAGTGAATCACTTTATTTAAAGGCGCTACAACCTGTATGTGGCATTGTTACTTTTTTTTTTTTATAATAAGCCACTACGAGGTTGTAGCGATATTTGGGTAAAAGGGTTCTTCTCCAACAACCGGGTTCTTTGACGGAGAAACCTATATATATATATATATATATATATCGTGTCCTTTCGCTTACAATTGTGATGAGATAATTTTACTTTTATCATATATCTTTGATTTTTATATGATTTTTTCTTAGATGACTTAAGTTTATTGTAATAATTATCTTGGTTTATACTCTTATTATTACTTTTATCGTGATTATATCTTTTCTTACGACGCTTATGACTTTTTTGTGACTCAATATGTTTACTCTTATGCTGTGCTTTCTTCTAGAGGAGCAACCGTGCGGTAAACCATCCTGTTCACAAAATGTTCCTAACTCGTATTTAGCTTTGTTTTTATCTTTTCTGGCTTGTTTAGCTAACTTAAAGTCAATACACATTTTTAATCCGATTTTTTGAATATAACTCGTATTTCTAATGTTCTTCTAGCGAAAATGAAGTCACCATATGTACAGAAAATTGCAATAAAAATTATTGTAAAAGAGTTATCTCTTTGGATAGTATGAACTATAGAACATCTAATGTTTTCTGTGAGACATACCATTAGGGGGCGGAAAGGAGATTACAGATGATTTAAAATGAAATGAGAATAGCAGGTGCGCATACAATTACAATTACTAAAATAAATTTCTATTTATGATTCAAAGATTACAGATGATTATAACTTACAAGTTTACTAAAATAAGAACATTAGATGAAGTGGGGTTGAGTAGGCTTAATCAGCGGTTGAGGCTAAAGATTTATCAGAGAAGGAACTCTGAGTCTTTCTAAGTCTGTCTTAACCAAATGAATCCGAATTCCTTTTATAGAACAAGGAAAGCGAACTATTCTGATGTCATTATTACAACAAGCGGGGTAAAGTAAAAGTAAGAAACATTTTACTAAAGTAAAAGTGCGGTAAAAATATTTTACTAAAGTAAAAATCACGAGGAAAAAGGAAAAGAATACGCTTTTGGTGGAAAGCGGATGTCTTCTTTGACTAATCTTGCCATGGGGCGGATGCTTGAATGATTCTTTATCCTTTGGTGAAAAAGCGAAGATCTTCTTGACTAAATTTGTAGGGCAGTCTTTGGTGACTTAAGGCTGCGAGGAAGCAGTGTTAGTGGCCGAAATTTGGTGGCGAGGAGGCTGCCGGGCAGTCTTGATGTCACATCACACTTTGATTGATTCTGCGAGGAAAGAAAATGGATCTTGAGCATCTTGAAGGCCGATTGTGCCGTAAGGATCCACAATTACAACGTCTCAAGCTCTTGACTAGAAGTTTTGGGTGAGAAGAAGCCTTGCGGACTCTTCATATAGCTGATCAAGTCTCGAATGAATAGCATCTGCAAGAGCGCCTTAAGTGAAATTAGAGTAACTAGAAACATTAGTAACTTCATCGAGAATCGGTAGGAACAATGATTTTTCTTTTGACTTATCGGTTGTTTCTTGGTGATTCTTTGGGAATCTGATGGCGGTAGTAGTAGTGAAGGTGTTAGCTGGAGAGTCGATAGAGGAGAAAGCGAAAATTCTTTACGAACTTGGCGACTATTCTATCGACGAATTTATCCACCATTTAATGAAAAAAGCGGCGAGAGCCTTGAGAAATAGGGAAAGGTAAGTGCAAGCGGTCCTAATTCCTATGGATGACGGAGGCTGAAATCTTGTGACTTCTTGGGTATTTGAAATGATATATTGCCATTTGAGAATCCAAGGGATTTTTGTATTTACTACTGAGAATATAAGGAAGGCTGGAATTTCCTCATATTTTGAATGATAATTACTATAATGACAAAATGTTCTAGCTGGGCGAGGAGAGGTTTGGGGAATATATCGTGGCACAAATAGTACCTTGTCACCAAAGATAAACCATTTGGGAAATTGACTCTTGAATTTGTGGTGTTGAAAAAACCACGAATGACTATGATCTTCATTTGATGAAGCATAATTTTATGCTGAAACCTCAATATAATCATAATAGCGAGAAAGAGCTAGTGTGATTAGAAAGTGACTTGAGATCGGAAGGATGACTACCCAATCGGATGATTGAGAACTTGCTTAATATCTGACGAATGATAAAGAAGCTTGGATTTATCATCGTTGGCATAAATTAGTTTAATAAAAGTGACTCTGTTTGATAAGAATGTCCTATAATACACTAAGGATTTATAAGGGCTAAAGGAAGAAAATGCCATCCGGTAGGAAAATCTTTGGGACATAAGCTGAATTGGGTCATTTTAGGTTTTATTTGTAACTTCGATATGAAATAAGTGTTAATCGAAGATTTTGTGATAGTCGGACATTTGATGACTAGATTTTGTTGAAATGCGAGGGGTTTGACTAAGCGAAAATATCGAAAGGTTTGGGGTGACTAGAAGGCGAGGAGTAGGGCTTGGGGAATTTATTTCAAGCACACAGAAATTTATTGTGGGTTTGGGTAACATGATGAGGAACAACAGTTCCTTTTGATTGATTAAGCTGGGCCGTGAGGATAGCCATGACCACGAGAAGATGAACCTCCTCGTACACTCATAATCTTTGTAATAGTACTGTGTTAATAAATTCACGAGTGAGAAAATGCTGGGCTGTGTTTATTACTACCTTTAATATATTCAATATCGAAATCAAAAATACTTAAGATTGCTTGCCATCTAGCGAATGAATGCTTAGGCGACATTCTCAACATCTTTTCAAGGATAAATTTTAGCGACTTGCGATCTATTCTAACTAGAATTTTGGTTCAATAAATCTCTTTGAAATTTTTTAATACATATAAAATTTCTTTTTTAATAGTACTGTATTTTAACTGTGTAGGATTCCATGCGCCAGAATGGAAACGAACAATTTGTTCATCAGTAGGAGTTAACTTTTGTTTGAGTATGCCACAAGAATCGATGTCGGAGGCATCGTTTCAACTATTTTGAAAAGGTGAATCGTTTGAAATGCTGCGGGGAAAAACCTTAACATATTTTTAACTTGTTGAATGACGAAGTATGAATGTCGATCCATGGGGAAGGATACTTTATGGCTATTTGAAAGAGGCTTATAAATCTTCTGAGGTCCTTGTAAAACTTGCGATATAATTGAAGCGAGCGAGAAACCTCTGTATTTGAGTTTTGTCGGTAATCTTATCGGGAGGAGCAAATTCGTGAATTGAATAGCTCATCGATTGGCGGCGTGAGTCCATAATAGAGGATTAATCAGAAACACGACTTTTAGTCGAAATAGACTACATTTGGAAGGAGAAAGAACAAGGCCATTGGTTTTTAAGCATTACGAAGAGCAATTTAAATGTTTAATATGCTCTTGATAGTCTTGGAGAATCTGAGGATATAAATCGATGTAAACAATGATAAAATGGTGAAAAGGATTCAAAATATTATTAAGAATATTACGAAATTCTTTGGGTGCATTTTAAGTCAAATATTTGAACATTCCATTAAGTAGTGTCCGAGCGAATTGGTAAATCTGATTTTGTATTTATCATACGGATGAATAAGCAACTTGCCAGAATCCTCACTTAAGGTCAAATTTACTAAATATTGTGGAGACACTTAACCTACCATTGTTGTTATCGATCATGTTGACCTACCTTAAGGTCAACTTGCCATTGCTGTTAACCTACCATTGATGATCTCCTTGGTAGGTTAAGTGTCTCCACAATATTTAGTAAATTTGACCTTAAGTGAGGATTCTGGCAAGTTGCTATTCATCCATATGATAAATACAAAACTGCATTTACCACTCAGTTCGGACACTACGAATGGAATGTTCAGTCATTTGGACTTAAAAATGCACCCAGTGAATTTCAGAATATTCTTAATAATATTTTGAATCCTTTCAGTCATTTTATCATTGTTTACATCGACGATATCCTTGTATTCTCCAAGACTATTGAAGAGCATATTAAACATTTAAATTCGTTCTTCGGAAAGTTAAAACCAATGGCCTTGTTCTTTCTCCTTCCAAATGTAGTCTATTTCGACTAAAGTCGTGTTTCTGATTAATCCTCTATCATGGACTCACGCGCCAATCGATGTAGCTATTCAATTACCGATAGGTTCCCAGATAAGATTACCGACAAAACTCACCATGAGGTTTCTTCGCTCGCTTCAATTATATTGGCAAGTTTTACAAGGACCTCAGGAAGATTTGTAAGCCTCTTTCGGTAGCTTATAAAGTAATCCTCCCCATGGACCGACATTCATACTTTCGCCGTCCAACAAGTTAAAAATATGTTAAGGTTTTGCCTCGCTTGGCATTTCAAACGATTCAACTTTCAAAATAGTTGAAACCGATGCCTCGACATTGGATTGGGTGGCATACTCAAACAAAAGTTAACTCCTACTCGATGAACAAATTATTTGTTTCCATTCGCTCATGGAATCTACACGGTTAAAAAATAAAGATTATTAAAAAGAAATTTTATCATTAGTTTTATGTATTAAAAAATTTTAGAGAGATTTATTGAACCAAAAATTCCTAGTTAGAATAGATTGCAAGTCAGCAAAATTTATCCTTGAAAAAGATGTTGAGAATGTCGCCTCTAAGCATTCATTCGCTAGATGGCAAACAATCTTAAGTTTTTTTGATTTTGATATTGAATATATTAAAGGTTATACAACTCAGTTCTAGATTTTCTCACTCGTGAATTTATTAACACAGGTACTATTACAACATTATGAGTGTACGAGGAGGTTCATCTTCTCGTGGTCATGGCCGCTCTGCCGGTCCAGTTAATCAATCAAAAGGAACTGTTGTTCCTCATCCAGTTTCCCAAACCCACAATAAATTTCAGGTGCTTGGAACAGTCCCAAAGCCCTATTCCTCAGTTCTCTCTAGTCAGCCCAAACCTTTCGATATTTTCGCTAGTCAAACCCCTGCTACTTCAACAAAATCTAGTCATCAAATGTCTGACTATTGTCAAATCTTCGATCAACACTTATTTCATATCGAGTTACAAATAAAACCTAAAAATGACCCAATTCAGATTAATTACCAAAGATTTTCCTCTTGGATGGCATTTTCTTCCTTTAGCTCCTTATAAATCCTTAGTGTATTATAGGGACATTCTTATCAAAGCAGTCGAGTCTTTATTAAACCAATTTATGCCAAGGATGATAAATCCAAGCTTCTTTATCATTCGTTGTATATTAAGCAAGTTCTCAATCATCCGATTGGGGTAGTCATCCTTTAGATCTCAAGTCACTTTCTAATCACACTAGCTCTTTCTGCTATTATGATTATATTGAGGCTTGGCATAAAATTATGCTTCATCAAAATGAAGATCATAGTCATTCGTGGTTTTATCAGTTTGACCACAAATTCAAGAGTCAATTTCCCAAATGGTTTATCCTTTGGTGGACAAGGTACGGTTTGTGCCATGATATATTCCCCAAACCTCTCCTTGCCCAGTTAGAACATTTTTGTCATTATAGTAATTATCATTCAAAATATGAGGAAATTCCAGTCTTCCTTATATTCTGTAATAAATACAAAATTTCTTGGATTCTGAAATGGCAATATATCGTTTCAGCTACCCAAGAAGTCACAGTATTTCAGTCTCCGTCGTCCATAGGAATTAGGACTGCTCAAACTTACCTTTCCCCTATTTCTTGTGTCTCTCGCCGTTTTTTCATTAAATGGTAGGATAAATTCGGTGTTGATAGAATAGTTGGCCAAGTTTAGAAAGAATTTCCGCCTTCTCCTCTATTGACTCCTCCAGTTAACACCCCTTCAGTCACTACGGCCTCTGCCGTTGCATCTCTCAAGAATCGGTCCAAGAAACAACTGACAAGTCAAAAGAAAAATCAGTTGTTCCTACCGATTCTGATGAAGTTACTAATGTTTCTAGTTACTCTAATTCTCAATTAAGGCGTCTTGCAGATGCTATTCATTTGAGACTTGATCAGTTACATGAAGAGTCTGACAAGGCTTCTTCTCAGTCCAAAACTTCTAGTCAAGAGCTTGGAGACGAAGGTAATTGTGATCCTTACGGCACAATCGGTCTTCAAGATGCTCAAGATCCATTTTCTTTCCTGCAGTAATCAATCAAAGTGTGATGTGACATCAAGACTGCTTCGGCGTGACCTCTCGTCACCAAACCTCGGTCGGCCACCAGAACTCCGCTCCGTGCAGCCCTAAGTCACCTAACACTGGCTCCTAAGCCTTAGTCGGCAAGACATCTTACGCTTTTCACCGATGTGACATGAATCATTCAAGCATCTGGCCCCATGGCCGCATTAGTCAAAAGAAGACATCTGCTTTTCCACCGAAAGTAGATTCTTTTCCTTTTTACCTGTACTTTTACTTTAGTAAAATATTTTTACCTGTACTTTTACTTTAGTAAAATGTTTCTTACTTTTACTTTACCCCAGTTGTTGTAATAATGACATTGTAATAATTCGTTTTCCTTGTTCTATAAAAGGAATTTAGATTCATTTGGTTAAGGCAGACTTAGAAAGACTCAGAGTTCCTTCTTTGATAAATCTTCTGTACAATTGAAGTCAAGCAAGTTGAAGAACAACTTAAGAGTAACAGAGTCCAAGAAAAAATAAAAGTATATAACATATTATAATTTAGAGGTTATTCCTATTTATAACTGGCCCAAATTGGGACTAAATTTTTTTTATAATATTGTAGAGATTATTCTTATATAGAGTATTCCTAAATAGGGGTTTACTGTAATTCTTTGTTATTCCAGGAGGGGTGTTCAAGAATCTATTGCCAAAGAAGGAATATTTTTCCAAAGCCTTGTACACTATTGATATTGGTCAGAATGATATCAGCATGGGAATTTTAACTCACATGTCTAAAGAGAAAATTAAAGAATCAATGCCAGATACCAGCAACCGGCTCATAATGCATTTAAAGGTAACCTTCCTTAATCTTCCTAAAACGTTAATTAAAAAATACTAGTATATGTTTTTGCAAACAAAAAGTTAAAATACAACCATTTGTTAAATTATGAGAGCCCTTTTGATGTCTTTTTTAATAATTTGAAAAGATGAGACAAAGTTTTCTAAAAAATGTAGAAATATCAATTATTTATTTACATGTGTTTAGGAAGGATAATGTTATGTATAAAATGGTCACTTAGGACCCATTGCCTAATCTTAGCATATATATATATATATATATATATATATATATATATATATATATATATATATATATATATATATATATATATATATATATGGAGAATGATCCATAGCATCTATATGCTATGGAATAAAAAGTGACATATAGGCTCTTAACCATCCGTTTTGTTGATGAAGGGCTAGGATAAGGTTTGAGACTTCTCCCGGTTCATTTAATTCTTTAGATCACACGTGAGCCCTAATTTTGTATTTGGGCTCACATTTGCCCCCTGCACGTGAGTCACGCCTTCGGAGTGACGATCGTGCAAAAATATTTTGAGTCTTTGAATCCTGTTTCAAATTTTTTTAACAATCCGCGGAACTCGATCTTGCATGCCTTGTAAAAAAACAAAAAATCTTATGAGAAAGAAACCTTAAGAGAACTCTCCTAAAATATTGTGACGCCCCCAAAATTAGGTATACGTCACCCATCTTGGGTCGCCACTTACATGGTACATAAATTCAAATACAACTTACTAACATAAGCGTCAGATATCAATACGACATAAGCTATGAGTTTGAATACAAATATTGTCTACTAGATATTATACAAACTTAAAAGGAGTCCTCATTACAACTATTATCACACTATTTTCACGGAATAGTGAGGGACTACTAATGCTATCCTCGGACCATTACTCCGTTCCCAGGCTCGTCCTAGCTATGTTCTCATTTCACAAGAGAACGGTGAAAGAAAGGGTGAGCTCAACTAGCCCAAAGAAGAAATATTATGACTAAGATAATGCAAAATAAATTATCATTAGCCTTTACTTGATTGTTAAAGCGATAAAATACAATAGACAACCCGGTTTAACGGCGTGAATATGCAATCCATTAAAAGAGTCAAGTAGAAAATAAAGTCTACTATCTTTTAGGTTTTAAAGGTTTTCATAAATTTTATCACTAAGACTCGGTTTAATGAATAAACCACAATATCTAATCATCCCTGTACCCACGGTCAAGGATTTTCATCAAATTATCAATGGTCATGACTATCTTAGAATCACCCTTAGTCATAATCATACCAAAAACTATCCATCACTGCATTACAAGCCACTGAGGACTTTTATCACATCATTTATAACAAGCCATGATTATACCAAATGATCCCTGGTCATAATCATACTAAGTTCATCTATACACGTAAGCCATAATATAACATGAGGATGATGATAATGACATAATAATTGATAAAACAAGTTCAAGAATTATTTTATCCAGGAATTAGTAACGTCCAAATTGTTAACATGATCTTTGTTTTGTAGAGTAAAATTCAAGAATAATCGGAAGAATATTTCCATGAAAAGATCTTTGGATGAAACATAAATATTAAAGATATTCTACTAATTTCTTGGAGTATAGAAGTCAAAGTTTTAACTTATTTGGGTATAATAAAGAATGGAATAACAAAAGAAATCACCGTGCATGCGGACTTGCATAGACAAAGTTATTCAATAGAATAATAATAACGGAACGGTCGGTGAAATTCACACAAGCAGGATGATCATCCAAAGAATAATAAATCTTTGAATAATAAACAATGGAACCCGGTCAAATTGTAAAACATGACGAGGATATTCCAATGAGAATAATAAATGCGGAATAATAAACAATGGAACCGGTCCAGGTGTAAAACACACTGAGACAGGATATTCCAACAGAGTAATAAAGAATGGAATAACGAAGAAGATCACCAAGTATAGGGGATTAAGCGATATCTGAGTTATTCCAACAGAATAAATAAGAATGGAATAATATAAGGATTTCACCAAGTATAGGGTATCTTTGCGTATCTGAGGTTATGTATAGGGTATGCCACTTTTACGAGTTATTCAATAGAATAATAATGAATGGAATAATGGAAGTTCTCTTCATGAATAAGAAAGAATAACACCACTTACGAGTGTACAACAAATAATATCCCTTACCTTAGAAGAATGAATATTGGAAAAGTGAAGTAGCGAGAATACTTTTCTTCTTTCTCTCTATAGTTTCTCTCTATAGTTTCAATGAATTCCTAAGAAAATAATGAAGGAATGAGCTTCTATTTATAAGAAAATAGAATGCATAGTAATTAATCCATGAAGCGGTCGAGTTGATTTACTTTAATCGGCGATCCATATTTAAAGCAAAATCTTTTAAATAAAATATCATATATTCTATTTATATAAAAACATTTTACTATGCAAACACTATGCAACACTATGCAAAAACACTATGTAAAAACACTATGCAATACTATGCATAATAAAATATAATATATTCTATTTATAGAATAACTTTAATAAAGTAATACATTTTATATAAAAAGATGTTTTACATTTTATTACGTTAATAATATGAATAAAACAAAAGCGTCATTATCATTATAATAATTTATATTATTAATCGACAATAATGGAATCAAACCGAGTGAATTCTCACATAAGCATCAATAATCAATCAGGTGTCTTTATTATGCAACCACACGTATTCATTGTACTTTTACTACTGAGAGTAGTTCAACAATGATCGGCGGTAAAACTTCCATAGTTATTTCAATAAAATATTTTGTCGTTTTCTCAATCAAAATAATTAATTACATTGTGGGGTCCTGCATACTTTGCAAAATTTATAAATACTACCCACAACTATAATATTATCTCAAATTCACACCATAATATTAAAAATTATTTCGACAAAATTTAAATCTTTATTGATAAAATCTGGGGTCTCACAATCTCCCCTCCTTATGGAATTTTGCCCTCGAAATTAGGGTACGTACCTGGTATGATAAAGAGGTGAGGATACCTTGAATACCTTTATCGTTGAAAACATTAAATTCATCTTTGCAATCCGGCCAAAGATATTCATTAACAATTCATCTTTGCACTACAGGCCAAAGATATACAACTGTAAAACCAATAATGCTGAGACTCAGCTTAATAGTATCACGACCACGAATTATCCATGCACTACTGGCCAGGGATATTCGTGTTTTTAATATGGTCATAATTATACCGAATAATCCACAGTCATAATCATACCAAGTCCATTGATGTACTACGACCAAAGATGACTTTTACCACATCCATGAATTAATATTTCATTGCTGAGACTCAGCTCAATAATTAATCCACATCATCGAATCATCCCTGCACTACAGGCCAAGGATATTCTTTATTATCACGACCACGAATTATCCATGCACTACGTGCCAAAGATAATCGTGTATTCATTAGTATCACGACCACAAATTATCCATGCACTACTGACCAAAGATAATCGTGTATTCATTAATATCACGACCACAAATTATCCATGCACTACACGGCAAAGATAATCGTGTATTCATTAGTATCACGACCACAAATTATCCATGCACTACTACCAAAGATAATCGTGTATTCATTAGTATCACGACCACAAATTATCCATGCACTACTACCAAAGATAATCGTGTATTCATTAGTATCACGACCACAAATTATCCATGCACTCACGACCAAAGATAATCGTGTATTCATTAGTATCACGACCACAAATTATCCATGCACTACTACGACTAAAGATAATCGTGTATTCATTAGTATCACGACCACAAATTATCCATGCACTACGACCAAAGATAATCGTCCACAAATTATCCATGCACTACGGCCAAAGATAATCGTGTATTCATTAGTATCACGACCACAAATTATCCATGCACTACGCCCACAGATGACTTTCAACATAATATAAACATGAGGATAATGATATAAAGAATCAATCAAATGAGATAAATGATAAATATTAAACATTTATAATATAATTTATCCAGGATTCAAGAATATCCCCATGTTATCAATCACTTAATAATCTCATAATCTAATATCATTAATATTATAACAATATTTTAATTACTTCTTAAATTTATAAACAATTTATCTCAATTGTTTACGCTTTACCATATAATGCATTTAATCATTCAAAAATGCCATACTCATACGATATCATCACCAATTATCAAATCCTCATCAAAAAATATTCATATACTCTATATAGGATTCTACAGCCATAAAATCCTATTTTCAACTTTGTTACTTCACATAACATATTTAACTCATATGTTCGTAACTAAACTATTTTCATGAAAAATACCAAATTAGTCCCAAAAATATTTCTTTTCTGGGATTTAGCATAATATAGTCCCATAATGAAAATATATTTTTCTCGAATTTTTAAAATTCATTTACTATTTTTAAAAATCAATTTCTAATTAATTCCTTAAGAAATTAGCTACCTCAAGTTTAACTCCAAAAATTCCCAAATCTTGGCAGGACCTTACACATGTTAACGTGAGCTTCTAGTTTAAATTTCATGGTCATCGTGAGTTATAAAACTCGGTTATAGCATTTTAAATCGGAAAAACCTAAATATTGAAATAGTCATAACTTGCTCATTTTAAGTCAGAATGAGCTCATTTTTGGACAGGAGGTACTTTATACCATATACCTTCATGTCCCAAAAGGCCAGAATTTTTCTCATAATTTAAGTGGCCGAAACAGCCCTTCTAAAATCATGGCAGCAACTTTTTTGGTTTTGCAGCTTTGCACTCCTTTGCTAAAATCAGTCCACACACAAAATCTACAACACCTTTTCCAGTAATTCCACTTGGATTAGTTAGGTAACTCATAGATCTAACTCTAGGACTTGACCACACTCAAAAATTCAAAATATAATAAGAGATTTGGTCAATTGAATTTCATATTACGTTTTCACCAAAATCGATTTTCAACTCTTTGTGATTTCTAAGAAACTTTCATGTTTTCACATACTAACCAACATAACTCATCATAACACTTACTAATACCACAAATACCCATGATTTTCATTAGTCCAATGCTTTTATTATGACTTTCATCATAAACCACGTAAAGCTATTCATTTTAGTTGAAGAAATATTTGAGGGTTTAAGAAATGGGTTTTATCTTTGGGGTCAATACAAAATTCGATTTCACGCTCTAGGGTAGGCTAGGAAGTCTTCAAGAATACGCCAAGAAATTTATTAATGATAGAAATATCATTCAAAAGCTATTACTCTCGTCCAAGACTTGGATAGTACGTCACATTAATACCAAGCTGTGACTTTCTATCCCTTAACACAGATAGCACCTCACAATGATACCTATCAACTTGCCATCTTGATCCACGGCGTCGCCTACAAAAAGTCTGGCTTCGGTGCATTCCACACAAGGAAGTTAACAATGAAAGGATCGGGGCTCTTTACTTATGGCTTGATATGACAATGATTGACTTTAGTGGTTTGGTTACTTTGAATTCGCATAACAGGTTGGTTAAGAGTATGAAAGCTAACAACCTTACAAAAATCATGATGAGTATTTAACCAATCGATTTCTAAAGTCACATCAAAGACAAATATTTTCAAAGAGATAAGATCGACGGGTAACATGAAAATGTTTATTTGAATCAAACAAGATTTAAAAAAAGCGGTAGAGGTAACGAAGGCTCCTACTAACGAAGTTTCAACCAATAAGTCAAAGTTTAACTTCTTGGTCAAATTTAATCGTTGAACACAACTAGGTGAAATAAAAGAGTGGGTAGAGGCGGTATCTAACACGGTATAGACTTCGCAAGAGCTTATGATTAACTTACCGTGATAATTTTATTCGGGTTCCTCGTCACAAGGAAAAAAAAATGCTCTCTCTTAAACTACCGGCTTTGGTTTATGCAGGGACGACCTTTGGTGCCTCCATCCTAGTTGAATTTATCTTGATGCGACAAAATCGAGCTAAGTGACCTTCTCTTCCACAATTATAACATGCTTTGGGCCTGGCTTTGGCGATTCGGATGATGTGTCCCTCTCCTCGCATTTGAAGCATATGATAGGTGGTCTTTCTCCTTCCTTAACAACGAGTGCTAGTCTTTGACGTCTTTCCATCATTGTTGAATCTCCTTTTCTTGAAATGTCCATTCTTATTGTTTTGGTACGATTACCACCCAGGTGGTGGTTATCATATCTCGGCTTTATTGATTCCCTCCACGCTTGTTGTCACCGCTCGATGACTACTCATTTGGTATTATAATTTTTTGTCATTTGCTCTCTTTTAGTTGCGTTGACTCGTTATCGCGCTCCACTAAGCGAGCCCTATTTACAATATCGAATAAAAACACGGTTTATGAGAAATAAGATGTTGGCGTATCTACGGCTTCAAACCTCTTAAAAACATTAGCGCCATTCTCTCTTCATTATCCACCAAGTGGGGATGGCTTAGTGATAACTCCGCAAATTTTGCCTCGTATTGCGACACGGTCATATTATTTTGTTCCAACTTGATAAACTCCACCTCCTTCATGTGGCGAATACTTTCGGGAAAGTATTTGTCGTTGAACGACTCTGGAACTTCTCCCAAGATATCTTTAGTAATGCAATGAGGTTGAAATACGTTTCCGATTCCCACCGATGTCTGCCTCTCGCCGCGGTGAGATAAAAGCGGCAAAAGGAACCTTTTGCTCCTCGGAGCATCCCAAGACATCAAATATCTTGGTGTCTGCTTTATCCATGCTTCCGCTTGGAAGTGGTTTTGGCTCTCCCTTAAACTCCGGTGGTCCTAGCTCCTTGAATTGTTTAGCGGTGACCGCCTTGAGAGTTTTCCGTGTTTCCACCTACGTTTTGGGCGAGTCGCTTTACTTTGATGTTGCATGAATTATAAAAACTTCTTAAGCGTCTGGTCGTTCGTCAATTGATCGGTGTTGTTGTTTACTGGAGGATTATCGCCATCTGTTGCACATTGTCGATTATTGATCGTGGAGAATCAACAGGTCTCTGTGCTCCATTGTTATTCTCAACATTCTCGGATGCCATTTTCAAACAACGCCACAAAATAAGGGTTAATTGACATGCAACATATTATCACTATACTCTAATCGACCAATCAAATACCAAATAAACTTAGGTAGGTCATACTAGCGAAGGTATTCCTCTCTCTCCCCTCCTAGTACTATTCTCACATCTTAGCCGGGATCATATCCTAAGCTACGATACCAAATTGTGGCGCCCCAAAATTAGGTATCGCCACCCATCTTGGGTCGCCACTTACAGTGGTACATAAATTTAAATATAACTTACTAACATAAGCGTAGGTACAATACAATCGACATAAAGCGTGAGTTTGAATATAAATATTGTCTACTAGATATTATACAAACTCAAAAGGAGTCCTCATTACAACTATTATCACACTATTTTCACGAGAATAGTGAGGACTACTAATGCTATCCTACGGACCATTACTCAGTTCCCAGGCTCGTCCTAGCTATGTTCTCATTTCACGAAGAGAAACGGTGAAAGAAAAGGTGAGCTCAACTAGCCAAAGAAGAAATATTATGACTAAGATAATGCAAAATAAATTATCATTAGCCTTTAAATGTTGTTAAACCGATAAAAAATACAGACAACCAGATTAACGGCGTGAATATGTAATCCATTAAAAGAGTCAAGTAGAAAATAAAAGTCTACTATCTTTTAGGTTTTAAAAGGTTTTCATAAATTTTTATCACTAAGACTCGGTTTAATGAATAAACCACAATATCTAATCATCCCTGTACCACGGTCAAGGATTTTCATCAAATTATCAATGGTCATGACTATCTTAGAATCACCCCTGGTCATAATCATACCAAAAACTATCCATCATCGCATTACAGACTCATCGAGGACTTTTATCACATCATTTATAACAAGCCATGATTATACCGAATGATCCCTAGTCATAATCATACTAAGTTCATCTATACACGTAAGCCATAATATAACATGTGGATGATGATAATGACATAATAATTCAATAAAACAAGTTCAAGAATTATTTTATCCAGGAATTAGTAACGTCCAAATTGTCAACATGATACTGTTTTGTAGAGTAAAATTCAAGAATAATCAGAAGAATATTTCCATGAAAAGATATTGGATGAAACGCAAATATCAAAGGTATTCTACTAATTTCTTGGAGTATAGAAGTCAAAGTTTTAACCAACTGGGTATAATAAAGAATGGAATAACAAAAGAAATCACCATGCATGCGGTACTTCGCATAGACAGGTTATTCCAATAGAATAATAATAACGGAACCGGTCGGTGAAATTCACAAAAACAAGATGATCAACCGAATAATAAATCTTTGAATAATAAACAATGGGGATGAGTTGTCGAGGATATTCCAAATGAGAATAATAAATGCGGAATAATAAACAATGGAACCGGTCAGGTGTAAAAAACACGATGCGAGGATATTCCAACGAGAATAATAAATGCGGAATAATAAACAATGGAACCGGTCGGTGTAAAACACATGACGAGGATATTCCAACGAGTAATAAAGAATGGAATAATGAGAAGAAGATCACCAAGTATAGGGTATTCAAGCGTATACTGAGTTATTCAATGAGAATAAATAATAATGGAATAATATAAGGATTTCACCAAGTATAGGGTATGCTGGCGTATACACGAGGTTATGTATAGGGTATGCCACTTTTACGAGTTATTCCAAAGAATAATAATGAATGGAATAATGAAGTTCTCTTCATGAATAAGAAAGAATAACACCCTTACACTGGGGTCTAAAATATCTTGAAAATCATTTATCAAATTTGTTTCCAAATCTTGCTCAATCAAATTAAATCTCAAAACTTATCAATAAGGGATTAGTTGCCACAATTAAAAATATATATAAATTATTCATAATTAAGTAAATGAAGATCGCATAATAGAATACTTGACAATGTGCATTAGAATGACAAATATAACGATAAAATATGCCTCGTGAAGAATTTAGTTTCATGAACAAAGACTAGTGACATCATATAAATAAAATATTAGGACAGATAAGTATAGATCCTATTAGCAAAACAACGTTTAACACATTTCTTTAAATTTAATTTAATTTAATTTTTTTATTTTATTTTTTTAAGCAATCTGAATCAGATAATAAGAAGTTTGGGAAAATAAGTTCTAACTTCTTGACAAATAATCAAAGTTCTAAAACAAAACAATTTTCACAGAAATTGATTCTTATAGAATAACAAGTTTATTAGGATACTTTGTGGTTTATCACTATTTGTGTATATATAGAAAGGAAAGGTTGAGCTTCTTCTTTGTGGCTGATGAAGGAATACAATATTAGTAGTATTGTATTGAAGAGCAGCTTCAAGAAACTAATTCAGAAAGAGAATTGATTGACGCAAGCCGAGGTAAGCGTAAGGAAGTAGTTACTGCTGGCACATGAGTTTCCATTGTCAATTTCTCATAATTGATCCACCATGTTAATCAATTAAATCACAATAATGATGATGATCATGATCATGATTGAAACAACCCGGGTCAAATCCCGAGTCCAGAATAAATCTCGAGTCAAATCCCAAGTCCGAATCGAATCAAATCCATCAAAATAAGGCCTCAAACTACTGGCACAATAGTATCTTCTTGGGTCATCTTAGCCCACCACAGGCTCCCAAAAGGTCATGACTTGAAGGTACTATTGGTAGTTACTTAATTCCTCATATACAGACAAATTTTCCCCCTATCTTTCGATTGGTAGTTACTTAATTCCTCATATACAGACAAATTTTCTCCCTATCTTTTGATGTGGGACTGGGGTGTTACAAACTCCCCCACTTAAATTTCTGACGTCCCCGTCAGAATCGATAACACACACGGGCCCAAAGATGGATAATACCTGCTGGCTTCGTGTCCCCACCTCCGGACCTCCATCTCTCCATTGTGGGATAATACCACCAGCCTTCGTGTCCCCACCTCCGGCAACCCGATCGGATGACCTGACCCGAGCTTTTGAGAGTCAGCTCTGATACTATATGAAACAACCCGGGTCAAATCCTGAGTCCGAAATAAATCTCGGGTCAAATCTCAAGTCTGAATCGAATCAAATCCATTAAAATAAGGCCTCAAACTACTGACCCAATAGTATCTTCTTGGATCATCTTAGCCCACCACAGGCTCCCAAAAGGTCATGACTTGAAGGTACTATTAGTAGTTACTTAATTCCTCATATACAGACAAATTTTTCCCTTATTTTTCGATGTGGAACTGGGGTGTTACAATGATCATGAAGTAAGTATATATAAAGTAGCAATTAACTTATATAGGCAATGAGTCCATCAGTTTGACCAATCAATTATAAATGTCTGAATTAATCGTAATGAAATTGAGTTTTTTTTTATAGACATCTCCTGTTCAAATAAGTTATCAATTAATGACCACACAATTGAATTTTATTATTTCTTATTTTTATTATTGTTTTTTTTAATTCGTGATGGGTAAGCTATTGTGCATATCTAAGGATACTACACTGTAACGCAACAAGATTCGTGAAAAAAAGGTTGGCATCTAGTAAATGCTCCAGCACTATCACAATTACAATTCATAAGAAAGAAAGGAACCTTTTCCTTTTAGGACCCAGTAAACAAGATGTGATAACTTATGCATTGTAATTCGTTCTCTCTAATTTTTTTTATTATATTATTTTTTTTTTACAAATTTGTCACCTATTTAAGGGTGTTTTTATCCCCAAACGTGATCAAGAGTTTTTTTTTCAGGAATCAGGAATGTAGCGTTGTGATCAATTAAACAACAAACCAAGAATGGAAGCAAGGTACCATAGTTGGATCATTCTGGGCGGGCGAATCCTAGTAGTGATCGAATCCCAGGGTGGTTGAACCTTAGGAGGCTGAATCTCAACGTGGTCGAATCCCGAGGTGACCGAACCCTAGAGAGTTTTTTGTTATTTGATAACTTTGTTCCTTCTTCTTTTCAGGTGTCATTTATCTCTCATTTTCTGAGTTAAATATTCTTATTCGAGTTTACTTTTTCGCACCGGACATTGTCAAAAGGAGATTGTTTTCAAGGCGACCTTGTTTGTTCGGTATTCATAATTTCTCTTTTACCATGGTAAGTACTATATTTTGCATGCTTTCCACTTCGTTTTCTTGTTTCATAGAATTCTCATATCAAATCCCCCTCGTTGTAGGCTAACTCTAACGAACATTTTGCGGACCCGAAAACTACTAAGAAAATCCCCTTCATTAGCGAGTGGGGAAAAGCTCCCTTCTTTGGGCCTTTTGACGATTTCTGGGAATGAACGAAGAATTTTGATCGTACAACTTTTCAACCACCTGACAAAGGGGGTGTATTTCTATATGCTGCAGCTGGCGAAAGTGCGGATAGCTTTCCCTGCTCTGCTCACATTCTCTGCATGTGCATCGAAAAATAGGAGTACCCTTTTAGTCCCATTCGCTTCCTGTCTGACTCATCTAGTCGCCTTCAGGGATGGCAACCTTGGACCGACGAGATCCTCGGGAATTCCGATTATATGAAGTTGCTGGACAAAGCTGGGATTATGCGTTGTGTTAAACTATGTAGGGATCTTCGTATCCAACAAGACTATGACGCCCTTACCTTATTGATTTCACGTTGGTGCTCTTCTACATGTACATTTTTCACCGCTTGGGGGGAGTTCACCCCTACTCTAGAGGATGTCTACACCATTTATCAGTAATTCTTTCTTCTGTTTTGTACCTTCATCCTCATTATTCTTGGGTTATGTATTTATTTTGAACTATATCTTGTAGCCTTCCTGCCGCTGCTTCAGCTTCTTGCGGTTCATCCAGCCTGTCCCCTAGGGATGCCGAATGTGTTGCATACTTGACAGAAGCCCTCAAGCGATCTTCTAATTACACCACGAGGTTCCAAGGCAATATAATCCTTTCAGACTTTGAGACCCCCAACTATCCGGAGACTTTCTAGCTATCTTGGGTCCGTTATTTCTTTCGGGATTACAAGCCTGGCCACTGGAATAGTTCTATTTATAGAGAGTTTGTTCTTGCTCTTCATGAGGAGCCTTGTCCTTTTCCTTTAGCTGCTTATCTAGCCATGTGGTTGTCCCACTTTATCTTCCCTGGGTTACCCATGGATGGTCCCTCGACCCGTATGTTTAGCTTAGCGGCTTTGTTGTCTCGGGGTCTGGAGATTCCTCTTGTTGCTCTCTTTTTAGGGACCTTGTATCGTCTCTTAGATGAGATTGTCCTTGCCATGAGAGAATCTGTCGGAAGGTACCCCTTTTCCATTTCACTCATTTTTTTTTATATATATATATATATATTGCTTATCAATATTTCTTTCATTTATTCAGATATGACGTGAATTGCTTCTTTCCATGTTCCTTTCTTCAGATCTTCCTCTTCGAGCACTTTTGGGGCCATTCTACATCTTTGCACTTTTCCCAGAAATGAAGGAAATATCCACCCCCTTTCTCATCACCCAATATTGTTCCCCGCAACGCTCGCTGGATTGATCATAGGATTACCTCAGATTTGCGACTTTATATTGATGACTTTTTCTGTTTCACTGCCCGTCCTTACATCATTATTCTAGATGGAGGTTTTCTGCCTCACTTCTATAAAAGGGACTTCCGTTATTTTTCAAATGTCAGGGAATTGACTGGGTCTTCACTTTCTTGGTTCATATTCCCCCGAGCTGCGGAACTTCCCTATCTTGTTGAGGATGATGGTTTTGGCACCGTACTTTACTCTCCTCATTGAGTCATGAGGCAGTTTGGATTTGACCAGAATCGACCTTTTGGCCGCTCTTGCCAGAGGGATTACGAGAGTGCTCTCCTCAATTTTGTCCCCACATCCTCCTCATTTGCATGGGAGTTTCCAAAACCTTCTACTACTCCTTATGACCCTCTTCATTTCGTCATACCAGATGATTCTCTGCAAGGCTGATATACTACTTTTGAATGCAACTATTGGCTCATCAACCTTAAAAGATGGCAGGATGATACTATGATTTGTTCACTGCCAACTTCTCCTCCCAAACGTCTTCAATGGACCAGAATGTTATGTTCTCCTAGAACTAATACTCGTTCAGAGCGTTGGCCAACTAGTATTCGGCTTCTTGAGCGTAAGGCTTTAATGTCTGAGTCTCTTCCTCTTCAGTCAGCAGTCCCAAATGTTCCTCCTGCACAGGTTCCCATTACTTCCTGGAATCTTCCATCATGGGTTTCATCTGGGATACTTCCTCCAGCTCCTCCCCGGGGATCCTTTGCTGCCGAGGAAATCAATGGTACTCCCTTAGAAATGAAAGCATATGCTATTGTTAACTCTGAGGTGATGCCCCCTACAGATTCTACCGTGCTCCTTACTAGTCATTCTGTCATTAGGCGAATGCCAAATGGGAAAACACTCATGTTAAAGCCTTTGGCAAAATGCCCCCTTGATAACGTTAGCTCTAGTATGCCGACAGCTGAGGATCCGGTCAAGAAACAGCGCAAACTTTCGGTAAAATCTGTAGCATTTTCATTTATCTTTCAACCATTCAATAGTTTTTTTCATGTTTCCCTATGTCATTATTTCCTTATTTTTCAGATTGCTGAGGCTGATGAAGAAGATGATGATGTTCCTATTGGGTTTCCTGCGGGTGCTGTAAGTGAGATAGTCACGGCTTCCACTACTTGTGAGCCTCCTCAGCCTATCACTGTTGCTATCGAGTTTTCTTCACCGCATGATAATCGTGTTAGTCTTGATGCTGAGGATTCTTTATCTGATGTAAGTTCGGGTCATGTTATGGGTTGTACAACTCTCTCTTCACGTCCTCTTATAGCACATCCTCATGAAAGTCTAGAGGGTACGGGTGAGGCTCATATTTTCTCTAGGAGGAATCCGTTTGAGCTTATTGCTGACATTCTGTAAGACCCCGAATTTTATGAAATAAAAGTATTCAATTTTTCTTATAATTACTTTTCAGTAAATGGTTAAATTGATAAAAGTTTAAAGTTTAGGGTGATATATGAATTTTTTTCAAAATACGCAAGTGGTTATAAAATACTCATTTCTATCGGGAATTATTCGTTTGGTCGTGGAATATTCTTTACGTAAAGGGAATATTAAATGACGACCAAGACTGACCATTTATGGGCCCCATAATGTAATAAGCTATCGGATGAAGAAAATGACAAGTATAAGTTGTTTATAAATAACGGCGTAGTTATTATCAATTAACACTATTGGAATACCTTGTGGTTAAAAACACGAATGTCGCGTTACAACAAGATGACACGGTATTGCACCAATTATTGATTCTTACATAAGAAGGCACTACTCAATAATTATTACAGTGATTCTATCTTCAATATTTTATTTTATTGATTCAATAATTGCTACGTTGATATTTTATATTCTTCGTTGTTTCAATAATTGTCACTACACAATATTTTCCATTATGAAGCAATAATTCATATTATCTGAATAATATTATTAGAAAACATTATTGGCAATGTCTAAAAAGTTCTGTCTAAGGAGAGGTTTGGTCACCTAATTGCTTGCGCCAAGAAAGAGAAATCCTTATTGAAAGCCCCCTTTCCTAGAGGAGCGGTTGGTTGCCCATCGTGACCGTAATTTATTTGTGAATAATTAATTTGATTTATATGATGAGGAAAATATTTATTTTATGTGGTTATATATGGAGAAAATTTTTAAAGTGACAATTGTTAAAATTGATATTTTGGAAAAACTTTATTATATTATTATAATATAATAATGATGATATTTTTACAATGAATTGGGAATATGAGTATATGAGGAGGAAGTATATTTTGTTGCATTAAATGATTTTATGATTTGAGGACTGATGATTTTTGATTGAAATTTGATTATATAGTATGTCAATTTCGGTCAATTTCTGTTTGGAATTTGGAAAAACTTTTGCAAAGTTGTAGAGAATTGAATTTCCTATAAAAAAAGTCGCGAGATTTCTGATAAAAGGGCTATTTATTATGAATTATTGAAGTTTAAAGTTAAAATAATTGATTTTTGAAAGTTTTAATTGTTTTTAATAACAAAAACGTTTTTTTTGATTTAGTTGACTATTGGTGGCTAATGTTGGATCTGATTTAGTGTGCGTAGGAATTTAATATATATATATATATATATATATATATATTAATATTTTATTAAATTTTCTACTTTAGTGTTCTAAGCATTTTCCTATAAATAGGGTGCTTAGGTTAGAATTGAAAATCACACCAGAAATTGAAGTTTTCTCTCTATTTCTCTCTCTATATTATCGAGTGTATTCTTGTGAGTATTTTGATATCTTGAGCGTTGCTATACGGTGCAAGTTCGTTCAGCGTTATTCCAGTCAGAAGTACTGCTCTTTGGAGGTAAGGGATAGTAAGGGATTGTAAGGGAGATTATTTTCTTCATAAATGATATTATTTCTTCAATATCATTATGCCAAAATATTGGTTTGAACTTTTTATCAAATTTGGAACTTTTTATGTCGGGGTTACTATTCATGAGTTACTATTCACGAGCTACTATTCATGAGTTACTATTCATGAGTTACTATTCACGAGTTACTATTCACAAGTACTATTCACAAAGCATGATGATGTTTTTGTGAAATTTCTATCTTTTGGTGTCGGAGTTACTATTCACGTATACGACACTATTCACGTATATGGCACTATTCACAAATATGACATTATTATTCGAGAAAAATTAAGTTTTTTCTCTGTGTCCAAGATTGTCTATTATGATTTCTATCTTTGATTGGATCTATGTTTTGGTTTTCATTCTTGAATTTTACTCCACTCTGGTTATTTATGAAGTATTTTTGAACTTGGGTTGTTTAAAGTACGAATCCTTAATATTTGTTCTTTTGTTTCACTGGATTTGTTTTCTTTAAAATATTTTGCATCATCCTCAGTGATATAACTGAATATCTTTGGCCTGTAGTGCAAAGATGAATGATTTCTGATGAATATCTTTGGCTCGTAATGCAAAGATGACTTGTTGTTGAATATCTTTGGCATGTAGTGCAAAGATGACTTGTTGATGAATATCTTTGGCCTGTAGTGCAAAGATGACTTGTTAATGAATATCTTTGGCCCGTAGTGCAAAGATGAATTTATTAGTAGGATTATGAACATGAACTGTGATTTGGTATAACCATGATCTTTGATGTTTCAGGTGATGAAAATTAACTTTGTCCTGGATGAGGAAAGGAATTTAGAACTACAATTACGATTATGAGTTATACACGTGATTGTGGACATGAATTGTTGATTAATGTTACAGGGATAAAATATTGTTAATGGACTTTTAACATGGAGAAGATAATAGATTTTATGGTCTATTTGACTCTTCTAATGGATTGCTCGTTCCGCTGCAACTATGGTTGAAAAGTTTTATCATCTACCATATGTTCTAAATCTCTGATTTATTACTATTGAAGGCTATTGATAATTTATTTATCTTTAGTCATAATATTCTTTACTGAGCTAGTTGTGCTCACCCTTTTGCTTCACAATTCCTTTCAGGTAATAAGAGTGTAGCTGGGTCGAGCGGGAATAACAGGGGAATAGAACGGTGGTTTATAGCTGTTGAGATTCTCCCTAAATAGGTGAGGCGAACCCAACTTTGGAAGGGTGTTTTATCACTATCATACAAGATGTCTAATGACATACAACCTCGAGTCATCATAAGACAGGGATGTGCTCATCCACTTGCTGAGTATATATATGAGCACTACCTATATAATCTTGGAGTTTGGTTGAAGTATAATTCCAAATTAGAGACAGTGGAGATAATGATATGTCAAGAGAAGACTCACCATTGGGAAGAATATGATAGTAATCTTCTCATTTTTCTTTGGGGTCTATTGGGTCAACCAAGGATAATTCTGTGGGCATATGATATCTATCATTCATGGCCTCCTATGTATGAAGGTTTCCTTGAGCACTTCCCAAAGGTTTTAATTTCTAAAACAGTTTTTGACTGTACCTTTATGTAAGGTTTCATGGTGACGTGCTATCCAAGTTGGTGTCCAGAGTCACAGTTGATATATTTTAGTATCAAAACTCACAACATATGTGTTGTTGTATTTTGCACGACAATTATAGTAATAAAGTTGTAGTTGTTTTCTGTACCATGTATTTGGCGACTTAGAATGGGTTGGTTGGATTGGACCTATTTTGGGGGCGTCACAGTTAGTATCAGAGCTATAAGTAAAGAGCCCCGATCCTCTTGTTGGTGACTTCCTGTTGATGGGGGATGCATCGAAGCCAGACTCTCCATAGGGGACGCCGTTCTGCGGTGGCAAACTGATAGGTACCACTGTGAGGTGCTATCCATAGTTGGGACATGAGTCACATTTGGTATCAGAGCTTAGGGATGTGATCTCTGGCGGAGATCGGGATTAGAACTAGGAGGGGAGAGATGAGTAAATCCTTCGCTAGTGTGTCCTACCTAAGCTTATTTGTTGGTCAGTCATAATATCGGGATATTATGTGATATGTTAATTTGTTAAATTAACCTTTGTTTTTGAAGCTGTATTCTAGAATGATATCTAAAATACAGGAGATGAGCAATGGAGAAATCGTGATGACAGGAAAGATGGAATCTGAAATGAAAGCAAGGTATTCTCAACTCTTTGAAATACAAGGTACGTAAATTTCGGGGATGAAATTTCATAAGGAGGGGAGATTGTAAGATCCCGAATTTTATGAAATAAAAGTATTCAATTTTTCTTATAATTACTATTCAGTAAATGGTTAAATTGATAAAAGTTTAAAGTAAAGGGTGATATATGATTTTTTTCAAAATACGCAAGTGGTTATAAAATACTCATTTCTATTGGGGAATATTCGTTTGGTCGTGAAATATTCTTTATGTCGGGGAATATTCGTACGACGGCGCAGCCATTTGTGGGCCCCATAACAGAATAACTGTTGGATGAAGAAAACGACAAGTATAAGTTGTTTATAAATAATGGCGTAGTTGTTACCGTTAACACTGTTGGAATACCCGGTGGTTAAAACACAGTAATACGCGTTGTTGCACAGTAGCACACAGTATTGCACCAATTATTGATTCTTAAGTAAGAAGGCACTACTCAATAATTATTACAGTAGTTACTGTTCAGTATTTTATTTTATTGATTCAATAATTGCTACGTTGATATTTAATATTACTGTTGTTTCAATAATTGTCACTACATAGTATTTTCCATTATCGAAGCAATAATTCATATTATCTGAATAATATTATTAGAAAACATTATTGGCAATGTCTAAAAAGTTCTATCTAAGGAGAGGTTTGGTCACCTAATTGCGCGCCAGTAAGGAGAAATCCTTATTGGAAAGCCCCTTCTTTCCTAGGAACGGCCTGGTTGCCAGTACTGTGATTTTGTAATATTATTTGTGAATAATTAATTATTGATTTATATGATGAGGAAAATATTTATTTTATGTGGTTATATATGGAGAAAATTTTTAAAGTGACAATTGTTAAAAATTGATATTTTATCTTTTCTGATAAAATAATATTTTATTATATTATTATAATATAATAATGATGATATTTTTACAATGAATGTGGGATATATGAGTATATGAGGAGGAAGAGTATTTTTGTTGCATTAAATGATTAACACATGTTTTGTGTGTCGGTGGACCCCATTTCTTGACTGAAATTTGATTATAGCCTATAAAATCATCCGTATGTAGATTTCGGTCAATTTTTGTTTGGAATTTGGAAAAACTTTCTTCTAAAAAGTTGTAGAGAATTGAATTTCCTATAAAAAATTGCTAGATTCGAATTTTCTGATAAAAAGAGCTATTTATTATGAATTATTGAAGTTCCGAAATAATTGATTTTTGAAAGTTTTAATTGTTTTTAATAACAAAAACGTTTTTTTTTGATTTAGTTGACTATTGGTGGTCGATGTTGGATCGATTTAGTGTGCATAGGAATTTTAGGAATATATATATATATATATATATTAATATTTTATTAAATTTTTTACGCTTTGGTGTTCTAAGCATTTTCCTATAAATAGGGTGCTTAGGTTAGAATTGAAAATCACACGTAAACTCAAGTTTTTCTCTTTTTCTCTCTATATTATCGAGTGTATTCTTGTGAGTATTTTGATATCTTGAGTGTTGTTATACGGTGCAAGTTCGTTCAGCGTTATTCCAAATGTAAATCTCGCTCTTTGGAGGTAAGGGATAGTAAGAGATTTTAAGGGATTGTAAGGAGATTATTTTCTTCATAAATGATATTATTTCTTCAATATCATTATGCTGAAATATTGGTTTGAACTTTTTATCAAATTTGGAACTTTTCATGTCGGGGTTACTATTCATGAGTTACTATTCACGAATAACTATTCATGAGTTACTATTCACGAGTACTATTCATGAAGCATGATGATGTTTTTGTGAAATTTCTATCTTTTGGTGTCGGAGTTACTATTCACGTATACGGCACTATTCACGTATATGGCACTATTCACAAATACGACATTATTCACAGAAAAATTAAGTTTTCTTCTCTGTGTCCAAGATTTTCTGTTATGATTTCTATCTTTGATTGGATCTATGTTTTGATTTTCATTCTTGAATTTTACTCCACTCTGGTTATTTAGGAAGTATTTTTGAACTTGGGTTGTTTAAAGTACGAATCCTTAATATTTGTTCTTTTGTTTCACTGGATTCGTTTTCTTTAAAATATTTTGCATCATCCTCAGTGATATAACTGAATATCTTTGGCATGTAGTGCAAAGATGAATGATTTCTGATGAATATCTTTGGCTCGTAATGCATAGATGACCTGTTGTTGAATATCTTTGGCATGTAGTGCAAAGATGACTTGTTGATGAATATCTTTGGCCTGTAGTGCAAAGATGACTTGTTGATGAATATCTTTGGCCTGTAGTGCAAAGATGACTTGTTGATGAATATCTTTGGCCTGTAGTGAAAATATGACTTGTTAATGAATATCTTTGGCCCGTAGTGCAAAGATGAATTTATTAGTAGGATTATGAACAAGAACTGTGATTTGGTATAACCATGATCTTTGATATTTCAGGTGATGAAAATTAACTTTGTCCTGGATGAGGAAAGGAATTTAGAACTACAATTACGATTATGAGTTATACACGTGATTGTGGAAAGGAATTGTTGATTAATGTTACAGGGATAAAACATTGTTGATGGACTTTTAATATGGAGAAGATAATAGATTTTATGGTCTATTTGACTCTTCTAATGGATTGCTTCGTTCACCGCAACTATGGTTGAAAATTTTTATCATCTACCATATATTCTAAATCTCGATTTATTACTATTGAAGGCTATTGATAATTTATTTATCTTTAGTCATAATATTCTTTACTGAGCTAGTTGTGCTCACCCTTTTGTTTCACAATTCCTTTCAGGTAATAAGAGTGTATTTGGGTCGAAAGCGGGAATAACAGGGGAATAGAAGCGGTGGTATATATTTGTTGAGGTTCTCCCTAAATAGTGAGGCGAAACCAACTTTGGAAGGGTATTTTGTCACTATCATACAAGATGTCTAATGACATACAACCTCGAGTCATCATAAGACAAGGATGTGCTCATCCACTTGCTGAGTATATATACGAGCACTACCTATATAATCTTGGAGTTTGGTTGAAGTATAATTCCCAATTAGAGACAGTGGAGATAATGATATGTCAAGAGAAGACTCACCATTGGGAAGAATATGATAGTAATCTTCTCGTTTTTCTTTGGGGTCTATTGGGTCAACCAAGGATAATTCTGTGGGCATATGATATCTATCATTCATGGCCTCCTATGTACGAAGGTTTCCTTGAGCACTTCCCAAAGGTTTTAATTTCTAAAACAGTTTTTGACTGTACCTTTATGTAAGGTGTCATGGTGACGTGCTATCCAAGTTGGTGTCCAGAGTCACAGTTGATATATTTTAGTATCAAAACTCACAACATATGTGTTGTTGTATTTTGCACGACAATTATAGTAATAAAGTTGTAGTTGTTTTATGTACCATGTATTTGGCGACTCAGAATGGGTTGGTTGGATTGGACCTATTTTGGGGGCGTCACACATTCTGCTTTTTGTGGCATCTCACGACTCCTTATCCATCAGTGTGAGTATTTTCTTTAGTTGACCTATACATATTTTCTTTCTTCCTCTATAATATATCATGTTTTATCAGTTTTTTTCTTCTTCTTTTTTTAGGGTGAGAAGAAAGATTTGCCTATATCTGTCGAGTCGCTTGCTTTATTTGATGCTCTTAATCCAGGTGTCGTCACTTTGCCATCTAGTGATGACCTTGGTTATCCTCCTACTGACCAGGTCTTCAAGGATTTATCAGCAACACAACAGCCACCTGTTTCTTCATCCTTTGTTAAAGAGTCATCAGCAACACATCAGCCACCTGTTTCTTCATCCTTTGTCCCGAGTGATTTTATGGTGGCTTCTGAAGTGGCTCTACTAGAGTTTCCTTCAATCCAACTGGAGATTTTATTTCTTGGAGGGGTTTTCAAATATCTTCTTCCAGTCAGGAAATTCTCGATCGTCTCTTAACTCGGTTTCCACAAACACTTGACCGTCTAACTATCCGCATGGCTCCCGCCCAGACTTTCTTTTTGGATCGACGTGCTAGCCTTATTCTTGAATTGCACAGTCTTTCTTTCTATTCTTTATGAGCCGAAGACTTAGATAGATTTAGTAGTGAGCTTAATGACTTCTCCACTGTTGACTTTGATATGTCTCCCTTTCGGGCTCGATTGGATCTTCTTAGTTCCACTTTTCAGATCGTTGCACTACGGTCAGAGGTTACTATGTATCAATGTGAGAATAACTCATTTTCAGAACAACTTTCAGATCTTGAGTAAACCGCAAATGAACTGGAGACCCAACTTCAGGGTTTAAAGTCAAATATCCAAACTTTTTAGAAGCTGAAAGCTGCCAATGTGAAGGCTCGTGACGCTGCCATTGCTAAATTGGAGGCCCTAGCTTTGCCCCCGCTTCAGTTTGATATATCATGGCCTTTAGATCATGACTTTTTGTAATTTTTTTCTTATTCCTGTATCAAAAAACTCATTTACATATATTCCCTTTATCAGAATAGAGTTTCTTTAGCCTTATTAATTGCCTTTAATTTGAATTTTTTTAAGACTTAATGCACATTGAATCTCAAGTTATTCAAATTAATATTCTATCACACTAATTTGAATAATAAAAATTGTAAGACCCCAACTTTTTATAAATGAATTTGAATTTCCTCTATTTATTATTTTTTAATAGTAAGGGTTGAATTGATTAATGTGGTTAGTTATGGGTAAAATGCGCAAATATTTCAAATAAGCAAGTGGTTATAAAATATTCATTGTTGTTTGGGAATATTCGTTTGGTCGTGGAATATTCTTCTTTGTGGGAAATATTAAATGCGACGGTAGTGAATTTTGTGTGGACCCCATAACAGAAAGCGATTGAAAGAAGAAAACGACAAGTATGAGTTTTTATAAATAACAGCGTAGTTGTTACCGTTAACACTATTGGAATACCGGATGGTTAAAACACAGTAATATGCATTGTTGCACAGTAGCACACGATATTGCACCAATTATTGATTCTTACGTAAGAAGGCACTACTCAATAATTGTTACAGTAATTACTATTCAATATTTTATTTTATTGATTCAATAATTGTTACGTTGAAATTTTATATTATTGTTGTTTTAATAATTATCACTACACAGTATTTCCCATTATCAGATCAATGATTCATATTATTTTAATAATATTACTAGATAACATTATTGGTAATGTCTAGAAAGTTCTGTCTAAGGAGAGGTTTGGTCACCTAATTGCGCGCCAGTAAGGAGAAATTCTTATTGGAAAGCCCCCTCTTTCCTGGGAACAGCCTGGTTGTCATTATTGTGATTCTATAATATTATTTATAAATAATTAATTATTGATTTATATGATAAGGAAAATATTCATTTTATGTGGATATAGATGGAGAAAATTTTTTAATGTGACAATTGTTGAAAAATTGATATTTTATTTGTTCTGATAAAATAATTCATTTAAATATATTATTATATTTTAATAATATAATAATGGTGATATTTTACAATGAATGTGGGATATATGAATAAATGAGGAGGAATAGTATTTTTGTTACAAAAATTGTTTAAAACATGTTAAACATGTTTGTGGGCCCGTTTCTTGAATGAAATTTGATTATAGCCTGTAAAATCACCCGTTTGTGGATTTCGGTCAACTTCTGTTTGGAATTTGGAAAAACTTTCTTCTCTAAAGTTGTAGAGAATTAAATTTCCTATGGAATGGACATAAGATTTGAATTTTTCTGATAAAAGGACTATTTATTATAAATTATTGAAGTTTCGAAGTTCCGGAATAATTGATTTTTAGAAGTTTAAAATATTTATATTTAGAAAAACGTTTTTGTTATTGTTGGTGGGCTCACTTGTTGTCAAACATGCTGAAATTGATGATTCAAAGGTTGGCGTAGAAAATATAATTTATATATTAATATTTTATTAAATTTTCTGCTTTGGTGTTCTAAGCATTTTCCTATAAATAGGATGCTTAGGGTAGAATTGAAAATCACACCAAAAACTAAAGTTTTCTCTCTCTATATTATCGAGCGTATTCTTGTGAGTATTTTGATACTTTGAGTGTTGCTATATACGGTTGCAAGTTCCTTCAAAGACTATATCCGAAGATTCCAAATTTAAATCTTGTATTTTTACGAGGTAAGGATGTTGTTTTCTTCTTAAATGATATTATTTCTTCAATATCATTATCTTAGAAATATTGGTCTGAACTTTTTCTCAAATTTGGAACTTTTTTGTGTGGGGGGTTACTATTCATTATACGACCTTTATTCACGAATCATCGACACTATTCATAGAAAATAAAATTTTCTTCTTTTGTCCAAGATGTCTCATTATGGTTACTATCTTTGATTGTATCCATGTTTTGATCTTTATTTTTGAATTCTGCTTCAAAATTGGTTATTATGGAGTATTATTGAACTTGGATAAAACAGTAATACAAATCCCTAATATTTGTTCTTTTGTTTCACTGGATTCGTTTTCTTTAAAATATTTTTCATCATCCTTAGTCATAAATGATGATATTACTGAATATCTTTGGCCTGTAGTGCAAAGATGAATGATTTCTGATGAATATCTTTGGCCCGTAGTGCAAAGATGAACAAGTGTTTAGATGAGCATGACCAACTGGTGAATATCTTTGGCCTGTAGTACAAAGATGAATATTTGATTCCAGATATATATTGATTTATGTTACAGGGATAAAATATTGATGATGGACTTTTAAATTCATATATAGAAGATAGTAGATTTTATTCTCTACTTAACTCTTCTAATGAATTATTATTTTCGCTGCGAATATTGATTTAAAATTGGTTGTCTATTGTATTCTATTAGATTTTTCCCTGTTGAGGACTAACGATAATTTGTTCTATATTATCTTAGTCATAATGTTCTTTACTGGGCTAGTTGAGCTCACCCTTTTCCATTTTGTTCCATTTTTCTTCTCAGGAGGCGAGAATGTAGCGAGTACTAGTCGGGGTGTGGAATGATGGTTCTAGAAGTTATTTTAGTAGTCCTCACTATTTTGTAAAATAGTGTATCAATATTTATAATGAGAACTTATTTGAGTGTGGATATTGTCTAGATGACAATAGTTGTATTTAAACTCACAGTTTAAGTGTTGTCGTATTTTGCACGACAATTGTATTATTAAAGTTGTAGTTGTTTCTGTACCATATATTTGGCGACTCAGAATGGGTGTTGTATACCTATTTTGGGGGCGTCACAGTTGGTATCAGAGCTTAGAGATATGGTCTCTGGCGGAGATCGGGGAATAGAAATAGGAGGGGAGAGACGAGTAATCCTTCGCTAGCGTGTCATACCTAAGCTTATTTGTTTGGTCGGTCATAATATAAGGATATTATGTGGCATGTTAATTTCTTTAATTAACCCTTGTTTTATGGCAGTATTTGATAATGGCAGTTGAGAATATTAATAGTTGAGTGAATGAGACTGTGGAGACACCTTTAATCACCACCCAGGGGAACGTGCAAAAGGAAGGCAATATTCCTCCTGTAAACAACACTACCGAACAAATGATGAATGATGGGATGTTTAGAAGCTTTTTGCAGTTCATGCAAAACCAGACGAGGGAGACTCGTGTACAAAATACGGGTGGAAATGATAGCAACGCACGACTTGTCACGACCAAGCAATTCAAAGAGTTGGGACCACCCGAATTTATTGGAAAGCCGGATCCGATCAAAGCGAGAGCGTGGGTTAAACAAATTAAAGATATTCGATGTCTTGGGATGCACGCGGAGAACGAAGGTTCCATTCGCCACCTTTTATGATCCGTGGCGAAGCGGAGACATTTGGTGGGAGTCTCGTGAAATGTACCACACTTCTGCCGCTTTCAAGCATGCTTGGGAAACGTTTCAGAAACTTTTCAATGACAAGTACTTTCTTGAAAGTATTCGCCATATGAAGGAGGTGGAGTTTATTAGATTAGAACAAAACAACATGATTTGTCCCAAAGACGATGCGATGAAGTTCGCAGAGTTATCCAGGTTTGCACCTCATTTGGTAGAGGATGAGGAACGAATGACTAGGATGTTTCTGAGAGGTTTAAAACCCGAGATTCGGCAATATCTTATCTCTCATAAATTTTCTTTATATTCAGATGTTATAAACAGGGCTCAATTATTAGAGCGAGATAATGAGTATGTTCAACTGAGGGACCACAACCAAGGTCATACCGGTGGCAGCAGTCATCGGAGCAATGTAAACCCGCGGGGAGGAAAACATTAGGACAAAAGCGGTAACCACTCTGGTGGTAATCGTGGCCATAAAAATAGAAGAAGCGAGTCGAGGGGAGATTTTAAAAAGAGGAGATTCAATAATGACACTTTGTGAAGGCGTCGGCACCAATGAAAGAATCGGTTTTAGGGAGGAGAGCGACCACCCGGTCGTATCTTTATAAATGTGGAAAAGAGGGACACATCACCCAAACCTATCCCACAACAGTTCAAGGTATGCTATAATTGTGGAAAGGAAGGACATATCGCTCGAGATTATGCAGTAGCGAAAACCAAGTCCAGTGGGGATGGTGACTCAAAAGGCTGTCTCAGAAAAGTCAAAGTCAACGGTTCCTGGAAGAGCATTTGTCATGACTGGTCAAAGTGCAAGGAACCTAAACGAGGTGATCACGGGTAAGCTAATCATAAACTCTTGCGAAGTTTATACCTTATTAGATACCGATTCTACCCATTCTTTTATCTCTCTTGCTTGTGCTCAACATTTAAACTTGACTCCGGAGAAATTAGACCTTGACTTATCTGTGGAGACTCCATTAGGAGAAACTTTCATTGCATCCACTGTTTATAAATCTTGTTTGATCCAAGTTGGCATCACATTACCTGTTGATCTTATTTCTTTGAAACTACTTGCATTTGATGTGATTTTAGGGATTGATTGGTTAATCACTCATCATGCTAAAATTGATTATTTTTGTAAAGTTGTTAGTTTTCATATTCCTAACCAACCTGTTATGCGAATTCAAGCAACCAAACCTCTAAAGTCAATCACTGTCATATCAAGCCATAAAGTTATTCGTTTATTGAAAAACGGATGTCAAGCTTTCTTAGCCCATGTCACGGACTTGAATTAAAACACGTCAGATGTGAATAATATTTCTATTGTTAGTGAATTTCTTGATGTATTTCCTGAAGAACTTCCCGGTCTACCCCCAGAACGTGAAGTTGAATTCTTTATTGACCTTGAACCTGGTACAAAGCCCATTTCTAAAATTCCATATCGAATGGCTCCTATTGAACTTCAGGAGTTAAAGGTCCAACTACAGGAGTTGTTGGACATCGGTTTCATTAATCCTAGTACATCTCCTTGGGGTGCTCCTGTTTTATTTGTAAAGAAGAAAGACGGAAGTATGCGACTTTGTATTGACTATCGAGCATTGAACCATGTCACCATCAAGAATAGGTATCCGCTACCTCGCATTGATGACCTATTTGACTAGTTGCAAGGAGCACAATTCTTTTCAAAGATCGATCTTAGATTCGGATATCATGAAGGTTAGTTGAACCGAGGATATTCCAAAGACCGCTTCGAACTTCCAGATGCGGGCATTATGAATTTTTAGTCATGTCTTTTGGATTGACTAATGATCTTGCTGCTTTCATAGATATGATGAACCGAGTATTCAAGGAATATTTGGATCAGTTCGTTGTTGTCTTTATTTATGACATCCTCATCTATTCCAAAAGCCGTGAATATCATGGCGCCCATTGAAGTCGAGTAATCGCAAAGGCTTCGTGATAACAAGATATATGCCAAGCTGAAGAAATGCAAGTTTTGGCTTGAGAAAGTAGCATTCCTTGGGCACATGGTGTTAAAACATGGAGTATCATTGACCGTGAAGATTGAAGCAATACAAAGTTAGAAGCAGCAAGTCGGTGGTAGAAATCAAGTACGTAGCTTTCTGGGCTTAGCTGGTTATTATCGAAGATTCGTGGAAGTATTTTCTCAAATCGCTACTCCGTTAACTCAGCTGACTCGTAAAGATACAAATTCGTATGGAGCAAGGAATGCGAGAAGAGTTTCCAAGAACTCAAGAGGAGACTCATTTCAAAGACTGTTCGGATAACAATACCGCTCGGGTTCGATGGATTTGTTATCTCTGATGATGCTTGGGCAAAGGGTTAGGATGTGTTCTCATGCAACATGGAAAAGTCATAGCCTATGCCTCGTGACAACTCAAAGAATATGAGAGGAATTATCCTACTCATGATCTAGAGTTGGTAGCAGTCGTTTTCACGTTGAAGATCTGGAGACACTACCTGTATGGGGAGAAATTGGAGATCTATACAGATCATAAAAGTCTCAAATATTTCTTCACCCAAAAAGAACTCAACATGCGGTAACGACGATGACTCGAGCTGTTGAAAGACTACGACTATACCATTCAATACCATCCTGGAAAAGTAAATGTGGTAGCTGACGCATTGAGTAGAAGATCATATGCGGGAACGAGTGCGATGATGTCAAGCATATGAGTAGAATCGACTTTAATCAATAAGTTAAAGCTGCTCAAGCTACGGACATGGAGCTGATGCGTATGAAGAAGAAAGTGCAAGAAGGTGCTATTCCGGAAGCAAGAATCGATGAAGAAGGAATACTTCGAGTCAACTCCAGACTTTGTGTTCCTAACGATTCTGACTTGAAGCATAAAATCATGATGGAGGCACACAACACACCTTTTGCAATCCATCCTGGGAGTACCAAAATGTATCATGATCTTCGACATACATTTTGGTGGAACAATATGAAGAGAGAGATCGCGAAGTTTATCTCGAGGTGTTTAACTTGTCAACGTGTAAAGGAAGAGCATCAAGTGCCAAAGGGTCTATTGCAACCACTTGAGATTCCGAAATTGAAGTGGGAACACATTACTATGGATTTCGTTACAAGTCTTCCCAAGGTTTCTCAAGGCATAGATGCGATTTGGGTTATTGTTGATAGATTAACCAAGTCTGCTCATTTCTTGCCTATACGGGAGACTTATTCCCTTGAACGTCTTGCTAGTATGTACGTAAATGAGATTGTGAGATTGCATGGCATACTAGTATCCATAGTTTCAGATCGTGACCCAAGATTCACTTCAAGATTTTGGGTTAGCTTGTAGAAAGCTATGTGCACAGATTTACGATTGATTCGGCATACCATCCTCAAAAGCAGACGGACAATCGAGAGAGGACTATTCAAACTCTTGAAGATCTATTAAGACTTTGTGTCCTAGATTTCAAAGGAGTTGGGATAAGTACCTACCATTGGTGGAATTCTCCTACAACAACAAGTTATCGAGCAAGTATAGGTGTGGCTCCATTCAAGCATTATATGGACGAAAGTGTCTCTCTCCAGTATGTTGGGATGAGGTGGGAGAAGCAACATTGTTGGGACTAGACCCAGCAGGGTATATTGAGCACCCGTCATAATTTCTGAAGTACAATGGAGAGAAAGGGAATGCGAGAGAACATATAGCCAGGTTTATAGAATCGATGTCTCCGTGGTTGGGTTATGATGAAGTAATCAACCACAACCTTTTGCTCCGTGAGTTCAGTAAAACATTAACAGATAGTGCCTTCAATTTGTACTACAATCTAGAGAAAGGCTCAGTCCAAGATTAGGACGATTTGAAGTTACAATTTTTTAAGAAGTTCTTTTATATGCAGAAACAAGTGACCATCGTGGAGTTAATGAGATTCAAACAAAAGCCAAATGAGGAGCTGTCAGATTACGTAGATAGATTCAGGGCTCTGGCGCAAAAATGTGGGGAGCCGATTGAGGAGAAAAATCTAGTGAGAATATGCAACAATGGTGCTCTTGATACCTTTAAGCCCCACTTGGTCACTAAAGCATATGATTCCTTTGCAACACTCTCAATATTTGCACAAGACTTGGGAGGAATTATGACTTTGCTTGCAAGACATGTGACTGTTACGTGGAAGGACAAAAGAACCGCTATTATGGCTTTGGCAGATTCTCAGCAAAAGCCACAAGGGGTCAAAAGGAAAAAGAGTGGAAAGAATGAAAGAAACCATGGAAAACCAAGAGACAAGTTTTCGAGATTGCCAATCCCAGGGGCTATTACGTGCAGTGAGTAGGCATTTAGGGATTTGTACGAGCAATGGGTAGAACATGGAGTTGTAATACCTCCAAGGCCCAGATTTGTTGTAACAGAAGAAATGAAGAGGAGACCAGACTTCTGTGTATACCACCAGTACGCCGGACACTCCACTATAGATTGTTATAGTCTACGAAGGATCTACCATGAGAAATTGGTGGTAGGAGAAATTGAACTGGAAGGAGGAAACAACGTATTGGACAAGCCACTTCCTAACCACAAGGGAAAAAACGTGTAACACTATTACTCATAGTGAATCACTAGAGGGAAGAGAAGTGGAGATGATGGAGAACACAGAAATGATGAAGGATAATTTTAATCCAGGTCTGCAGGTGACCGCATTGATGAACAAAGCTAAGTTCAAGAAATTTTTTGATCAGATCGGATTGACCAAGGAAGCAAGGATAAAAGCGACCAAGTCAATCATCAAAGCTACCGAGGCACAAGAGACTTGCTTGGGAATCAGCAAAGGGTTTGTGAAGACGGTGGAGGAGGAAGAGAACAAAATCACTTTCTCTAAGGCTGATAGAGAGGTGAGATATCCACATAATAGACCACTATATGTGACAACAATAATTAATGGCATAGAAGTGCGGAGAGCGTTCATCGATAATGGAGCATCTATAAATATCATGCCCTACACTATCTTTAAACATTTAGGTATGCCAGAGAAGAAGATCGTGAAGGAAAAGACAAACATCACGGGGTTCGCTAATCAAAGCATGAGAACCCTCGGATACATCAAGGTGGAAATGCAAGTGGGGAAGATCCGAGGACCAGTGATGTTCCATATAGCAGAGGTTGACGCAACATATCATGTGTTGCTAGGAAGAGCTTGGCAGAATGATTATGGGGTGGTACCATCAGTTTTTCACTAGTGCATGAAGGCAATTTGGAAAGGCAAAGAGGTTAAGGTACCAGCAAAAAAGGAACCCTTTTGGGCCGAAGGAGGCACATATCACTGAAGCAACTTTCTTTGATGATGTCGCCGAAGAAGGAGAAAACCATATTGCTAAAACTGATTCTCTGAAGCTAGCAAGCTGGGAGGATATACAGGAGGACAAGTTTGTGCCTGTTAAAAAGGAAAAGAAGCAGACCTTAGAATAAGGTGAATGTTTCAAAAATAAGAAACTTGTATTAGTAGATGTAGAGAAAGAAGAAAAAGACCCGAGGAAGCGGGCAGCAGACTCAGAGGATGCCCAAAACATAATCAATGCCAAACGGACAGCCCAATCGAAAACTGACAAAGTAAATAAAAGAAAAGAAGAATAGAAGACAAAGTGGGAAAGAATAATCAAACCCGATGGAAAGATAGTGTTTAGCTTATGACGGTGCAAGGGGGAGGAGCTCAAAGGTACACCTAAACCTGAGGGCTCAAGAGAGGCCCACACTCCATTAGCAACGAAAAGGAAGAAATCGTGCAGCAGAAGGTGGAACCAGCTCCAGAATGTTTCGAGGACCGGCCAAAACCTCAACAAAATGAATTAGAGGAAGTTGATCTGGCAAAGGGAGATGGAACGCCAAAGCCGACTTACATTAACAAGGAGATGAACGCCAACCAAAAGGAAGAGCTGGTGAAGCTACTACGAGAGTATGTGGATGTGTTTGCTTGGAACTATAATGAGATGCATGTGATTGATAAGGAGTTGGTAGAGCATAATCTAAACTAAAGCAGGGAGCTAAACCGGTGAAGTGAAAAGCGCCTCGCACCTATGCACCAGAAGTTAAAACACAAATAAAGGAAGAGATAAAGAAGTTGTTGGATGTAGGATTCATCAAGCCAATTCAACATCCAGTATGGTTATCCAGCATCGTACCAGTAAAGAAATCTAATGGGCAGTTGTGAATATGTGTGGATTTCAGAGACTTGAATAAGGCGTGCCCAAAGGACATGTATCCGCTACCCAATATAGACACTTTGGTTGATGCAACAACTAATCACTAGATGATGTCATTCATGGATGGGTTCGTAGGCTACAATTAGATAAAGATGTTAGTAGAGGATGTAGAGATGACAGCCTTCCGTACCCCGTTTGAGAATTTTTACTATGTAGTAATGCCATTCGGATTGAAGAACGCGGGAGCAACTTACCATAGGGCAATGCACGCCATCTTTCACGACATGATTCATGACATTGTGGATGACATAGTGGTGAAATCTAAAAAGGAGACAACCCACGTAGAGGATTTAAGAATGGTGTTTAAACGTTGTCGCAGGTATAAGTTAAAGATGAATCCGAAAAAGTGCGCCTTTAGGATGACAGCTGGAAAATTTTTGGGCTTCTTGGTGCACAATAGAGGTTTGGAGGTAGACCTAAATAAGGCAAAGGCTATTACAGATATGCCCCCACTAAAAACGCAGAAATAGTTGAAAAGTTTTCTAGGGAAAGTTTCCTATATGAGGAGATTCATGCCAGCATTAGCAGAAGTCACGGAACCTTTCGGAAAGTTACTAAAGAGAAAGACAGAATGGGACTAGGGGCAGGACCAGCAACAAGCCTTCGTGAAAGTAAAAGAAATTTTGGCCTCGGTGAAGACGATGGTAGTACCATAGAGAGGAATACCATTACAGCTGTATATTACATCTATCGCAAAGTCTGTAGGAGGATTGATCACACAAGAGGTAGATGAGGAAGAAAAGCCTGTATACTACATCAGCCGAATAATCAGGGGACCAGAAAACAGGTACTCACAGTTAGAGAGACATTGTCTGGCACTGGTGTTTGTCGCACAAAAAATGCGTCATTATTTTTTGTCACACGAAGTGAAACTTGCAACGAGAACTGACCCGATCAGATACTTGCTAACTAGACCAGCGTTGGTAGGAAGACCTACAAGATGGATGATGATCCTTTCAGAATATGACATCAAGTGTGTAACACCGAAGGCAATCAGATGTCAGGCATTAGCAGACATGCTCGCTCAGTTTCCGCATGGAGAATATGAAACTCCCTCAGAAGATCTTCCAGGGGGAGAAGTAGAAAAAATTGACATGGTGGAGGAAGATTCAGAGTGGTGGAACTTGGCCTTTGACGGGTCTTCCGCAGAAGGGAAAGGAGGAACAGGTGTGGTGTTAACTACCAAAGAAGGAAAGGAAGTGGCCCTATCATACAAACTGGATTTCCCTTGAACGAACAATGAAGCAGAATATGAGGCATTCATATTGGGATTATTAGCAGCTAGAGAATTGAGAGCCAAGTGCCTCAAAGTAAAGGGAGATTCAAATCTAATAGTTCAACAAGTAAGAGGTCAATTTGCAGTAAAGGAACCTATCTTGGCACCATACCGAACAGTAGCACAAAAAGTGATGGAAGCCTTCAAGAAGGTAGTGATTGAGTACGTGCAAAGAATACAAAACAGAAAACCTGATGCATTAACCACAGTAGTATCTAGAGTGTATGTCAAAGGAGAAAACTTGGATGTGAAGGTAATCAAAAGGATCCTCCCAACCACGCTGCTGGAATTATTCCCCAAAGATTTGACAGAAGATTGGAGACATGACATCTCTCATCAATTACAAACAAAAGAAGGGAACATGTCACCAGTTGAACTTCAAAAATACCACATCATTAAAGGAGTATTGTACCTACAAAAAGCGAGATGGTGTTGTGACAAGATGCTTGGGGAAGGATGAAGCAAATAGGATTTTATATCGTACATAAAGAAAAGCTGCATTAAGCGGATATTGGATTGTATCGAAGGTTGCAACGCTTAAGGGTATTATTGGCCCGAAATGAAGAAAAGAAGCGATGCACTTCAACGACAATGTCTTTCGTGCAAGAATACCACAGGGAGGAGGAATGTGCCTTCATCGACGACAAAGCGATGGCGAAGCCCATATATGGATTTTTACAAAGTAGTAGTCTTCTGTAGAAAAAAGGATGCGGTCATGATAAAGAAGAAATTGCAATGATTCTTCTTATAAAATGAAGAGCTGTTTAGAAGAGGGTTTAACGGCAAGCCCTTACGGTGTTTGGAATTAGGAGAGGCCAAGGATTTGGTCTACTAAATGCATAAAGATGAACACCAAGGAGGAGCCAAGTTGTATAAGCAGTTGATTGATCATGGTTACTCATCGGCCTAGAATGGAAGGGATTGCTTAGAGTTTGCCAAGAAGTGTCACGTTTGCCAAATTCATGGAAACTTGATTCATTCCCCCGCCGTGGATTTACGGACCTTAGCAACACCATGGCCCTTCCATACATGGGGAATAGATCTTATAGGTCCTATTCATCCCAATTCAAAGGGAAACATCAGGATCTTGACCGCCATTGAGATGTACACAAAGTGGGTAGAAGCAATACCCTTAAAAATTTCATCAAGGAGCATATTATTTGTCGTTTTGGGATCCCAAATGTCAATTTTTTAGACAATGGAACTCCCTTCATTAATAGGGACGTCAAGAGCCTGATAGATAGATACATGGTAAAACATTACAAATCATCTCCTTACTACCCGAAAGGTAACGGACAAGCAGAGGCCACAAACAAAACTTTGATCAAGATTCTCTCAAAAACCCTGGACGATCATCCGAAAACATGGGCAGAACAGTTACCAATAGCACTATGGGCTTATCGGACTTCAAAAAGAAAGCCTACAGGTGAAACCCCATATGCTCTAGTATATGGTGAAGAAGTTGTCTTGCCTGCTAAAATAGAAATCCCTTCAGCAAGGATGAGACTCCGTAGCTTAGTCGAGGAAGAGAACCGACCAGCTGCTCTAGAAGCTTTAGCTGACTTTTGAGACAAAGCTAAAGAAAAATTAGAACAGTACCATAAAAAACTGCGACAATAATATAATACTGCAGTGGTACCGCGACAAATTTTGGTGTGGGACTTGGTGCTCAAGACGGCGAATCAAGTCATGAAAGGAACACCAACCACCAAATTTTTCCCCAAATGGGAATGCCCGTATAGGGTGCGAGAGATCTCCGAAAGCGGATATTGTAAAATATCTCGTGTGGGATCAGATGCCATCTCGGGCCCATTGAACCTAAAATGGGTAAAGAAATATTATACATGAGATAGTCATCTCATAAAAGTTATACTTTCAACTTTAAAAGTAATTAAGGCACCTGAGTTTAAGTCCTTAAATCCAAGAAAGTTACATTATCTCTAAAAGTGGCGAACGTTATGCTTTCTCCGATAAAAACAAGATTTATTGTTATGAAAATCTGAAACGTTATGCTTTTCGTTAAAAGCAACATGATTATCAATAAAATTTCAAATTTTCACTTATACTTGAATATTTGTTTTCTGATTTTAAAAGTATGAATTCAAGTGTTGGTTTGCAAAAAAAAAAAAAAAAAAAAAAAAAGGAACATGTTTTTTTTAAAAATAATTCATGTTTGCCATTTTTGTGACGCCCCCAAAATAGTTATACAACACCCATTCTTAGTCACCAAATACATAGTACAGAAACAACTACAACTTTAATAATACAATTATCGTGCAAAATACGACAACACTTAAACTGTGAGTTTAAATACAACTATTGTCATCTAGACAATATCCACACTCAAATAAGTCCTCATTACAAATATTGATACACTATTTTACAAAATAGTGAGGACTACTAAAACAACTTCTAGAACCATCATTCCACACCCCGACTAGTACTCGTTACATTCTCGCCTCCTAAGAAGAAAAATGGAACAAAAAGGAAAAGGGTGAGCTCAACTAGCCTAATAAAGAACATTATGACTAAGATAATATAGAAAAAATTATCGTTAGTCCTCAACAGGGAAAAATCTAATAGAATACAATAGACAACCAATTTTAAATCAATATTCGTAGCGGAAATAATAATTCATTAGAAGAGTTAAGTAGAGAATAAAATCTACTATCTTCTATATATGAATTTAAAAGTCCATCGTCAATATTTTATCCCTGTAACATAAATCAATATATATCTGGAATCAAATATTCATCTTTGTACTACATGCCAAAGATATTCACCAGTTGGTCATGTTCATTTAAATACCTGTTCATCTTTGCACTACGGGCCAAAGATATTCATCAGAAATCATTCATCTTTGCACTACATGCCAAAGATATTCAGTAATATCATCATTTAGGACTGAGGATGATGAAAAATAATTTAAAAAAACGAATCCAGTGAAACAAAAGAACAAATATTAGGGATTCGTATTACAGTTTTATCCAAGTTCAATAATACTCCATAATAACCAATTTTGAAGCAGAATTCAAAAATAAAGATCAAAACATGGATACAATCAAAGATAGTAACCATAATAGACATCTTGAACAAAAAAAAAATTATTTTTTGGTGAATAGTGCTGTATTCGTGAATAGTGCCGTATATGTGAATAGTAACCCCGACACAAAAAGTTCTAAATTTGATAAAAAGTTCAAACCAATATTTCGGCATAATGATATTGAAGAAAATAATATCATTTAAGAAGAAAACAACATCCCTTACCTCAGAAAAGAAAGTACTTCTAGTTGGAATACTGGATATAGTGCTAAAGGGAACTTGCACCGTATAGCAACACTCAAAGTATCAAAATACTCACAAGAATACGCTCGATAATATAGAGAGAGAAAACTTTAGTTTCTGGTGTGATTTTTAATTCTACCCTAAGCACCCTATTTATAGGAAAATGCTTAGAACACCAAAGCAGAAAATTTAATAAAATATTAATATATAAATTAAATTTTCTACGCCAACCTTTGAATCATCAATTTCAGCATGTTTGACAACAAGTGAGCCCACCAACAATAACAAAAATGTTTTTCTAAATATAAATATTTAAAACTTCCAAAAATTAATTATTTCGGTACTTCGGAACTTCAATAATTCATAATAAATAGCCCTTTTATCAGAAAATTTCAAATCTTATGTCCATTCCATAGGAAATTTAATTTTCTACAACTTTGGAGAAGAAAGATTTTCCAAATTCCAAATGAAGTTCAAAGAAATCCACAAACGGGTGATTTTACTGTTTATAATCAAATTTCATTCAAGAAAGCGGGCCCACAAAACATGTTTAACTTGTTTTAAACAATTTTTGTAACAAAAATACTCTTCCTCCTCATTTATTCATATATCCCACATTCATTGTAAAATATCACCATTATTATATTATTAAAATATAATAATATATTTAAATGAATTATTTTATCAGAAAAGATAAAATATTAATTTTTTAACAATTGTCACATTAAAAAATTTTCTCCATCTATATTCACATAAAATGAATATTTTCCTTATCATATAAATCAATAATTAATTATTTACAAATAATATTACAGAATCACAATAATGACAACCAGGCTGTTCCCAAGAAAGAGGGGGCTTTCAATAAGAATTTCTCTTCTTCGGTGTGATTAGGTGACAAACCTCTCTTAGAGCGAGAACTTTCTAGACATTGCCAATAATGTTATCTAGTAATATTATTAAAATAATATGAATTATTGATCTGATAATGGGAAATACTGTGTAGTGACAATTATTAAAACAATAATAATATAAAATTTCAACGTAGCAATTATAGAATCAATAAAATAAAATATTGAATAGTAATT